>CM055978.1:21002500-22202500 GCA_029531755.1 Holothuria leucospilota | reverse complement strand
GCCACCACTCAGGCTAAAAGCCACGCACCCACAAATATCTAAGAACAAGGCATTTGAAAGCAAGCTTGAGAAGCACAGGGATGTTATTTTGCGTACATTCGCACCAATCCCGGCATTTCTTTCCCGACCGTCTTTTTTTCCCTATGAGAGGACACTAAATCTAAAAGATTTACTTGTGTAATCAAGGCTTACTGCAGAGTCGGACGAAACAGGAGGGTACGACGATACTTTATTGCATGCGCTTATAGCTGCATTTTAAATCTCATGACGAACCTAGCCAATGTTTGAAAGGCCTCTACTGATGAAGTTCCGCCGTATAGAGCAAGAGAACAGAAACCGGTCTAGTTGGTTTTCAAAATACCACCCAAATGTCAATTTGAGAACTATTCACATTCCTCCAAAAGAGAGGAATTTTAAGATTTTGCTTATATCATGTTATAACATGATCGGGTAATATTCCCTAAAAAATTCAACAGTTCACCGACTTGGTAGCGTCAGATAGTGAACCGCCTACCCCCACTTCACTTCGTTCGAGCGTATTAGCTTAAGCTGAACATGTTTAAAGGCCCAAAAAACTAGTGTGGAAACTCTATGTTGCCTGTCTGAAAGATTCGTTAACTGCATAGTGTGTTATTGCATACTGTTGTTCTCAGATTTAAGCATGGCTGCCCATATGATATCATATCATAACATACCATATCATATCATATCATATCATATCATATCATATCATATCATATCATATCATATTATATTATATTATATACATATACATAAACATATATATATATATAGATATAATTGATCGAAACAGTTTGTACAACTTTCGACCTACTTAGTTCGATCCACCATATTTCGACCTACTAAATATTCAATACCCCGCTTGGGGTGTTACCATGGTTACAGGAGAGGATATTGAGATGGCCCAGTATCTAAATAACCATGCTTGACACTACAAAGCCTTGAAAGCTTAGTAGTAAGAGGGGTCGTCTTTTGAACGACAGGCGCTGAGTTCAAGTCCCGCTTATGGCTTAAACTTTCTCTCTGATTAATTTCTTCTGTTTTTTTTTTCATGTTCACAAAGGCTACGCCAGTACTTGAGATTGATTACATTTCATGATCGAAACAGTTTATACAACTTTCGACCTATATATATATATATATATATATATATATATATACATTTACATACATATATAAGTATATAATCGAAAGAAAAGGAGTGCCCTCTTCTAGAAAGAAGCACTTTAGTGACATATATGTATGTATGTACGTATTTATGTATGTATGTATGTATATATATACATATATATATATGTATGTATATATATATATATATATATATAGGCAGTGCTCTGCTTCAGTAAAGAAGATAATGTTCCTATCTTCTGAACTTCCATTAAAATTACTAGTAAACAGTTTTCTCCTTAACATTAAGTACGTCATGTCGAAATACATTTATGTGTGGTCGGAATGTCCTTGAAAAAGACACTTTTTTCAAAGTGCGGAAACCTCATATCTCAAAGTACCTTACCTGCGTCAACAATTGCTTCGTAAGCAACCTCCATCAGTATACGAAGTTGGGGGTCTGTTTTGTTTACTTGCTCAGGGAGCATTCCAAAAAACGATGCATCAAAGGTAGAAAGATTTTTCAGCATTCCACTCCTTTTTGGAAGCTTCAAAAATTCTTTATGAAAAACAAAATGATGGAAAACTATTTGATATATTAGTGCTTACATATGAATGTAATGAATATAGCGTTTTTTACCTGCCAGGAAGTTTGAAAAGGTTTACACATTGTTTGACAAGGTTTACTCCTTAAAATTTGATCCATTCATTGTGAGACAACCAGTACCAGCATCATACAAATCAGTAACAATTAAACTTGGTGTTCCAGGTCTTTGCACTTTCGGAAGAAGGTAAAATCCCTGTACAGTCTTATGTTTACGGGATAAACATTAGACTGTACATGTGGCAAACGAAGCCATATCTTACGTAATAAGCCCCTGAGCTGGAATTTCCTGAAGTAATTTGGAAGCCTTTCTCTCAACATCAACTATACGGGCAGCATGAGTTTTATGGTATCATTGTGTTGTCTATTTCCTTTTTGGAGGTAAAGAACCTATATCCATAAATAAGCACAGTCCAGCCTTTATCAGCTTCATGAATGACAATATCTATCTCGGAATTTAGTTCCCCCAGCGCTCTTTGCTCAGAAGAAGTTAAGTTATGGAGAACAATTCTGGTAGGGGGATTCCATAATATCCACATATCAATATTAGAGTCTAAATCTTAGTCTTTATTGAGGAAAGGGGAGGAGGAAGGGAAGTCCAATTAAACCTCATCCGAAATTTAAGTTCTTTAAAGGGGCTTATTGAGTTGGATCACAAAATTCATTTTTTTTTCACGCGTGTTGAGATTTACTCATATCTTGATTGTACATGGTCAAACTAAGAGATTCTGCACATCTTACACACATCTGAAATGGCAATGATAGAGTAGTAAGTGATTAAAACCATTTATTACAAATTCGTGACCAGACACTTTGTACTGTTTCATATTAATCATATGCAGCCCCTGTCCATAAAAACAAAACTTTCGTACATTTTTGTTAACTATAGGAAGTATTACATGAGTAGTGAGGCTAACTAGGAACATTGTCATGCAATGGTTTCCTTCAAACCTGTCACAAAATATTCAATTTCAACTCAATGAGCCCCTTTAACAATCAGATCAGACTTGATCCAAAAGCGTTTCACAAGGCAAGTTGAAAGAGCAAGGTGTTGAAGAAACATCCTGAGGGCAAGATTATTAGCAAGAGGTGGGTTCTGGAAAGTTTACATCATCAGATGGTAATCTGAACTGATCAATGGAGAGCTGTTCATCAGAAAGATCATTAACAGGGAAATTGTCTTGCCATCTTCAAGATTGATAGAAGCACAGGTCTACGTATACTTTCATATATATATATATATATATATATATATATATATATATATATATATATATATATATATATAACGCTAATTCCCACCTTAAGGGGAAATTGTTATATCTGCTTGTACATAGGGCGAAAAAAAGATAATAAAATACATAAGAAATAAAATTCGCCTTAACGTCTAAAAATATAATTAACGTTATGAATTAGAGAAATATATATATATATATATACATATATATAAATGATGAACTTCAGTGTATTATATATGTATATATATATATATATTACATATATACTTAAGCGGGCAAACGTAAAAGGCGGACACAGCTAAAAGTGTTATAAATGGACACGGCAAAGACTCGAAAGGCATTCTTCATCTGGACCTCCTGAGTAGAGGTTTTTGGCTTTTACGCCTTGGTTTATTTATACTAGCTCTTTTGTTTGCAAAATTGAGCACTTTTTAATGTCCTGTACCTTGTTTTTATATATATATATATATATATATGTGTGTGTATATTTTTAGTGTGTACACACACTCATCGAGCAGTACCAACGTACGCCCGTCCGTAAATTTGTGTAAGCACGCGTTTTTGTTTCATTTTGATCGCGTTTTTGATCAGTTGATATTTTGCCGCCTGATTAAGGGTAGTTACCCGAAAGTTGGGGAGTATTCTCCTAATGTGTAAGCGTTTTTAACTACTGTCAGTGACACACACACACACACACACATATATATATATATATATATATAGGTCGAACGTGGTAAGATCGACTGTAAATGTAGGTCTAAGAGATTGTAACTGATTCGATCAGTTATATATATATATATATATAACTTTACAAGAAGTAGTTATCAGTCACTTTGCTCTTACACCTGGAGAAGGACCAGGGGTCCGAAAATTTGTGTATTTTGCGATCACAATATACTATGTTGGAACCAAGGACATTATTTGTTTGTTTATATATATATATATACATATATATATATATATACAAAGATTAAGAAGACCAGTTAATCGTTCATAGTATGTACATTCTTCGCTCCTCTGAGTTTCGTGGATAAACCACTCGTCAGGTGATTCAAAACACGACTGACAACGGAGCGAACAATCGGCATTTACAGAACAAATAAATGTGCATACCTAAAGGGAATGAACACGACTCGTAAACTTGGTAAGGGAGAATTTGTTACGATGTCTATAGGTGGAAACTAATTGAGACCTGCAATTTAGAGCAGCTAAGTGAGGCTTGCAGATTATAAAATACTCTTCCCACAAGCACAAATTACACCCTTTTATAGCAACGTTATAAACACTTGCCTTTTTCAAAAATTTCCAAGTAATAGTATAAGGAATATATTTATGTCCTTTAAGTGCCAAACGTATTTACTGAGTGGCGTACTTACTTTTATTAAATAAAATTAACATAGTTATGATACCTTGGCTTAAAAGATTCAGCAAGACCGATCCCTCTTTCTATTCTCTCGGTTGTAGAAACTGTAGCCTGATGTACTACAGGCGAAGAAGTGTTGCATTTCCCAGGGACTGGGCAGCTATCCTTATTTCTACAATTGCATGAATCGTTAGTGTCCTTAGTGTCCTTCCTGAGCAAAGCTTGATTATGTAAATTTATAGTTCGGTGAAAATTCCCCATACAACAGTAACTAATTTCTACCGTGTTCCGGTTGAATATTTTGTGTACGGCACTCCCGGGAGGGAAATGCTTCCTGACTAAATTAGGAATAAATGTCCAATGTTAGTTTTAACGTTCACTGAGAATGACGGGTTGAACCGAAAATATGTCTGGGTCTGTTGCGCTTCCCCTTGGAGGAGACTCAAAATAGGTAAGAATGTGAGTAAACGAGCAATCGTTGAGGGTTTGATGATATGTATGAGGATTTTTGCTGAATACCTCCTCACTGGAAGATAGGTCGCATAACCTCCTGTTGATAGACAACGGCAAGTTTCCGATTATCTTTGGGGGGTTGGTTCGATTTGCTATTAACGTATAGTGGGCTGCTGTTTGGATTAGAGTATGGGTATTACTGGCCCAAGGTGAGGTCAAGCGTAACGTTAAGGTAATTGATGATTTTCATATTGGCTTCCACCGTCAGCCTTAAGTGGTATTTGTTACAAATTTGGCACGCCACCGTCAGCTTTAAGCAGATTCTTCCCATGTAAATCAAGAAAATGTATGATGCATAAATATATTCATGTAACAAACAAATTTAGAAGCTCGTAAACAAATCAAGAATACCCCATAACAACGCAGATTAATTCCAAAACACCTAGGGTAACCTACCTCATAACATGCACACACTGCGGAAAACAATACGTAGGCAAAGCGGAAACAACACTTTACACACGATTCAGCAACACAAGGTCAGAAATTAATACCTTTTATGATAACACTCAAGCAAAACGTCTCCCATACACAACACACTTCAATTCAGCACACCATGCAATAGACACTGTTAGGATCACGGGTATAGGTTCAGTTACAAAACAATCATGCACTACCATCTTTCACAGGGTATCATTCTGGATTCATAAACTCTCAACACTCCACCCACACGGAATCAATGTTGACAAATAGCCCTATCACGTGATCATAACACACTCCACTAAACTTAAATTTCTACATCTCACAAATGACTACGACACCTAGTTAAGAATATCAAATCAACTTTCACATGTAAGATATTTGCTTATTTCTTTTTCTTTTCATATATTAATTTGTCACATTTGAATGTTTCCGAATAGATATTTCGGTTTATGTCATACTTATTCTATTTTCATATGTATATTTGGCTCTTCTAGTACCTGATGAAGGAGAGAGGGCCGAAAGCGTGTAATAAATAGTAAAAGACCTGTAAAGCGACGTCCATCTCATCTTTGGACGTATCTCTTACACTTATATATACATTTATATGTACATATATATATATATATATAAATTCGACATCGTTTACGTACCCTACGAAGCTGCCCAAAGAAAGTACAGGAAAATACAGGCACAGACTTTCTTAAATTGTAATGTAACAAATAAAGCTGTTGCAAAAGTACGAATGAAGGTTTTTCTTACCGCTGTCCCATCTCCTAAATTCTTTCCTCACCAGGCTGTCCTTGTTCATTAGATGATCCCAAAATTCCTGCAGATCATCAGATTCAGGCAATCGCCCCGACATTCCACAAGCAACGATTTTTTCTGAGTTTTCCATATCACTTTCTTTTCACTAGATTCTTGTAGTAACTATAAATAAATGTTACAAAAGTAGTATTGGTAGCAGTTTTTCCAAGTATCTAAAGATCTTTTCGAAAATGCAATAAAACTGACAAAACGTTATTTCTCCAATGTGCTAGGACGTATTTCACATGATGAAACCAATAAGACAGTACTTCTATAGCAGATACGACAGATTAGCCAGGTAGCCCTATATAGCACACAGCTAACATCATCCCAAAAAGGAAAACAGGTTGATGCCACCTCCCTGATTTAGGTACTTAAAGTGATGCTAGCCATGTGCCAAAGTAGATATTTACTTTTTAAAAATGTTACGGTTTTATTTCCAGTTTTTGTTCGGTATGACATGTAAAGTGCTTACTGCTTTTTCACTCAGCGCCGTCGGATGGCTACGCTACATCTCAAATATTGCCTGTAGTTTTATATTGCCTGTAGGTTTGACTCACTACTCTTATGTTTTCGAAATTGCCATTAGCTTTAAGCAGTCATAATATTACAGTTTTTTTTTTTTTGCATCAAGTTTTCACTACTTGTAAAAATCATTTTTTCATTGCCTTTTTGGATATATGATAATGCTCGCAAGTTTGTCATATGCCACATTTTTGGTAACCTCGTTGTACGTACAGGCCCTGCAAAGTGTACAACTCGTTTTTGTTTTCATTTTTAACTGATGCCTCTAGCTCACTGGATACGTATAAAGGTATAGGTCTGAAATTCAAGAGGGTGGTCACAATAAGTTTGAGTGTGCATTGAGGACCTGGTACCTTCCGTTCTCAGAAGATCTTTTGGAGTGACGTTTGGTTTTACCCTTCGGCTCCTTTTTCACACGGGCATATAAGCGTAGCTCAGCGGAAGGACAAAAGTCATAACGTTAACATCCGTGCGATGTTATAAATAGGGGAAGTGTGTACGATTCTGCTGAGTGTACAGTTCTCCGTGCAGTATACGCTCTATAACAATTACTCCTGACAACAGCACTTGACATGCAGGTTTTATTTTCATACAACGTAAACGGAAACGAAAATGGTGAGTGTATGGGTATTAACTTGTTTTAACTGGACAAACGGCAATAAATGAACAAAGAACAATGAACCCTCGAACAATGTTTGTGGGTACGGTTAATGGAAAACGTTCTTATAGGTCGTTTGTACATGTAGATACGACAATGAATGCCCGCAGTAGATATGTCAGGCAAGCATGATATTTAGCGGAGGCTACACCGTAGGTAAGTTTGGCCAAGGACTGTTTTAGAGTCCTCCATGATTACTTTTGCTTGATGTATTTTAGGGCCATATTCATAGGCGAAACTCCGAAAGGGGTATAAAGCCCTTCGGTTTGTTCAAAGGGGGATGGCCATCACAAACCTCCCCCAGATGTTAAAAATATTACACAATAGTTCACTTTGTGCATTTTCCTTTTGCTCTCAGATTAATTACTTTTGCACAATTACGTTCCCAAAACATTTTGTTATTGTTACACAAATGTTTTATGTCAAACATTTCATAAAATACATTTTCAAACGTTTGAAAAATGTTTTAACATTTCTTAAAAACTTTCTCTCGAAGCATTTATGAAAAAACATATTTAAAAACGTTATTAGAATGTTGCTTTTATGTTTCAAAAACGCTTTTGTAAAACTTTCTCAAAAATATGAAACACAACCTTTTCGTAACATTTTTATTCGTTACAGAGCAGTGTTGTTATTAAAGTTAAGTTATAACATACTTTTGTTTATGTTTCAAAATGGTTTTCTTCAAACGTTTAAGAAAGGATGACAGACCTTTTCGTAGCGTTTTCTTATTGTTACATAAAATATCTTACAATTGATATTTTTAAAATATTGTCTCGTTCTTTAAAAAAAGTATTTACTTAACGTATTTCAGACATATCAAATAGAAGTCGCTATTAAAACGTTGTGTTTTTTCTCTTGAATTCCCCCTACACCTTGTCATGAAACGAAGAGACATATAGAGCCCTTCATCTGGGGTGTTGACGCCCCTTCACCACCCCACCCCCAATAATGAGAAGGGATCAGGAGTACATCAAGTTCTATTTAAGGTAAATCGAAATAGAGGGCGCCAGCATAACCAAGACAAATTTTAATTTCCTTTTGTCAGTTACAACGTTGGTCAGTTGTGTGTGCGTGTGTGTGTGAGCTCACCAACGTATCCTTGGCGGGTACCGGGGCAGCCGGCGAGGGCTCCTCTCTCGCATGTCTTTCCTAGCTCACGCCCGGCTGAAAACTGGTGTAGCTGCCCGAAAATTCAGCCACTGCAATGAGAATTCACTCGCAGCTGCAAGTGCCTGCCTTTGAGCGCAGCCCACCCTCAAGCACGTACATCAAGGGAAATTCCCTTGCATTCTGTAACGGGTCCCTTCCTAGTACCCCGTAGGGCAACGAATGTGCGTATGTGTGTGTGTGTGCATAGAACACTGCTGGGTTGAATCTTGCGAAACGGTGGAGGTGCAAAGTGGCAAATAGAACAAGTACCATCTTCATTAAGACATAACCACATGTTCAAGGTGGAGTTAAGTGTCATCTAGTATGCAAGTAAGAGTAACACTGATAATTTTGATGAGTTATTCTTTAGAGTAGTGAGCACACTGCCCACTAAAATTTGAATAGGGTCTAATTTTGAGAATATATTTTTCTTTTTTAACGAAATTTAATTGTATCAATGCAGTTCTAGTGAAAGATATTTAAAGCTAGAAGTACGAAAATATTGCTTCTTACTTTCAGGTATTATTTTTACTGAAATACCTTTAAAACACACCCAAACACATAGGTCGAGAAATAACAGACCTTTTCAAAAAATATAACTTTGTCATATTACACTCCTCAGCATTTATTCAACCACCAAAGTAAAGCAAACACGAACGGTTCTATCCAATTCTACAATTTTTTTCCAGTGGAGACACCTTGACAATTTTTTTTCCAGAATTGAGCTGAATTTTTCTTTTTCAAAAAAAAAACAAAACAAAAATTCGAGAATTTGCCGTTACGATTTCAAGGAATTATTTCCGTCAATACAAAATGGGACAACACCTCCAATCCCTTGTCTAAAATAATCCTGGACATCAAAACACGATGAGGAAAGCTTCGGTGTGTGGGGTAGGATTTGGAGTATATCTCCAAAAAATGGGTCAAAATTGTCGGAAAATTACCTAAATTTGGGTCCGGTAAAAAACTTTGTAGCTCCGCAGCAGCAAATCCGATTTTTCTCCATTCATATAAAAACACTTTGTGCAGTAACAGCCAACAACGATAACAAAACACAGACAGAAACGCGGTGACAAACGTAGCTCATAACCCTAATTTGGAGGGTTCCCAGTCAAGTGACTATTTAGTATCGGAGCCCTTGGAACCATTTCTTCAGGAGGTGGGCATCTTGCAAGATCCCAAACCGGTACGTGGTCCATGTAGTGTGTGTAGTTAGGCTGCGTACAGTATATATGTACGAGTGCAAGCCTAGGCTACTATTTATCATAGCTTTAGCCACCTACGTTGACTCAAACTGTTCTATCTTCTTTTACCATAAATATTCTGAAACTTGGTATAAAATGAAAGAGAAAAGTGTGGACAACATGCCCTTTCACCATAAAACAAAACAAGCATCATTTGCATGTAGATTCTATGGAAACAAAAACAACTGGTATATAATTTGCATATTTTTGCATAATTAATGAGACTAATTGTCACAAAATAGTATGCTTTATGGAGTTCCCCCACTCTGACCTTTCAAATAGTATAAAGGCCACTGTACAATTTTTTTCTCAAAGTCACATAACTAAAGTAAGCAGCCCCTCCTGTATACTGGCGTACCCAGGCATCCTTTTTGAAAAGGGTTTTAATTCAGGCGAGGCTAATGACAGTTTGATGGTAATGAATGTGGTCTTGCCCTAACATTAGGTTTTAGTGTAGACTAGGTTTAACTTAGTAGGTCTATCTTAGGCCTAAGATTTATCCTGCTTAGGCTAGGTTTAGGTTGTCTCTTGACTCTTACTAATCACTGCTGAAGTTGCTAGTCCTTACTGTCTCTCTATTCGTCAGCCATATGTGGTCATATGGTTACATAACATGCAAATATTCTGTATCTGTGCGCATGTGCACTACAGAAAAGACTGCAAAGTCTACTGCGCAACACTCTGTATACTCACTAAATTCCTTTCGTCTGTACACAAGTTGTGTCGTATAGTAATAATCGAATAATGAAGTAGGGTTGGCCGGGTGGGTAGCAGTTTTGAAAACTTTTGTACATGCACAGCCTGTTCTTCCTCTCCTTTACTTTAGGCCTGGTCGGCAGCACTATTGTGCATCTTGGCCAATATCTCCGCCCCTGAAGATAGCAACACTGAATAATCACCTACTTTATGCTCTACTATAAATAAATGATTTGGCATTTCAGAGTGTAAACATAATAGTGTCACAGTCTGAATGTTGCAGCAATTTTCCTGTTTTTGTGGGAATTTGGGGCAGGAACGTAGTAGAAGGGGGCCAGGGAGGCGAAGCCTCCCCCCCGGGAAGTTTTTTCGCCCCCTAGAAGATCAAAAATTAGCATTGCCGTAATGCATTTTAGTATGTTTCGCCCCCTCTGGAAAATTCCCCCCTGAAGCTTTTTCGCCCCCTTCAGCACCTTGTCTGGCTACGGGCCTGATATGGGGATTTCTAGGAGCTGGAAAGATTATTTTAAGATTTAAAAGAGCCAAACCTTAGATCAAGTTTTGTTTACTGCAGTTGTATCGCAGTATAGGGGTAATGAAGCATTATAAAAATTAGGAAAATATTGTTGTTATACATCGGGAAAAATTAAGTTTGATAGGTTGGAAGTATTGTACCATCTTGAAATAGTCATAAAATTTGAAAGTTGGTGCTTGCGGTCCTCTTGAAACACTGTAAAATCTCATTTCTTTGTCTGAGAAGAACTATCATGAAGTTTTAGTCTCCTATAAACCAAGTATGCTGCTCTCTTATAAGCACAACAAAGACAGAAATTTGCTTAAGTATTGATAGGGCCTTTGAAAACGGGGTTAGACCATAGCCTAATGATACAGTAACATGCATACAGTAGGTATTGTAGTGAGTTGGAATGTTGAGCCCCTAAAAAGTAAATTGGCGATTGTGGAAACAGTGGCTAGAGTAACAAAAACTATGGTAAGTTATCTGGTTATAGATTGGTTCTTGCAATTACCAATTTCCGGTGATCAGCAAAATTTTGCTGTATTGCCCCTTTATTTAATTAAAAGGTAGACATACCTTCACGCGATTTCCAATCACGAGTCGGACTGTCGTAATGATGCACACTGATGTAAAAATAACTTGACCAAAAACTGGTAAAACTCCGTAATGTCAGTAGGTATAATAGTACTGTAAAATGATTCAATCTGGAAAATTAGTGTGATTTTTAAGCAGATACATAGTCACAGTTTTGCCACAACTTCTGTCTTCGATTCATTTCTACTAAAAATTTAAGACCCTATGTGTAGGTCTGTGAAATTATGTTGGCAAATCCAATTGCGTTACGATGGTAATGTACTGACTTTTTAAGGAGTGCACGGAATTATGTATCACCATTACTTTGTCATATTCCTCAGAAAAGGCCTGTGTATGATGGTTCACCTGAAGCTCACTGTACACAGTCATTGCTACGACCTTTGAAAATAGTGGTGTGATTAGCCGTTTGCACAATGATCAAAATTCACGTTTTTCCTCGCAAATTTTCAACCTTAAATCTTGCTTCACTCTGTGCTTTTTCTTCTTTAGATCTTATAATATTGCAACTGTTTTTATCACTGGCATCTTTTGGAAAGGGCAAAAATGTTAAGGAGGATTAGGGCTAATTACAACAAAAATAAGCAGTACTACCAAAATGAAACTCACAAAAGCATATGAACAAATTGCTCATTCTCTGCCAAAGGGAGCCAGTACTCCTTTTCTGACATAGAAACCCTGATGTGGTTTTCAATATTAAGATCCTCTCCACCTTACCCCCTCACCTTTTTCATTGAGCTTAATATGACCATCGTTGAAACAATTTGCATTTACAGATAGTGGTCAATCCCACGTGATCTTCAGAGTTGTCATACACTCTGTACGTACTCAATTCAAGAATTTTTTTCAAAAGGAACCCTTGTGATGAGAGTTAGACTGTGAAACCCTTAATTTGCGATGTCTTGAAAGTGAGCAGTGTCGATATGATGGACTGGTACTCGATGGAAGACCGACATGGATCCAATTTACATGCAATATTTATACCAATTGTCAAAATAAACATATGTTTTACCTGTATGTTTGCCTATGCGAAAAGTTTTGTCCTTAAGCACTATGTAAAAAGCAGTGGACTTTCGTGTCTTTTGGAAGAAAGTAAGCTAGCAACAGAACATACTATAGCTGTCTTCTTTACATGCAAAATATTTGCTGAAAACCTGTTTGACTCTTCTGAAAAGTAAAGACATCGCCTTTTGGAAGTTCACGCCTAGAAATGCATGATGGATGGGGACAGTGCAGAACAAGCCTAGAACTAGCCACTCGCCCACCGTTTAATCACCCGACTTATCAAACAACCAGCCGTATGGGAGTAGGGTTTGAGAAGTCATGTAGAGTACCTCAAAACCTGGACATCAAGAGGTTTTAACTTTGTTTCAACTGACGAACATACTTTATAACAGACAGACCAAACTATTGAGGGACCTATGCAGCAGTTATGAATTTCATGGATCCCATTGTTTTGCTACACTTACAATAATCCTGTCAGCTGCAAACTGTATCTTACTAATGTAATATGTTAATACAGCAGGCTACAAAGACAGATTTGTTGAAGTTATTAGTGAAATGTAGCTTTTGGCTAATATCAGTGTGATTTCTGTAAACATTAGCTTGGTTCTTCTTTGTAGTAGACGTTTTGAATTATACATTGGCAGAGGGTATAAACTTAATGTGACAGCATTTTGCTCGATAACTTTTGTGAAGTTTCAGTGTTTACTGTGCATTCACTATCTCTGTGAAGGTGTTTTGCTTGTAGCAAGTGCAGCACAGTTAAAATGCCATTTGCTGTTTTTGATCTTATGGTAACCGACTGCATGGTCAAGTGGTTAGAGCATCCGACTTGCTGCCGGAAGGTCTAGGGTTCGACTCATGGCCGGGTCATATTAAAGACTAAAAATGGAACATACTGCCATTGTGCTTGGTGCTCAGCATAAGCAATGGAGTAGAGAAACCAAGTCAGTGAGCCACAACTGGAAAAAATTGCCATGGCCGGACGACGTAAACCAATTGGTTAGACACTGAGCCGTAAAACCTCATCTAACTCTTAATTCGTATGGTAAGGACTGAATGCTTAACAATAGCCATGCAAAACATGGTTATGATAATGTGCATATTTATATACAGTGATACAGTGGAAGAATAAATTAATACTGTGGAAGTTATAAGTAAGTGTTGTTTATGTGAACAATGATTCAGAAACCTGCTGATTGAAAAGCCCGGTAGATCGGGCTGGGTCTAGTTGACCAATATGGCAAAATCCAGTTCAGCAAACCCAGTGCAGCTTAGCTAAAGTAAAAGAAATACAGCTGGGCCTAGCTGATGAAAACCAAGTCGGACCTACTTAACGGAAACCCCATTTGAAAAATTTTGTTGAGCCAAGTTGAATTAAAACCCGGTTTGAAAACCCAGTTACCAAAACATAGTTGAGTGAGAACCCAGTTTAAGAACCTGGCTGTAAGTCCAGTTGAAGAATAAAACCCGGTTAGAAAACCCAGCAGACCAAACCCCATTTGACTAAAAACCCAGTTGAGGACGTTCAGAAACACATATGAAACCTAGCTGAAAAACCCAGTTCAATATAGTTGGGTACATCCAACTGAGTTTAACTGGAATTTATACATGGGTCAGTGCAAACTTCAACACAAACAACCAACATCTGGATCTCTTTTACTTTCGAAATGCTCTAATAAATGTTTCTGGAATCAACTTCGAAACAGGATCATTGAGAGGATCTGTTTTTACACTTACTGAAAATAAAATATTTTAAAATGATAAAGCTCTGATTAGCATCACCCTCAAAAGTTATCGCATTTTGAAAATCATTGAAATAGTGTTGGGAAAACGTCCTTGCCAATTGAAATACTAACTGGAACTTACTTTGAGATATCTTTCGAAAGTTGCTGTAAAGTTTTCCAAAATTTCACTGAAACAGATACTAAAAAAGTTTGTCTCAGATTTTGCTGAAAGGTTGTCTTTAAACATTGCTGAGGCGTCTTTTGGAATCTACTGAAAAGTTTTCCGGGACGTTGATGAAAGGATTTCTGTAACCATGCTAAAACAAATTTGGAAACATTGCTTAAATATTTTTTAAAACGTTTCCAAGCTAAAAATTCTAGCTGGACCATTTTAACTGGACTAGGTGAAAAGTCCAGTCCAGTTCAAGTAGACTCAACTCATTTGAAGAAAACCAAAATCATCCAGGATACATTGTATGAAATTTATATGTTGTACAGTACTGTGTCAAGACAAATGAATGTGCTCATGTAAAAATTTAAATATAGTGAAAAACAGGGATGAAACCGAATCCACCTAATCCGAGTCCGAGCTAATTCCGATTCCAGTGACCCCAATTCCAGGTCAATTCTGACTTCAATTCTGAGTCCGGTACCCCTGAGTCCAGAGGACCCGAGTCCAAGCCAAGTCCGAGTCCATCTCATAAGTAAATGTGCAGTAAAATCCTTGGAGATTGGCAGCGCTGTAGTGTGAATACAGGCGCATGAGTGCAGGTACAGGTACAAGCTGGTCATGAGTACAGGTACGGGTACCAAATCATATGTATGGGTATACGGGTATGGCAACCGGGCGATGAGTACGGTGGGGACCTGTGCAGGTACGGGTAACAGGACATGAGCCCGGACTCGGGTACTGGTCATGAGTATGTGGTTTTGAATTTGGGTATGGTATGTGTGCCAGGTCGTGAAGCTATGGGTGCAAGTCACAGGTCATGAACTTGAGCGCAGACAAGGGGTACCACAACATGAGTATGGATACCAAGTCACGAGGAACTTTAATACCCAAGTGTGGGCATGAAAGTTCAAACTTGAAGAAATTTAATGAGCATGGGTACAGGATCTGACCAGGTGGTATGGGTGCAGGTATGTGGTCATGAGTAATTGTAGGCACCACCAGCTACTATCATGAGTACAAGAATAATTAGAAGTACTTAGTAATGAGTTTGGCAGCCACTCTATATGAGTATCATATACAGTATCTGGAATATGTACAAAGTTCTTAAACATAACCACTGCAATGTCTGGTACTCAGGTGCCCTCTAGAGGGCACCCCAAAATTTTCCTAACCCCTCAAAAATTGCACAAATTTTATAAAGGCTAGTAGTGAAGACATAGATATCCCCAGAAATGTTAGCTTAAAACATACTAAAGCGCAGCTGCAAATTATACATATTGTAGCCCCAACCCCACCCTCCTCTAACAAAAAATATGTCCCTACATCGACCCTTACAATTGCACCTGCTGATGCCTGTACTGACACATCATCATCTCTATGGTTTGAAGTAAGTACAATTTTTCATACCTGTTAAATTAGTTGATTTCAAGTTCACAAAACTTACTTATAACTTTGGCAAATTACTATCATTTTCTGATGCCTACTAGCATATAACTAATTCACTGCCATTTTGTGTGATTGGACTTCACACCTTGTCATCCTAAAGGCTGATGGTCATGCAGTACTTGAATAGCTTAATCCACTTGAACCAAGGGGCTTGTTGTATGAACCAAGGATGTAATTGGAGCAACTACCTATCTATTTACTGTACAATCAAAGCCAAGTTTTTACAACAAAGGGGAAACTATACAAATCTCCAAAGCACTGGAAGATTCAGGGAAAATACAAACTACTGTATGGTACTTAATCATACCTTGAATTGAGCCTAATCCATTCATTGATGTGCCTATTGATTGTTACACACCTTACACAATGCAAACAATGAACATAGGTCTGTGCCTTGCCTTGCAGTACATTATCAGTGAATCTCCTAAAATCCTCCTATTCAAACCATAAAGTTATTATGGGCTCTAAAGGAGGTGATACTTTTTTGCATGCTTTTTTGCATCCTGTCTCTTTAACAAATTTTCCAAAAAGGCTATACTGTGTAGATATATATCGAAGGCGTAGTATTAAACTGCTACAAAGGGGTTAATTCTTGAATTTTTTAGTTTTATCCAGATCAGATGTATAAACAAACTGTCTATAACAGCAAAGGCCTAGGTCAATAGCTTCTGCTGATGTTTAGAGGAATTTTGCAGTACTAACAGTAGAGATCAGTCATGCACATGAACGGAGCTTAAATTTAGTAAACTTTATTTAGTTTAAGGACTTTTGTACAATTCGATGAGGGTAAACCCTCATGAGGACAGGTGGTGGATGGGGATCAAATGGGAGAGTAGGCTATAGGCCTGTAGGCTTACGTAATATTGCCAACATCACAAATCTTGGTTACAATTAAAGGCAGTCCTCAGATCTGACCCCAATTGCACTATAGACCTACATGATCTGAAGTGTTACAGCCACAGTGTATGTTGTATCACACAGTATTGGTAGAATGCACCTGTAGTAAGTCAAGACTTAAGATTTGTACATGTGGTACCAGTTCTGCTAGAAAGTTCGGCGTTAGATTAAGTTACATAGTCGTTCCTTGCTACCTGTTGTATACTATAGCCTTACCTGGGGAAAACTGTCCATTGACTGATACGGTTTTATGGTTCAGTTCTAATCCCCCATGGACGACACACGGTGCAGACACAGTATGAGTAAGAAGCTTTTTAAACACTTTAAGGTTAAATCTATCTAGCAAGCGCTAAGAATCCTCGTAACCACTTGCCAACAAGATCAGCTGCTGACATATACTGGACATGTAGTGTAGAAATAAATTTCATGCAGCCAGCATAAGGACTTTGAACAGTATATTGTTGGGCCTATGCCTAACAGTTAGAACTCATTCTGTTCAAGCTGCAACCTAACTATGTGTGCTGCATACGATTCATTGGTTCAATACATATGCACGGTACATGCATGAAGGCATATATGACTGCAGATGGTTCTGCATGGGCATTGACAAACATTGTCCTGTTGGCTTTACTAGTTGACTAATGAAGCCTGCAGTAGCTGCAGATAGCATGCCATATTTTAAAGAGTCTGGAATATAACCAGAGACACTGGAGCCTGCATGCACTTTGGCCTTCAAGCCCTTTCACTTTACCATGATGATGTTGATAAAAATTTACCTTTGAAGGCCAAAAATCAAGCTCTAGGTGATGCCTGTAACATTTATATTTGATGTGCTTACACACCCCTCTCCATTGTTAGGTTTCATGTTGCTTCCCTCCTTCCCCCTTTTGAGTTGTAAGTAAACACTATAGGCCTCAGCTAGTCAGGTCAGTGAGCACCCCCACTACCTGTACATACACCCCATCAAAAGAGATGTTCAAAAATGCTGCCAGACTCTGACTCGACTCTGCCTCTAATACTGGTTTGACTCGTACACAGCTTGGTCTCGAGGCCTTCTGGACTCTGCTTGACCCGGATTTTGACCATCGACTCAGACTTTGCTCAGACTTGGGACAAGTGGACTTGACTCCAACCCTGACCAACAGTAACCTTCACTTTTGTTGTATTTAAATTCACATCTTGTAGGCTGGTGGTCACTGCTTGAATAGATAAATCAGTGTAAGTTGAATAACCTGAACCTTTGCAATATCGATGGGACTCAACATTTTACGTTTTTGAAACGTTTAACAAAACGTTAGTAAAACTTTTCATGTTTCTGAAAAAAATTCTTTTTAATTTAGAAAAAAATTGTGCTAACTTGGTACTTAACTTTCGTGTGTATGCCAAAAATGTTCTTTCGGCAATCCTCGCCCACACCTATCTTACGTAGTTGTCTCATTATTACATATCAGCTTCAGCGAGAAGATATTTCAAAGCTCCATGCTACTCCTACCATCCCCTCGAACCACAAGCCGCCAAGGTAGCGTATCTTCTAGTCTGCCGTAAAATACCACTGAAGGTTCTGACTGGGAAAAGTAGTTCAAATTTACGACTGCTGAAGGGGCAAGGTGCAATAACAGGAAGAAGGCAGTGGAGCGCCAGGCTTTCGAAGTGAGGGTAGGGGGAGGGAAGGGGGCACAAAGTTCCTCCGGAGGGCAGAAAAATATGAGGAAATGAGCGGCGCTGGGGCAGATGTAGTGATATAAAGCGCTCCCTGTAGGCTTCTGCGTCCAAGGCGTGCCATAGGACCCCGGGTCGGTGTAGGGACAACGCTTCACTGGGCATTTAGGGGGCAGCACACGGAGGCTTTAGAGATATTATCAAATTTGTTGCAATTAGAATGATGCATTTAACCATCTTTCATGACATTTAATATGCACTTAGCAAACCACAAATATAAGAATCACAGTTTGACCATTTTTGTAAGCCTACCTCAAACTAACAATTTAAAGGTAAAATTCAGTCATACCTATTTTGAATAGGTGTAATCAATTTGTTTCCTGATTCATGAATGGCTCTTTTTAAGCTTGTGACAATATTTTTATTACTAGCGTCTTAAACGTATGCACGGTACCTCTTTGTTTGCCTTAACTTTTCAATACTCTTGTTCAAAAACATCATATAATTAGTGATATGAGGGATTTGTTGAATTTAGCAGATGGTTCAAAACAACTCTGGGACGACTGCTTATTCCCTTTATTGACCCAGGTAGGGTGGAGTGTGAGTGAAGACGACGGATCATGTTAAGGTCTGCATTTAGCTTTAGAAAAAAATTCATGTTGCCCAATATGAATTAACTTTAATACAACTTCCTTCCAGGCATGACCCTGAGCCCTTCACATTCTAGCATCAAAGGTGCATCTACGGCGACGGATCCGGAGCCTCGCTGGGAATAACGGAAAAGCAGGGTCCTTGTATGTGATGTAGTGAGTTTGAGTGACTAAGAATTGTATTTATGGCAAATACATTTTCTTTATTTTCTCCAGCATTAAATAAGATATGGTGTCCATTGAGGCCACGTCTGATGCCCGTGCCAAGGGTGCAGAAAGCTTTGGTTTTTAGTATTAAAGAAATTCTGGTGCAAGAAGTTATACTCCTTATGAATGTGTCACCACTTCATGATCCCTAGTGTGGTGCTTGGCTCCGCTTCGCCAAGAATTGGGAGAGCAACTTAACCCTTACAAATTGTCAGACATCCATATCTAAAACAAACAGACATGAACCTATGAGATGAAGAAATTTAAGGATCGTCATATGTTATTCCACGCAACAAAATAGGCAACAAAGATTGCAATCTTCACAGTTCCGCATATAAAATTGGACTAAAAGATAATTGATGTGGAACTGTATAAAACAGAGAAGACTCACGGCCACCGTGTTCCCATAGATGTTGAAGAGAGGTGTTGGAACAATAATTCTGGAACATATTTTCCAGTAAGGTCGTCAAACCGGTCCGGTAGGAGTTGGCCCTCGTCCCCATTAAGATAAAAAATCGAATTATTAACATTGTGGCAAGTTTCCCAATCCAAGTCCTTTTGGAAAAAGTTCAGTGCTTCGTTTAATGTGCACAATTTGTACATAATCCACACCTTCTGGGGCTTCGTCCCCCGGATCTCCCCTAGGAGTTGTTCCTTCACCCCACCAGGAGCTCTAAGGCGATTCCCTGGACCCCACACCGTCGAGAAAGCTATGCGCGCTCCCGCTCGCCTTCGGTACCTTTGGCCTGTGCTGTTCCCAAGGTTTTTGTTATTAATGTCCGTATCTAAACATTTCAAGAAACATTCTACGTCCACCAAGTGTTTTTCAAAATGCTAATGATATATTTTTGCTGAAGATGATTAACAATGTTTCAGACTACAAGTCAAGTTTATGAGAATGATGGTTGTGACTCCTTAGTGGAGAATAAAGATGGAGGAAGAGATCACAAGCAATTTAAAAACGACACCTTCTGTTTTCAAGCTGAATTTCAGAGAGTAATAGCGACGAATCCTGTGGGTATTATCATAAAGCTGCTGTTTATATTGGGTATGGGGAAGGCCAGCCGAATAAAAATGTCATTACCATTTGGATTTTTATGTTCTATTGTAAGAGTCATGAATTGTGTGTACGGGCACCAAGTGTACGCCATGAAATGCTTATGACATTGAAAAATCATCGTTTCAGGTTAACACGAAGTCCCGGGAGTTGACACCAGTGCATTGAATGTAGTTTGAAATCACCCAATTTTCTGACAGCAAAAAACCTTGTTGCTCCTCCCGCAATCCATCTTCACCACTGTAATGAGGATAGTTCTCATCAAGCGTGCAGTGCCCCGAAGACAATCATTTTAGTATTTTGAAAGCATATTGCATTAATGCATTACTATTTTTCGCATTGAAAATGTTGGCACATTATTAAAATTCTCTAAAATTTCTTTGACCCCGTTTTCTTTACTTCATTATGTTTATATTTTTTGTTTAAAGATCGGAAAAGGAAGGCTGCAAGTTTCCCCCTCGTCCCTGGGCTTTCGCCTATGGAGACCAGCGACAAGTGAGCAAGCGGCCTCTGCTTTGCAACAATTACTTACTTACAATTGCTGCTACAGATGGATCAACTCCTTTGTCACCCAACTAAAGGGATATGGCGCAGAAGGAGAAGAGCTGTGTATTTATAGTGTTAACTCAACCTTTTTTTCTTTAGTGAAAACTTTCAGCAGTTATATTTTAGATACTGCAACATGGCACCACTCTTGACTGGTATAAAAGACTCTACAATCTCACCCACAGGCGGTAAAAAATTTCCCTACTATGTTTACTTCGAGCCCCTACTCCAATTTTAACAAAAACAGCTGTCCAGTACACCTTCAAGACAGAGCCACAGTTGACTGCACTGAGTTTAAATTCCTCAAGGCTGTATTGACACACAACTGTGTGTGAGCTTAACGCAGAACACAAGTGACTGTATATGTCATCATTGAGAAACCCGAGTGGTGTTAATATTTGAATAACTGTCAATTAAAGTGCAGTCACCAACTGTGTTTAGAACTATAAGGCCATTCCTAAATATGTTTGGGCTGCCACAGCCCCTCTAACGGTCAGAGATGTAGTACTCGAGACCGGTCTCGAGACCAGTTTTTTCCCGGTCTCGGTCTCGACACCCTGTGTTCTCGGTCTTGGTCTTGGTCTCGGACCCTTATGGTCTCGGAAATTTCTGTGGTCTCGCTTCGAGACCGGCGAAAATGTTGTCGTTTTTTCAATAAACTCATTTATTTCAAACTATTTTTTACTTCATTTACGTTCATTGCAAAAAAATTTATTGAAAAAAATCATTCATCCAGGGAGTCCATACACTATCTATTATGGGCTGAAATTTCTTCTGTGAGCAAGTGAGTGGGTCATTAACTTGGTCAATGGGGATAATAGTGCATCGGACTACCACACAGGTCAGGTTACTCAGTATCATCAGAACAGTGGCAGTCTGGTACTGCACTGCATTGCATGTTCTCTGTGTGTGTGTGTGTTGAAATCCCCTTTTCAGTGTTTGTTCAGTGCTACCCCTTCCTAGCTCTTCAGGATTGCCTGTTTGCCTTTTCATATTTCATATTTCATATTCAACCCAATCTGGCTACTAATGATCATTTGGCTTTCGAAAAAAATAGAATGAACTAATATACCAGTTCCATATATATATATATATATATATATATATATATATATATATATATAGTAGGTCGAAGTTAGGTAGATCGAACGTGGAATAAGTAGGTCGAAAGTTGTGTTTGGTGTTCGATCATGAAGTTGAAATCAATCCCACGTGCTGGCATAGCCTTTTCACACAAGGGAAAGTACAGAAGAAATTTCTTCTGTACTTTCCCTTGTGTGAAAAGGCTATGCCAGCACGTGGGATTGATTTCAACTTCATGATCGAACACCAAACACAACTTTCGACCTATATATATATATATATATATATGTATATATATATATACATATATATACATATATATATATGTATATATATATATATATATAGCTTAAGTTATCGACCAGAATTCTTTCTTAGATGGGAAAAGACCCTTCCCAGTACAACACCTTTATGTAGTGATAAAGGAAGGATCCCCACTTCTTTATTCAAACGCAGGGCGCATAAAAAGGTGCAATTTACACGCCGCCACTCAGTTGGAAAAAACATCCAGCCAGTCGCAAAAATTAGAATTCACTTAATTACGGACATTTTCTAGCCATATACGATCAGTTCAAAAAATATCCCATAAGACAGCACCATTTTGCATCTAAACAACCTGAAATTAACAAAAATTTCTCAAAGGGGAGGGGGACCCCTCCCCTAAAGCTGCACCTTTATGTAGTGACAAAAAGGATTCCACACTGCTGTATACAATTGCAGGGATGCACACAAAGGTACAATTTCCGCAGACTTTGGGGGCTGAGGAAATGACGACATCATCTGTTCTACCCCCCATCACCAAATCATGGCAGCGCCACTGCTAGGCTCGAAAACAAAATTTCCGGTTATTGAACTGCGAGTACTCAATAGTCATGTTTGGTCGGAATTAAAAGTTGGCACAAACTAAAGTTCTGTGACTCTTTTTCTGTGGGTTGGACAAACTCACTATGATGCATTAATTGGCACCAAGTTTATCGATACGGATCACTTGTAGCACTGACTGACTCTGATTTAAAGAGAAGGGCCACATTAGAAAAATAAATGATTAAGTTATTAATTATGTTTACTATGTTGGGCATATGATAATAGAAAACAGGTGTATACATCAATGAGCAGATGCACTCTTCGTGCTATTGGTCGTTTGTAGAACATAAGGTAGCAAAGTTAGGTAAAAAAAATATTCAGAAAGTTGAACAGCTTGTTTCATTTTCCTATACAATTATGTACAGTCGGTTTCGGTCTCGGACCTCGTTGGTCTCAGTGTCGGTCTCGGACCTCGTTGGTCTCAGTCTCGGCCTCTAATTCTGCTCCTGGTCTCGGTCTCGGTCTCGGCCTTGACACCCACTGGTATCGATCTTGGTCTCAGTCGGATATGCTGGTCTCGACTACAACACTGCTTACGGTAGGTCGACCCTGTTCCCGCTTATTGTTTAAATGATCGGTACACGAACGTCATTTACGGTAAACAGCTTAATGTACATAGTTCGCCTCGTCGAATAGGAGCACAGCGCTGAGTAATGCAAAGTGTGGTCAACTGATAGAACAATATCTCGTCCATCATTCACTAATAAAGATATCTCACCCTCCCTAACGAGACCCTATCGTTTGAACGAATTTTGGTGTAGTGTTAAATTTTGATCAATATCCGCTCACAGACGCTTGATTTTGCGGCTATTTAATCGCTGCCAAACTAGGAGTGGTAAGGGGACAGTAATCTGAACGGGAGTTCGACTCCACCTGGGATGCCTTTTGTGGGGATCTGCCCGCCCCCAGCTTGCGTTAATATGCATATGTGAGAAATGAATTAATACATCCCGAAGAAAACTGGAACAAGTTTTAAATTGCAACGCCATTTTTGCTTCAAATTCCTCGGTAAAAGTCTATTCCTTGTTCTCATTCAAACTGAAAGTTATTAGCCTTGGGGGATAAGTGATTCATATATAACGCATGGTGTAAGCAGTGAGCCAAGGTCTTATCAAAAATTAAAGAAAACGAGTTGTAGATATGTGGTGTCGTAAATCGTAATTTTATAGGCACAAGGAGGTTAATAAAACCAGTACCATGTTTTGTTGTGGTCTTTTGAGTTAATGCCTTTTACAGCTGCATTTAATTGCACGTTTATTGAACATCAGATTATAGTATTGTTATTTTGCACTATAAAGTTGCCATGGAAAATTGGAACACACGGAAGTATATGTACTCGAGCATTTCGTATTCCATTGCTCACTCACTGTGAAAAAGAATGGATCAGGTAGCGAGGCTCGAGAGCCCATATGAACCACACCAGCTAAGAAGAAGAGAACCTTTGTTAAATTTTTAAGAATCGTCGAAAAGAAATATGTGTTTGAATGTTCTAAGAATCGTCCTAGCATTGTTTGGGCTTTTATATTATAGTGCTTGATCATCATGTACAATGCTTTATGGAAGACAATGTCGAGAGAACGTGTTCGGTGGCGAAAACGGTGAGGGGTACCACAAACGTTGCTTGCATCAAGTTGTAGTGTAATTGTATTTTTCACCCATGACCTTTGTACTACATCAATGTTCTTTTTAGTACATAATGAACATAAACTCCAAGAAATAAAACACCGAAGACTGAATTTCCCAACATCTTCCAACGTCTGGAAGATGACATGGAATGCTGGATTCCTACCTCATTTTGACTATTTACAACAGGCTGTGGCCTTAAAAATGTCTGAAGATGATATGAAACAACTTATACGCCATGGAAGGGTAAGACAATCAGCAATCTTATCTTTAAAGAATGTGATGAAAAGCTTTAGAGTTACAATATTATGAGGAATTTCAGGGAACTGATGGCTTGAGCAAGGCATAGACAAGGTACTGGACCGTTGCACAAATATGGAAAATTAGCTTCCCAGGGTCAGCTTACCGTAGCCACGCCTGGAAATAGCACAACTTACAAAACTTTATCTTAACATAAATTACAAGGTCAAAATTGAATGGAATTAACGTATGGTTCTTTTGTGTTTGCATAAAAAGTCAAAACAAGTGCAAAAATAGTGACTGAGTATATGACGACTATGCAATCTCTGTGCAGCATTTCAGCTTTCATAGTTTTTAAAGGCAATATAAATGAACTATTAAGAACTGCTTCTCTAGACAAATTTCCAAATGACTATTGACTTAATCGAAATATTAGTAAAATCTCTACTTATGCTTGTTTTAATGCTTAAATTACTCATGCATCATGATGTCTCCAGGTTAAATCACTTTTAACAGGTTGCAATTTTAGTAAATCATTCAAAGCTTTGGCAAAGCCCCCCCCCCCCCATATATTTATAAATGTATCGAAACAGACTAATCCCTCCCCACCCAACTCTCCCCAAAAAGCAAGGAAAAGGAGTACTTTGTTAGTATGACAACACGAACGAGAAACTCTTTCACATACTGTAATACATCTTATACGCCTGTAGTAAATTCAGTTCAGCATCTACCCAAAACAAACATTCGCGGATTAGATTTCATATTTTTTATACTAACGTAAATTCGACAAAATCTGCTACATTTTGCTTCATTTCTCAACAATAAATCAGTTGTTATTTAAAATATTGCCAAATTATTGTGGTAATTAAAATTTTGAGTGTATTCAGAAGCTGATACGATTTGAGAACCTCAAACAAAGGCAAATTGAAGAAGTACTACTGTCTGAGAAAATTTGCTTTACTGACTACTGTAAACTTACATTGAGGCAACTTTACCCAACACTAACCCAACTAAACGGAAGAGTGCATAAACCATAGATATACCCAAGACCTAGCGATGGTAAGCCTACTTTACAATCTAAGATGACATTTCGTAGTAATTAATTGAGTGACATATGAAAGTCGAGAATGTGAATCAACGTATTACCCTAACCAGTAACAAGCTACACTACAGTGGGACATCCTGTTCATTTTAGGTTTGTTCTTGGCAAGGGAGAGCAGAGAAGGCCTGAATGGTTTCAATTTAGACAGGTGACTCGAGGAGTGGGCTAATGTCCACAAGTTAGACAATACCTCAAGGTTTCGTAGACCCCTGAGCCCCAGTGGGTTTGTTGTCCTGTACCCTGTGCCACACCAGTAAGGTGAACCCTGGGTGGCTTGTTGGTAGGTGGAGCACCAAGCAAAATTGCATATAAAGTATTCGTCCAAGCCTGGCCTAATTGCAACCATCTACACCTAAGTTATTTCATATACATGTCATATTAAATCTCCAAGACAAAAGATTTGGTTAATGGCAATGGTCCATTGCAGCAAGGAGAGACTAGTTGAACAAAATGTTAACACTGGCACCCACATACCACCATGCTTGCAGCTCTGGTGTCAGATCTTGCACCTTCGGTGCCTGTCTGCCACACCTCAGGAGGATTCAACGCCTAAATTAAAATCGTTTGCCAGCATCATTTTCTATGTAAAGTATTACTATGAAATTTCACATACGTAAAAATTTTTGCGCAAGTTTTTTTGTTTTGTTTTTTGTAAAATTTTCCAATGGAGGCGTGGTACAATCCACGAAGGCAAAGGGATGGAATCCTTTACCCTTACATCCCTCTCTATGGAAGAACAATTGCATTCCAAGTCAAAAAGTTCTCCATCCCCTCATCTGACCCACTTCCTTACACATACACACTCATACACAAAATGAAGTTGACACCCCTGCAACAAGGCACTTGAGTTGTAGGCACTAATTTTCAATTTGAACATAGTAGCTAAGCTTAACTGTCCTTGCACAAAAATATTCTAGCTACACTACTGGAAATATTGAAGGAAATTTCAAACGCGATGTATCTGAATTATTGACCAATTGCATGGCTATCTTGAAATCAGTTCTGGTTTCCAACTATAAATTTGCTCAACCATCAAAGTACTGATTTGATGAGACCCACGAAAACCACTTGGTCTTGTAGAGTTCTGAAAGTGAGTTGGGAGCAATACAAACCGAATCAAAGACACTGATGAAAAACCAGGACCTTAGCCTACGGGGGGTAAGGGGCAACTGCCCCTCCAAATTGTAAATGAAAGTTGGCCTTATTTAGAAATAATATAAACTGTGCGCTGTAAAAATGTACATGTGCATTGATGTCGAAAGTTTCGTAAATCTTATGTAATCATGGTGAAAGTCTTCAATATGTGTGCAGCACCCCGAAATCTTTGTCGGTGACAAATTTTGGTAGGCCTTAAAGCACACTAGATAATCCAGCCATGAGAGAAATAACACTTGGGTCATTTGAGTGTTATGTGAGTGATGAAACTGTGTAGTAAGATTGCAGTAACTACAAAATCAAAAAATCCTAACCTAACAGGCTTACCCAGAACCCAGTCTTAAAATGTAAGCACTAAGCCCAGGAATTATGAAGAAAACTAGTAAGTGGGAAAAGCTTTGCAAGAAGCTTTGCAAATGAATCTGGTTTATGAAATGTTTTGCAAGACTGCAATGTCTGAACACTGCAAGCTACTGTATGGCAAGCTCGTATCAATGACAATGACAAACACAATGAAACCATTTGTTCCCACTAGCGTCATTGGTGAAATTAGTATACATACAATGTAAAGATAAATAAACAGTATTCTTTTGAACATCTTGAAAATTTATTTTTCTGTCGCATGGATCAGAGAACACAAAAGTGCAATACTTATCAATCGTTACCTCCCCCCCCCCCCCCACTTAAGAAAAATAATAATAATGTATGATTCAAACAGTGGATAGACTGATGATGAAAATACATTCAAAATACTTGCAACACTCTAAGAGGAAACAAACTTACGAAAAAGAAAAATTATCACTAATCATACAATAGGCAAAGATATGCTTAAAAATAACAATACCCAAATAAAATAAACACATGCATCCTTCGTTGTCAGTAAATTATATTTATTCGTTTTCTCAATTGAATTAACCTTTTTACATTTTTATACTGTCATGAAGTAAATTCTGGAGGTTTTCTCCTGAAACAGAAACACAAAGTTATTTCTGTATTGTTCTAACATACTTTTGGATAAAGTTATCCTTTTGCCTAGTGCTGTAGCTATCACTGGTTTTTAATCAAAAATAACATTGTAAAGTTTGTGGTAACAACATATGAAAAGGTTTAAACATCACTAGAGAAGTTTTGAAAGTAATAATTTGATCTAGTCTTAAAGTTTTTAAATTGTGAAAAAGTTCCGAGGTACCGATAAAACGGTTATTCTTAGCGTTCAAGGTCAGTAAAAGTTGGTGCTTAGCAGCTGGGGTGAAAGTTGTACCGATCGAAAGAGAGGCTCATATCAGTATGACAGTATTATCGAAAGTTAACAGTGAACGATGTGGCGTCTGTTCGTAATGATGCTTATTTTCACTCAAAGATTACTCCGATGCGAAAGGACATCTATAAAGGCATTGAAATTAATGGTTGAATGATATGGTTAGAAATGATGAAATGATGAGTGCAGGCAAAGTCAAGCTGAAAATGCAAATTGACGTTTTGCAGAAACAAAGGTGGGCCTATCCCTTTTCTTAGTGTACAGGTAATTCCAAAAACAAGGGAAAAGTTTTGAATGTCTTATCACTTCACGTTCACAGCCAATGCTTGCCGTATGGATGAAGACAGAACGTTTTATTTCATTACGTAATAGTTTGTACATTTCTTTGGTAGATAGGTGTCTAGCCTAACGAACAACAGCAGAATAAATTCCCTCCGTACTATTATTTAAAAACACATAAGAAACATACCTTGACTTTTGGTGAGTCTGGAAACACTGAGCTGCACCAACAGCAGTTGTCTTCTGCAGGAGAAGCCGAGATATGATTTGGCTGTCCTCACCAGCACACCTTTTATGCATTTCTTCATACTAAAGATTTAACAGTTCTGCGGTTTCTGTTTCTGAATACTGGTTTGGATAAGACCTCAAAATAGTACTGTAAAATAAAAAGAAAAATAGCAAAAAATAGTAACATCAAAGTTTTATCTCTTGAAGATATTTGATGAAGTGGCAAGGTTCACTATTACTTGCAATCTTGATTGTGGTCACAAGTTCATTTTTTCCAGGCACATTTAAAGGATATCAAAACAGACATGCGTTTAGACTTTGCGCGTCACCTGATATTTATTTTCGGCCCTTCTATTTGATTGGTAAACACACTTATGTAGCAAGGATATCCATATGCGCATGTTTCATTGTGTGATGTAAGGAACATCTCCCCCAATTTGTACATTGCAAAGCATTTAGCAATGCAAGGGATAATGCTTGGCTCGAAAACAAAAAAACACTTTGACATTGGCTAAAAGGGTTCTACGAATTTAAATGTGAGCAATTGGAAAGAATTGTAGCAAAGCAATCTGAGACAAAACCTGTGCCATGGAATAAAAATCAAGGAAATGTGTGTCACACTATTTGTAAACTGTGTCTACAGTTTTCCACATACACACTTTTTCATTATGTTTTCACCTTTGAAAAGTACTGAATTTTTGTCCTTCTTTTGTTTTTGTTCAGTCAAAGCATTCAATGAAGCAGCAAATTTCATTGCGATTGTTTATTTTTATAGTAGTCAATAGTCTACATCGTAGATATTTCAAATAAAGTGCGGTGAAATTGATCAGACATGATCAGACATTGCACTACCTCTGATAACACTTTCAAGTCATGTACCAGCTCAGTAAGCAAAATCTTTTAAGAAAGACATTCAAATCATGTCTTGATATCAGCAATCTCTGCATAGGCGTAGGAGTCGGGGCTGGGGGCTGCATCTTCCAACCAAATACTTTTGTGAAAATTCGGGCAATATGCTGATAACTCTTCGGGCACCTACTGAAAGAAAAATAAAGCAATGATGTAGCTAAAGGTAATCAATAGTTTAAAAAGACTTCCTTGGCAATTTAAATTAAGTTTTGAATTAAATTGCACCAGTGCCTATATATTTGGTATCAATTCACCAGTGGGCCTTGATGATGAAACTTATATTATCATTATCACCGATGTATTTAGGGTGCCATTGGGGCATGCCCTCACTGATGCCGAGTTTTTCTACCTAAAATATGATGTGGCAACAGATTGTATGTAAGGACACCTAATTATTCAAAAAAGTTCAAAGAGCAGGGGCACCCCTCCTCTTAGACCCCCAGACCGGCGATCCCACAACGTCATGCATGTCACCCACCCCCATTAGAGAAATCCCAAAAATTGTAATCAATATGGAAGGCTAGTAACACCACAAAATGATTATATGTAATTGGCATGCGAAGTGATAAACCGATACATGGTATGATATGTATATTAACATGTGCAACGTGCGTAGAACGCGCGGAAATTTTGGGTTATATTTTTGGGCTAGTCGTTACAGCCTCTCCCCATCAACTTGAGCTCCTACGCCCATAAATATCTGCACCATTTCCACATTTTAAACCTACTACATTTCGTAAGTTAACACTTTAGCCTTGGAACCTTTTGAAACCTTGTCCATAGTCCACGCGCTATCACGCATGTCTGCAGCTAATAATTAATCAGTGTTTTTGTATGTGGGGGTGTTTTGTGCACAGGTTGACTATTTAATACCCTTTGACACTGGATTGTTTTACGTTTTACATAGAAAGATGTCAATTAAATCCAATTTAACAAAGAATAACGAGAGTAAGCCAGTGAAATGAAACAAAAGTCAAAGGAGTTTGTGTCAACCTGTTTCAAACAGGTATTCATAATGTAGCAACTACACAGGTTTGAAACAGGTTTTAAAATATGTGAGAAGTTATTTTTTACACGTGATTTCATGCAGTAAAGGCACGAGTTCATAAATATGTTTTTTGAATAAGAATTATGATATTCGAGGTGTAGATTAAGCCCCCTTTTACCACACATTTCTATTTCAGGGTCTGACATTTTTCGTTATTAGCTTAATCATTTGGTGTACATATAAATCCAGTAGGTATGTGATTTACACTCTTGTAAAATACTGGGCAATGTTTTTGTTAGGCAAAAGTAATTGTTTATATTTTGGTCAAACCTTGCTCATATAATGGTATAAATTACCCTTCCGTGCGCGTGTATTGTACTATCCAGTTGGTTAAACCTTTCAACAAGCTTCTATTCAACGGTTGGGTATATTTTCGCTTTGCGTACTTGTTGGGCAATTAATTGCTAATTAGCATGAAGTTTGCTTAAAGTTGGGTAAGTTTTTGGCAGCGGGTTTTGCGTTGAACAACAACACGCCTGACTCGATTTTGTTTCACATTGGCTTCTCATAATCAGAAATTGGTTCCATAATCTGAAGATTCCTTTTGATTCCTTTTACATTGGCAAGAGAGGAAACTCGTACATTACGTATGGTCATAAAATCCAGCTGTATTTTCATAAATTGTAAAAACAGTACTACCGCTAAGTAGCACACATGTAAATCAAATTCGACAATTCGGACTTATCGCCAAAAGGCTATCCAATGAGAGTTCAGAATTTCGGGCATTCTCTTTCACGTCCGAATGTGAGTTTATATAAAGCAGACATTGAAATTTTTACTCATAATGATAACGCTATCTTTACTCCAATGTTTGGACGATACGGAACAGTATCTGCAGACTTGAGTTTTAATTTTAAAAGCATCATTTCACAGTCACTTTTAAGCCTGATTGTTTTGGACATCGGTGTCGGTGAAGTCGGTGACAAACCTCATAGATAATACCAAGGCATTTGAAATGTACGTCGCAATAAAGAGGTGCATTTTTGTAATGTTTTCCAACAGCGGGTATTATGCTTTGATTTACATTAAAGACATTTTATAGTGTTATATAAATGACACTAATTACCATACTTGCTCAGACTTCCATGACGTCAGTTTCCAGTGATAGGGGCCTAAATATAATGGACCAATATAAAGTGCACAACAAACATCCAAAGATAAATTACATAGAAAGTGGCTAATGTCTCAATAAATTTATACAATTTCAACAACTGCTGTGCAGAAAGTTCACCCGATTCTCCTGGGAAAGAAATATCCAGCATGCATGCATGCTTTTCTGAAGTAAGAAAAGCACCAACGGTTAGGCAAAGATGGTTAACATAAAACCAACGGTTGGTTAATGCGTTTGCCCAACAGCTTGATGAAAAAAGTGCCCAACAACTAGGTATCTTTTGAAATTCTCATTTACTTAACAGTTGGGTAATTTATTTTCCTCCCAGCGGTTGGGTTCAAACTTTACCAAATTTGGTTGGTTAAAATTTTGCACAAATGTTTCAGTTGTTGAGTGTTGGTCAAAAAGTTGGGCAAATCTTGCCATTTTTTAAAGGGTGTATTAATTACCAAATCCCTGATTGGCTACCACTATATTATTGTAATTTAACTTGCAGCAGTATTCATTTAAACAGTGTCCTATTATCTTTATTCTTCCTCCAATGTTAAACTGAACCAACTTTAACAAAGATAAAATTTTTCTACGCGTAACTCGTAGTTGAACACACCATTCTAGTCATAGCTTTGTTTCAAAATTTTCTTAATCAGCGTTTGACCTGCGAGATGCAGAACCAAAGCCTTGTAGAGTATTTAAACACATTAAAACGGTGAGTAGAGAGTGGTGGTATGGGCTATTGTATTGGAATAGTGTGTTTTAATTTGTTTTTACAAAGAGGGAAGAATGGTACCGTTTAAATGTCTATAAGGCCCTAGATACATTTAAACGAACAGGATTGAATAAAGAAGCGCTCATTATAGTTGCATAAAAACCACAGTAAAGTTGAGTTTCCGGTACTGATGAAGTTAGGTAAAGTTTGAGGATTTCGTGAATGTGAGGGCCCTTCGATGGAATTTGGTGAAATAAATTAGACCACTTCTAAAAGAAAAAATTACAGCAAATTTTTGATAGTTTTACATAGGGAACCAGTAAGGGGTTTTCTTCTTTACACGGAGCGGCGGAAACATACTTCCGCCGCACCACTTTTTGACTGATGCTGTAGCCCCATCCCCTCCCCTCTCCCTTCCTACGCCTATAAATGCAGCGTTTATCTGAAAAGAAAATATGAATCGAAAAGACCCAGAGTGGTAAGGTTATTAAGGCATGGTGTCTACGTTCTGGCCATCTAGTTAGTCACGGAAATACATGATTCTGGTGCAACTTCACTTTAACTCACAGCTTACTATGGTATTTCACTGGTTTAAGCTTAAGAGATGGTTGACCACCAAAAATCTCAATTTTGCTTTTATTTTTATTTTATGTGTAGGGATTTTATTAGGCAGACAGTAACTCGAAGTCGCCTTTGCTGATGTTTTGCAAACAATTTTAATGTATTGATTTCACAAAGAAAGAGCCTAGGATTAGTCTACGGACATCAAATGCTTACAAATATTGTACCTCAGAATATAAGGTCCGTTCATTTCACGGTATAATGCAGTGGTAGCACGAAGTTAGATTTTGGAGGGAATCCACGAGCAGGGAGTGATCGTGATAACTGCGTCACGAAAAGGGAATTATTTTCTCGATTATCACATCAGGTGCGGGATATTCACGTGCGAGACTTTATCACTTGCGGGATTGTTGTGCAAAGTGCAGGAATCGCGCTATCCCGCTGCCTGATTTAAACACTGGGTCACCTAATTGAGTCAATCTGATTTTACAGATATATGGTTTCAAAGTAACGAATGCTGCTTAATTTAATTTGTGGGAGATCATTGGTGGGAATAAACTTTCAAAGTAGAAACTTAACAATTCCTCTTACTCTTTATGCTATAAAAGCGATACCGTTACTTATTTTCAACCAAAAACAAAATAAATTTGCCGATTTTCATTACCGCTCATTTCATGTAGGTTTGAATGTGGGAGTCAAGATTTTCTCCACGTGTTACCTGGTTATTAGGCTACCCTAAAACAAAAGGTAAGGTCGTGGGGATACCAAATGTAAGAAATTTCTAGTACTCAAAATTGGCCTAAGGGAATAAAATTGCCAAAATCGCCACTTTTGGCGGTAAGGTTAACATTCGACAGGTCACTACAAAAAAAGGAACGGATCAATATTATTGGAAAACCTTTTAGTATACTGTAAGACTCTGTTACTTTTACCATGTTTTCTCCTAATAAAGTTTTAGACCCCAAGTTTAGGAGAACAAGAGCCTTTTTAGAGCTGAATTAACCAAAATGATCAAAATGGCAGCCGTTTTTAAGTGATTGGCAACCCCCTTGCACATGAAAAAATGGAGCACATAATTTTCTGATTGCATGATGTCTACACAACATCATATTAAAGTTTTACTGATATAGCAAAAAGAAATGCAAACCCCAAAAAGGTTATATTACAGCCGGGCACTACTGGTCAAAATCTACTGCAGGCTAGACCAAAAGTTTCCTAGCCAAACGCTTTGTTAAGGTTAATACTTTCAAACCACTGAATTTGATCTGTAAAACGTGATACTCTGATATCATTTTGAAGGTGATCTGCCTACCCTGATAATTTGAAAACTTGCATAGTATAAACTTTGCTACTTCGAAATTAGTTTCCTGTAACTTTATCAAGTAGAACATTCTTCATTCATTACATTTGACCAGTCAAACTTGATACTTCGTTAATACTGATTATTTCCAGTCGTTAAACTGGATTTGTCAAACTTAATACCCTAAAATAAGTCAAATTAAGTTTATCAAGTCTGATATTTTCCAGTCATTAAAATTGTCTTGCCAAACTTGATACTTTGAAACCAGGAAAATTAAATTTGTCAAGTCTTCAACTTTCCAGTCATTTAATTTGATTTGTCAAAGTTGATACTTTGAAATCGGTCAACTTAAATTTGTCAAGTTTGATTTTTTCCAGTCTTTGAATTTGTCCCGTCAAACATGATACTTTTAATTCTGTCAACTTACCTCTTTAAAGGTTATTTTTTCAGTCTTTGAACTCGATTTGTCAGACTTGATACTTTGAAATCTGACAACTAACATTTGTCAAACTTGATACTTTGTAATCATTTACCTGACCTGTGAAACTTAAAGCTGTGAAATCAGTGGAGTTGATGTGTTCAGTCTAATAATTTGTAGTCATAGAATTGTCTGGCAAAGCTGTTACTTTGAAATCACAAAAAATTGTTAAGACTGGTACTTTTCAATCACTTAACTTGACCTGTAAAACATTATACTTCGACATCATTGAAGTTGATCTGTCAAGCCTGATAGTTTGCACTAATTTGACTTGACTTCTTAAACTGCTACCTTCAATCACTAAAATTAATCTGTTAAGCCAGATAATTTGCATTCATTCAACTTGATATGTCTAGATGTCCAACGGACTAAATCCTTCAAGTTTGTTTTTTGCAACTAGAGAACGAGATTGTATATACTTGATCATTCAAACCACATCTTTTTTATCGTTGTTTTACCAGCTTTGGGTCACAACTTCGATGCTTTGATCTGGAAGATTGGGAGTTTAAAACGATTGCCTTGGTTCTTTTCTGCATGATCATTCTAAGTGGCTACATTTCAACTTGAACCTCCACTAAAATCTGCTTTGATTACTGAAGATTTTTTCGGTTTTGTCATGTGTTCCTACTAGCAGAATCTTTGAATATTTTTCTCTACATCTTTCAAAGTTTATTTCTGTTTTTTCAGATTTAAGTAGATGCAAATAATTTTAACTTTGGTATCTTTTGTGCTACCATTAGAAGTTTAAAGTTGATAAATAATTGTTGACATAACATTCCCCACATTCTTACTACTAAACTTGAAAATGCAAAGAACAAAAAGGAAAAGACACCAACAAATCAAAACCCTTATCGAAAAATCGGTTCAACAACTGAGACAATCCAAAGTTTGCCCTTTTTCTGCTATATTTAAGAAACAAAGATACTTGAACATGGCAGTAACCACAGTGCACATAATTCAGAAGTTCATATTGTCACCATAGAGAACAACCAGTTGCTACAAATTTTCCTGTTGATTTGTCTTGGGTAAATGCAGTCGTTGAAACATTGGGTCTGGATATCATTCTCCAATTTCACTACCACCAATTTGGGCAAATGAACAGTACTTTCAAATATAGAAACTACAAGTCAAGAATGAAGAGAATAACGGCCATTCAAACGAATGCACCGAAGGAAATTGCAATAAATGCTTCACGTATGCACAAAATGCCGTCAAAAGAAACACGTACTTAAAGAGGGAGATAGACGGGCAAAAACATATGTAATTATTGCATGCAATGAAACAGTGCCATCAAACGGACAGACACATAAGAAAAATTACATAATCAAAAATATGCAACAAGTCAAAAACTACCCTCAGGGAATTTCTTCCTCCATCTTCAATAGTGGCTTCCCGGCATACTTCATCATTTCAAGAACTATAGCAGCAGTTTTGGCAGTTCATTTTGATAGGTCCAGAATATATTTGTTGTGTTTATGAACAGTTATGGCATAAATAGCGTGTTGTTTCTATTGATATTTTGAAAACAGAAAACATGACGAACTTGTAATCGACAGGTGATAAAGTGTGGATTAGTCTCCTTACAGCTAAATCAACACTATAGCAAAACAATACTATTATGCCATATATTCCAAATAAAATCAATCTTTATTCGCTAAAATGACGGTTATTTGCACTCAGAGCACCCTTTATGCAAATAAGATAACTTCTTAGAGGTTATCAAAAGATCATTAAAGGGATTTTAATGTATCCGCTGATGTAACAAATACAATCAGAGTATTTTCCTAACAAAAGGATGAAAGTCAATCTATTCCTGTAAAATTAAAAAAAATGCTTTGTTACAATAATGCAGTTCTGCGTGAGCATGTAAGGTCAAAGGAAGTACTGAAGGACGCAAGCTGGCTTGTGAACAACAATCAACTCTACAAAGAGGAAGTTGTGAGAGTTCTGCACTCCTGGCCTGAGCCACTTCTTAATATATATTAAGGAAGATTGGAAAGAATTTCTTGATAGTAGTATTGATCCTGCCTCAGTTACTAATGAACAACAAAAAGGTGCATCACCAGCTGATACAGAATTGCAGCCACGCTCTGATGATGAATGGACGTAAGTGACAAACGAAGAAGATCAACTATCACGGCCATTAGATACAATGCTCGATCCACAGTTCACAATTGAAGGAAATTTTGCTTGCTGTTTGTCCTCAAGTGAAGGAGATCACCAATTGGGTCTTTACCAAGATAAATACTCAAAAGGCCTGGCCTTTCTTTCACTACTGTGTGGGATACCTAAAAGTAAAAAAAATCAAAGTGAATGCCTACAGCAAAACCCTGCTAGAAAAATGGAAGGCAAACATAGACATTCAGCAATTCTTGATCCCTATGCATGTGCAATGTACATTGTTTTTTTACATAAGTAAAGGACAGAGAGGAATGGGCAACCTCATGCAAAGGACTATCACAGAAGCAAGGGATGGAAATCATGAGTCTGTTATCTAGTACTGTGGATGCCATTGAGAAGCTACACGGCAGTTTGTGTTTATTAATACCTCACGACCTGAAGAGCAAGCAGTCCTTCTTCAACCTTTGAATGTTATCCAAAAGCTACTAGGCGAATCATCTGTATTAAATGTATGGGCTTAATCAAAAAGTATGCAGCTCGACCCAAAGAAATGGAAAATTACTGTCTTGCTGACTTTGCAGCCTGCTTTGATTTGTCTATAAGTAAATCAACAGACTCCAGAACAGATTACGTGTATGAAATAGAAAATGAAGATGATCCCATGAAACAATCACCAGATGAAAGAGGAAATCAACTGTGTAACGGCAGTAAAGATGAACGATCTTGGTTTACTACAGTGGATGCCTTTACTTTCAAGAAAAGAAACAAGGCCAAGATAATCAGATATATTTCCTTTAATAAGGCAAATGTCCTAAAAATACTACAGAGAGCAACTGATGTTGTTTACTCCATGGAAATGTGAACCTGATATATGTGGTTCATTTAAAAGTTACCAAGACAGATATGCCACTCTAGAGATGACAATCAAAGAACAAGAAGTTGAATGAAATCATAACAGTAAAGCTCTGGACAATGCTACTAAATTTTTTGACAAAACAGATGGAGAGTTACTTGGTGACATTGCCCCCCCCCCCCCAACTCAGAACAAACAATTAAAGCAAGGCAGATTAGAGAAGCAAACGACAGCGAGGAAAAATAACACTCAAGAGACATATGGCACTGGACAAGATATCGGCATAGCAGTGATCAATTTTAACACAGAAGAATAATTCAAATCGCGTATGCCAGACAATCACTACAATTTCTTGTCAACAGTCTCAACAATAACGTGAAGCAATTCTTCTGTCATGTTCTACACTGGTTTAAGAAAAAATGGTGAACCTTTGTATGTGTTCTTAACAGGTGGCTCTGGTGTTGGAAAGCCACAAGTATTGAAAGATTGTACAGTGACCTGCTAAGGTAACAATTAGCTGTACCTGTAATGATCCTGATGATACCCATATACTCCTCATGACACTACCATGTAAAGCAGCCTATGTGCGCTATAAATACCATTTAACCAAGGGTTGTCTAGCTACAAAAATTGACTGCTGTTGAATGAAGTTGAATTCATTGCTACCTAAATATCACAACTTCAAAATTATTTTCATTTATGAGATATCTATGTTTAGACATGGGATGTTCAGTTATATTGATCAAAGACTCCAGCAGATTACGAGATCTAAGAAAGTTTTCGATGGTATTAGTATAATAGCTTTTGGTGATATCTTCCAATTGAAGCCTATGGGTGAAACAAAAAGATGAGCAGCTATTTGTACAATTTCTGAATCAGCTAAGGGAAGGAAATCAAATATTTGATGACTTACCTACGCTAAAAGCTGGACAGATTTCTTCAGCTAAATACGCAAAGAGGCTACTCATCTGTTTCAAACAAATGATCGATTGAATACAAGTAACTACAAAATGTTTGACTTGATAACCACAACTAAAGTTCATGTTCCAGCCACTGATGTAGTAACTGGTGATGTGAGCAATTCAATCAAGAAATGAACACTTGACTACATACCAGAAAATCCTGTGTATGTAAATAGTAAAAAGACGCAAAAAAACAACGCAACTGCGTTAAATACAGTAAAGCTACGCAACTGCGTGAAATACAAAAAATTTGCGCAACTGCGTGAAATGACTAAAAGCTGTCATGACGCGATCTAAAGTGATTAACGAAAGTCAGTCATGTGAAAAAAGAGCACGCGTTTGGCAAGAAAACTGAAAGTGTTTGGAATGGTCAGTTACAAAAGTTCAAGTTTAACATTCAGTCCCAAGCATTCGGTCCCGAGCTTCATAATTAACCAGTTTTCTTCGATTAAAGGATAGCGGTCGGAACCTCGGCATGATATTGCTGCCGTGATCATCAGGTCCTGTGTCGAGCAAACTGACTGGGGGAGGGTCTTGGAATGATAAGCTACTGGATAGCCAGGAAAGTTTTGCTTGATAGATCTTAAGTGTTCAGTAACTCCATCAGCCAAGCGACGTTTCGTTTCACCCACATCCAAAATGGTACAACGCTTACAAGTTAAAATGTATACTACATTAGTCAGGTAGTGGATGTACAAGTAAAATGCTGGTTAATGTTGAAGCATTTGTTGTTGGGACCCACAACAGAGAGAAACCCGTCATGGTTAACTATTGCGCAAGTATTACACCTTATGTGATTATAAGATTAAAAGGACATGTTCCCGGAACGTCGGGCATTAATGGTTGGGATGAGAGGCCCGACCTAAGAGACTAGAAATTTATATATAAATATAGAAATATATATATATATTACACTAATCCGACACTCAGGGGGAAGAAAGTTGTTGAAAAGTCGACCATAGGGCGAAAAAAACCATTTCACCTTGGCGTTTTCACACACTCTTTATATAGAATCACGTAGAATTCAAGAAAGCTTCTCTACAGGGACCACAAAATGGTGTGGATAACTTTAAAACAGCTTGCTTCAATACTCAAGAATACCCTGTAGCCAGTTCAATTATTGATTGCATTATCAAGTAACTGCGCAGCTTGTTTCAGGGTTAAATACAAATGGCACGAAATGTTTGCTCTTTGCTTAAAGGTATAACTATTTTTATGTTTTTTGCATCATCAAGTCATTATGTTTATTTACTTTCTTCAGCTATTGTTGCTATACTAAAATAATTAAACTTGTCCCTTACTGTGAGCATACACACGAAGTTTTTGCATCCTTTTCTCTTATAGATGACGAACAACCAGTGTGCTTGTAGTTGTGGAACTCCTGCAAAACTAATAAAGCTGCTGTAACTACTACGTAAACAAAACCTAAGTAAAGTAAGCACAAATGAAAATTCATGGAAGTACTTATGAGTGCACTGCGATATTTTGTTGAATTCAAGGCAATTTATTTTGGAATATCTCTCTTGACGAAGTTGTTTGTATCTAAACTATTCCTTGGTGTTAACAGATATTTGACTTGTCAAATTGTTTACATCAGCAACAGAATACAATGACCACAATTCCTCTCCTAATGATAATATCATAGATCTGTCCATTTTTGTCCGTGCATCAGAAAAGCAAAGAAATGCATTAAAACAACACCTTTTAAAGTATCTTATGGACAAATCAGTCTCTGTACAGTCAAACAACTTCATCTTAGTAAAGAAGTCTTTTACTTTTTATTCCCAGCTGGATTCTCCTTAACTCCTTGTTCTTGTAGTCAGAGTTAAGTTCATGCCAAACTAGTAAGCATTTCAACAAGAATACTAGATAAGTTAGCCATATTTAAGTACACTCAGTGTATATTGAGAAAGTGCTGCAAATTAATTTCATGACTGATTACTGTCGAGTTGCTTCCCAACTTCAGAAGTGCTGAAGACCAATAGAAGTTAAAAACCTTGGGGAAACTATTTGTTACGGTAAATATCTACTACAAAAGAATACTTTAAACATTTTGTAACTTTCTGCTGCAGTTGCATGTCATTCAAATAATTTTAATTTGAATTCTGATACCTCCTGCCTAGAAGTTACAAACCTTGATAGAACCCATACTCGATGTAGACATGTACAAGTCAACATAGTTTTAATTTGAATTCTGATAACTCCTACCTGAAATTACATTCTGCCTAACTGTTTATTTTCCATTATCCTCATTTACCTGTCAACTTTGTCTTTCACCTTAATCATGAAAATTTTATGAAACCCTTTTTTATTCAGGCCTTCACTTATGTCAATAGACGAAGGCAGTTTTTTTTTTTTTTTGGATTTAAAGGAAAAAATCAGTCAACCCAATCAATATTAGTATACAGTGTCTTCCTATTTCATAAATGACATTTTAGATTATTAGACATCTACATACTAAGTATAACAATCCTCACAGCTAATCTTTACGCAATTGTGTTTATGTGTGTTTTTAGCAATTTTGCTTCAGGTAAACTCAAAATGACCCTTGAACTATACACTTGAACTACCTTATCAAAGGAGCTGTTTTAATTCAAATGTGGTAGAAAAGTATGGAGGTAACGGAACCTATTCCAGCATTTTCCTCTGTTTTTTTTTTAGTTGTTTGTATAACATCCGTCCGCTTTGCGAAATTCGAGTGAAGCGTCAAAGGAGGACTGGATGCGAACCGCTCCCCTATCATATCTCTCGTCGTGAGATATGATCATATAACATTATTTGAAAATACAGTAAAGTGCCCGTAAAAGCTATTAAAATGCATGAAAATGGAAGAAAGACTAGTGGAATATGCGCTACCTGAAGGCTGCAAAATGTCAGGCGTTTGTGGAAAACGAAATGTCCGCAGCCGCAGACTTCACATGAGGCCTCTCTTCAGCACCCTTTACCCAGGATGATGCACAGGTGAAAAGGAAGGGTCAGCCGGGGTGTCAACTATCTGCAGGCACCCCACTTGATGATCCGCTTAAACGATATTGCTGCATGAGCAACAGCTTTTAAGTATGTTTTCAGTAGAATTTCTCTCCTATTTTTGTTGGCTACTACTTGATAAAATGACTTGTTTTGTGTGTAAAATGAATTAAATATCTGTATAAATGTAAAATAGTTCCAGGTCCTTCGTAGGAGTAAATTGACATGAATAAGCTATTCAAAAACAGCCGTCTTTTGTTAGCTTATGAGCCTAGTCGCAGAACTTTTATGCTTACAGATAAACGAGCGCCTCTCAAAGCAGAGAGATGCCACTATTAAGTGACAATAACGTTTGTTGTAGACAGGAAGAGCTTGTTAGCTATGATAAAATTTGTTGTTAGTGACTAGTTCTATTCGTAAAAATTCAAACAATTAATGTCTGCAACAACTATATTTCATACCAAGTTTGTTATCCATGACAGTTGTTGCTCATGACAAGTCTGCTTTCTGAGGTAATTGTTAAATATGAAATGTTGTTATTCGTAACAAGTTATACATTAAGTGCAGGAGTTGTGCTGGGTGTACCGTTGTTATGCACAACATTTTTTGATGTTGTCTGTAACAAAGGTATGTATTCCTCTTGTTTAAGGTGGACTCTTTTTATTGTGTTGCTGTAGTTACTCGCTCGTCCTTTGGGGTTTCAAAGTTTGTACAAGGGAGAATTTTGAGGAACCAGGACAGTTTTCTTCAGCTCCCATAGAGTATTTATCTGGTTATAGTTATTAGACAGAGGTAAATTCAGTGTGCAGTCATAATAGCAAAGTATCTGGTGAATAGTTTGTTACATTTGCAGTATTCAAGTTCAGCTAGATTTATTCACAACTTGTGAAAGTTTACTAATAAAGGATTCTCAAAAAATTGGAAAAATAATTACGCAGCATTCCGTATGCATTAAATATTATGTCACACCCTTTGGCCTTTTGGGTATTTCATTGAAAAGACACAAGGTTGTACCACTTATTTTAAAGTGAAAAAAAATGGTTTGATCTACATAAAACCAGAATATAAATTTTGTTAATTAGCTTTAAATTGTAGGTGTGTGACTATTTTTGACGAAAGAGAAATTTGTCCAATAAATAGAAAAACTGTGACAGTGTGAGGTAAATTCAAGCATCTCAACTACCTTTTAATGTTTTTCCCTTCTTGATACACCAGTATGGCAGTTAAAAAGACAATGCACTTGTTGATCCAACAACGGTTTTTACATTTTTTATGTCTTTTACTGGGAAGGTACAAGCAATAGTATTTGGTACATTTTACTTACATCAAGCTTCCTTTGTTCCTCCTGAAACTTGGTTTTGGTGGTTCATAATAGTCGTTATCATTGTAAGTGTATCTTGTGTGACTATCTTTAATGCCTCGCACCCTATTTGTACACGTACATCTTGTCTGAACCTTAAGGAATCTCGAACAGACAAATCATAAACCTCTTATATGTTATCTGATTTCGATAAGAGGTGCACCTTGACTACAAAGAACAGGTAAACACTCTTAAAGAATGCTTGATATTGATTTCTTAAAATCTTTTTGGATGAAAATACCATGCTTACCCTGTTTAAAATATTGGAGAAATCCACTTAAGCAGACAGACCATCAGACAAATAAAGATAAATGAAGATCCCACAGAGATAATTCTGCAAAATGTTGTTCAACCTGTCACAACAATAACGACAAATACTACAAAAATCGATAATGTTTGAAATCAATCTTTATTCCATCCCAGCCTATAGTTGCACAAGCCAATGAGAGTACACTAATCTACGAGTATTTAAAAAGCCAAAACAGCACAACAAACAGTGTCGCTAAGGTTTGCATAACCAAATTTTGGAGCCAAACATAGCTCCCATAAGCGAAACGAAAATAAAATGAAGGTACACTGACTATCCTCCAAGTGAAAAATAATTAAAATGAGAACGCTTTTTCAAATTGAAATCTAACTCTAATAACACACTGGCCATCGTTATACTATAGAAGTGCTACCTGAGTAGTTCCATGGTTAAAATGATAGTAACATTTGTTGGGTCATTCACTTGATGGTCTAAAAACACTAGGAACACCCTGGTAAACGGTATCGGCTTGAACTGTGAAATCTGGGACTTGGACTGTTGTTTTAATTGGAGTGTCATGCTTCAGCTTAGTGCTTAGTCCTTCCTCCATAGTGTTGGGCATTTGTACTAATGACTGATTTTTGGTCAGTTGGAGCACATTGTACGTAATATGTAGGATTTTTGATATATCTACATGTAATTGCCGAGCTTAACAGATGGTGTAAACGAAGCAACAACCTCCGACGAACTAGAGCCCCTCTGAACTTTTTTCTTATCGATATCATACCCAGTTTCCAGTTACCATACCTAGTTGCCAGTGTTTTCCTTTAAGAATTCATAAACTTTGTTTGGTCCTTGTTTTGCTCATGGTAGAGGTTATTTCCGCGGCGACAAAATGAGATGTAGGGTCAGATTTTTGTGACCAGGTATTTTTTTATCATTTTTATAAGTACTTAACCGTAATTATAGGCTAAATATTTCCTTTATACAGAGGACAATCCCATATTTAAAAGCCACAATACAAAAAAAAATTACGATGCCCCTAAGTGCTTTTGGGCTACTTATCTTTAAAATCGAACGCCAATTAAGAACATTTAATAAAACATAGCCTGATATAAATTTTAATGCTATGAGAGTATCTGAGACTTTCCCCGTCAGACAATTTGACCATAATTTGATCATCATTTAAAAAACAGACTTTCCAGCGGTGCTAAGTAGTTACACTGCATAATGTTCAGCTTCACTATGACAATTGTCCTGTTGTTTGTGTACCGGTACCTAACTTTCAAAAATCGGGATCGCAAAGGATCCAGAGAAAGGCTTCCTCTGTAGTTCGGGAGAGGAGCTGGTCAACACCTGTAACTCCTGTGCTGGTTGAGCTAAAGGGTTAACTATCATACTCCGTGTTGACAACAAAATTCTCTTTCTTGCCTTTTGACATCTAGGACTAATACCTCAACTTACTTTAATAATCCGTTACATCAGTAGGCTACCGTAATTATGAACAAGCTATTAAGCACCAACAATTTGAAATTCAGGCTCTTGTGTCATTTGCAATATCTTTTAGTGATCATAATTTTGCAAATGCTGCTGCATGGCTGTTAAGGAAACTTTCTCCCTCTTGAGCTAGGTCTTTGCAGTCCCCCATTCGATTAAGGTCCTGTTTTAAGTCTTTTTTCACGCAAAAATTTGTAACCAGGGAGATGGAAGTTATTTTTGCTCTTTTAGCATTGGTAAAGCGACCTCAAGAACTCTTGGTGAAATCTACACTATGCAAGACAAGTTATGTTTATCGTCATTATTGTTGTCAACACCATCACCGCCCTCGTCCCAGTCATGATGTGAATTACGATGAAGATGACCATGATGATAAAGGCGAGGATGGAGATCAGTTTAAGAATGAGGATGGTTACTACTGTCGATACAATATTAGTATGCAGTTTGTTTCGATTGGAGGCACCTGGAAATGAAATTCAAAGAGGAAAAATCAGAGGAAATGGGTCAGAAGGTTGTTATTGATTATTTCCTTGATTAAATTATACTATTGGAGAATATTTGATATTTACCATCCATTTTGGATGAGTGATACTTGATTACAAGTTCGACGACCTTAATGTATAAAAAGAAATTTGGGTCCGGGTTTGTGGAGGGTTTTAAGTGCCTCTGGCACATGGGCTATCTCTCAATGTAATAAAAACCTTGATAGACGGCGGGCCGAAGATCAAAGTAATCGTAAAATTGTTCGAAAATTGTAAAAATATATAACTAAGATGAAATTACTTGTTACCATGTGCAAAAGTTGCACATTTTGTAGATATTCAGTGAAATATCAGCCAAAATTTTAAACATAGCTGTTTTCAACGGTGCCATTAGATTGCGCAAGAATTAGTGGCAGCAACTAACAGCAGATCAGCTAGAGTACCACATGACTTCGATGGAATGTAAACATTACAGAATTATGTATATACAACTGCAATAACACTGTTGTGAACTCTTTTAGTTTGCAAGATTCTGTACGTACAAACATGAAAATGTAGATGCATGAAGCTTACATTTGAGGGCTAGTTGTGCCTTTTTCCAAGTCTACTGGAAAAAATCAAGCATTGCATTCTTCTTTGGAAGGATCTGACCTGCTGTGAGACCGTTGCAGCTAAGAACATGATGCAAAAATTGTAATGTTCGCTAGTCATGTCGCTAAACCAGTACATAAAGTTACACCTATTGCTAGGACATGCTTTTACTTAGTCTACAGCCTGCGGTAGGCAGTGAATGCGATGCACCCTTCACTATTTAGTGCAATGTTCAGAGGGGATTGAAAAGGAAAACGGAGGCACATCTGTCAAGATAAGTAATCTGACTTTCTCAGTGTATTTAAATGGCATTAATTACAGAATACTTCGCATAAGAAAATCTGTTTGGGAAAAGGTATGGTAACGGATTCTACTGGCAAGTCTGTCATTTGAAAACAACTCACCTGTTTGTGACTAGATTCTTATACCACCATTCTTTGGCAATGAATGAGGCAACTCAGTGACTGCATATTCAGTGAAAAAACAGAGGTTACTTCGTATGGGGTTTCTGTATTTTTTGTTTTGAATGTAGGATGAAATACACAAAAATGAATAGGCTATGCTAAGGTAGTCTGGAAGAACGGTGCCATGATAGCTGGCAGCTGGAAGCTCAACAGGCCCTATATCTAGGCGTGTGCCTTGTGACACGTATGTAACATATAATGCACAGCCCTATCTGAGAGACATACTGCTAATATCTAGGAAAGATGCAAATCTTTAGCTTCATTTTCCATTACTCCATTTTTGTTTTTCAAGTTGTTGGTGTAAACCAATCATTGGTCAAAATGGTGCATGTCACTGAATTGCATTATAATGCAACGCTATTGTGTAGGGTGAGGATGGGTTACCTTCAGCCTATTACTTGCCTTAGGCAGACCCAGTAATTACAGTAGCTCCATGGAAATGTGGTTAAGTGTGTTAAACAAAGCGTATTAAACTGCACAAAGACAAGGCTTTCTGGAAAATCCACTTCTTATTCAATGCTGCATAGAGGTGAAAATTATTACCCTATTTAAACTACCGAGTGCCCCCAGGTGACACAGTAGAGTATATAACTAATTATGGTTAGACTTTTTACATTATTTAAAAGTATAATGACGGTTATTGATCAGCATGTTTGTTAATGTCTTTTATTGAGACTATGGTCTTTAAGATAAAACTTTGACCAGTGATGGTACATTTTGCTGCAGGTATACTAATGTGTTACATGGATCTATACGCATATATACTGTACCATTTGTAAAGCATAAAGCAGTTTATGCAAACTAGCCCTTGACTGTTTCCATGCATCTACTGTATGAACAATTGGAAATAGTAGCATTAAGTTGTCAGAAAATTTTGAGGGGGTAGTTGCCATGTGTCCAACATTCCACCAGGGGAATTCAAAGGCAAAATGTCTTTTGGATCACCTTTGAATTTTCCAGGTGGATTTTTCCTGGTGGAAAGGGCATTAGAATTGCATGGGGCACAACACCAACCTGGCTCAAGCAGTTACTCACCTGTTGCTGTCTGACAGATACCATTTCAAATGGGTGTTGTTTTAATTGTTGCAGTTCCTAGGAATTTGATATATCCAAGAGTCAAAACATTTTATAACCATATGGCTTTAGGCCTTTTAGTTTGGAAGGGGGTCAGTTTTTTTTTGCCCGAATCTCTGGTCCTTTTAAGCATAACTGTGTCCTAAGAACTAAAAAATTTTGCCTGAATTTTGGGGTTTTCAAAAACGTTCAGGGCACAGTCTCGCCCTACCTCTCATGTTTCACATGCATATGATTGTAAAAACTCCTCAGAGCTGCAGACTCGTTTTTGTGTTGATATTCAGAACCAGTATAGAGTACATAAAATGTTAACACCAAGTTAAGTCTGCAAGTAACTGTATTTTGGAGATTGACCTCTAGCATTTTTTCATTGCAACCAGGACCAGACGTACCTGCTGGGAGTGAAATGCCCAGTAAAGCAAGTGAGCAACCAGTTGAGAGTTTAAGGAGGACTAGTGATGATCTATTTAAATCTATATAATGATGATCTATTTAAAAACTCCTGTATTTCATCCTTTAATATCCATCAACTTTGACATTTCTAGAGGAACAACTTTTTATCAAATATTAAGGACTCAAGGGACTCAAAGATGCCATGATATGATGTAGCCATATACTTCTATAAATGATGTTAAGATGTGATGCTTTCAATTCGTGTAATATCAAGCAGTGAAGAAAACAACAAACAGTTTCTCAAGATTGGTCGTATGTTTCAATTATTGTGGTACACTCCTAGAATCCACCTATTACTGTGAAGTGGCACTCACAGGAACTCATATAACTGTGATAATACAGGAGAGTATCTTCCATCAAAAGTTGTTAGACTGGAAAATATTAGGCAACAATCAACAACTTATTGTTACATTGTATCTTGTTTAAAAAGACATGGTAATACCCATCTTTCAATTTGGATGTATAAGAATTGTTGTTTCTGATGAAACTTACTGCAAGTTGGATGTTTTTTATATGAGCATTCACTGTGTTATACATCTAAGTTGTTAATTGTTTGGGCAGTTCTTTTGTAAGTAAAGGGTGTGTGAAGTTGAGGTTGGATGTCTGTAAGAATACTGAATAAATCAAGATACTACTTAACCAATTTTATGGCATGACGAGGTTGTAATGAAATGTTGATCTTAGGTTAGCTGTGACTTCTCCTTGAAGCTCTGCTTGTTAACGTTTTTGTTTTAGGTAGGTGAAGAAACTAGAGTGGAATGGCATAGTTACTGAGTAAGAGCATGTGTGTATGTGTGCGGGGGGTAGCATGTTCAGGTCTCTCTGGTATTAGACCCTCTAAACGTAATGTACATCATTTCATGAAGAAGGTTGTAAGAAAGGTCTGCTGAAATGCTAGTAGACGACCGATATAGAGCAGTGTTGTTAAGTGATTATTGGTTAAATTTGCATGTTCCTACCATCATTTGTGTAGTGCATCTGATATTCAACCTGATTATAATAGATGTTAGAATTTTTAATGAACTGAAATCACTGACATTTGTTAACATGAGTCACAATCTGTTTTCATTCTGTGTAAGTACTGTAACTTCAGTCGCTGTGGAATTAATCCCCACTAACCAAAACATTTTATACTTTCTTCGTCCTCACCATTCTGGCAAATTTCTACTGAAAAGACTAAAGAAATTGTATGTTTTAGTCCCTGAAACACCTGTTTACACAATCTAAGGCTTTCATTTATCTTTATTATGTGCTTATACTTTCGTTGCTAGGAAAACTTATCCTTAGCAACAATTAATGTATTGTCATTGGCATATTGTCATTTGAGGTGTTTACTCATGATTTCTCATGGTTCTCAAACCAAAAAAGTGAATTTTTAAGATTTAAAAAATGTGCAGAAGTTGCTTTTTAAGGTAAATGACATTTTTTCAACATTTTTGTAATTGGAAGTATGGATTTTGTCTTTATTCTGGTTTTTGACTGTTGCTAGGGAAACTTTCCTTAGCAACCCCAGAAGTGAATTTTTTATGATAGTTTCAAAAATTGTGCATACCTTTCTTTCGTGTTGTAAGGGAAATGACATTTCTTCTGCATTTTCATAATTGCAAGTTTAGATTTTGTGTTTGTTGTGTCTGTAAACTACTTTTGCAAGGAAAAATTTTCCATAGCAACTAAAAAGTGTGTTTTTCATGATAATTTCAAAAAATGAGCATAAATTATTTTCGTGTCGAAAGGAAAAAGACATTTCTTCTTTATTCCCTAATTGGAAGTTTGGGTTTAGTGGTTTTTTTGTTTTCTGAGTACTGTTGCAAGGGAAAATTTTCCATGGAACCAAAACGTGTTCTTTTGTGTAGTAAATCAAAATAGATATGTCTATGAGCCTTCTTTTGAAAAGAAAATGGCATTTATTTTGTAGTTCTATCATTTGAAGTTTGGATTTTATGTTTATTCTGCGCATAATGCACCGTTGCTAGGTTGCCTAGCAACCAAAATAGTGTATTTTCGGTAATTATTCATAAATGTGCAACTTTGGAAAGTGGTAACATACAAAATATGTCTTAGGACATCATTTTGAATGTTTCTATGTAATTTTCAGTACTTCCCCGGGGGAGAGACTACGGAAGCCAAGAAATAAAGCACTTTAAGGCTTTTGGTCCACCGTCTATAAGCACGCCGAAAGGAATTACGACTGTAGTTGACACAATAGTTACCAATAACCAATAAGATATCCTTACATTAGTTTTGTTTCCCTTAAAGTCTATTCGGCTGGATGCCGGAGAACGAAAGCCGAACATTACCCGAGTGAGAGTTATGAGATCAAAAGAAGGTACATTCATTGATGAGAAACTGACTTAACGTGATCCCGTCTCAGTCATCAGACTCATATCATGCATGTCAACGTTCAAGGCTGGCTGAAGAGAACAGTGCATTGAAATAGTGAGAGCAAGAACTGGCTTGCATGGACTCATCCTTGCAATGGAGAAAGAACATCTGACTTGCATAGCTTTAACAGAGTACAGAAGAAAAGAAGTTTTGGCGTTATTTGTGCTACATAAAATGAAATAAGTTTTACTTCCAATATTCTTTGAAACCAGTCTGAATGGTCATTTTTTACTCCTATTCAGTAGTACGTAAACCCTCAGAAAATGCCTAGTGAGCCACTGGAATATGAACATAATTTTCAAAATCTTGCTGTATTGAAATTTAGAAAGATCTACCTTACATGAAGCATTGTCTTCTTAAAGGCTAGCAAATTCTTCAGTGGGTTTGAATTCCACTAAACAATTTGTTCATAAGTATGAAGTTCAGCACTTGTCAAAAACTTCGAAGAATGAAATATTTAAGTAAGTGTGGTACTTGTAAACCCTGGTCTTTTTATTAATAGGGCACATGAATAAGTTTCCAACGGCCAATCGTATTTTCTGTTGGTTGGGGGTGATTCAATTCTACACAAAAAGAAATTTCGAAATGTCTGGATCTGCGCCTGAATCATGTCCTTTTCTCTTGGCCATTGCACAACTCGTATGTTCCGCCCTTCTATTTTACTCTGATTTAGTCTTAATTTCAGATTGTGGACTGGATAACTGTCCGAAAAGCAGGGCTAAGAAACAGGTGAAAGCTAACGATTACAACATTACAAGATACTGTTGTTACAGTAAAATTTCCTGCATTGAAATGCTTATGAAATTTGGGCCTGAGTCTTTCTAACGTTTTGCTTATTTTCATTTTTCAAGAGAGCTTTGAAACGAAGGGAACTGACTGGGGGAGAGTAGGAAAAGGGGGAGTCTGTTATGAACTTTCACTTAACCATTTCAATTATTACCTTTGGGACCGGTGGCAAATACCTCTGTACTCAGGGAATAGTATAGGCAATAATGTACTGGTCTCATGTACACCCTGGCTTGTACATGGACTATGAGGATGGGCTGCTAAAGATAGTTTTAGAGGCTCAGAGAAAGAAACGCTGTGTGACGGACGGAAAGCATGATTTGTACATGACAGCTCTCCAGAAGGCATTCGCATTGGCAACATTCCTAAATTATAATGGTCTCTCTTTTGTAAATGCAAGGCTGAAAGTGATATGCATTCTCCAACTATTAGGAATATTGGACAACACATCCTTAGAATCCATGTCCAAGCCAAAGGTACGTTCAGTCTTACATGATTACTCAATGTCACCTACACGTGGATACTGTGTTGAAGGGTTCCTACAGAGACAACGATGTTCAACTGAAGCCAACCGGAACCAGGAATCCCGTTCCAAATGCGATCATGGTCAGATTGTAAGGTGGTAACAGTATAGTCCGCATAAGTCATGTAGCCTTTTTTATATATAATCCTTTAGTCCTACAGTTACTCTTGCATGCAAAATCCCGTCGGCTGCAGGAGAAATGAGTTATAGGCCTACGACCGATTACCTGTAGAAGCAATGGGTGGCAGTACAAACGGTTTGTAGGTATCTCCAGGCCGTTATTAGTCCCAGGTGGCCCTGCACTGTATGATAACAAGTTTTACTAGGGCTATGTTTAATCAAGCAGACAGCAGATAAGAGACTTAACAGTATTTCTACTCCCAATTCTTTTCGTACAGTCTAAAAGTAGTTGGGTAGACTTTTCCCAACGTTGGGTCGGTATGTCCCCTCCTAAACTGTTGGGTAAGAAACTACCCAAGTTGGTCAAAATTTATCCTGTACTTGGGGAAAATTCACCCACCATGGGATTCCTTTTGATCAACTTTGGGCAGTTATTTACCCAACATTTTAGGAGGTGGCATACGGACGCAACCTTGGGTAAAAGTTTTCCCAACTGTTTTTAGAGTGTAATGTTGTTACAATAATAGACTGCAAACTGCCCCAAAATGCATATAGTGTAAGAAGGTTCTTTATATGGCACCATACTGATCCGGCTTCTCTGTTATCGTGCTAAGTACTCTAAAAATTTTCTTTTCAGGGGCATTGTGACTCTGGGAAGAGAGGCATCCTGGTCGTTTTGAAAAAAATAGATCTACTGAAGTTAATAGCCGTACAGTGGCATTCTTTGACCACACAAAGCAAACAGAATCGTTATCTGATGGAAGTGTGTGTATACAGGGTGAGCTATTATTCCATACAGATTAAACACAAGACACACTAATGATCCGACTGGAATCTGATATTGACCATATTTAACAGATACGGCATGGAGGATTATGTGTAGCGTAAACTTTTTCAACTTACATCCTCATTTATGAGAACATTAGCAGCGGCAAACGAAGAGCCATTTACTGAAAATCATCCACTCTTCTGGTAAGTTGAACCCAGTAAACGTAAAAGAGAGGAAAACACTGCTTTAATCGGTACCTCCTTGATGTACCAACAAGCGATAATGTAATTAAAGAATGACTGATATAAAGTTATTATAACCGATATTTAAATTCCGACCTTTAATTAATAGTAAGGAATGAAGATTTTGCAATATGCAGACGACACTATTTCCTTTTCAGATTGTTCATAGCAATTCCTTGCAGAGTATTTCGTTTTCTATATTGGTTAAAAGATTCTTCTGGTCTTGTTATTTTTTCACTTCAAAAATGATCTTTTTCGCCTCAATTACCTTCTAAAGCTCTTTAAACTCAAAATCAAATTTAAGACTGTGGGCAACAAGAGATTTAGCACCGATTAATAAGATATCACTGTAAAAACTTTTGCACTGGCCTACCTGGTCTTTCTATTCCTTGTGCTTCTCGATCCCTAAAACAAGTTTATCAGAGTTTAGAAGGTGTCATTTTAAATTTTCTTTGGGGCGGAAACACTGGCAAAGTTAAACGCTAGGTAATGGTCAACTCAGTGAGGGATTGAGGGTTGAAAGTTACACATATACCAACTTTATGAAAAGCTTGAAGCGTGCCTGGGTTAAAAGGCACTGTATGAACAAAGGTGATCCCTGGAAAACATTTCTTGATATCTCTTTGGGATCTGTGGGATAAAAGTTCTGCTTTCAATGAAATTGTAGGAACAGTGCATGCTCCAAATATTCAGAATACTTTTGTTAAGAAGTTGTTGATTAATGGTGTGTTTTTTCTTTTTGTTCTGCGACGAAGAATTTTGATAATTAAATTATTTGGAATAATTCTTTTATTCGGATTAATAATAAACCTTTAACGTACTTTGATTTATTTCAAAAAGTGTCCTGTATGTAGAGACTAATTTAATGAAGGAGGTACACCATTATCCTATCGTGAATCTATGACTCGTTGTCATTTCAATAGAATACCCTTTTTATTATATTTTGGTATGATTAATAGTATTCCACGAGGTTGGAGACCACGAATGCGGGGGGGGGGGTACTGTTGATAACGGTAGTTGTTGGTTTGAAAGGATTGTGGAAGCTATCTCTACTTCACAGTTTATGTACAATTATAGCATCAGAACTTTTAATAGTCGCCCAACTTATTTTTGTGATGCTTTTTTGATGTTATCGATACTTGGTGGTAATGTTTAAATTTCCTTAATTTATGTGTTTCATTCAATTTCAAGTTTACGCCCACTAGATTTTTATCTCTTTAAAACGTTTTGTGCTACCAAAATACTATATATGTTAATATCTGAATGTACATTACTTGAATAAGAGGGAAGAAAAAACAAAAGTGCAGAACAATATTTCTCCTGCGCATCGATAAATAGTCGCGGAGACAATCCGTCCAGTTAGGCGGCGGCACTTTTATATCATATAATATCATGTAATGGAAATGTGATATGGCCACCAAGCAGAATTCCATGTTTAGGCTAGTTCCTTGAGGGCATAATCACTACGATCCGGATCCTTGATAATGTAAGTGAAGCATTCTCAAACACTCTGTCTCTAAAATCTGAAAGTTACCCCTAAACCCAGGTTTAATTGCAGCAACTTTCAAAACTCCGTAATTGCTTTTGCAAAGGGACTTGGGTGAGTTCTAGCTTACTGATTTAGAAACACCGTGCATTTTCCATGTATTCGGGATCCTTTAAATAATAAGAAGCGAAACTCATGTTGTTTAACATGCAGATAATTTAACTGTAATCATTGGTTTACTGCCGTTGTTTAAAAAAAAACAGGTGGAGGTGCAGTTAGAAGTTTTGATCAGGCGGAGGTGATTGAATTTGATACCACTGTACCAGAATGAATGAGAAGCAGTGGCGTAGCTACAGGGGCAGGGGGCAATCCCATCCCCCCACCCCCGGCTCTGGAAAATGCAAAAATTCGGAAATTTGCAGTATGCAGTCCGGCCCTGACGGCGACTAGTTGCCCCGACAGTTTACCTGTTTTTTGCTCTCAAGAAGACAATTTCTCTAATATGAACCCAAAATTTTCGGCGCGCTACGCGCGCTGTAGAGTCACTCCAGTTTCTTCATTAGTTCCATTCCACATAGCTAGATAGCACAAGTCCTGTCCACCTTACCAAGTAACATGTAGACAGAGTACACAGTTTATGTAGAGGTCGTACATTTCATCCCATATCACAAAGCCTAGTTGCTGTTTTCTTGTGTGTAATGCGCACGGTCAGTTGGTGAGCGACTCACGCAGCAAAGTTTGGCTATTTCATCGGGTAGCCCAGGTATGTATATTATCCCCGATACGGTCTACCCTCCCCCCCCCCCAAAGTTTTTCATTTGTTTTTTCTTTTTGTTCTTTATGATTACATATGGTTTTTGTGTAAGCCTACCAAACATTTTCGCGCGCTTTGCAATTTCACGATTCAGATTCAAAAGAACACTATCAGTGCACAAACTCAGCTCTTGAAGTATTAAGTGGCATTATGCAAAATATTCCCGAGCGGCCAGGGCACATTTTGCATAATATCACTTATGTGTTTGGTATGTGTTACATGTACTGTATTCCGTTTTTTTGTAAACAGCGTTACAGAATGCAGAACGTTCCCTAATACAGTAATGCTCACCCTTTAAAAAAAATCGGAAAATTTAGGTGCTTGCCCCCTAGAAAAAGTCTAGCTACGCCACTTATGAGAAGTATAGGTTTTACATCTAAAGGGGCGGCCATTTTTTAAAAATACAAAATATACCTTTGCAATGACTAGAGCATGCTGGCTGTCTCACAAGGTCTACTGTTGCTTTCAGGTTGTCCACAGTCTTGTGGTTTCCCGTTATGAGTCACAAGTGCCACTGCATTGTATGATAATAGGTTTTACAGGTGCTTTGTTTAATCAAGCAGGCAACAGCAGATAACAGACTCAACAGACTAGTATTTCTACCCACAATTTTTTCATAATTTTGTTACAATAAGAGGCTGCAAACTACCCCAAAATGCATATGGCGTGACGAAAAGTTTTCTTAACATATCACCATATTGAACCGGCTGCTCCATAATCGTGCTATGCACTCTAAAACTGTTTTTGTTATCGGCATTGTGACTCTGGAAGGAAAGGCACCCTGGTCGTCTTGAAAAAAATTAAACCTGCCCCACTTTGATAGCTGCAGATTGGCATTCTTTGACAACACGTAGCAAACAGAATAAGCCAGTTCAGAGTTACAGCGGCGTATCTGAAAACAAATACTTAGTACCAATGCACTAACTTACACAGTTCACGTTACTACGGTATACAATATTCCAGTTTGCGAGCAGCCCTCGCGAATAAGAAATTGGGTACCACAAAAAATTGCCGAAGTAAAACGGATTTACTTCGGAAGAAATACACTCTATCTTAGCACGGTTACGGAATATTAGCAACAATGGTAAACGCTGAAAATTTTGCGGGGTCACGAGTGAAGGTAGAGCTTAATCGCAGGTCGACTAGCTGCCGTGCAGACAAGGTACAGTGATCGCTTAGCGGCCTGTTCCCAACTCGACCAGCAGCCATACATCAATACAGGGGCGTCAATCCGTATTCAGATGTGGGGGGACGGGGGACATACATGACTTAGCACAAACCAATACCTTTGGTTTTGAAGAGGAGGAGTCTTCCTATAGGCCCTTTCCTCCCCCCCCCCCTTATGATGACTGACGTATTCTAATAAGAATTATCATTTCAAAGTTAACAAGACCATCATAGATGATCTGCCAGGTAAAATACACGGAGTCCACGGAATTACTTCAAGATGTTATTTTCATCATGTCCCAAAAGAGCTGAAACAACGCTTCGCAGCGTGGATCATTGTCGTAGATCATGGACCCGACCAGGCCCGTTGCTAGGGTGATATATTTGGGCGTATGAAGGTCCCAAATTCCGACCGGCTGGATGTTTTTTCCAACTGAATGGAGGCGTTTAAATTGCACTTTGTTATGTGCTCTGCGTTTTGTATACAGCAGTGGGAATCCTTCCTTTGTCACTACATAAATGTGCCGTCCTGGGGGAGGGGTCTAAGGGGACACCCCCTCCCCTTTGAGAAATTTTTGTTAATTTAAGGCTGCTTAGGTGCAAAACGGTGCTATCTTTGAGATATTTTTGGAGCTAATCGTACGTGACTGGAAAATGTCCATAATTTAGTGAATTCTAATTTTTCAGACTGGCTGGATGTTTTTACTAACTGTAGTGGCGGCGTGTAAATTGCACCTTTTTTATTCACACTGCGTTTGTATACAGCAGTGGGGATCCTTCCTTTGTCACTATATAAAGGTGTCATCCTGGGGGAGGGGTGTAGCCCTCCCCTTTGAGAAATTTTTGTTAATTTAAGGTTGCTTAGATGCAAAATGGGATATCTTTGGGATATTTTTGGAGCTGATCGTAGTATAGCAAAGGTGTGAAGGATTGCAAGTGCGTTTTCAGAATGCTTTGTAGTCGTAAGTGTATTAACAATCACCATCTGCAGGCGCGGATCCAGAAATTTTGAGGGGGGGGGGGGCCGAGCTGGAAAATCTCAGGTGCACCGAAGGCTCACCACAAGCGCCCGCGATAGGGCCCCTTCGGGGTGCAGGGGGCGAAGCTCCCGGAAGCTCTCGCAGTATTGCATTTTAAGAGCACAGAAATCGGCTCCAGGTCTTATGTCAGTGAGATTACATACCTTTTCATGTTGCATGGAATTTGAAGTGTATGGCTCAGTATAAGTTACTATATGTACCTGCAGAAGTTCCGGAGAATCTAAGTTATCTTAAAACTTACACGCCAACATTATGAGCCTATGTAGGTAACTTGAAATGATTTTGCCATAATGAGTGTTTTATTTTCGTTATACGGTATTCAGGTATAAGGACGTCAGATGAAACAATTGCCCGCGAAAATTTGAATTTACATTTGAAACCATTGCTATTACAAACGGTGTCAATTCCCTTTACATGTGTCTACCAATTAGAAGGTGGGTTCGATACTAATTTTTCAGTTCTCATAAGAAGAGAGAGTGAAAAAATGAATATCAGTTGCTTTACATCCTTACAATGCTGGCTCCTCTGAAATCACGTTTATGCACATGAATAATTGGCTTATGGTAGAACCCCACCGATGAGTAATGTGAATATTTTTGGGACCTTATTGATAGTAAAAGGAGTAATTCAAGGCCAAAACTACGCAGATTAAGCGAAAATCAAGAAATATTCAGAAGACTTTGCAAAAATCGTGAAAGATGTCAAATGATTTTTGATAAAAAGTGATAAAAATAAATCCATCACTCGATAAAAACATACCTCTCTCCGTAAGCGTAAACAATTGCGCGTAAAGCGCGCCGAAAATTTTCGGTATAGAGCCTCCCAGGAGCTCTGCATTAACTGTACACTGAAAAGGGGGACCAACAGGACTCTCACAACCTGACGTCCATATGGGAGGAGAGATGATAAATCACCTTCTTTATGGATTTCTGAAGGGTATACCCGTCATAATCTATGACCGATTATGCCGGCGGGAGTTGGTGATTGGGGGAACAGCAGGTACCTGCTAAACCGTGCATTTTTAGGCAGTGGGATTTTGTATACGCTATATACAAGAGTGGGAGAGCCTTTTCTTGTTAGTACATGAGAGTGCAATCCCAGGAAGGAGTTTACCCTCCCCTTTGAGAAATGTTTGATAATTTTAGGGAGCCTATATGCAAAATGGTGGTATCTTTGGGTCATTCTAAAGTGATTGTATGTTTAAAAAATGTCCACAATTTAGTGAGTTCTAATTTTCGTTTAGGTGAAAAGGGGGAGTAAGAGACGGTTAATATATTGTCTTCAAACCTCCTAAAGTCCCAGGAAACATCATGGGCGTGGATCCATCTCCAAAAGTGTGTGGGGGGAGGGACTTTTCCACATTTGTGAATCGCCGTCCTGGTGGAAGAAGCAGTGGTGGTAGCCAGAATTTGCGTCACGGGGAGGCAATAAGTTTTGTGATCGTCGGCATGGGGGAGGGGTCTAAGGGAAATTTTTCTAGAACTGAATGCCCTCAGATGCGATTTGGTGCAACAAAAGTGTAGGATTTTTAGGTTATTTTTCTTCTAAAAATTTCGTTTTCCTGGGCATAATTGCAGTCTGTTCTATCATTTTTGAAAAAGTGAGGGGGACTTTTTGACAATGTCCCCCTTCCAAAAAAGTGAGAGGGACGCGTCTCCCCATTCCCCATGATCCACGCCCATGGGAAAATTGTACACGCAATTATACTGTACCTGCGTGGAATCCACAGAAACATTCTTGGACTAGAATAAAATATTTCCTTTACATTTTAAAAGGATATCCAAGGTTGACGGAGAACAGTATAGCGCCTCCCGGGAGCTCTGAATTAGTTACAGTATACAAAAGAGGGACCAACGGGGATTCTCACTACCCGACATCCATATGGGAGGAGATATATATCACCTTGTCTTTTCAAGTATAGCAAGAGGGATGGTGGACAGGCAAAATTCGTTTCAGAAAAGATTTTCGTCGTTATTGAACGTCGCGGTAATAATGTTTGGAAAATAAGGCAATTACGTACTTTCAATCTTTCAGACCATGTGCTAGACTAGATTGGTCAAAGATTCCATAATGATGAATGCCCTACAGAGAAGGAGATTTAGTTTTTAGAAAAATTTTTGCATTTGAATAATTTCTTGCGTCATAGCTTTGTCAATGGTATATGAAATCGGGTGTAAACCCTGTCGTATGCGCACTAAGCGCGCCGAAATTTTGAACAAGGTATTAGTCCATGACAAAACCTGCATTTAGAACCTGCATCGGACACTGTCATTTTCCCACCAACCTATTCTATTCAGAAACGAATCTTCTGACTGAGAATTCTTAAAAAGCACTTTTGCTCCTTGGTTCCCCCGTGAGTTACCGAAAGCTATTGAAAATAAGGACAACTCTGCCACAAGGTTTGACGCTAGCGGAGCGTGCGAAAATTTGGAATTTGTCAAGAATTTCCAAAAATTATGATAGTTTCAGAACAGTTTGTGAAAGACAAGGGTAAGAACAAGTAAACCAATTATCAAAAATACATCTCACCCTCCACTCTCCACAGAAATCTGTAGCTTAAACGACTTTTGTGACCATTTTAAAAATTTTCAAGAATCGATGGGGGAGGGTCACACACGTCACCCATTGCCCACTGTGCCGACGCAACTGACTGTAGCTTAAAAGCCCTTTGAGTTCATTTAAAACTTTTCAGACAGTTTTGAAATCGAATACGGTATGCACGCCGCTACTTTGCCTGCAACAGCTGGTGTCACTGTGCACAATAGCACGTCACCTGACAGCTCGTCTTCTGTATTCATTCTGCAAGGTCTGCATGGCGAAAACTTTGCCTCTCAATCCCTTTAGGTTACAAAAACTTTCACTCTTTAACACAAAATTGTTACTGATTTCAGTGCAGCTAGCAGGGCCCATACTGCACATGTCACGATGTTTACTTATTTAGATCTTAAGTCAAGGATCATTACTCAGCTATTCACCTGTTTTCGAACATTATGTGAAAGATATCTAAAGAGATAATCCAGCTATAGCTCCACCCAACCCCTAGAGAAATATATACTTTAAATACGTTCTTAGACACTTTTATTAATTTTTTGCTCTTAATTTTTCTTTCTCCTTTTCCTTTTCTTTTTCTTCCCTTTTTCTCCTTTCGTGGGGGGGGGCGGGCTCCCCAGGCTAACCTGGATCCGCGCCTGCACCATCTATACCGATAATGACTTCGGCGAAGCTCGGTAAAAATAATGGCTTCGGCCACGCTCGGTAATAATTCTTGAAAAGTGTTTAACAGCAACAACGTACTTTCAACCTTCCACAAGGGGGGGGGGGGCATGCAGTATGTTGTGTGTGACCGCTGGCCTGGGGAGGGATCTAAGGGGAGGGGGTGTCCCTCTCCTCTTTGAAATTTTTTGAAAAATTAGGTGTCCTTACATGCAATCTGGTGCCACATATATTACCTTTTGAAGTAAAATTTGTGTTAAAAATTTACGTATTTTTAGGAACTAAAAAATTAGGCATCAGTGAGGGGGACATGGCCCAATTGGGTGTCCCATCCCCTTTGAAATTTTTCGAAAAATTAGGTGTCCTTACATGTAATCTGGTGCCAAATATGCTACCTTTTTTAAGTAAATTTGTGTTAAAAAATTTACGTATTTTTAGGAACTTAAAAAAAATCGGAATCAGTGAAGGTGGGCATGGCGGAATGGCCCTCCCCTCTGCGTACGCCACTGATTGAATGATCCCATATTGATGTGAGGCCCCTACAGATGTCTGGAGATGTATGTCTGTGTTTCGGAAAGTGTTGGGATCAGAATTGTTCCATGTATAATTACCTATTTAACGGTCATGAGAAGAACTGCAAACCGTGACGCATGCGCGCGAAGCGCGCCGAAATTTTGCCATTAAATAAGATTTCCCTGACGAAATCTACATTCAGAATCTGCATCAAGACACTTAACAATTGCCCAACAAACCTACATGTCACTCAAAAAGCCAGTCAAATAGAGCCACGACACTACTCTTTTACGCAAATGTGGGGGGGACATTTGATATTGTGTCCCCCACCCATCGAAATGTGGAGGGACATGTCCCCCGTCCCCCCCCCCCCCGGATTGACACCCATGCATCAATACGAGTATTAGAACTTTTTATTGTAGCATGGTGATTCCTCTTACGACGTAGAGAATATAATATACAGAGAAATCCTAATTGCATTTTAGCATGCAATGACCGACTCAAAGTAGCGACCGACTGAAACATGTTTCGCGGACCTAAATGTAGCTAACCACTCGAGAAACGGTCAATACAAATTTTGTGTGTATTCTTGCATTGGAGTCCCCATTGAGTTTATATTATGAACACATTGCTTGTGTCCAGGTAGTTTTACGATTCGGTAACTTTTAAACAGTTTTTTCTTGTGTAAAATGACAAACAATTGGTTGATTAAGGTGATCTTGAGGTGGCACATTTGTAAGATATCTGAGGGAGGGGATTGAAAGGCTTCTTTTCGAGTATTGGCATAATTAATTTTTGAAGCCGACTTTCCTCAATTGTGTACGGTTAGCGAGAAGACTTAGCTATTCGGTCCCAGCACTACAGACTGAGTGAGTTTCGGTATGTAAATAGCGATCATAACGAAAGTTTTAAATCAAGATTTTCTGTAAAAACTTAAAAGTGTAACTTTAATTTTCATTCCCGGTAAGCCTTGTGCCCGACATTTTATAGCGTCGGCAATATTTTTTGCTGAAGTCAAGTCACTTTGCTTCTTCATAAATTTACCACGTCAATGCCCAATACTGAAGTGTTGCTGCTGCGAACAATGTTTACTCTACTATATTCCTATGACCTATGACGTGACATGCGCAGTTAAAACTCTGAACTGGTTTATTGCTATTTGATGGAATTCTGTGTGTTTATATTGGGTGCTCTATTAGTCATAACAGATTAACCACAATACATAGACTATCAGTAATCATGTTGGAGTCTGATATTGACCTTTGTCAGAGAAAGGGTATGAAGCACTATGTGTAACGTAAACTTTTTTAACATCCATCGTTATTAGTGCGGAGAAAATTAACAGCGTCATTAACAGCGTCATTAACGGTGGCATTAACAGTGGCAAATGTAGAATTATTTACTGAAAATCATCTACTATCTCTGGTAAGTCGAATCTAGTCAATATAAGGTAGGGGCATACACTACTTCATCTGAATGACTGATAGTGTTACGGCAACTGATATTGAAATTCCGACCTGTAGTTATCCAACCTTACTAACAATGAGGTAAACAGCTAACGATAACGCAGTTACACGTCTCTGCCCCCTCCCTCCCCCTGAATGGTCATTGTCCTTTGAAGATCAAACTTGTGCATGTTCGGGAGCTTTAAGAAACATTGAAAGTTGAATTGTGAACACCACACTCCATAGTTTCGAAATTATTATTTTAGATGGGTCAGTTTCTGGACGATATTCTTCCATTTACCACTAGTCCAGAATCCAAGTTGTGCAGATTGTTCAACGTGTTTAAGTCTGTACTTAAATTTTATTGTTAAAGCCTTTTAAACACTCTATAGAAACTTTTTACAGAGTTTCTTTTTCTCTTCTTTTGTTCTTATGTTTCGGGGTGATTACCTCTATAAACTTTTTCATGCTTCCTGAAATCACTCCTCAGTCTCTTTTTACCACTTATATTTTGTATATTCATGTTCTTCATCTATCGAACGGAATAAGTCTGAAATAAAGTTTTGTGAAGCTGAATATCTTTTTTTTTTCAAAATTTGAGGGCTTTAAAATTGTTTAAATTGTCCAGTTTGTCTCGTAAAAGTTGAGAGGGTCGTCGTACCAAAGTATGTAAAACAAAGCAAAATTTTGAAAATCTGACCTTTTGAGCTTAGACCTAGAAAGTTTGGATGTTCGAAAAATTTTGCAAAGTAACAACCAACCTAAAATTAGAATTTAGCCTACATTATAAACATCACTTTCAACATAGTCGCTACATTTTACAAAATGATACCAGATGAGTCCATTTTTTGAGACCTTTCTTGCATGACCTAAACCAATACAAAAGTAAACCCCGTCACTTTGGGACACAGAAAGTGTTGCAATTACAGCACATAAGGTATCTTTTCTTGCTGCAAGAAAGAATTATAACTTAAGACGCATTGAAACAATTCCAGACATTAAATCTGTCGAAAACGGAATAGAAATAAACAAATAGAAAACGACGGGAACATTCTAATTTTACTAAACTTGGCTGATTTCTTCGAGTGCCTAGACGAAGCGATATACATAGTCTGTCAGTACTTTACGTGTTACTTGTGTAAGTGCAGTTCATGCACTGTATGTTTCATTTAAAGTGACAAATCTCCCCTAACTCTTTAACAGAGTGTAGTAAATATAACATAATTTGCGTCAACTTTATTTAATACCAAATATCTCATGTCGCCTTCCGACTTTATTTAAACTGTTTTGATAATCAACACTGAGCTCGCTCAATTTCTTCTGCTGTGTAGTTTAGATGGTTAACATTGCTTGTTAGCATTGTCTGTGTTTCTTGTGTTTTGCACTTAACCTCCTACCTTTACATTAGGAAACAGCGACTGAACTTTTAACAGACTGAAACGAATATGTTGTAAACTGGATGGCTTTTATCAGCTCGTTTGGTCGATAAATTAGTATAACAGAGATGGCATTGATTAGGTAGTGTATCCTGGAACGATATGAACATTTGCTTCTCTCAAACACCAGCTGTAATCTGTTCCTCATAAAAACCTGATTTTATAGACGGTAGAGAGAAACTGATGCCCAATGTAAAGAAGACCGGTTAAAAAATGATTAGGGTTGAATACGTAGTTTATCTGTGTTTACTTGAAACTAACAAGTTACAAGTTGATAAGAAACACAAATGTAACTACTTGGAACCAACGCAGAAAACGTAGTAAACAACACTTCAACAGTACAATCTTTCTACTTTGCATCTTTGGCATTTTAAATATGTTTCCAACATATTCGATGCAATGTTTTCAATCAATTGCAGCAAAATTTATTTTTCCATCTAAATGACAAAGTTTTATATGAAGACATAGAAAAATAACATAAACAGACATGAGCAGCCGAGGAGAAGTTTATGAGAAATCTAAGGAAAATCTCTCTTAGACAATAAGACAAAGACACAAGTCAGGAAACGTAAACATAACATAAAAAATAAAGTTTAGAACAAACAAGAAAGGAAGTAGGATACCAAGCAAATGAATAGCGCGTGTACTTTGACATTTAAATTTAAAGTAGTTTAATGTAAAATTGGAAATTAGTTTAAGTATAACGGCAGCCAGGGGATAACGTTAAATTGGGGGCCAAGATGGCGTCAAAACTTAAATTAAGTTTAATTTTCAAAATAGATTTCCTAAGTCTATGTTTATTCATCATTTTTTATGAAACATGTTTGCTTCCTTTGGGGTGAAAGCCGACAATGTCAGCGATATTATCAAAGTTACCAATCAAAGTTACCAATTATCCCCGACATCTTGACGCAGGTGCGACAAGGAGTCTGTCCGTTCCCCAATAACATATGAGAATGCCGTGATTGCTCATAAGTTTATCAAAGACTTGGCAAGAAGTTAGGCTATGCAAAAAGGGCTGTCCACGTAGAGTTAGAAATTCCATTTTGACAGTAAAAATTTTTAGTAAACATTGTGAGATTGCAACCAGCTTAAAGAGAACGGAAATTTTATCTACACCAAACAAACCTGTCGAAAAAAGCAAGAGTAGAACAACGATGATTTTAAAAGTCACCTAGCTAGAATTCTTGGTGATATTGATGAGAATAGAGCAGATATAGGTCAAAAGGGGACTGATTGTCGACGATCGATCTTACAGTCATTGCACAAGTCAGATGAACCAGGGAGTTGTTATGGTTAAACCGGACGCTTTTCGAGTGTAGTATTAATGCCAATGTGCTAAACGTGATTAATACTTTTTATGAGTAGGCACAATCAGCTGTCATTAAGAATTGAATAAAATCCTAATATTTTTAGTGTAACATAAAAGTCAGACGGTAAAAATTTGTTCCCTTCGCTATTTACCATATTTTAAACGATTTGGAGCTTTTTGTTAGTCGTTACTGTAAACGATACTGTAAAGGTTTGCATAATTTTTCAGGTTCAAAGAAGAAAGTTCTAAGTTATGACGAGGTAGAAGCTTTTATTAAAGTGTTTATTTTGCTAAATGCAGGTGACACTTTAGTATTGACTGAAACTGAAAATTAACTCTAGGTTACATTGTATGGAGTAAATGATTTTTGTGACATTTGGAACATGAATGTAAACGCTGGCAAAACTAAAGTGGTGATATTTTCAAAAAGTAAAATAAGGAAAGAAAACTCAAGTTCAAATTTGGAGTTACAAAGGTAGAAATTTTTGATGACTACACTTCTGTTGGGGTTACCTTAAACTTGAATAATAGATTTTCTAAAGTAGTGAGTACACAAGTAAATCCTATTAAGCATGCTGAAAAAATGTTACAAGCCTAGTCTCCGGCCTGATATCCAGATTAAATTGTGCGAGCAACTTGGCCTTCCAGTACTTTTATATGGATGTGAGATATGGGATTTCCAAAATAATAATGATATTAGAGCCCGTCATGCCACATTTGGTAAGAGAATTTTGAACTTAAGAAAGTATACAAGTATTTGCATGGTATTTGGAGAGCTGGGATAACATACACTCATTAAAACTGTTGAAATGCGGATAGCCTCATTTTAGCGTGTGATAGCAGCTGGTAGGGGTTATATCCTGACACATTTAATTTATAGGTTTCTTGAAACCGTGCATGATACCAAAATAAAAGATATTTTGGATAAACCGGGGTTGTCATTTGTGTGGAATAATAGGAGTGAAGTCTCAAGTAATTGGTGCAGACCGATATTAAACCAGCGTTTGAGTGATATGTCTGTTCAGGACTGGATTGCTGAAGTGAATGCAAACTCACATTGTAAGAATTATAGTATTTTTAAACTAACCTGTCTTTAGATTCCCATTTACTAAAACTTGACTACTTTATTCGTAATATTTTCTGTAAATTTAGATGTGTAATAGCAACCCACCGATGGTTAGCTGTAAATTTGACGAAGGTGTTATTTGTCATGAGAGGATGTGTAATTTTTGATTGGTAAGATCCTGTGGGGCATGAGTTCCATGATAGCTTTCGGTGCTGTTGCTTTGTAAAAGAAAAGAAAGTTATTACTAAAACCCTGTTTAGCGGACGTCTCAAGACTATTCAAATGAAAGAGCATTTCAAACTAAAAGCAGAAGAACCTTGTTTGTTAGGTAAGTTTGGAGGTAAATTGTGGATAAATTTCACTTTGATGTTATGGCCTTAAATTCAAGTTGCGTAATCATTAGTGGCGGGTGACTATTTTTGCTACAGGTATTGCCACGTCTGTGTTGTCTAGAATCAAAGGTGTTTGCTTCTTATGTTTTCCATTTTTATTTCGTTTTTCATTTTAAATTTGTCCTTTTTGTATTTTTGATGCTATTTACCTTATAATGAGAATCTGTTCACCTACCAATATTTCGCTAGTCTCTTGTACCTCTTTGAGGCAAAATGGGGACTACACTGAACTGAAACTGTAGCGAATGCCTTGCTGGGAAGTCAAAAGCCTTCAACAGCGTTTACAGTATTTGGGAATTTTCGGTATTACAAGCGTGAACATCTTAAGGTTTGTACAAGCACACGAGGAAATTAGCTGCCAAGGAAACATCATTTCACATATTATGCAATTGCTAATGAAAACTTTAATTGAAAAGTCGTTTTCCATATCGATCGCAAAAAGGGTGATTGTTATAATGAACGAAAATTATGTGGTGGCGTTTTTATAAAATTGGCATTCTCACTATGGACCCTAGGCCATTGCCCCTGTTTGTGCAAAAGACAAATACGTTGTGGTAAAATATTTGCCCTTGGTAAAATATTAAAGTCGACGTGAAATATTTTATTGGTCCACGATAATATAGGCTTTGACTAAGATTTCATTGTACCTTGGTGCAACACGTTATGTGGCTAATAATTTAGATAAGAAAAAAACTAATTTGATAATAAAACAGAGCATGGAGGTAAAATGGCAGCATTTTATAGTTCTTCAAAACAAGCAGTTAATCTCTACCAAACTTCTTATGTCCTTTGTTAACCTTAACGATTGAACGCTAATAGTTTGACATTTTATGTCCGCATAAAGCACGGAAAAGGAAACTAAAAATGATGTACATTTTGTGGTCATAAGCAGGAACGGTACTTGCCTAATATTGATCGGCAAAGTTCATAGCTAAACCCAAACAATGTCTTTTGGCAAATATTTTAAATGTGTTTGTCGCCTCTTTCCTTTCTGTGCTCCCCTTTGTCGTTCCCAGTGACAGATTCCTCCAGCTGCTACGCAAGGCGGAGGTGGCAGGTAACGACGCTCAGCCTTTTATGAGCAGAATGCAGTACTCGTAGTATCTGCTTTTTAGTACTAACTAGGGTTGAGCTTTGTTCAAAGAACAACAAATAGGCCTATAACATCAACTGTGTAACATTCACATTATGCAAAGTTGCAGAGGATAAAAAAAAGTTGAATTGGTAACCGTTTTTAAGACAGATCAATGAATCAATGAAAATACATAATTTTATAAGCAGTACTTGTCCTTTTTTCATCATAATAAAGTAAGAAAAAGCGCAACATTACACCAACAACAAAACCAACAACGACCAAACGTATTTGCTATTCTATCCGTGAGTTTCATTGTCGCAACTGAAGCTGATGACGCCCTTTGATCGAAGATAAGGTTGTCTCAGTTTGACCGATAAGAACTGCTGCCCATGCTTTAACAATGATTGTACTGTGATCTTCATTAAACGACAGTTTCAGTAGAAATTCTATGGTACCAATTCTAGTAGTCCATTACAAAGCACGTACAGCAGAATGGTGTTCTTTCTCTAAGAGACAAATGTATACATATCTTTTTTAATTTAAGAAGTAGCATTACGACCAGATTCAAACGCATTCAATTCATCCAAGTATGTGCCCTTATTACAAAGAGTATTGCAATAACGGCAAGTAATGTTGCGTCATGACAATATATGAAAGAACGTTTGTTCAACTAGTATAAAAGTGACTGTCGGTTGTATTAAAGAATTTTGACATTGCCCTGATATTTCTTATACAACTGTTAAACGAGCAATTGCTAAAACATAGATTTTTAATGGAGGACAGTGTGACACATTTCCCGAAAATAAATCTTGCTAAAAATGAATGTTGATGAACAAATAGAAAACGACAGAAACTTTATCTCTCCTTAGGGCTTAGAAGAAGGGATTGATTTTGGCGGTCAGCACAGTACATGTATCTTGAGTTGGAACAGTTCACAGACTGTGTATACTCAGAGAGCTGTAAGAGATGGAGGAACATCGACCATATCTGTCACACTATATGGACTTGGAAATAATTACGTCCTTTTGAGGTACAAAACATTGACTGACACGTCACTTTGCAGGCGCATAACCAGGGGGGTTCGGAAATTTGAGCGAACCGTCTTCCAGCAAAACCCCCATTTGTCTTGAGCGAACAAAGGAGGAAATTTTAAAATGTACAACCCGTCCCTTTGAAACTAGGTAAAGTTTTGAAACAGTAGGGATATCTTCATTTACTCTAGCTTTTCCGGCGCACGTATCGTAGCTAACTGTAGCTGCCACAGCCCCCTTATGAAGTAAAGTAATTGCAAAACCCCATCATGGGTTTGCGCATGCAGAAGGCTAAGGTCTATACGTCCCAACACCCAGTCCTGGCCACCGTCCGGATGTTTTTTCTATTTCTTATATGTGAATAAGGTCATGTGTGTATATAAGGTAAGGTGTGTGTGTATCTTAAACTTTTTGATATGGTATTGCATTCTCAACCAATGAAAAAAGTACTTGTTTTTAATCAATAGTTGCTTTTATCCTTCAAAATAACCCAGTGTTGTGAGAATGGCTATAGTTTTCACTTCGTTAGTGCTTGTTATTGTCATGAACTTAGCTGGGCGTCCCCTTTTAATTCAGAGAAAAGGTTATAACTTTTTGATGGATTCATGACCATTTTCAAAGCTAAAGAGGACTAACTTCGGGAAAAGAAACTTTTCCAAATCCAGACCTGATTCCTCATCAGCTGTAAGGCTCCTCTTCTGTCTACTCTGGAAACACTGACAACAGAAGTGCTGTGCTATTCAGAGCACACACACACATACAGATACACATGGAGAAGGTTTCAAGTCATGCTTGGTTGAACTTCCATTGAGCAGAGAATGGCATTGGTTGTCACTCCTTTATCACAGACCAATCACAGTCCCCTGGGAGGATTCACCTCTGATTTACACCCAAAAAAGTTATATCTTGACAAATGGTGAACAATCATTTGCCCAAAGATAGTTGATCAGACGTAATCATAAGCATAATGTTTCTTACCAGGGCCAGATTTTCAAATGTGGGGCCCCTTACACACCTATTAGGTTCTATGCAGAGTCCATGGTATGGTCCAGGTGAAACATTGCACGAAATTTTCCCCTGATAATTTCCACCCATAGCAATAACCTCCAGCAGCTTTCCTAAACAGAGAATCTGGAATTGTCTTGTGTGGTAATTGTCAAGATATAACTTGTTTGGGTGTAAATCCGAGGCAAATCTTCCCAGGGGGTTGTCCAGGGGGATTGTTCGGAACCATTTTACTATTAGTCGGGTAAAATTGCATCAAACTGCACCTTTCCCTCAATAAAAATTGAGGTGCATAATTTACTCAAGAAAATGTTTGTCAAAATTATTCAATTCAAAGTATCGAAATAAGGCCAAATCTAGAATAGAGCCTTTTTAAATACTTTTTCACCCCATAAATTGTATAGTATGCTACTGAAATTACAGTATTTGAGCATGAAATTGTTTTTATGAATATTTGGATCAAAGTTTTCAAGTTAGTATGAAAAAACTAAAGACGATGTAACAATGCTATCACTGACAACTTTTCATGGAAGAATTCAGTGCGGTCATATTATGGTTGTATTGACAGAACAACGAAGAGAACGTTATACTTTGTAAGGATTTTGTAAAAGTGAATGATTTTGGTGACAGTTTCAGTTGTAAAGATCGGAGCCGTTTGGGAAGTATATACTGCTGAATCAAGTAAAATCGGGTTGGCATCAGCCATCACGTTTTTTAAAAAAAATGGGTGCATGAATATTTTTACCTCTGAAAGTCGTTTCTTTTTTACATTTTGGGTCTTCATATCCCTTCAGAGTATCAATATGCTGCCATAATAGATCTCGCTATCATTTCGATACAGGTGTGTGATGAGCAGGAGGCATAGCTATTGGGGTTCAACAGTGTTTCATCTGAAATTTTAAAAACGGTCTTCGACAGACTGTCCAGGTATCATGGAAAAGAAATAAAAAAAAATTACTGAAATTGTCATGAACTTGACTTTGTCACGTTAAATATTGGCATTCTGGCCACTGCAGACTGCATTAATATCTTATTTTTATGATTATGCAATTCAAACTTTTGGCTCAGAATTTTACCGTGTCGTACATGTCATTAGCTGTAATTTTAATCTCGTAAGAAGGACTGTTCAGCAAGCGTGAAGGAGACGGGTAGGAGCATAGGAGACACATGCCTTTTTTTCTGAAAATGTAAAAAGTGGCCCCTTTAAAACTGGAAAATACTCTTGTTGCTTCTTTGGTCATGTGAATCCACTTGAAAGTAATCTGAATAAGGTAATTCTCAGATTCACCTCCAAACCTAACCAGAAGGGCAATGAGTTCACCTCTTTTACAAGTGTTCTTACTTTGGGGACATCCCCGGGAATGATGCCATATCTTCTCCTCAGATAGAAGGGTTGGAGTTCGTGTAGTGACCAATTCCATGGAGAAATTTTATGGTGAAAATCGTCCTTAACATAACATTTCCAGTTTTGTCAAATGCGTGTATGTGCCCCCAGTGCCATGTCAAACACTTTTTATTTGGTAGGGGGAAAGTAAACAGTAAAAGCAAGTTTCTGTTTTTTGTCAAAAGGACTAAAAAGTTACTAACTGTCAAAATACAAGACATTTACCCACAGCGACTTGCCAAACTGCCTCCATTTTTTAAGTCATGTGTCCCATGGGGCCAAGGCTTGAGCTCCCTAAAGTCATTTAACATGGTTTTTTTTTTTAATTTTTTCTGAAGATACAATGGCTCTGTAACCTCTAACAGAGTAGTTTCACTATTTTTTTGGAGTCAAGGGTGAGCGAGTTCTGGGAAGACTTCTCCTTTTGTCCAGAGGGGGAAATATTTTGCAAGGCGGGGGAGGGCTTGGTTCTCTACATGATTATATCAATGTGAAGGCCCTAGTTACTGTTCGCTCTGTTTTACTGAGGCTAATGGTGAAAACACTACGGGGGGCATTGGGAAGGTTTCTCTTGTCCTCACTTCCCTCAGCTATATCTAGAATTATACAAAATATTTCTGATTTTTCATCTTTTTTTTAAGTTTTGCCTTTATACCAGAAACAGTTGTCTAGGTAATGAATTGTACTCTAAATTAAAAAACTGTCTAAAAAGAATTTTCTTCGGAGCGAAAACTCAGCAACCATCAAGAACATAGGATGTAACATGGTTACGTGTTGACAGCTCAAGCAATATTATTGTATAAAACCATCAAGCAGCATAGGCGTATGGAAAGGGGTCGGAGAAGAAAAGAGGCAACCGTCCACTTTTAAGAGTGCGGGGGCTAACACCCCATTTCTCCCGCGCACTCTCAAGTTTCGGAACCGTAATTCTTATTTTCAGCAACAAATTCACATAATGTTCTTCAATGTATTTGCATTTTGCTGTGTACATTACATATAACAAGCATTCGTAACAACTTCTATTCTTTTTTTTATGAAAGAAAGTCAGCAAAGTGCAACTTACATGTCTAATGAAACCTATTATGGAAGAGTATAAGGGCTCATCTTTTTAACAGAGATTCCTTTGCTGACGAATTTGTACTGTAATTTTTGTGAGTTGGTTTCTTGACACTTTAACATCGTACCACTTCTTATAAATTGTAACTAACTTTACAACTATCACGTTCATCTGGGGTGCATTGAGAACACTAGACCGCAGGCCGTTTGTAGTCAGACTTTGATCAGACCCTAGACTCAATTCACTATTGCAAGTTTATTAAATGTTGACACTATAGCTATATTCATACCACTATTTAACCAATGATGGCATAGGAAAGGAAATGGGCCTTAGTGTCCTAGTACGAGAATTTTTAATTTATTTCAGAGCCATAGCCGAGATAGTCTGTACTATAAAGTGTGTAATACCCAGAAGCGAACAGTCGTCTAGTTGTTTCCCTGTTCTTTTTTCTTAATAAGCACAAATCCTTCAACACAGATTTTTTGACCCCGAAAGCGCTCTGTAGCCTCTCTTCACTTTCCTTACTTTCTTTGCTTTCATGTAAGAAAAAGTTAATTCCCTTCCACCTCAGTCTAGGAAACAAGACATACTTGGTGATCCTATACTGTTTTGCTTTTGTTGGAAAAATTTTTCTACAGTCACATGTATGTGGCAGGATACAATGCAAGCAAACTGTCCCCTATCGAAGCTGGTTCGAGTTTGCCCACCATCAATATAGATTTCTTTATTTATTCCAAATTTTCGTCTCCCTTTGCAGTTCTGTAGACCATATTTATAAACTCACTAAATCAGCACAACACTGCCACGGAACAGGTTTACTCAGTGAGGAATAAATAGCGCTGGCTGGATCATGACAAACTATTGTTCACTTTTCACTTTTCCTAAATATGTTTTGCTTTGCTTCAGGAACGTTGTTTATTTCCTGGATATTAAAAATGTTAAATTCTAGTGTATAAATACATGTTATAATGATGGTGATGAGACCAAATATTAAGCAGAGATTTGTTTAGAAAGGTTAGGCAGAAAATTAAGGCGAAACAGACAATCCCTAGAATAGTCGAAAATAATACCTAAAATCCTTACAGGACCAAGGACCCACTTAAATTTGAAACTGTTTAAATAGCACGGTTTTTTTAATGAACAAATGAGCCAAGGGGGAAAATATTAGTTTTATCCATATTGTTGATTTTCAGACCAGAAGCTCTATCGAAGTTTTTAGAATCATAAGATCCATCCAAGGAAATAGTCGTGTCACCCGCATATTGTAAGAGTTTTACTTCTATTATAGGAATCCCCCTTACGGCATTGTTACTGAGTTTCTGGATAGTCAGAGCCTCTACACAAATTATGACATTGTAAGAGCTTAAAGGACAGCCTTGTCTGACCCCTCTTATAATTTGAAAAAACACGTGGAGGAATAACCATTATTACAAACGTATGCCTCAGCTTTGGAATATAAATTATGAACCTAAGATATGAAATCAGCATGGAAATTGAGGAACTTAACATGCAAAAATGATGTTCCATTCCAGCCTGTCAAAGACCTCCTCAAAGTCAACTAAAAAGAGTATCCCCTTGGTGCTATTGACCTTACAATAATCTATCGAATCTAATAGAAACCTTATATTATCACCAATAAATCTATTCTTTACAAAACCAGTTTGATTTGCATTAACTACAGAGGGAATTGCATTCTTTATTCTAGAAGCCAGAGCTGTGGAGCAAATTTCGTAGTCTACATTCTACAGTGAAATGGCACGATACTTATAAGAAAGTGGTATCAATCTGGTTTTGGTGTAAGCGTACATACACTAAGACTTAGCTCAGCTGATATATGAGAGCGATAACGACCATAGCATAAGGAATCAATAGACTAGGATCCCAATCGCTGACTCCAAAAACTTTTAAAACTCAGCCATTAGGCCGTCGCTGCCAGGGCTTTTCCCACTAGGAAAAGTCTAAGAGTCTAAGGTGGCTTTACACTATCTCACCGATAGTAAACCATCACAATTATCAGCTTCTTAGTCAGTAAGAGCTCTTTCACAGCACAAATTGTTCATCACAGTATTTTTCCCTAGTTAATTCACTATCATTTTTTTTTTTTTTTTGCTTTGATTTTTTTTTTGTCGAATTACACTTTGATATTTATTATGACGTTCTAAATTTAAAACTACTTAGTTTTTTCCCACCCTCGACCCACCGAGCTCTCGCACGAGTGACAATACCTTGAATCTTTACATCATACCATTATCCCAAGCGTTTCCTAGAGTACTGTGTTTGGTCAAAACAATTACCTTAAACTGTCAGGTGTTGATCCGTAAGGTAGCATACCCCCAATAAATCCTCCGCTGACCAACAGACTAATTTGAAAAAAAGTAAAGTGGCCGCTAAAACCTTGTAGAAGTTTTCGCTAGGTACAAGCTACCCCTCACAAGAAATCTGTCAATTGGCCTTTCATGGCAATTTCAATTTACTATACCAGGTATATCATGACCGTGAAGAATTTTCGCTAGTGGAACTCAAAGCCTCCGTGCCTTCAGGCAGAACCTTTTTACTCAAACAAAGCCTGATATACGACAGCCAGCTTCTAAGCTTATAATTTTCCCAAAATTTCTTCAATTGACCCCATTTTGCTACCAGTGATACCTCATCTTGTCGACTTTCATATCAAATTGAAAAGACCCCATCCTATTTGGTAATATGTCACAAACGTTGTCTCAATGTCTCTTCTTGATGTTATTTGTGAAGGCGGGCAAATGGACGCATTATTATACCTATGAATGGGAGCGTGCTACCATAAATGTGTACCAAGTCAGGCACTATTGAGTTTCATTCCTAGGAAGAAGGATGGGGTTGGTTTTTCATTTTTCTGAGCATGGACCCCAGAGTAATGTTAATGCCTATAACATCAACGCACATAAGCGCTTTACAACCTATACATATATGATATAAGTACTACATAACCCTCAAAATACACACACACACATTTGGTTAAGTGCATCAAGTGAACCATTGATGAAACAGTTATGTTTTAAGCTTTTTAAGGGATTTGCCAGTGACAAAAATCAATGACTTCAAAAAATGCAGAAAATGTTCTTCTTCTAGGAGGTGAAAACCGCATCTCAGCTTGTAGAGTTTAGAAGATACTAATTTTTAAAGAAATGCAGTTTTTTCTCGAGTCAAGGTAAAGTGCATAATGGGAAATCTGTGATGTCATCGTGGCACATTAATTTGACAAAGCATTGAATTTTTTTATAATATTGACACTGTTGTAGGTAATATTTAGCAACTTTGTTTGCTATGCCGTACATATGGTGTAGATTTATGCTAAACCTACATGGAAAGATATTCAAACATTCCAACAGTATCAAATTTCAAGGACAACAAGACACTCAACTATAAAGGAAAACAAAAGACATCTGAGGCAATGCGGCTACTTTACATAGTATTTTGTGACCTTGATGAGAACTGGAGGTATTTTTTGACAAAAATAAGTAGTCTTTAATATTACATAACTCGAGTTAAAAAAAAAAGAGTATTGCTACAGGGTTTAGAGGGCATGAACTGAATTTTTTTCACTTTCAGATGAGACCTTTGTAAAAAGCCACTGAAAAATGCTTTTAAAACTGTTCAGTGAGGCAACAAAACAAATGTCTCTTGGGAGGCGACTCCAATGGGTTACTGCGACTGTACTGTAAGTAGGCTACAAACTATGGCTGAACGTTGAACAAAGAAAAACAAATTTTGACATCAACTGCATATTTGATAGCTTATACGAACCTCTTTTGGACTACTTACGAGCTTTATTACAAAGATTTTAATGCGGTAGAACTGTTTCATCTGCAACATGTCGTGATTTTTCAGTGTTCTCTGCCGTTAAAACAATGGTAACTCCATGTATACCCAGAAAGGACACAGAGTTCTTTCTTGAAGAACTATACAAATTTCATGGCTCTGGTTGTCGTATTTAGGTTGCTCCTGGTTCATATGACGTTCCTCCTTATCACAGACTGTTCCAAAAAGGTTATCTCTACACTTCCGTTCAACACACATTTCTCTTAGCACGGATTTTGACCACAACATTACATACATAGTTTTGAGCAGCATTTAACTTCAGCTTCAATACCTTATCCCTCATGGAAAACCGACTTTAAGGTCATCTTGTTTTTTTAAATAAATTAGCACACAAAAGAATCAATGATTTTTACTTTCACTTAACGTTACCCTAACATGGTCGAACTACTTCTACACTTTCTAACTTACAATACATTTTTCCCTTTCCCTAATTTTTGTAGTGCCCTTGATCACTCGTACATTCTGTTCACATCTTTTCAAGAATTTACTCTGACATTTGATTTCACTCCCCAATCCTTTACATTCCCATCTATTTCTCGAATGTCTGGGGTTCGACTGATGGCCGGTTCATACCAAAGACTTTAAAAATTTAACCCACTGTCATTGTGCTTGGTGCTCAGCATAAGCAATGGAGTAGCGAAAACAAACCAGTGAGCCCCCACTGGAAAAAAGACCGCGGCTGGCCCGACTTAAACCATCATCTAACTAACTCCAAAGACCTAAGCTCTGTATGCATCAAAACTTCTCCAATGTTTCCTACGGGCAATTCGTCGAGACCTTTTTCTTATATATTGCCTCAAAAACCAAAAGCAAAACATTTCCTACAGATTAAAAGCTTGAAGTAATGATGTACTATATAAGCGTATCGCCACCATCATCTGGCGTGTAGCGCGGGGAAAAATAGATTAAAATATCTGCGAGATTGCCTTAAATGACACTTCCAGGCCTTGTCAGTAACCATTTCAATGTGTAATTCTGCTTAAAAACCTTAGAAGTGTTGTAAGTGTTTCAAAAGAATTGTTTTTATTTATTTTCGACAGAGACTAGAAATTTCCGACAGAGACCTTCGGATGCTTTGTGTGGGGCGACCGTCCCTCTCCCCCCCCCCCCCCCCAGCTACGCCACTGCATATTTGCTTCCTGCTCTATCTTTTGGGACGTTTTAAACAATACATTCCGTCACACTAGAACACATACTTAGTCAGGAGGCAAGTAAGATAAAAATGAACCATACTTGAATACACATAATAGGATAATACATAGATATTTAAAAACGAATGGCCATAAACAATAAAAGCTAAACCCCGTTATTTTTGACACAAAGGGTATTGCGATTACGACACACGTTGTAATATTATTCTAACATGTGAATGAATGTTAGCTTAAGAAGTGAAATAGTGCCTTCCAATTGCACCATAGAAATTGGCTTTGCTTTGATTTTGTCAAAAGCAGCTGAAAAGTAAGCGATTGCAGCAATAAAGAAAAATAACTGAGAACTTGAACGCATCGACACTCTAGGAATTAAGGCTGTCTAAAAGGAAATGAGGTAAACAAATAGGAAACGACGGGAATTTTTATAGTATACTAGTGTTTTTTTCTAGTGCATAGACGGGGCCTTACACATAGGCTGTCAGTTATATATGTATTGCTTGTGATAGTGGAGTTCATGCAGGGTACATTACGTTTATTGAGACAGACCGCTACTTAATCTTGAACAGAGTGAGGCAAATGTATCCTCAATTTACTTTATACCTTTATATGTCGCCTTCAGACTTTAATTTCAATTATTTTGATAATTAAACCGGAGCTCGCTCAATTTCTTCTCCTGTGTATTTTGAACAATTAACATTGGTCGTTAGTTTTGCTTGTGTTCCCTATGTGATTGCATGCACTTGGAGTACAACAGCCTTTAATTGGTATACAGGGGCATTGATCCTTGGACAGACCGGAAAGAATATGTTATAAACTGAATTAGCTTCTCGTTTTATATTTTTCAGGCTATTTTAGTGGGTAAATTATATAGTAAAATAGAGAAAATATTCATCAGGTAGCATACTCTGAAACGATTTGAAAGTGTGCTTTGCCTGAACAGTGGCTATTGTCTCAGCTTAACAAAAACTTGTTAGTATAAGACGATCCAAGAAAATGATTTTCATTAAAAGAAGACACGTCGAAACGATGACTCGAGTTGAATCTCAGTTCTTATCTGTGCTGAAGTGAAATTAGCAAGTTCCAAGGCTATTAGAAAACTTTAGAACATGACCAGATAAGTAACACAGAAAACGTAAATGCTCAGAACCAACTCAGAAAACTTAGTAGACTACACCACTACAGCATACTCTTTCCATCTTGCATCTTAAACAATTCAAATAGGCTTCCATCATATTCAATTCAATCTTTTTCAATTAACTTCATCAATATTTATATAATTATCATAGTGACAAAGTTTTATACGAAGGCAAAGACAAAAAATAGATATGGGTAGCAAAGGGGTATAGCTCAGGGAAAGTTAGCTGAAAATTTTAAATGTGGGTTCCCCTTCACACAAAAAAGCCAAAAACGTGAGTAAAGAAAAATAACATACAATGACGAAGCTTAGAACATACACAGAATGAAGGAGGAAGCATGCACACGGAATAATCGACCAGGAGACAACTTAAACTGTAGCGAATGCTATGCTGAGAAGCCTGTAAAGAAGTATGGTCAGTAAGGGTGAATTACTTTTATTAAAAGCTTAAAAATCCTTACTCTTGGCGGAAAAAAGATGTAAAAATAACCGCAAGAGAAGCATTATTCCGTTGATAAATAAATATTGCAATCTGAAATTTGTGTAGATCAAAACAGGTGTATGGTGTTTACATTAGCATAGACGGATGGAGCATGTTACAACGTGTCCTTTTACAAATGGCGCGAATGGCTTTATTTTGAAGAACAATTATACGCTTGAGTCTACTCGCATATATTCCTCCTGCATTGTATACAAATTACTTATAAATAACTATTGAAACGTTCTTCATGCATATCATCAGAAACGAGTAAATTCTTCCATCCGAACGACAGCAAATTCGTAACAATTTTAAAAAGTCGGACCCATCACTACGCTTGAAGTCATTCCCGATGGTTGTGGGAAACAATCTAAACACTCCTTGTTGCAGTATTCGCTTTTGGTAACATATTGTACATATTGAACTTAGGCTTTGAATGCGATGTTTTCATTGCATTTTTTGCTCAGATGGAGATGTAAGTTAATGTAATAAAGAAACAGAGTCTAGCGGTAAAAAAAAGCATTTTATAGTTCTCCAAAACCACTTTAACGACAGTTGATGGTAATCCTTCTGACTATAAAGTCTTGTCCGTCAGAAGTGGAAAAAACAATGTATCGGTGATGTGCACTTTTTGGTCAAAAGCAGGAACTTTTTGGCCCAATATTGATCCGTAAAGGTCATAGCCAAAACCAAACAATGTATTTTGGTAATTTGTTTTGACTGTGTTATTAGCGTTTCCATTTCAGTTCCATTTCCCTTTGTCCTAAACCTTCCTGGTTAACTGATACCCTAACAGCTAGGAGAGGCGGAGGGGCATGTAATGCCCCTCCTCCCTTCTCCCTTGTGTGAACAGACAACTAACTCAACTAAGAGTAAACGCAGTTGATGCACTGTCTTTATATGTAAGAGCAAAAAATGGCTGAAATTTGAACAAACAAGAACAAATGTTAAATTAACTGCATTGCTTTGAGATTATGGAGAGCTGCAGGTAATAACTATTGCAACTTTAATAAGGTAAAGATTCTTGTGTCAATTAACATACGTAAATTCTTTTCAGCAGTCGTTTTCCTTTGTTATCCTCAATTAAACAAAAACGTGAGTGCCATTCTATGAGTCACTCTGTCCAAGCTGATGGCAATCGAGATAAGGTGGGTTATTTGGGCCGATAAGAATCGTTTTGCTTAAACTATATTTGTACTTTGATCTTCTCTAAAGAACTGTTTCAATGGAAATTCCATTGTGAAATTTCTAGTAGTCCGTTACCAAGCACATAGATGATGGGATTCTTTGAATTCGAGACAAATTAAATATATTCTTTAATTAATGATGTTACACGTTCAGAATTAAACACGTTTCATTCATCCAAATCCATTAACTTCAAAGGTTATTGCTCTTACTGAACTTAATGTTTTGTCATGCCAACATATCAAAGAAAATTTGTTCAACCAGTGTGAAAGTGCCTACCGGATATTCCAGAATTTTGACATGGTTCGGCTATTTTTCTAGACCGTTGGTCAAGGAGCTATTGCTAAACGATTTGTAATTGAAAACTCATTGACACATTTGCAATAATTAAATCCGTCTACAAATGAATATAGATGGAAAACGGCAGACGCTTTATACTTAAATCAAGTCATGCTGATTTCTCCTAGTGCTTAGGAGAAGGAGTTTACATTGGCGGTCGACCTTATACATGTATCTTGTGCCGGAAAGGTTCACAGACTGTGTATATGCTTGTGTCGACAGACCTCCTTTAAACCTTGGACAACACAGTGTGTACATTCCCTCAGCGCTGTAACAGCGAAAATATGGTTTCATTCTTCTGAAAACATAATCCATAGGCGTCGTTAGCTCCCTGATCAATTTCCTAGAAGTTTCCTCGACAACCCAGGAAATTCAATCTGATCAGAGCTCAGTGAGACCAAAAAGTCTGAATGGCTAAAAAAGTACTCAAAGTTGACCTCAAACGGTGATACGTAACATATAAACTCGAGATACTCTCGGTCAGCCAGAGCGTAAAACTGGTGCCTTGAGCAATTACTAAAATTTGAAGAGTTGAAACCAACTCATACATTACAGGGTTTCCTCTTTGCTTTAAAACGACTTGGGAGAAGAAAACACTATGAAAGTGATGAAAATATATAATAACTTGCACTAATTCGTATTTATCCAAATTTTACTATGGCAGAATTTTATCTCGATTATTTGGATATGATAGCGCATTCTTAACCAATTAAAATAAGTACCTGTTTTTAATCGATAATTGTTCTTTATACTTCAAAAGACCCATTCTAATCCGCATGACCATTGTATTTACCTCTTTAGTGCATATTATTGTCATGATCTTAGCTGGTCTCCCCCTTTTGATCCAGAGAAAAGGTTATCACTTCCTTTTGCAGTGATGGAAATTACACGTTCATCTTTGAACGGTTATAGGTCATTTAAATTCACTTACCTTCTTGTAAATGAACAAGTGCTTGTCGTGCCGTGTACATGTCGTGCCTTGGCTTCCACTCGAGAGTTTCTCTTATTTTAGACATGAACGAAAAGCCATGAGTAAATTTTCATAACAGAAGTTAATCTTCGGAGTAGCGCAGTCATTACAGTGGTAAAAAGCATTTGCTATTATGTTTTTGCCTACATTTAAAGTTACGTTAAACTGCTAGTTGCACATATCACCTGCTATACGTTTTGATTTTATCCTAACATTCAGCTACAAGCCTAGCTATAATTTTCCTTTTCTTCGATCATCTTTCACTTTTCACAACAGGCAATTATGAAACGAAAGACTAGTCCTGGAAACGCTTCCGTTTAATTAGTGAACTAGCTTCGGTGGACTGGAAAATCGCCATGTCTGATAATCATACTGTTTCAGCTTACTATTTTTTAGACATTTTTCGTCACTGTTTTGATCTTTGCTGTTCATACTATTCAGTCAAAAACAAGCTCAATCGTAATTGGTCTCTATGGTTATCAATAGAAATTTTGGAAGTCCATCCAAAGAAAAACAGGCTTTTCAAAAAATTTAAAGTCAATCATATACGCCTAGTAACAAAAATGCTCACTCTTTGTATCGAAATATGCTAACTGACACCATTCGAATGGCAAAGAAAATGTATTGTCATGGCATCATTGAATCCAGCAAGAGCAATAGTTCCCAACGATGGAAAATTTTAAATGACATTCTTAACAAAAATGGTAAAGTGCACTCTCATAAATTTTTAAGTGTGAGGACGGTCTAAGTAACAATCGTTTTCATATTGCAAATAATTTTAACAAATATTTTGCGTCTGTTGCCCATTCAATAGATAAAAATCTCAATTCAGTAAACGTCAATCTATAGAGTTTTATCCCAAACAATACCCAAGAATCATTCTTCATGTTTCTTACTTTTGTTGAGAAATTGCCAGTCATTCTTAGAAAGAGCTGTGGCCTTGATGAAATTAACTGTGATTTGCTTAAGTGGATTTGTCATGTTATTGTTGTACCCTTGAATTATATCATGAAACTTTCTTTTGCTTCTGGCATCTTTCCTACCGAACTTAAAATTGCTAAGATTATCTCTTTTTTTAAAATCAGGTGATGTCCAAACTTTATCAAATTATTGGCCTATTTCTATACTATCTCTTATCTCTAATATTGTTGAACGGTTGGTTTATAATAGACTGTATAACTTTATTTCCAAACATGATATACCTTTAAAAATCAATACGGTTTCTGGACTCATCGTGCTTTGCATATGGCTCCCCATAATCTCGCTGACAAAACCGCCAAAGGTTCTATCAAAAGTTTTTGATGCGATTGACCACACCGTTTTACTCAGTAAACTTTTCTCGCATGGTATAAGAGGAATTGCTCTATCGTGGTTTAAACGTTACCTTAGAAATCGTTCACATTTTGTTTCCTTTAACGGTGTTCACTATTCTACACTTCTCCATTGTAATATGGGTGTTCCACAAGATTCAGTATTAGGACCTTTACTGTTTCTTTTATATATATATATATATATATATATATATATATATATATATATATATATATATATATATATATATATATATATATATATATATATACACGGCATTAATATGTCCTCACCTGTTTAAGACTTTATATTATTTGTAGATGATACTACTGTTTCTTTGTAAACTCCTTCTGTTGCTGATGTACTTCCAGTTCTTACTCATGAATTCTCTCATATTGTCAACTGGTTAACAGCAAAGAGGTTGACTTAAAACATAGCAAAATCTAAGTTGTTATTATTAATTTGTATTAGAATTTCTGACCCAACTATTTACAGTATTCATCTAAATGGCACCTTTATCACGCCTTCACTCCATGCTATTTTTGTAGGAATTCAAATTAGGTTGGAAAATTATATTCCTTTTTAAGTAACAAAGTGGCGAGAGCGAGCGGAGCCCTTAATCGACTGAAACACTTCTCACCCAGAAATGCACTCCTCGTCCTTTTTTATTCCTTACCCATGTAACTTATAAGCCTGCTACTTGGGGATACACTCATGCTTCTTCGCTCAGCTACCTGCATAAGTTCCAAAAGCGTGCACTTAGGAATATATGTAACTTGTCTTATCGGGCTCAAAGAGCAGCAATTTTTAAGGAGCTACATATCCTCCAAATTTTACCTTAACACTTACAAGTTAGGCATAGTTATGAATCGCCGTCATCAAGGTCTCCTTTCAAATGTTTTTGAAACTTAATTCAACTTTAATTCTTACATCCATTCCTCCAATACTCGGGCAAGAAATCAATTGCACCCCTTCCTCACCCCCGTGTTTAGAACCCTTGTTAAACAACCTCATCTTCGTTGTGCATGCAGGTGTTTTATTACAAAAATCATTCCCTTTAAATATATGCAAGTCCTTGCGTTAAGCATCATTCAAAAGAAAACTTAAAAATTACTTGATTGATATGTTGCCATAATTCATCTTTGGTCATAAGCAAGTTTATACACTTAACCCTCCTTTGTACTCGCACAAAGTTTTGGGTGTGTGTTGTTCTGTATTTCCTATGTTGGTTTCCTAACTTTAGGGTAACGTCCAGACTAGAAAATATTATTCTTCTGGCCTTTTATTTTCTTTAAAAGGTATGCAATTAGTTGCAAAAACTTTCTTATTTAGTTGTACTATATCTTCTGTTACTTTATTGTGGCTTATTTGTTTGTTTATCCTGATTTGGTCTAATTGTTCTTATATTAATTAGTTGGAGATTTAAAACAAATCAAATCATTCATATAGGCGACTTTACTGCAAAAGTTAATTGCTGATATTCTGCGGAGCATAAGAAAACTTTCAACTAATTAAAAAGCAACATTGAAAGCAAATGCCAGTAAATCAATTTTTTGCAGTGTTCATGAACTCTTCTGTATGACCCAACAACAATGGCTTACACGTTACAGGACGCAAGCAAATTAAGTTCTTTGGATGTGTAGTTCAAACGATTTTATTGGTCGATGACACACTCCTGTGTTCCTTGTGCGCTTATACTTTGAGTGATCCTTGAAGAGAGCTAAATATAGGGTAGGTACTCGACCCTTGATCGATGTGAGTAAGACATTTTCTAGCTCAAATAATGGCTGTACTTTGTGCCTAGTAAAGTCTGTCTGAGCAAAAACGAAACGGTGGTATTTTACGAAATAAAAATCGTCACTACACCATGCTTAACGCTAGTGCAGCTGCGTTGGTCCCAGACAATGTAAATACTTTTATGATGATACACGAGTTAGTTGTGGGTAACAGGAGGTTTGCAGCGTGACGTACACGCTGAGTCCCAGGAAAACATTTATTTTTAGTATAACGTTTCCTGCATTCATGGTGCGACATGTGTGAGGTCTACCTGGATGGAAAGAAAATTGACTTGACTAAATTTATGATGCAGAGCCTAGCTATCAATACGCAGCATTGTGAAGTTCTTCTAATTCTTTGTGTCTAACTAGTAATCAACTCATTCCAACTACATTTCCTCACCTTGGGATTCATGGCGACATTTGCAAGGATTTAATTTGCTTCAGCATGAACAGACACAAAGATATCGTATCAGCATAACAGTTTAAGTATAGCGACAGACCAACAATTTTAAAGCACAAAATTTTTAATTTCCCCCTGAATGTAAGTCACTTACAGCGGCAGATAAAAAGTTTACAGTAGACTGTAAGGAGTCACTGGTGAACTACTTCCCGGTGGTTTTTGAACAACAGGTTTGAGGGAAAGAATGACTTCCCACTAGAAGATGTTGAATTCGTGGAAAGGGCTGTGACAAATTGAGTAAAAAATGATATTTGTTTACCTTGTTGGACGCAAAATAATTTGATGTGAACGGAAAATCACTTTGTTTAGCCATTGCACAGTCTTCATTTATGGGTAAAATATTAACTTCTGCGTAAAAAACTTGATCGCCTAAACTTAATTCCTTTGCGATATTGTAATAGTTAATACACAGACTGCCTAAAAGGATATTAGGTAAATTCAGGAGGTTCAGATATTAAGGTGAGGACCAAAAAGATGGACGCTGAAGTATAAAAGTTTTACATTCAGAACACCCGTACTTGTAGAAAGTTGCACTCTAAACAGCAGAGCTGTCAGTACAGTACCAAGATTAATTTGTTAAGGCGCCAATGTTATTAAACCTTTGTACGTAATCAGCGTTCATTAGTTTGGCTGTTCCCATCCTTCATCGTATCCAGTCTCCAATTATGCCAGTGACAAGGCAGTGTTGAATTTGCATTTAGTTTTGTTAATACAATTTACCTAACCTGACAGTTGTTGATTGTCAATGTGTTATCAAGGGAGGGTTCATGGAGGTGACTGTGCCCATCGACCTCTTTAATCCTTCTTAAATGATGAGTTCTTACAGAGAAGGATGGGAGTTGGCGTCTCTTTCTTCTAAATATAGACTCAGCTGCACTGTAGATGTTCACGTCAATGTTAACACTGTTCCTCTTTTCCACTTCTTTCAAGAGAGTTTTGATTAAAGTTTTCTTTTGTACATAATAAAGTGAGTGGGGCATTATCAAGATGGGATGGAACTCATTGGACTACTAACTAACATCATGTCATTTCAAAATGAACAGAGCGTACTTTGTATCAAAATGTCACTTGATGACCTGAATCAAATTATTTAAGGAAAAGTCCATGCTATGTAATTTTTTCTTGGTAAACATTTTTGTTTTTACATCGGAGAAGGCACATTAAGTTTTCTCTAAAATTACTTCTACCACTAATTCTTATCCATAGTTACAAAACCTTAGTACTATCAATGCATATGTCCTTCTTCAACCTATGCACTTCTGAGCTATTCTTTTGACTAGCCACGTCTGCCCGTACCTTGAGAGAAAATTAACCACGATTTATTATTGTCAAAACGGGAACTTTGGTTGTCCAGTGTAGAACTGTAAAGTTTTAACCGAACAACCGAAAAATAGTACTTTATAATTGATTTTATTGTGTCCGTCTTCTCTTCAGTATCATATCACTAGTCATGCCCTTGTGACCGATTCCCCCAACTGCTACCGTGGTTTGATCTAGGGCAGGTAATTGCCAATTGTCTTTGTTTGAGAAAACACCCTCAATGGGCGCTGGTGATGCTCGGTTTGGTTATTTATAAGTAGTTTACAAACTGTGGCTAAACCTTGCTGTGTAACTTTAACCCCATAAAAAGCTGTTTCGGACGATTTAAGAATTCAAAGACGATGAGTTTTATAATTTGTGTATTTGTTCTAATTAAAAAACACCCGTAAATTGTTTTTAATAGTCGTTGTCCTCGTTCGTTACAAGAAGACGTGTTAAGAAAAAACATGGTTTTCATTCTACTAGCTAATACCTTAGGCATACTGAAAGTTGATAGCGCCCTCTATTCTAGGGAAGGCTATGTAACCTAACCAGATAAAAGCCACTGTTTATGCCATAGCAATAAGTGCACTTCACCCGTAATAAAACAATTTACTTGCTTTTTGTTGATCTTAATTTTTACAGCAAAGAACCAAACAAAGTTACTTATTAAATCATATATATATATATATATATATGTGTGTGTGTGTGTGTATACTAAGGCACACACAAGTCGATTTTACATACAATCCGAGGACCTCATTGTTATTTCCTTTGTGTTTACTTCCTTAACCCTAACCTTGACAATAGACTCTCTATTGTTCAAACTTTCGAGGACTTGACAAATCTATTGAATTTCCTTCAGAGGACCTCAAATCCATTGTTCAGGTCCTCGGTCTGATAGGAAGACAAGTTCACCTGTACTGATACCGATTCTTGAACCTTCGTAAGTAAAACTTTCTCGACACCAATGTATGGTATTTTCGTGGTCTCAATTTTCTTTGTTTACTGGAAATTAACATTTTTTGTTCTACCAGCTTTTCCCACAAGGCACAGCTGTAGTGATACCGGTTCTTGAACCTTCGCATCCTATCTTCTGCCCATCTACAGAATGAAAGGTTTTGGGATGATTTCTTCCAGAGTGGTCATTATACACAATATATATATATATATATATATATATATATATATATATATATATATATATATAAGGCCAACTAATTGTTGTATGTTATGTGGATAAGAGCGAAAGCAGCTCTTTCCCTTTCTGTATGAACAAATAGTAATCTGATTTCTCTGACGAAAGAATATCTAGACTAGGCCACATCATACTTGCTTGACTACAAGAGAAAACGTCAAGAATCTGAAAGGTACAACAGACTAGAACAGCGTTGAGAAGAAAAGGTGTGCTTGGTGCTGACCATATTCTACTTGACTTTCTGTAAGTCAAGGCACAGCGGATGAGGTCACCTAGGTACTTCAAAAGATATAAAAGAGAACCGAATTATAATTTCTACAATTTGGTAGACACTTCAGAAAAAAAAATCAGGAACAAAGACAAAATATATGCCAAGCCTCTCAGGAAAAAGATTCTTGTTAAAAGAAAACTCCATAGACTTTCCATGGAAAATCAACACGTGGAAAAAAATCTATGATAATGAATTTTAAGCCAATACATTGACAATTATGATAGTGAACTCAAATTTTATACAGGTCATCCAAGTATCCTAGTATGATGGTATCATTTACTTTACCTTTCCTTGCACAAACTGCAAACTCTTCATTAGGACAATTAAAAAAAAGAAACTCACAGGGTTATGCATAAATGAAGCTTAGCTGAAATTGTTGCTATGAAGGCCTTGCATACAGAATTATTGTTTCAACTGTTTCAAAATTTTTTGGCAGCTACAAATAAATTGTATAAAATATTATTACTAGTTATATTGTTCACTGAAAATGACATGTTGCTCCAAATGCCAAAACGTTGTTTCAAAGACCAAAACTTTTGTAAACAAGGAACTTCCGAGATTCCTGATTTTTCCCTCCCAAGTATTACTGTGCGACCTGTTAATTAGTTGAATACTTCTGTTTTTTTACGTTACTACGAACACAGATCTCCTCTTTTGCATATTTCCTTCTGGCAGAAATACAAGATGGGAGGAAAATGTGTACTAACAGCTGACAAGTTGTTCAAGTCTGGTTTCTTCTAGTATGTGAAGATAGAATTCAGCCTAAAACAATCATCAGCTCATCGAGTACTGAACAGTGTGAAACAAAACATTTGTGGGCTGACTTGCAACCATTGTGTCCTTTAGTTTATTTTTCTTTCTTTCTTTCTTTTTTTAGAAAAGCCTGTTTGACGAGTTACTCAGCACTTTAACCTGACGTCTAAAATTTTGTGGTTGCAGGGTGTGCTGCACAAGCAGTGTACGTTTTTAATGTCTACTCTTTTGTTACAGCAAATTTAAAACTTAACTCAAAATCTAGTACTTTGAATGGTCATTGAGTGTTTCTCAAATCAAAATTACTCAGGCCTGCAAAAATGCAAAGACAGGTGTATGAGAAAATCTTAAATAGCCGTCTGGTGCTGATACAGACTGAGTATTATATCCAACTCATATTTATATGTATAAATTCGTTGAAAAACGATTCAATGTGTATTTGTTTGTATAGAAGAAGAAGTTGATATGTTGTACAGCTTAACTGAATTTGCCCTATGAATAGGAAAGCTTTTCTCTCAATCCCAAATAGCAGTTTGGCTTTTTAAGTGAAGATGGTTAGGTAACTAGTAGCTTGCGTAGTTACCAACTGTTCCCAGTGCACATTTGGTCAGCCAGAGGGGTGTGCGTGAATGAGGTCTATTGAAATCAGCATAAAGTGCGCTATTCACGTCCTTGTCTGTGTTGTGATGCTGTTTTGCTATATCCAGTAATTAACAAAAGGGTTTCTTGGGAATTTGGTATTTACAGCATTACAAATAGTCCAAAAATACAGAATATTCGCCGAAGGGAAGTAAAGGACCCGTTTAAATGGCTTATTAAAGGCCATATGTCACATTGGTTTTCAATCATGGCAAACATTTGGTTGCCACGTAAAAGGTGTGTTATTTTTCGCAAAAAAGATATATCCTGTTGCAGCCAATTTTCTATTGGGTACCTGTTGACCAGTAGCAGCGTGCAACTGGCTGCACATTTTCCAGAATGCCTAAGCCCATGGTGTAGCGACTTGAATCGAACATTCCCGTGTGCTTGTGCGTAGATAACGTTCACTAATACCCAAATTCCATAAAAGAAAGAAAATACAAAGTACACCCTCCCTTGAGAAAGAAACAAGGCAGTCAAATGACCATCACAACCGAAAAAGGAGGGAAGAAATTTCGTCACTTTTCTAGTACCATAAATTGTCTACGCGAATGCATACTGCACAATAGCTGCACACAAGCTCCCGACATGCCGATCAATCTCCTCCCAGGGACAGTTTTCATGGTGGGTACTGGGGCTAAATCTTACGCCACGTGGAATTTTGCATATACGAAGGTAGGTGTTTACTGTGAATAACACATTTTAAAGCTTGGAAAAAAATGAAACTGAAAGAATGTGGATGGAAGTGGGGGTGGGGTGGGATTGGGAGTAGCCCTTCACTCCCACCGCAGTACTCCACAGTACTGAGGGACCTAAGGGACGTAACTCCAGGTGGCATATGACCCTAAGAATATTGGCTGCTACAATATATATGCTGATGCTGGTAAATGCTGATAAATGCTGATATATATATATAACGCTAAAACCCACGGTAGGGGGAAAAATTTTAGAGGGCGCTAGACGCCCTTTCGAAAAGGCGAAAAAAAACCAATAAAATACATAAGATTATATTTCGCCATTTGGTAGAATTTGAAAAAAAAATATACATCAACGTTATTTCAATGGCCCACCAATTGTACGTGTTAACAGATACGTGTACGTAAATTGGTCAACATTGAAGTAATGGCATATAGATTATGTAGTGAAAAGGCCATTACCATCCGTTTACGTATTCCTATAGAAAAAGCGTGTAGTTTCGTTAAGTCGACCTGATTTTTTCCCCTTATAGACGATTTCCCCTTATAGGCGGGTTTTTTCATACGATATTTCCCCTTAATCCCAAATTAGCAAAATATATATATATATATATATATATTTCTCTAATTCGGCACTTAGGGGGAAACTTGTTGTTGAAAAGTCGACCTTAAGGGGAAAAAAATTTTCGGGTGAAATATAAGTTTCGCCCTAACGTTTCCACACACTTTTTCTATAGGAATACGTAAACTTACAAGGGCGCCCTCTTAGATTTACACACTAGATGCCATTACTTCAAAGTTGTCAAATTTACGGACACCTAGCTGTTAACACGAACGGATGGCTGGCCATTGAAATAACGTTAATTATATTTTTAGACGTTAGGGCGAATTTATTTCTTATGTATTTTATTATCTTTTTTTCGCCCTATGTACAAGCAGATATAACAATTTCCCCTTAAGGTGGGAATTAGCGTTATATATATATATATATATATATATATATATATATATATATTTATATATATATATATGCGCAAGAAATACGGCTAAAACGAGAAGGACGTCGCCTTACGTGTAAACTGTTTATTCAAGCTTTTTGCCCTCTGGCCTTCATCAGGTTCTAGATAAATCAAACAAATGAAACTAGAATTAGAGATAAGGTTACTTAAACTAAAGTATTCAGAACATAAATTTGTTAAGGCATTATAAGAAAAGGAAAAATAACAAATATCTTACATGTAAAAGTTGATGAGATGTTGGTGCTGGACGTTGTAGTCGCTAAATGGGATGTTGCTGTGTGTGTTTAGTGGGGTGTGTCATGATAACGTGGGGAGGTTATTTGTCAACATGGATTCCGTTTGGGTGTAATGTATAAAACTTATTGATCCAGAATGATTCCCTGTAGAGGATGGCAGAACGTGATTGTTTTGTCATTGACTCTATACCGGTAATATTCTAACATTGTCTGTTGTGTGATGTAGTTGAATTGAAATGTGTTGCTTATGGGAGGCGCTTTGTTTGAGCATTATCATGAAAGTTGTTAATTTCTGACCTCGTTTTACTGAATCTTGTGTAGAGTGTTGTTTCTGTTTTGCCTACATACTATTTTCCGCACTGTGTGCGTGTTATTAGGTAGATTACCCAGGACGTTTTACAGTCAATATGTGTTGTGATGGGGAATTCTTGGTTTGTGTGCGTGCTTTGAAATTTTTTGGTAACATGAATATATCTGTGCATCATACATTTTTTTTTTTGATTTGCTTGGGAAGAATCCGGGGGTTCAGGGCTATTTGTAGTGTGACCTAGGGAACAGCCATGGGCACACCTGTTGCGCCATCATACGTAAACATGTTCATGGGTAAATTGAGCAGGAGATCCTAAATTCAACTAGTCACATTCTCCCTAACACGCGGAAACGTATATATATATATATATATATATATATATATATATATATACATGTACTGTGGGAGGTGATACATTTGCACAGGCTTCTGTCATAAGAGAGTTTTTACCATGCATGTTCTGCAGAGGGAAAGATCTGTGGAGAAGTAACCCCTTCATCCTAACTTACTAACCAAATCTTTAATTTTAGTGTCATCACAATTCATTGGCAGTCTTCATGCTTTCATCCTGTTTTGTATTTTGAACTTCCAAGCAATGTGAATGATAGTAAACTAATACTCTTCTCAATATGCACTCATATAAAATGCTTGTAATAACAAAACTAACAAATTGTCGAGTTTGTTTTAAAACAACTAATCTTTCCTCTTAATTGAAAACAGAAAAGGGGTCTAGGATTTTAAATTTCTAGTTGTTTATATTTTGAAAGGCATTCAATACAATCTATAACACAAATGAATCAGATATTTTGTTTCACTTCGGTACACTATAGAAAAGTGATCCGTTATTTTTCTTAAAAATAAAGAAAATGGACTTATAGCGTTTTAGAACCATGCTCATCATGTGTATTTTGACACCAGCAATGATCTGTGGGTGGTCAGTATTGTAGGGTATTCTTGCTGTACAGAGCAGTTGGAAGAGGGTAAGAGTGCGCAGTATGCTGTTAAAGCAGAGAAAGTTTCACCTTTTTATGCACATGACAACCTATTCACAATGTTGGTCCACAGAAGCACTTTCAGATTCCACTTTTATCCACAGTGCGATTTATCATTTCCCTTGATATTACCTTATGGTGACAGGAAACACCACTGTGTTACCAGTTCTTACTAAATTATAACAACCTTTTCCGTGTAGGGCACAGAACACTTCGTGCACAGTTGACTGAGAGGACTGTCTAATGTTTTGTTTGCTTTGGTTAGTAAAGCTCAGTGTATCAGTATCACCATGAATCGTTCGTGTAGTGTATTCGGTTGCTAGATTATGTGGAACCTGGCACCCACTCAAAGTGTGCATAGGTCTAATTTTAGAATTAGACTGGGAGATCTCTTGGAAATATTCTGAAACGTTTGTTAATATCAGTCACTTACGTTTTAGTTACTATCCCTTTGTGTCTAATCTTAATAAATACTGTAACTCTTTTAATGTAAATCAAGTACTCTACGTTTACTCAGTTTCCACTTTGACATCAAGCACTTCGTTGTACTGTGATTCTTAGATGTTAGCAGACGAAGCTAACACATTTTACTTCAGGTTAACTTATGGTAGGCAAAGGTTACAACATAACCTCACATTAATCAACAATATGATTTTATTCCTTAAAACGTGTAAACCAATTTTCTCCCCCCCCCCCCCCGCCCTCCATTTCATCCTTTCATATTGTGAATACATTGGGAAATTCAAAAACTTCGTATTCACTTGTGGTAAATTGTTATGCCTGGTTATAACAGTAAACTTGAAAAGAGACCATTGGTTATCAAAGTGAGAAAATTACATCACTTCTACACCCTGCAAGTTTGAGTTGACGATACGATAACCTTATCTGCAAATATGTAGAGAGCCACAACAGCAACAAAACAAAAAAGCTAACAGAATTCTTAGATTTAGCTACTCTTTTACTCATCGAAACTATTTTTTCTCGAACCCTTCCTTTTAGACCGGGTATTTTTGAATATATATTACTATCAGAAAGTCAGGAGGTGTTTGTGTACAACATTGTCTCTTCGTAATTTTCAAAACTTGTTATTTGGAGAAAAGCTGTTAAGATCTAAGGCAACTACATGAGGCAAAGAACCGTGCATGAACTTAAGGTTGGGATAATGGCATGACCGGGGATGATAGGTTTAGATGGGTATTATAAAGTTAGTACACGTTTTAAGTTTCCATGTACATTACCACAGATCATAAACGTTTAAATCAATACAGGGGAAAAAGTTTTGTCTATGCATGCAAGCTTAAAGGAAGAGATCATATCTTTAAGTTTTAAACAACGAGACGGAGACAGTCATTTCTGCCTTCACAGCCAGCCGAATGGAGGGGTGAACAATGAACCTGGATAGGGGGTATGCATTTATCTTTTGCGTACTTTTCCAAATTAATCTAACGGCAGTTATATATTGGCAGTTTGAATGAGATCTTACCACTAATAGACGATTGTTAGCTTTACTATATGATGTTTCAAAAATTCCTAGAAAGATTGAAATTATGACTTCTTTCACTTTCCTGGTGGGCACCAATTTTCCTGAATTTTTAGAGAGAAAGAGTCAAACCCAGCCTTTGTGTTCATCGTAGGGAAAGAAGGTAAACTCTTTTGTTGGTAGCAAGGTAAAAAGTAAAATGTATCAGCTTGCTGTAAGCTACTAAAAAAATTTAAGCTTTTCTATTCAAAGCCCACAGCTTCGATTGATGGAATTGCTCATTTTGTAACGTGGATTTGCACCTTCTTTTGAGGTTTGGCGTATGATTTTTACTTTGATACGTACGGACTTGAACACGATTACTACGAACATATCGCCATCCTTCATCTGCTACGATGTAATTTTGACTATTGCATGACGTGGAATTTTTTACCAGTTCCCCGATTCCCCAAGTTAATCTTGGTCTAAGATGAATTCACAGCCGATGTGAGGCAATGAGACAGTTTTTATCTTGAAGGATATTAGACCGTTACACAGTTTTTTGACTTGTTCTTTATTTTTTCAAATACTAAGTGTGATCTGGTTAAAAAAAATTATCAGACTTGAACGCCGCTACACAGGTTTAGTCTGGAATTGGTGACGCTACAAACTTTTTGACAATCCCCGTGTGTTTTACACATTGATGTACAAATTTTTTCGAAAGGTGTAACTTTAGCTGTAGAATACTGTAGAAAGAAAATTATTGTTGCCTGCTTGGGAAATTCCTTCCTTGCAGAGTGTACAAAGTTGGTTTGAAAATTTGGCAGCAGACCATTTTTGCCCTCAGAAGGAAGCATGACAGACTGTTTACCTCATTTTGTACCTCAAGCAATATTTTTGATCACGAAATCAGGTGTGACCAATATTTGGGCTGTTTGTCTTCGTTTCAAACATGTACAGGGGTTTCGATTTGTATTTGCCTGCAAATATCGACCTGTGTTGTTACCTGTTAGATGTAAAGTACGTCTTGGAGTACGGAAATAGTTGCGAAATCAAATCTTTGAGAAGTTTATTTATGATCTGGGTTGAGGGAAAGGAAGGGAAGGCACCTCATCTCCGGTAACACCTTTGTGCATTTTTTGGAAAAGACCGTAGGTATAAAATCAACTCTCGGACTCTAATTCTTGTTTGATTTTCAAGCAAACGTGTGTTTTTCACCATGTTGTAATATCTTTGAAACAAACTGGTAGTTTTCATATACTATCTATAAACACAAACTTTGTTGCACAAAGAACCATCTCTTTCCTCAAAGACAGAAAAAAGTGACCTAGGTAAGTCTTTTTCATGCAGAGTCACAACATCTGTGATATGCTTACATCTAGGTGTATCACTTCTTGCAATTGTTAGCCCAACAAGTTGAACTTTTGTCATGGCAATTATGTCTGTCTGTCTGTCTGTCTGTCTGTCTGTCTGTCTTTCGGTCAGCATTGGTTAAAAGGCTGTTGTCTGCAGGTTCTTTAACCGTTTCTTGTCTAAGTCGGTAAAATTATAGCATATGTCTAGGGTTTCATGATTACGGTAACAAGAAGTAGGTCAAAGGTCATTTGGGGTCATAGAAAGGTCAAGCAGTGAGATCACTCCGAATCCTTCAACATCTAAGGCTTATATCCAAATCTTATCAAAGTTTGCCAGAGTGTTTAGTAGATAACAGGTCATCAAACTTTTGCTTTTGAAGTAGTTCAAGGTCATTTGGGGTCACAGAGAGGTCAAAAAGTGCAATGACACAATAGCCTTAACCTTCTAGGAGTTAATCCAATCTTATCAAAGTTGGCTCTGTGTTCAGTACATGATGGATCACCATAGTTGTACTTTTGAAGTAGTTCAAAGGTCATTTGGGTCATAAAATCATTGAACAATGGAATCATGCCATAGCGTTCAACTTCTATGGGTTGTGTCTGAATTTTATCAAAGTTGGCAAGAGTATCCAGTGGAAGATTGTACTTGAAGAAAGTCAAACTCTTTTGAAGTATAAGAGAGGTCAACAGTAGAATTAAGCAAAAGCCTTTAAATACTAGGGCTTGCGCTAGAATCTTATCAAATTTTGTCAGAGTGTGGAGTGGATCGGCCATCATACATGTACTTTGTGTTGATGTAAAATGCCGTCTGGGGTCACAAAAGGTCAAATGGTGAAATGCATGTTAATGCTTTTATTACGAGGTTTGATTTTGCATGATATGTATTGTCATGTGTATCATGTTTTGATGGGCCTAGCAAATTGGGGTATAAATAGCACTACATATCTTCAGAATAATCTACAGTATTATGCCCACGAACAATAGTTGACGCTGGCTTGGTAACTTTGATATGCCACTGCCATCTGTGACCATTACGTCTATAGTACTGAACGTATTAGATCATGACTGTCCATGAATTTTTGCTTTGGATCCCTACTGAAACTACGCAACAGTCGCTGTGTGAGGGAAATGGTAGTTGAGCTACAGCAGCATTGATGCTCTTGTTTCATTACTCACCTTGTCAACCTATTGGTGTTACTTCTCCAATTGATGTCTTACAAAGTTACAAAGCTTGAGAAAAGGGTGCCAGAGCATTTCCTTTTTCTTCTTCAGTACCACTTTGCAACTTGTTCCGATTGCAGCTATGATGTGACGTTCAGTTACAACCACATTTCCCTTTTTTTTTGTTATTATCAGTGGTTCCAATGTGCAAGTAGAGTCGCTTCTATGTAGATTAAAGATCCTTACAGTAAAATGAAGGTTTAATACAAAGTAAACGATGTTCTTGAATTTAATTAGTTTTAGCTTTTCCCCACTAGATAGAAGTGTGTCTCCTTAGTCTGAAGCTTTTGACGTCTTTCTTACCTGTACAGTTGCAAGGCGTACTTTTGACATCCACCTGAAGAGGTGGGTTTTTGATGGCTGTATTCCATTTTATGACAACTTTCCAAATCAATCTGCTTGACCTATTTAATCATAATGGACCTTTGTTTTAGTATGGGAAATGCTTCAGAAATGACTTATTTCACTTTCTATGTAAACTTTGCGTCTTGAGTCTCAAAGAGTGGAGTGGGGGTACCGAAGGGATCTGAATGGCTGATGGCATTATTATATTTTATCCAAGGTACGGTATACATGTTGCTAGCTAACTGAATGCTTCCACAAGATATGTTGATGTATTTTAGAACTGAAACACCTTTGCTACTAAAAAGCCATTGAATGAATGACATTCGCAATCTAATGTGCGTGACCTTTACCTCATATTCGTAGGGTCAAGACACTCTTAAAGGAAAAGTGTAAAAGAGTATTTTTTATGAAAAAGAGGAGCTCAGTCTAAGTACTCTGGTGAGTTTTCATTCATTACTGAAGCGTAGTTCTCAAGGTCTCAGGAAATGAAGTTACTACATTTGTGACCTGAAGTGAGCTTGAAGCAAGCAGGGGTTATTATCTGATCACATTGCAATGCTTTTTTCCTTTGTTTTTCAATATGTTGGTTTGACCTTTAACTTGATATGGATATGAACTTTCAACAGGCAAATTAAGTTTGTAAATTCCCATCCCTCTCATGTCGCCAGGTCACGATAAGCATGGAGTGATAGAAGAGAAAACTAGTATAAAAGTTTAAAGAAAAACAAAAAGACTTCATTAATATATGTTTATGAAGTAACATGCGCGTGCTTCAATTTAATTTGAAATATGGCTTTTTTACGTACGTAAAATATTTCTCATCACATCAATCAAATGTTTCTTGCCTTTTGTTACAGTTGTATTATCTGTAATGTTTGGAGTTACTGTTTATCGTGTTGAGGAGGTGAAACTAGTAATGTTCTTTGAAAAAAAAGTTGTTATTACTGAGAGAGCTTGTAATACCATTAAGGGTGTCTGCCGTCTGTTGAATCAGTTGTCGAAAGACGTGAACGGGACAAGTTTTTTTCATTGTGGAAAGATTCTTGTCTTCATTAGTTTCTAATTTTACGTGACTGTTTTAGTAAGGGTTACTGATGATGAAGGCAAGTAGTTAATTCTTATACAAATTCATATCACTGTTCATTCATTGACTTGGCCATGAGATTGCAACTCGAACTTTACGACCTAAGGAGGGGTGACTGGGGACTGCTCGCTTTTCAGTTTTTTTTTAAGGTAAGTTATGTTTACAATTTTACATTTGTAAATTCCTATACCATTTTTGTTTATGAATCCTGTTTCCTGTTTTACTTTTTTCTGTGCTTTACATTTTTACTGTTTGCCTTCCTTCCTATAAACGTCGAAATAAAATTTTATTGTACCGAAGTGATGTTATTTCCTTATGGATTTTAACACAGCTGTTTCACGTTATCTTTTTTATCTTAGTCTTCTCTTCTTTCTGTCCCTTCTCTCTGAATGCTGTTGTTAAGGTAAGATTTCGGATCTTCTAAAAAGTATAGGCCCTTCCATTCTGCAGTCCCCTTTTGTAGTAGTCTGCCTTAAAGTCTATCTTCTTCAGCGTAAGGTAACTGGACAGTCACGCTGAAGAAGTCTGAATAGAGAGACGAAAGCTCAATGGTGACATGCATTTTACAACTTTCGGTGAGGCTCAATATTTCTTTCTGGTATTTTCTTTCAACCTCTCCTTCTATGATAAGGGCTATGCTCTATCTAAGGATTGGTTTCAACTCAGATCGAATGTACTACTATTTCACCTTCGACCTATATATATATATATATATATATATATATATATATATATATATATATATATATATGTGCTAAGGTAGAGTTTTAAATAATTGAAAAAATAAAAACTTTTAAAAACAATTCAATTAAAGGGCTAATCTTGTTATAAATGGTTTGAGTGTGTAAATTGGTAAATTGCACATTTTGGGAATAAAATAAAAAAAAAACTATGGCAAAAAATTCTACAAAAGGCTTGATCTGATAAAATGCATAAAATGCACTCTAGCTTGATTATGCAAGTTAGGTAAAACCAGTTGAATTCAATAGGACTTATCTGGATCATAGGTTCAATTGGATTTATCGGGGCCACTTCAACGGAATTTCACTCTACCAGGACAAGTGGACATCCTGGACCAGTTCCATTGATCTTTACTGGGCCAATTGAGTTGGACTTGTGTGGACCAGCTATATTCGACTCCCTGTACCACTTCAATGGGAGTTTGCTGGTCCAATTCTGTTGGACTTCACTAACTGGTTCAATTAAACTTCACTGTACTAGGTCAACTGCACCTTCGTTTACCCGTTCAAATGGACTTTCCTGGACCATGTCGATCAATTTGATTTTCTTGTGATTAGTTAACTGGACTTTAATAGACCAGTTCAGTTTGACTTTATTGTGACCAGTTCTATTGGACTTTACTGGACGAGTTCAATTTAGACTTTATTTTGATAAGTTCAATTTGGACTTAAATGGACCAGTTCAATTTTATGATCAGTTCAATTGCTTTTTACTGGACTAGTCCGATAGGGCTTTATTATAGTTATTTCAACTTGACTTTACTAGACCTTTTCAATAGGACTTAATTGTGAACTTAACTGTGACCAGTTCAACTGGCTCTTACTGGACCAGATTACTGGACTTTAAATATTGTGACCAGTTCAACTGGAATTTCCTGGATCGGACTTCATTGTAACCATTTCAACTGGAATTTGCTGAACCAGTTCAAATGGATTTTATTGTGATTAGTTTAACTGGAATTTACTTCATCAGTCCAACAGAAGTTTATTTTGATCAGTTAAACTGGACCTTACAGGAACAGTTTGATAGGACTTTATTGTGATCAGTTAAGCCGTATTTTTCTGAACAAGTTCAATCGAACTTTGTTGTGATCAGTTCAACAGTACTTTACTGGTCAGTTCAATTGGACTTCATTTTGATCAGTTCAACTGGACTTTACTGCATCAGTTCAAATGGACTTTAAATGGTGTGATCATGAGATCAACTGGACTTTACTGACCAGTTCAACTACACTTTTATTTTTATTAATACACCTGGCCTTAACTGGACCAGCTCAATACGAGTTTATCGTGACCTGTTTAAGTGGAATCTGCTGGACCAGTGCAACTGGATTTTATTGTGATTAGCTGAACCGGACTTTTCTGAACTAGTTTAATCGAACTTTCTTTTGACCAGTAAAAGTGCATTTTACTGGTCAGTTCAATTGGACTTTATTTTGATCATTTCAACTGGACTTTACTGACCAGTTCAACTAGACTTTTATTTTGATTAGTACACCTAACCTTAACTGGACCAGCTCATTACGAGTTTATTGTATTGTATTACAGTTTATTATTATTGTATTACAGTAAAAGTGCATTTTACTGGTCAGTTCAATTGGACTTTATTTTGATCATTTCAACTGGACTTTACTGACCAGTTCAACTAGACTTTTATTTTGATTAGTACACCTAACCTTAACTGGACCAGCTCATTACGAGTTTATTGTGACCAGTTCAACTGGTATTTGCTGAACCAGTGCAACTGGATTTTATTGTGATTAGTTGAACCGGACTTTTCTGAACCAGTTTAAATGGACTTTGTTTTAACCAGTTAAAGTGTATTTTACTGGTCAGTTCAATTAGACTTTATTTTGATCAATTCAATTGGACTTTACTGCATCAGTTCAAATGGACTTTAAATGTTGTGATCATGAGATCAACTGGACTTTACTGACCAGTTCAATTAGACTTTTATTTTGATTAGTACATCTAGCCTTAACTGGACCAGCTCAATAGGAGTTTATTGTAACCAGGGACGACGCTAGAGGGGGTGTGACACATCCCTCCCCCCCCCCCCCAAGATCCATGCAGTCGGCAAAATCCTGCACTAGTCGGCAAAATGAAGGAAAAAGGGAAGTGCAAACGAGGGAAAGTTAGAGGAAAGAAGAAAGAGGAAAAAAGAGAAAAAAAGAGAGAGAAAAGGGAGAGGGGAGAGAGAAAGACCGAGCGAACAGAGAAAAGGACAGGGGAGGAAGGGACACAGCAGGGCAAGAGAAAGGAGCTGATGCAGACGGAAGACAGGAGATTGGAATGCATTTGTAGACAACGCTTACTACAATACTGATTTTCAAAGCCCGTAAGCAACACTTTTTGAAACTTAAAACATATTCTGTCGACAAAAAAGCTACATATGGCTTTTCAGTACCATTGTTTACTCAAGGAGTTCATCGTTCATGTGGTTTCTGGCATTGAGCAGGTAAATTCTGCACCAGTCGGCAAAATGAAGGAAACATGAGGAAAAGAAAGAGGAAAAGAAGTGAAAGAAAGAGAACATTTTCTGTAATCGCCAGAACCTAAAATTTCCGACGCACTACGCGCGTTGTAATGTCACTCCTCTTTCTTCAGTAGTTCCATTCCACATAACTAGATAGCGTAAGTCCTGTCAACCTTACCAAGTAACATGTAGGCAGGGTACACAGGTTATGTAGAGGTCGTAAATTTCATCCCATATGGCAAAGCCTAGTTGCCGTTCCGTAGTGTGTGTCATGCGGTATACGGTCAATTGGTGAGCGACTCACGGAGCAAAGTTTGGCTATTTCATCGAGTAGTCCAGGTGGTTTCGACACAATGTATGTTGCCCCCGATACAGTCTACAACCCTTACAGTTTTCATGTTTTTCTCTTTGTTCTTTATGATAACATGTTTTCTGTCAGCCTATCAAAAATTTTCGAGCCCTTTGCAATTTCACGATTAGGACTCAAAAGAACAGTATCAGTGCGTAACTCGGCTCTTGACAAATTAAGTGACATAATGCTAAATATACGGTACTCTGCAATGGCATGGGATAGTTAGGCTCCTTCATATCCCTTTCTCACCCCCTCGACATGCTGTCGGAACTTGGGGTCGCTGGCATGGCCCGGGCCCATGTCGGGAAGGTTCTGTCGCCACCCATGATTGGTTTACTTTTTTAGCTTTCAAAAGGGTCATCTCTGCGATAAAACCCCAAATTTTCGGTATGCTTTGCCCCACTCTTCCTCAGTTTCGTTACCAACAGCTGAATATAGAACAAACCCTTTCCATCTTTTCAAGTAACTTAAGTAGAATTTATCGTTTTACGTAAATGCCGGGAATCTCATCTCATTTCGCTAAACTAAGTTAATGTTCTCTTCAGTCTGTCTTTCGGTACGGTTAGTGACTCGAAGAGGGAATTACAATGTAATTTGTGCCCGATAGGGCCCAACTGCCTGGACGGTTGACCTCATTGGCGTACACAGGGGAGAGGCCATTGGGCCATGTCCCCCTCACGGATGCCAATTTTTTCAGGTCCTTATAAAACTTAAATGTTTTAACACAAATTGTACTTCCAAAGGTGGCATATATGGAACCAGATTGCATGTAAGGACACCTAATTTTTCAAAACACCCCGTCTCCTTACACCCCTCACCCAGGCCGGCGATCACACAACATATTGCATACCCTTGAGAGAAATCCTGGGTACGCCACTTGTTGACCTATATAAGCTTTAAATAAGTACAGATTTTTTTAGTGTAACCTGGCACAAAAGTTTCGCTCGCTTTGCAATTTCACAGTTTAACCTTAACTCGGGAGGAACTATTTTCCTCTAGTATATACAAAAGTTTATGCAATATATGCCCCGCAATGACATGTTATAGTACACAGGTTTTCTTCAAATCTTCCCTTACCAACTCCTCGACGGCATCGAGACTGTCGAGGCTACGGGTCGTTGCCCACCCACACCCCCCCCCCTTGGGCAAATCCTGACGCCACCCCTGCTGGACCACTACCGGTTGGACTAACGGTTCTCACCTCTAATTGCATCTCTCATCAACACTCACAGTCGGCATTTCTTTCTTCTCAGTCGGCACATACGGCACCACCCCCCCTCCCCCTCCATGATAAATGCTCTGGCGACGCCCCTGATTGTGACCAGTTCAGCTGGAATTTGCTGGACCAGTGCAACTGGATTTTATTGTGATTAGTTGAACCGGATTTTTCTAAACCAGTTTAACTGGACTTTGTTTTGATCAGTTAAAGTGTATTTTACTGGCCAGTTCAATTGAACTTTATTTTGATCAGTTCAACTGAAATTTACTTCACCAATTCAATTGGACTTTAAATGTTGTGATCATGAGATCAACTGGACTTTACTGACCAATTCAATTAGACTTTATTTTGATAAGTACAACTGGCCTTTACTGGACCAGTTCAATTGGACTTTATTGTGATTTGTTCAATTGGACTTCCTGGAAAAGTGCAAAAGGACTTAAATAACTAGACTCATTTTCTGCAAACGTTAACTGCTTAGTTACAACGAAACCAATATTAAAGAAAGAGTTTAAGCAAAAAAAAATAATTTTTTATATGTGAAGGAGGAACTAAATCTACGAAATTTTGTGAAACTTTCATTCAGATTAGACATGTAGTACTCAAGATACCAGCAAATGAAATTACTACATTTGTGACCCAAAGTGAGCTTGAAGCAAGTAGGGGTTATATCACTTCCTCACATTGATGAGAAATGTTTTGTTTCCTTTGTTTTACGGCCTGTTGTGCTGACCTTGAAGTGAATAGGGATAGGACCTCTCCATGTGGAATGTCAAGTTTGTGAAATTCTTATGCTTTTCATGCAATCATAGTTCGATAACATGTGATTTTAGAGGAGAAAATCGGTTGTAAACTTTTAAGAAAAACAAAACACTGCCCATTAATGTTAGGCTGTGACGTCATATGTGCTTGCTTCAAGTTCCTGAGAACCACACATCGGATTTGAATGCAAATTTCACCGGAAAGCTCAGAATAACTACTCCTTTAAAATAACTTTGAAGTTCTTTTAAGGTGAATTTTTTAAAAAACTTCCATCAGTCCCGCAAATTCAATTGGTTAAATCATATTCTATATAAATGGTTTCTGCTTACTTTAGCAATGGTCCATTTGAACTGCTACTACAGGAACAAGCCTAGCTGGGTTCAGTCCAAGGTCCAGTTCGGTCCCCTTAGAGATCCCTCCATGCATTCATCATAATAGAAAAAACCTATTAAAACCAACTGGTTCCAGTCTAGCCCAGTTGAAGTTCCTTTGGATGATGTCGTGTCCAGTTCAAATATGGGCAAGTCCAGTTCGATTCAAGGTCAACTTTGTACTGGACTCTACTGGAAATTTCAGCTGGGCTTCGAAACAGTGCTGGCATAGTGTTTCATAGTATGATTTTGTACCCATGTTGTTGCTCATACCTTGTGAAGGAAATTGTGGCAAACGAAAATTAAAAACCTGCGTGGGGTGCGTTCAATTGATACAAAGAACAGGAAAGCACGAGTGGGGAACTGACAATTCCAAAATCTACTCTTTTGAATGAAGGTTTTACATTGACCTTGATAACCAGTGCAATGAAATATAAACACTGTATTGAATGTCTCGAATATTACTTATTAACAACGAGAAAATCTTTTTGTGTTGTCATATGACGTAATGAGATTGGGAAAGTTTTCGGGACGAATAACTCTTTTTTTGAAGTGTGCAGTGTAACGGAGATTGTAGGGACATACACGTGTCCTTGGAAGGTTTCTGATGGTAGGGTGTTTCCCTTACACATACACAAAATAGTTACAGTAGCTTTGTGTTGTGTTTGAAAATAATCAAGTCTTCTCCCATTCGTTCCTGTTTTCAACTAAAATCAAGCAAAATAATGAATACGTGCAGGCTGGTCGATTGGCCCCCTGTCCGTCCTTCTGAAAAAATTCTACATATATTTCCTCATGTACTTCCTTAGGCTGTGGAGAAACACATGTACACAGACACACTATGAACGCAATTTCACACAAAGACACACCTACTTACATTCATGCACACATATACAAACAACTCAGTGTTTGGTTTTCTACTGAATTAAGGTCACCGGATAGTGGTCTACACGTCTTCTGGTAGAGAGAATGTTTCCCAAGCCTTGTAGTCTAGGTTGGTGGACCTTCACCTAACCTCATTCTTCTGAACCAGATCAAATAAATGTGGTGTCTAGCAGCGGTATGGGAGCATGAAAACAACGAATACTGGGGTCCTTTCGTACAGTATCTCGCATTTACACAACTTTTCAGTACAATATTGAAAGATAAATCAGTACATAGCCTCCATTTCCTTGAGTGCTGAACCTTTCTTTAAGCTTGACTTAACATGTGACTGGCTTTAAATAATCCTTTCTACAAAGCCACTGACTAATTTCAGTTCTTTTTTTCCAAACTGACCCATATCACTATATGATATACACTGGAATGCATTTTGAGACTTTTACCCTAATGCAGGTTAATCAATAGATGTTGAACATTTACTCAAATAAGCAAGCGTTACTATAACTGATACAATTTTATCCTGTTGGATCTGTTACAGACCTAAATTTCTAAATCATTTACTTAAAAGAACTTTTCTTATCATAAGCATGGCATAAATAAAATGTACAGGTCAGCAGCTGGCTCCGGTTCCTTAGGTCGTTAGGCAGCGGTCTTCAGTTATCACCTTCTAGAGAACTGCCCTTAATTTTACTGGTTTTACCCTAATACTCCCTCTCAGTGCAGCCTTTACTAACAGTCTGGGTGCTAAGGCAGATACTGCAATTTGTTAAAAAAAACTTCTGTTTTTTCTAACTAAGCAGCTCTTTCTGACTTCTAACAAGTTTCTAAGATAAGCAGTCAAGAAACAGGTGTTGCAGCAGAGGAAAATTGCAGATATTTAAATTGATAGCAATTTCTTTGATGAAGCATGGCACTTCCTGACAATCATGATTAACTCACACCTGCTACCTAGGCTTCAATGCATGGATTAAAGGATTATCCTTCTTCGTTCTAAACTTAATTAAGTGTCATTGTAGGAACTATGGGAACTAAACTGCACCTGCAGTGCACCTACAAAACTAATTTGTAAACAAGTCAGATTTCTTGAACTTTGTCCTACCTTTTTTCCTTCAGTTCGAGGGTCTTGTCCAATACCTGAATTATACCCGTATAATTTAATTTTCCTATGCCACTTCTGACATGTATGTCATGTATTTATCTGGGTTGTAGAGAACATACTCAAAGAGTTTAAACATTTTATTGTAAGTGAGATAACCACTTTAAACAGCCTCATAACCTGCTCTAATGCTAACGGCCTTATCAACGCTAATGGTACGTTGCCTCATTGTGTTATGTTGCTAACATTTTGAACTAACACCTCATATTTACCGTGTGGACAGATACAAGGGAAACGCACCTTGTCAATATAAACGTCTTATAATTAATTTACACAATATAACAATATCACACAAAATAAGATAATAAAACACACCTAAAGCTTATTTTTGAAGCAAATGTACAAATGCATTCTGCAGAACCAAGTCCACACATCATAAAAACGTCAGTCAATAAAGTCCCAGTGTTTCAAAAAAGGGTCATTGTAAGTTATCAAGTTTTAAGGTGTTTCATTCTTACTGGGTATTAATGCAGCTTCCGTGAACACTTTAGGAAATTGTTAGCTGTAATTTATGATTTTATTACAGTGTACCTAAAGTCTAAAATTTCAAAAATATATGTAACAAAACTTGAAAATGCAACCAAATCGTCCTACTCCCATCTTCACAGGACATTTTTGAGCTGAGATATAAAATGTTGAAGCTTATTCACTCAATTTAAAATGGTGGATTGCGCAATAATTTGTGATGTCATTCCTGTACTCAAATTACAGTCTTTGTTGTTCTTTGTTTTTAGGAAAGCCACTGCACCTTGTACCAAAATGTAATCATTGTCTTACTGTTATAGGGTGACTTGGTTATATAAGTCCTCTCCGTACAACATACCATGCAAGGGAACTGTAATTGTTTCAAGGTCCTATAAACATTTTAATTTCAAAGGAAACAAAAGCAGTTCATGTGAGTTGTACAAGAAGGACTTCATAAATCATTGCGCAATCGACTATTTCAAATTAAGTGAAAATAAAATTCAACATTTTATATCTCAAAATTGGAATAGGCTATGGAAATGGGAGTTGGACAAATGAAATTCATTTTCCAAATTCTAAAATGTATATTCTTGTAACTCTAGACTTTAGGTCACTTTAAGTAATCTTTTTGTATGCATTACACATGTCACCAATGGAAAGACTTTCTGTTGTGATGAATTTTGCGGCAACCATTTTTACCTCTTGCTTCACAATCTAAAGTTTTTTTCTTTCCCCGAAGGGGATGTGATGCTGTGAGCTGCAACTTGTATGTACACTCAAGTTAATGTGGAAAATTTTGAATATAAAAGTACAGGGCTTTTAATCCTTAGGGGCTATAGCCCCTCCTCGTTAAAACTTTCGGTTTAAAGGGGTTGGCGGTGAAACTCCCAAAACTAACTTTGAAAATGTTAGGAAAATGTAAGAACTTGTTGCAAGTCGTAGCAGACAGACTCGATTAGCTGTAAGTTTGTGACAAAGTGAGACACAGATGTTTGGTAAGGGTAACGACAAATGTTTTACGATACTGTCAATAAAGACACAATGCCGCCGGTTCTAAAGATCAGATTATGAATCACTTTGCAATGCAAAAACTTGTTTGAGGTGTTTGCTAACAGAGCTGATAACATGATTAAAATAGTCATCAGAACTACAAGCAGGTTTAATCAAGCAACGGGTTAAGTGTTTTTTACAATGTGTCTATTAGATGTGACTACCATGAAAGTAATAAATCTTAATGAACTCTGCCACTAAGTCAAGTGCGCTGATGTAATAAAAGACGATTACCTTATTTGTACTTTGTTTCTTTTTTTAATTTTTTTGAACTGTTGATGTTTACTCGAAGTTAGATATTCAAAACATCGAGTTCAGAACTTGTGAAGTCTTTGGAGAAGAGAAACGCATTAAAGGGCCAAGGTGGAAGCAGTCAAATCAAGGGGTCTTTTCCTTTCGATATCAAATACAGTTTAAGCACCACAAGTATCGAAATCTATCATCAGTGAAGGTATGTTTCTTATGTGTTTGTACATTACGTTACAGCGGTAGGCCCATATGCTACAGGGTAACCCTGCCCAAGCAACGAACAAACTGTGCCAAAAGGAACTTAGAATTTTAATTCATTTCAAGCATTGACTGTAAAGTGAAGATGATACGACGGTTAAATCCTTTCGCTTGATATTAGTGACACATGCTTACAATTATTAAAGGTAGCAAAACAATACTTGTTTTCTTTGAAAGGCCGCTGCTTCATATTAAGCAAGTCTTTCGGTGAACACATCATAATTTACCCCGTATCATTTACAATTCAAATCCACGACCTTCGTAGTTATCTTTCAACAAATTAAAAACTCCTTGGTGAGAACTAAGCTTTACTACGAAAAGAGTTTCCCTCGTCCAGTAGCATTTTCTGTTAATATGGTAATTTTCATCATGTATTGTTAGCTACTTTTTAAGGGACAATCTCTGAACGCCCGGTTAGTGTACAAGGCTGGGATATGCCTGAATAACTGTAAATGAAACTACCCATTGACTCAAAGGTCGTCTGGGCTTTGACGTACCGTACTAGTCTACAGATACAAACTTTCTTGATGTTATTGTCAAAATATCATTGCAGAGATTTTAACCAACGACCCTTTTAAGCCTTTTTTCGAGTTTAATTAATTTTAACGAGAGGTGACGATTAGGAAATGTCAAATTCCCAATTTCATTGTCCAATCATGAGGATCACCAGCCCAGTTACTCTTGGATATGGATAGGGAACTCTTTGAGTTGGCTTTTATTAGAAAGGCCCTTTAGCGTTCTTCAGTTGGTCCGTCATTACGGAAGTCCAATCTCCTCTCAGATACTGCTGGAAGGTTTTTGAAGGCATATAGCTGAAGTTACTAAACATTTCGCAGTTTAGTTAACACACATGGATTGTTTGATATTGTAAACAAATGGAGGATGCCCTGGTTAATTTATGTCGGCAATTGGCAAATACCTGGAGTATGTTCGGAACCTGTGGAAAGAGAGCCACCTTCCTAATGAGAACAAACAGTCATTAAAACAGAAATCATAAAAATATTTAACGCGAAACTAGCCTGATTATTCAGAATAGATTTCGTATGTTGTTTGACTCTTTAGCATTCAGAAGATACAGTTTTAAGACGTCAGCTTCTCAGTGTGAACCGTTGTATCGTAATGCATGTACAGCACCAAAAATAAGCTTAGATGTTCTCGCATTTCAGTAGAGATCATGATTCTTCATCCCATCGCTTTAAAAGTAACCTAATATGATTTCTCGTTTAAATAGTGTCGTTACAGGCAACATTTGGTTTCTCAAACTGGTGAGAAGTACTCCCTCGAGGACGTTTGGTCCAGGGGATCACCCCAGTGTGGGCTCTGGGGGCAAAACCCTCTTGAAACTGTAAGGTGTTTACATCATTAATTCCACTAGAACGGATCATTGGCTACCTTTAATTAGCATTGGATAACCGGGTTAACAGATTGGAAAAGGCACAATATGACTTTTTAATTCGTTTTCGAAGGTGAAAGGAAACTATGCAATCACCATATCTCATACTCAAAATACTTAATTTTCATATTAAGAGAAAGATCCCTACTGTATTTGGTAAAGGTCAAAGGTCATGTGAGGTCACCAGAGGTCAAAAATAGTAATCCTTGTAAACACGATATCTCTAGGTAGGAACATGCATAGATGCTTTTCCTACTTAGCATGTGGATGCGTTATAGTCAGAAGATGAAGTATCGGGTTTGGTAGAAGTCAAAGGTTATCTGAGGTCACCGGAGGTGAAAATACTTAATTCTTAAAACTGCTTGTAAACGCGATATCTCTAGAGAGCAATGATGGACAATTTTCATACTTGGTAGATAAGTTAATCATATAAGGAGTTTCTAGTGAAAGTCAGAGATCATTTGAGGTCATCAGAGGTCAAAAATCGAAAACCGTTGAAAAAACACGACATTTCAAGACAGGGATGATACTTTCAATACTGGGTATATAGATGTGTTACTTTCAGAGAGAGGGAACCCTTCGGGTTTGTTGGATGTCGAAGGTCATATGAGGTCATTAGAGGTTAAACAACGAAAAACTCATAAACTAAATAGACAGGGTGCAGTAACTTCAAATTCTGTCCGGCGTTTCGTGACCAACGTAAAGTTAGGGCTGAACTATTGTACCATTCCAATGATAAAGTTAAAGAGAAAAACTATAGACAAGCATAACTGTTACAGTAATAATTCTAATTTGAGTTACCTAATTATGAACACTTGTAAAGGATGCTGTGACTATTGCGTGATGAGAAATACCCATACGCTAACGAGGTTTTGATGGCGAAGTGGATTAGTGCTCGGATTCTCGCGCAGACAGCTCCGGTTCGAATCCTTTCTATGACAAGATTTGTTTTTCCATTTTTGTTCTTCAATTTTTGGTGTGGTTCAAAGGTCATGTAAGGTCTGCGGAGGTGAAATTGTGAAAACATTGTAAAACTTCTATAATCAAAAAATATAAAATTGAGGGGTAGACCTCAGTGTAACCGACGGAGCATCCCCTTTCGGTAAGGAATCACTAGCCTTTGCCTTTGCGCTTTCTGGTTTTAAATATCCTTTGTCTCGCACCCATTTATCGCGGGCACCAGCAAAGAGCGCCGCAAAATATTGGCATTTGGATTCTACTAGTGATTTTAAGACGAACATCTTGTATTAATAGTGACCCTTTTTTCAAGGTTTCAGTTAGGTTACAGACGTACGCTAAGGTGGGAGCTTACATCCATGCTTTTATAGAAATTAAACCAACGTAACAAACCAATCCTCCCCTCCCCCTTGCCTTCCCTACCCCTTGCCTCACCACCTTTGAAATAGACAACTGTCGTAATTACAGGATTAATGAAGGGTACGCGTGAAGTGCGTCAGCGTAATATTAAGAATTTGTGAGGTATTTTAGTGTAATGTTAAACTTCAGTTTACAGAGCAAAACATATACGTTATCTAAATACTTCACTCATAGTTCCTTTGGAATCGCCTTCTTTCATTAAGTTTCGATGTTTTATTAATTTTCCTAAGGTCTGTGAAGAAGTGAAGGTCAAGAGCCCCCTTCCCCCTCCCCGAACCCATTAACGATAGTCGATTGACTCTTATAGTCTCCAAACATAAGCCTGCCCTTGCACTAAAATGCAACCGACTATGGCCCCAGATACTAGTCAGGGGAAAATATCCATACTATCATACTGGTCATACTATCCAGTGCTGAGTGCTCCGGTAGTGTGTCGTCCTTTCATTGATAGCCACCTTATTGATGGCAATATTTCTGGATCTTATCGTTGGGTGTTCCTTTGCTGTTGTGTTTATAAGGAGTAAGAGTTGAAGCATTACATACGTGTATTTTAGCTTCCTTTTTAAGCCCCTAAGACGAATTTTCGGGCATCTAGTGCTCACAAACTATACTGAGCGGTAAAGTGACAGGCCTTGGTGTACATGAGAGCCTGGAGGTAGTAGAGAATAAGTGGTATCATGCTACCTGCAGTCCAAATTTTGTAACAGCCTGGTGTTGTTGACGTCGTCTTTATATCTGTAACCATCTTTTGAAAGTCTACAACGCAGAGCATAAACTTATAACATAAAGGCAACAAAAAAGCAAAGCAAATAGCTGTGTTCGTATGAAAACAGTTTTAGATATTTTTCTCCCGTAATTTTTAAACATTCAAACATTAGAAAACACATGACAGTGGTGTGGTTATAGGTGGGGCACCTCCGTAGCCAGTCGGGGGGAAAGCTGTCAGTCGAGGATTTACGGTAAAGGTGAAGAGATGGAGATTGGAGAGACAGAGAGGAGTCGAAGAAACAGAAGAAGCACCCAGAACTTAGAATTATCAAATTGAATCATATTATTTTGACGAAATCCTTACATTTTCCGTACAGTACTGATTTAGGTTCCCAATCCCCCCCCCCTCCCCCCGTAGTTCAACGCGCCATAAAGGCGCAAATTAATTTGCAACTTGAACGACTGGCAATGTAAAATAAATGGACAAATATTCATGTGCCGCTCTTCAAGATTTAGCAGACGACGTGAACCTTTGTGTTTAGTTTCTTAAGTACCTTTAAGCCTATTATGGAAGATTACCACAAAGAAGGAATTACAGTCGGCAACTAGCACAGTTCAAAGAAAGGATTGAAGATGTGTCTCCTGTCAAGGTAACACCTCCCTGGTTCGTCGGTCTTTATCGATATCCATTCCTTTACCCAAGTACTCGTTGTTTCTTTCGCGTTTCGCGAGGGTCTTGGTAGGAGGTAATAGCGGTCTATACAGTCAGGATAGGTAGGTGCAGGATAAAAACAAAGCACACATGCGGTGAAAATTTGTCAGGGTAGTGGAGAGTGCAATTTTCTGTATTATGGCGTCTTAAGGATTCCAATTATCTTCCATACGGGCGTTTCGTTCCAAGAAAAAGCTTCATATGTAAGAATAAGGTCCCATAGTTTTTGAATATATGGTGCTAGTATGTGATGTTTTCCTAGACAGAATTTTTTCAAAGATCTCGGCTATACTGATTCCTGTGGTCCATGCGTATAAGGTGGTCCATGCGTACAAGTTTTTGCTATCGGTATATATACCTGACTTTTGGTAATACCAGTTTCGTGTTGCATCTTAATATCTATTTGTGCATACGCTTTTCTCCTGGTATTCAATCTGCCTATATTCTTTCAAGTTCACAATTCACTAAAGATGCAAGTTACTATAGGCCGCTATTTGTACTTGCATACCAGTATACCAGTACAAACATGTCCAGTTTTACTAAAACCTTGAAATTATCACTGCACGGGGAAAATGGATACGCTTTTTTCGGGGGTGGGCTTACCTCGTGACCCAAGGAGCCTGAGCAAGGAGTGTAAAGATTTGGCCACTGCATTTGATCAGGTGAAAGAGCTTCAACGGAACTAACTTTCACACAAATTGACTATATTGCTACACTATAATTCCCTAGACACACTACAGAAAAGCAGTTCTATCGTCACCAACTTATGAGTATTTTAGGCTCTTCTTTGTATTCAGTGTATTGAGGGTTGAATGTCCTCCACTCTGCTTTAAAAGGAAATATACCTTGTCGTGTCTTTTGCTTTGAAATACCCAATTGTATGAGTGATAACGCCGGAAATGGTTATTTTGGGTCTTCTGTAAACATGAACACCCAATGGTGACCATTTTTATGTTACCGGACTCTGATGGTCTTGCACTTGTACTCGTTTCATTGATTTGTATCCATGTACCAGAGAATTTAAATGTCAGGAATTCGTACTCGTCCGTAGGAGAACCTCCTTGGTAGGACATCGTAGGTGTACTTGTACTCCGAAGCCTGAAATCGTACCCTTACTCTAAAGAGTGTACTTACACTACAGATTGCGTGTCTCATAAAATGCAAACGGATCATATACAAACCGCTGAAGCCAAATGGAATTGTTCTAATGTACCATTCAAGTGAATCAGTTCCCCTTAAATGTTACGTCACCCGATTTCTCCCAGGGATGTTCCGTCAAACAATTAAAACTAGCATACTAGCCTATTTCTCATCGTTTTTCCTGATAACAAACAGTACGAGTGGTTTAATCTACTTGTATTTTTTCAATTTGCATGACCTTAGATTTGCAGACAAACCTATTACAACTTCTATACAACAAGAGAAACCATGGAGTTGCAAATGTCATCTCCCTTATTCTCTCTACATACTCTGGGCTAAAGGATTTTGCCAACATACTAATAAGCAAATAATCACAAAATACCACTTTTAGGTATTTGAAACTTCAATTTAGAACTTCAGCAAAGAGAATGTACTATTTGTAAATGAGCCCCATCTCTGTCTATACCCCATATGGTTTTATGATCTTTTCTAACATACTGGTATGCAAGGATGGGTAAAATCCAGTTTTGGCTCATGTGAACTTTGACTTCTTCATTTTTGACCGATGGCCTATGCCCTATTTTCATGGTTAAGTATCTACCCACAAAGTTGGAAATGAGATACAATTAAAGGCAGTAGGCAGTCACCCCAATCAGAGTGAGTGTGCCCTGTCACTCTAGTTCATGATTGGCCTATTTTGATCATGTGACAATATTTTTGTTGGTGAATTGTGAAATTCAAGGAGAATTTCTCCTTGCTTTACCTATTGTGTAATAGTTATATTCAAAACACCTTCAGAGGTGCTTGTAATGCAATAAGAGGAGATTTGCAAGAGTTGGCTGATTTTTCAAAGAAAATTTTGGGGTGACTGCCTATTGCCTTTAAGGAAGAGTTCACAAGCCACTTTTTCCCAAGCTTTAGGCACATTTCACCTTTGGCCTACATATTGATTCGGCCCTTGGCAACCAAAAACTATTACTTCAAATTAAAAAAAAACATCTTATCAGTGGTAACATATAGTGAGGATGTTTTATTACTTTTTCTAAAATACTGATAGGCCAGTAATGGATCAAAAATCAATTTTAGCTCATGTGATATTGAGCTCTGATCTTTGACCCATGGCGTCGTTAATTACGCATATACAAGTGTTTATAGTCAAGTACCTACCTACCAAATTTAGGCTTGAGCGGACTTAGCGTACGTCTTAGAGGGAGTTCGCGACACACTTTTTCTAAAACTTAGGAAAATTTGACCGTTGATCTATATGTGACCGTTAACCCCACCTTAGTAACCAAGAAACACTATTTTAAAATCAGTCTTCACAAATAATGTGGTATGATATTTTTCGTAATGGCAAATAATGGCCAAAAATGAAGTTTTTAGTTAATTTGATTTTTTACCTCTAAAATTTTACCTGTTACGTCATAAATTATTCCTGCACAAGGTTTAATAGCGTTACCGCTAGGTAAAATACACAAAACCGAAAAGGCGAAAAGATGCGGAAGAATGAGATTAAGATTTCAAACAGATTATTATTTAACCCCTTTTTTCCTTAAATTCTACGAAATACACTAAAATATCCACTTAGGCCTAAATTTACAATACTCAATCCGTATACTTATTGGTCTTTTCTCGACGGAGGCACTCGTGGCCTTGGCTCCTTCATAGACGACGGTATGAGCGGCTAGGTGATGGCGAAGGCTCGGCTGCTGGTCGCACTGGTAGTACCCCAACGTTAACGTGATAATCACTATAGGCTAAGCTAATTTATTTACACAGTTCAATAGTCGGCTGAAGCATCGGTTAAACAAAGACGTCTGTTACAGGAAAAATGCAGAACACAGATCGCCTGCGTTTTGATGGATTCACTTTTAACTCAGTCTCTCAATTAGTTTGTGCTTTTTTGGTTGTTAATTCTCGTTACGTTTTAGGGTGTCTGTCTCTCTGTCCTGTTATTGTGAGTATTTCCTTTCATATTGATCATCAGTTGTTCCAGAAATATCCCCCTTAGTAAATTCCAGCATGTTCTCGCAAACAACGCATTCTTTGAAGAAAACTTCCTCGAAAAGAAGAATCTAGAGGCGATCCGCCATTGCTAAACTTAAAATTTCTGAGGTAATCAGTCCTTTCAACAATGAAATTGAAGGTTCTCAAAGTAGAAGTACAGTAGTTCCAGAAGGATCCCAAATGTTCATGCGAACAGTTCTAACCAGGTCAAAGATCTCTGGAGCTTGCGTTCGTCGACTCAACAAAGGATTCGAACCGTTGTTCTTGGGACGCTGTTCGTTCCACGTCACAAAAGTTAGGTCCCTTGACCGACCAAGTTTGAACTTCGTCTGACTTGCCCTGAGGAGTTTCCAACACACTTTTTGGCTTACACACACACACACATACATCGCACACCCAAAGACACAGCACTCCCTCCCACATATCAGGCAATCACACACAACCTCACAGTTCTGATGTAAGGTGAAGTACAATATTTTATATCTCTATACATGATATGTAGGGAGGTAAAATTACTATTCTAATTATGTTATATCAGAAATTTATCTGCAGGTCAGGTCAATAGCCTATCAATAACTGCGTATTCTAAAATTTGCATATTTACATCATTACAACCATTTAGATGCAAGGCTCAATTGGTAACAAATCTTCCTTGCTTCCATCAAAGAGGATAGAAAACTGACATCTACCAAATTTTAATATTGGCATGTTTCGAGGTTATATGAATTTGTTATATTGTAACTAAAAATGACACAAAATATCGTGTTTATCTGATCTCTTAATTGAACTGGAATCACTAAGTTTTAATTCTAATCTTTTCCGCCCTGATTCAAATCTAGGAAAGTAAATTGTTTATTTCAAACTCAATTGTTCAGCTTCTTCAATAAAACTTTTCTTTTTCCTAACAGTTACTCATACTAAGCAGCTGAAAGGAAGTTTCATCATGTCGATCCTTAACGTTCAGACAATGGCCATTATAACAGGAGCTAGCAGGGGCATTGGCCGGGCAATAGCGATCTCGCTGGCGAAGAGGGTCAGTGCCAACTCCTGCTTGTATCTTACAGCAGACGACGAAGAAGGGCTAAAGGAGACCGCAAATATTATCAAAAGAAATGTCAGTAAGACCATTCGTTTAACGTGTATTCCGGCAGATCTGGACGACGAGAAAAATTTGGAGAAGCTAGGAGAATTAGTGTTTGACAAAGGTGAACCTACGTCAAACTTTTCTCACGCTATTTTCATCAATAACGCTGCTTCGAAAGGACCAATTGAGAAATACACCCGACAACTTGGTGACATAGAACTTATTAAGAAACACTATCCGTTAAATCTTACTACACCAGTCTTTTTGACCTCCAAATTTTTGCAAAAGTTTGAGAAAGACAACATTCGAAAAACAATTATAAATTGCACGACACCTGCTAGCAAAGATCCCCAGCACACACTGCATTTGTACTGTATGGGAAAAGCTGGTTGTGATATGTTTTTCCGGGTAGTAGCCCTAGAAGAACCGAATTTGAGGGTCCTTCTCTACGACACCGGAATCGTGGATACGGTTATGTTCAGAGGTCTGGAAAACAGTGCTGAGGCATCTCTCCGTGCAAAAATGAAGTATTTAACTGAACAGTCTTTCTTTATCAAACCAGAGCAATCCGCGGAAGCTTTATTAAAGACGCTCGAGGATGATAACTTTGAGAGCGGTGCCACCGTCTGTTGTTATGATGTCATGGGAATAAATTACGACCTTAGTCCCGTTACACAGAAAACGTTCAGCCCGCATTGAAAGTAACATGACTTTATCGTAAAGTGAGACTAGTTGTCCATTTTGTTTCCAAAGCAGGCAAAAATCACACAAAAGTCTTAAAAGAACAAACAACAAAAAATTTTAGACCCGATGCAAACAACGTAACAAGTAAGGAGACAATGTTTGATGTTGTTATCTTATCGTCAGTACGCATTTACTTCAACGTTAACACATATAGACATACATCACCAATAAGCCTATTGCTAATGGAATTACAATTCTTTAGCGTTTTAAAGAAATTTTCAGCTATCTTACGGTGCCTACATCTCCAAGGCAAGTAGTTCCTAACTTTAGTTTTTGTTGAGGTTCACAAGACGTCATCCCATATCCCATGCACTGCTGAGTTTGCGCAATCAAATATTCTGGGTGTTACACAGAGTCAGTGGCATACTACGAGGGTTGACAGCCCCCCAAACCTTCACCCCAAGCGCCCCACTCCCCAATGGCGATCAGGGCCAAAAACAATTTCACTCGACTGGGCTACTCAACTTGATAATGATAGACTCTGGCTGTGTTTGACAATAAATTAAATCAAACTTTACATTTTTTCACCAAAGTTGCAGATCTTGATGGCTGCTATCAAGCCGCCTGGCAAGTGCCATTTCCGGCGATCTGGGATGTACTAAAATCTCAAATTTCCTTGGTACGCTCTGCGCCAACTTATGGTGGCGTTCCGCTTAGATAGTAAACGGGATTCAAACTTGCAATCCTCGGTCCCCAAGTCAGGCAAACTGAGCTAATCCGTCCTCACAGAAATGTGTTTGAGAATATTTTTAAAATAACATCAAACTTTACATTTTTTCACAAAAATTTCACATCTTGATGGCTGCTTCAAGCCTGGCAAGTGTCATTTCCGGCGATCTGGGATGTATTGAAATCTCAAATTTTCTTGGAACGCTCCACGCCAACTTATGATGGCGCTCCGCTTAGGCAGTGAACGGAGGCCCCTCACAAAAATCTCCACACTCTGAGCTCCCCCCCCCCTCCCCCAAACAAAAAACTCCTAGCTACGTGTCTGCACAGAGCACGATATTGCTTATGCACGGCCAACACGCTTTTGAGCGACAAGCAGTGAGTCGACATGAACTCGCCCTCTATCCAGCCAAGTTCATTGTCAATGCGGAATTATCTTTGTACGCGCCTTTTAGTAATAGGCAGGGCGCTTTACTGAGTCTGCATGACTTAACGGGCTTTTGTGCCACATGTATGACACGATAAGTACTACAGCTTCTGTCTGCCCACTTTAGAGTTTACCTGAGCATGCGAGTGTTTGAAGAAAGCAGCTGGTGCTGTTTCTTAGACGGTTTAATATTAACTTCACCTAAAGTACCGTATAAATTTGACATTACGTCATTTCACAGTTGACGTCATTCCAATGGCAACCACAGATTTTCGTTGCATTTTGCTTTCTTATTATCCTTGAAGTTATCATAGCAAATAAATGATTTCCTTTAAAGCTGACCTGTAAATTCATGATCATATAATGAATAAAATTATACCTAAATTGATGTAAATATATTTTTGATCTGGTCTATAGTTGCACTTTGATGAATAATGCTGTTGAAGAAATCTTCGGCCTACTTTTTTTTTTTCTTCTTTGAAGAAAACCAGAATTTCGGTAATACTTGTTCAGTTGACACAAAATTTATTTTTCTCATTAATGTTGCATTTAAGATGTTTTTAAAATTACAATCAAACATTTAATAGTTTAGCATCAGTCATTTTTATACTAGCAGGATGGACGTGTCACCTTGGCGCAGCCAAATTTCATAGGGCCTCCGACTATATCATTGGGAACAAGTCTTCAAATAAGGAATCGGTACATGTTTCACTCTAAACATTTTCGGTCTTCTGGGTGTGGGAGAATCTTATGGGGAGTTGTTCCCCTATACCAAGCTTTGCCACTCGACAACTTTTGCAAACGTTCCATGCCTGCTGCTCTGCTCGTCAGAGCTGGTTCTTGTAGAACCATACACGTGATCATAATGATGATCCAGTGAGGGTATGAAGGAACATAAAACAAATTACAACAGGTTTTTTTATTTCAAGGGTTCAGATGGTCCTACTGAATATTTTACCTTACACCCGAAAACAGGTTAATTTGCATAAAATCAAATAGCTGGCGATGACTAATTTGAGGCCGAGTATGTTGAAACCGGTTGCATTTATATCCCATAAATGTGTTATGAGGCTGGTACCATAGAATCATATGAACTGATAGAAATGCTGTATCGCCAATATAACGATAAAAAAGACTTCATCTTGCTTTAAAACTTTGACACACTTGAACAAACGTGTGTTATTTCTTATAAATTTATTGTTAGTAGAAGCTACAAGTATGATACCAAAGATAATCACTTACTTAAGCAGAAAGACGCACTTTGTAATTAATGGTGTTAATTTGAAGTGCAGTGAACTGAGTATTTTGAAGTATGCATGACAACACATAGACTAGCTTGTTTATGTGATCTAAACAGAAGACACAGAGGCAAGTTATGTCAGCATGAGGTTACTGTTCCCTCGACACACGTTATTTAAGCTGGAGTTCAAAAATCGAAGGACAAAATTAGAATCCCAAATGTGTAGAGCATCGACGAACACTTTATCAGAATGAGAAGTACGCCACCAACCATCACCGTTTTTTCACTGTACTTCCACACAATAAAAATGTTCTTTGTATTATAGAAACAGAGATGGATTTAAGAAGTTGCCGACGGGGGACAAGCTTTTCTTCCGGTACGGCATCTCGAAGCTCAGAAAGACGGCGTCTGGTCACCGAACACTGTTACATTTTTGCGCACTCAACGCGGAAGGGTTGGTTTTAATTGGACGGAACAGGAAAAATTGGAGGTTTATTTAAAGGAACTATGAAAACTGGGTTTCTTCTGTAGAAAATTTTGAATGAAACCTGAAAACTTTGGGTTTTATCATAAATGTTACCTCTGTGAAAGCAAACTGAAGTAATCTGTCGGGGGGGGTGGGGGGTGGGGGAATGGTCGGCATCGGAAATTACACACTTTATAAAACTCAACACATCCCTCCCCCCATTTGTAAAAAAAAGTTCTAATTTCATTCTGAGGAGAACTACATTAATACCACGGAAATCGTGTCCGGGTGCCTAATGATTCACCGCTAAATTTTATAGCCTGGAACCCCTGATAACCCTTGAATTTTTTTGAAGCACCATTTTTTACATTTTTGGGATAATGGTATTCATGCCGAGAGGGCTCCAAAACATGGGGGCAATCTACCGGGTTGCATCTTTCATGGCTAGAATATATGTCATTCAGCGTGATAACAGTAGCAATGTAGTTACGGGAAGCGTAACTACTGTTTATGGAAGCGATTCGTACTGATACTGGCTGTTTTTAAGATGACACATAGGCCTTTTCCGCCTTTATTGAAATTGAAGCATGTGAAATGGTTGGTAAAAATACGTTGAGCTAGGCTGCACGAGTAAACTGATCACAATATATCAGTTCAGACAGTGGCAAATGCTACTGGGAAAAGTGCCCTTGAATAAAATTGCCGATATTAAGCTCGACCCACACAGTGGTACATGCTCGTTGCTTGCAAAGTTGGGAGTATATCCAAATGCTAGAAGGCTGCACTGTACATTATCACTAGGCAACGTTAGGCCTACAATGTTACTTCGTTTACTTCTGTGTCAGCCACTGTGGGGGTCACAGTACTGACATAAACATGGGCTCTAAAGATGGCCTACTGTTTTCGATAGACACTGCTCAGTGTAATACGATAGTACGATATAGGCCTAGGGTGGGAACAATCTCGACCGAAAGAGTGGGCGGGCCGCCTCGTTTTTTTCCCACAAGGTTATGGGCAAATTTTATTTTCAAAATTTTTCAAATTTGTTTCAAAATCATGTTTATGGGGTTTTTTTTTGGATTAGGGTTAAGTACACAGAGGTTATTCGGCCTGTTCTTTCATACTCCGGTTTCACAATTACATGAAAAGGGTCCAAAAGCTGTAATTTTGGAATTAGGGGTGTGGCCTATTTCCAAGAAGCTGATTGGTCCATTGGCATGATTTGCCCATAACCTAGTGGGAAATAAAATGCGCGGGCGGGCCGTCCCGAGCAGAATATAAGAACTATATCCTGCATGCACTGTGCAACTATGGCCGTACTAACGGTACCATACTACTATGCACAAATTGGTTGTGTTTCGTGCTTCGCGGTTGGTCACAGTGACGCTGACTTCCGTGTTCTAGATCTTCTGCACATACTCAATGATGTCAAAGGGTTACTACTACTAGGACTAACAGTGTTTTATGTCATGATAACATATCCTACAAAAGTGAGGAAAGAGTAAATGTCAAATCTTTCTATGAAGACCAGTAAGTGATCTTTTTACTTACAAAAAGTGTTCTAAACAAAGCTAGCTTTGTTTTTCTTTATATTATGGTAATTTTTAAACTTTGTATCAGTCACACCTAGTGGAAATCATTTTAACATAACTAAATTTGTGCACACTCATTTGCCTAAGTCATTCAGACTTTTTGACATTGAAAAATCTTTATAGTCTTATTTTGCAATGAAAAGACCATTATTTTCGTAGTAACTTTACAATTATATGTACACGTGGTAAGAAATATACAGTAATTGCAGCAGTTCTGATCATGAACGGCTTCTTCAGATGACGTGTCACAAAGAAACTGTCACGTGACCTGATCCTGTGTTATCACAATATGTTTATGAGAAGCTGCCCTTCCATAAACATAAATATCGATTCACATAACCAATAACCCAGTACGTATGAGAAAAATGATTTCTACAGCTTTGACCTCTGACCAAATTTGAAGAAAATATGTCCAGCCGAATAGTAGTTTTTGACACACCTTATGCCTACCTCAGTTGCCATCGAAATCACATGCTTCGGTAGAACTAGGCATCCCCTTCCTATGTGCGAGGTTTCATGTTCGCGCAATAGTTAATCGAAGCCACAGCACAGAAATAAGTAGGTCCAGGTTAAACCTAAGGTTTCTTGTCTGGAAAGATTGAGGTCAGCTGCCGCACGCACAGATTTTGGCAGTAGCCTACGCTACACACTAGCTAGGCTATAACGTGGCACTTCACACGTCTGGTTAAGGCCTAACGTGACTCACTTGCCATGTAAGTTAAAGAAGTTGCACTTCTTAACTATGAAATCTTCAAGAGGCTTCGATATGTACTTGCCTGTAAGTATAGAAAGGTCTAGTTTCTCTTGGAATTATAGCCAAAACGATTTTTGCACAAGTTGATCTTTGACCTCTGACCACTAACTTTTACTTCCGAGAGGTCTGGGAGACACTCTTTCTCACACAAAGGTACATTGGTCCAGGTTACAATGAGGAACTCATGAAACATATATCTCATGACACATACATCTTACCTCTCATCACGTGGCATTTAACCATGGTTGCCATGGCAACCTCATATTAAGCTTGAACTTGGCATCCCCATCAGATTCATGCCAATGCAATATTTCCTCTCTGAGTTATACACAAAACAAGGTTTTTTTACACTCTAAAAACAATTTGGTCAAATTGACCAATGACTGGGTCAACTATGCACCTAACCAAATATGGTCAAATAGTTTGACTAAAATATGGTCAAATTTGACCACTTATTGGTCAAACTTGGCCACTTACTGGTCAACGTTGACCATAGTTTAGTCAAACTATTTGACCATATTTGGTTCGGTGCATAGTTGACTCAGTCTTTGGTCAATTTGACCAAACTGTTTTTAGAGTGTACCATTGACCTTTCATCTTTCACTTTAACTTCCTCTGGTATGAGAGACACCATGGGGTACTTTCCAACCAAGTTTGAGGAAAATCGGTTCAGCCAACCAGTAGCAATTTTTGACAAAAATTTACATTTAAACTCTCAGCACGTGACGTCGACCTCAGTTGTCATGGCAACTACATTTTCTTATAACGTGATATTCCCATCATATGTGAAGTTTCAAATACTGTAGATGCCCGTGTCTCATTTTGGAATTAGCCTACAGTCCCAAATTTCATTTTGGAATTACAGCCCCAAAACAACTTTCATAAAATTGCACCTTTCGCGTCTGATGTTTGAGCTAAACTGGCAGTCTCTACAAGGCACAATCTCCCAGGCTCGGGTAACTTCCCACCAAATTTTAAAGAAACTCAGTTCAGCCCACTCAGTGGGAGTTTTAACACAAACAATGTACATTTGACTTTCTGTCACGTTACACCTTTGATCCCAGTTGCCATGACAGCCACATTTTTGGTAGAACTTGGCATCCATACCATATATGGAAAGTTTCATGTTATTGCAATGTTTCATTTTGGAATGATACGCAAACAATTATAGGCTAAAAAGCGATATTTTTACAATTTTACTTTGAGCTTTGACCTTGACTTCCGGCGGTTTGTGAGACACAATTTGGCTCTCCGAGGTGCCTTCCCAACAAGTTTCCAGAAAATCTGTCCTACCCACAAAATTTTGACATGGACGGAATCGTGAATAGAAGATACAATCAAGTTTTGCTTTTCATAATTCAGGAAGAAAAGCAAAAAATCGTCAATCTTCAGACAATATGCAGGATTTCGAAGAAGGAGCCTTGAGTTGTATGATAAAGCACAGAATCCCCAACGGCGAACGGTCGGCCCGACGGTTTACATCATTTAGCTCTCAAGGAAGGCATGCAGATTCTTCAATGAAACACTTAGATTTCGTGCAATAAAAACCCCACGTTTTCAAACTTCGTATAGTGAAACAATTAAGTTTTCAAATTTGCCTCATCAGAAAATCAAAATTGTCAAATTTTGCTCAACAAAATCCCACACTCTTTGGGGCGCTTGGGGAGCCTAAAAAATACTGTCTTGATCCTTCCCTCAACTTAGCACCTTTGTCGGGGCTTCGGTTTACTGGTCCCCGTCTGGAAGCTTGCCACCGGGGAAATCGATGTGTCATCCCTGGTCCTCTTCCAGCTCCCTGTCCAGCCTATCGAACCTCCTTTGGGAAATCCCACTTACTCGACTGATATTTAGGTCTGTTTAGTGCGTATTCAGTGATTTTTGTAGATACGTAATTGCTATGTAAAATGAAAGCTAACATTACTGAATCGTCTGCAAAAGTGTTATTTTGAGGCCAGCTCGGCGTGCATACATCTTGTACTCAATTGCCCCATCATAACTTCCCATAGACAGGCGCGGAGATTTCTTCTCAACGATGGGGGGGGGGGGGGTTGACGATCTTTCAAAAAATTCACTGTGTGAAAAACACAGAGTCAATGGGGGAGTTCTTTGAAAGTAGGGGGGTTGTAACCCCTCAGCCTCCCCTGTTTCTCCGCTCTCCGCCCCTGCCCCCATAGATCAAAGTTAGTTCAATCATTGCAAATGTCTGTAGAAACTCTTTAACCCTCCACCGTCCCCACTATCAATCCCACTCCATCTTGAAGAAATCGTCTAGAACGATAGTCCGAATGACTATATTTTGAAAAAAAAAAAATGAAAACAGACTATGGTCTCTTTAGTTCTTACATTTAATGCCTGTGTAGACTGTTTAAATGCTCTATTCTAGTGCCCACAATTGTGTAAAGCCAAGTGCTTTCGGAGACTCCGTGCCCTGGTCGCCCACAGGAGAAAATTACTGAAATGCGCCCGGGGGGGGGGGGCAACTGAGTCCTGAGTCAAAGAAGATCTTATGCTTTCAACATCAGATCATGACTATGGAAGTGCTACCTGGGAGGTAGTACTTTCCTGACCTTGCTGTTGTATCAGACAAATGAAAAAGGTTGTGACAAGGTCAAATTGTGTTGTCAAATATTATACTGCGTTTTCTTCAGGGAGGTTGTTTCCTTTTGCTTTCTTCTTTTTTCTTTTTTTCTTTTTTTCATCTTGTTCTCCGGTTATACTTTAAATTTAAAATTTAAATTTGTACTTTTCTACCTGAAGAAGCTTTCTAGGTTAAAAAATCAACTTAAAATTTGGAATATCAGGGATCTTACCCCACTTGGTAGAAACACTATTGTTAAAGCCTATGGCATTAGTCAGCTTGTATATTTGTTCCAAGTGCTTCCAAATCCCCCAACAGAGTTTTTTAGGAATTTACAGAGTATAATTTTTGATTTTATTTGGAGTGGTAACCCCGACAAAGTTAAAAGAAGCACAATGTATAATAATATCAATAGAGGGGGCCTAAAGGTTATTCATTTACAGAGTTTTGCTTATGCTTTGAAAGCCACTTGGGTCGGGAGGTACAAGGATCCTAGTAATACGGGCTACTGGAAACTGTTTTTCGATCACTTTCTCTCTCAGTTTGGTAAAGACTTTATATTCCATTGTAACTTTCTTGCTAAGGATGTGGAATGTATTGAGAGCAACTTTATTATTGATATATGTAAAGGTTGGAGTGATGCAAGTTTTACCACCCCGAATGATAATTACGGATCTCAGGTTCTTTGGAACAACTCTCATATTAAAATTGATAATTCTATTGTTTATGATAAAAGACTTCATTTGGCCGGTGTTACTTTTGTTAAGGACTTGTTTTTGGCTGATGGTAGTAAAATGTCTTATGATACCTTTAGGAATAAATATAAAATTTTGAACTATCCATTTACTAGATTTTTCGGATTGCTTTCAGCAATTCCAAATCACTGGGTTCATTCTATTCATCACTCGGATCATCACAACAGTGACCACATTGTTGGTTCTATTGGTAGTAATACTAAGATTTCCCGTGTAGTGTACCCTTTATTGATTAATCATATTACCACTCCTCCCAAGGCTTGTGCTAAGTGGGAAAGTAAATTTAAATTTAACCTTACGCCAGACGACTGGGCTGTTATTTTCAAGATGCCTTTTTGTACTGTATTGGAAGCGAAGATAAAATACTTTCAATTCAAATTCATTCACCGTATCTTAGGAACAAATAGGCTGCTGTATTTAATGGGAAAGACAAACACCTCTCTCTGCACCTTTTGTCATATTGATACCGAGTCTTTAGATCATCTGTTCTGGTCATGCCATGTCACCTCTAGTTTTCTTTTGGATTGTGAATTTAAGTTCTTTGGGCGTCAGTTTATTTTCTCTAGAAAGGACCTTTTCTTTGGGCGTATTTATGCTAGCTATGATCCCTTTAACTTCTTCATTCTGCATTGCAAATACTATATTTATAATTGTAAACTAAATAATTCTGTACCCGAGTGTGACACTTTTTTTCCATAAGATGAAATTCATTATTAAAGTCGAAAAGCATATAGCCCTTAAAAGTAATACTTCAAAGTCCCGCAGGAACAACTATGAAGCTTTAAAGCGAAGTCTCTCGCACTGTATTGACGATTTGGAGACTTAAGTATCTATCAGGTATTTTGGTATTTAATGTTACTATGTTTACTATGATAAATATGTATACTGTGTATACAATCTCATTTAAGTACATGTGTGTTAGGTATAGAAAGTACTCTTTGTTTATATCATGTGCTATTTATATAGGCCTGTTGAAAACTGTGTATAATATCATTCAACCAGAGCATTGCTTTGTTTTGGGGTTTGCGTTTGTCGTATTACGTATACTGTGTATACAATCTATTTTTTTTTTTTTTTGTTTATTGGGGTCATGTGTACAAAGCATGTTATATATGTATATAAGCCCTATTATGTGTCATATGTCTAAATGGAAACTGTTTTTTTAGCATTTAACGTGAACACTGCATGTATGTAATCGAAGTATTGTAACTTACGTACTGCATAAATAGATTATAAATAAATGAGATGGCCAAAAAAAAAAATAAATAAATTTGTACTTTTGGCAAAAATAACCTTAAAACAAGGGATGTGAGTTAACCTTTCACGACAGATATTTTGTCGGGAATGTAGCCCTCATTTGTCGGAAAAGGTCAAGCAACCCTCCCCCCCCCCCACACACACACAAACTCATTGATCCTTAGGGACGCCCCTGCTACATGAGCTCATAGCAGGGCGCATTATTTTTTTTCCCAGGACGAACGTGGGCAAATCGAGTTTTCAAAAAATTTTAAATTTTTTTCAAAATGAAGGTTAGGGGTAGAATTAATGTTAGGGTTATGTGGAGTGGGGTTATTTTGCCCGTTCTTTCATAATCCGGCGTCAGAATTACAAAAAAAAAGGTCGAAAAGCTGTCATTTTGGAATTAGAGGTGTGGCCTATTTCCAAGAAGCTGATTGGTCCATTGGCCAGATTTGGCCTGACTCGTCCTGGGAAAAAAACTACGCCAGCCGGACACTTCCACCCCGACTATCCGGGCAATTCTCACCCCGACGAGTCCACTACGCTCCCGGAACAATTCCCTGAATTACTTACGCCAGCTCTAAAGCTTGCGTAGAGTTACGCAAAATATTTACGAACTTTTCCCTTCGTGAATACCGACTAAGCAAGACACGCTTCGTAAGTCTGACTTACACAAGTTTTTGTGCGTAAGTATTCTTTGTGAATCCTGTCCCGGATCCGTACGAACATTCAAGTTTTTCTCCCTTTTCAGGTGGGGAGGGTAGGCCTACAGTCTACTTTGTATAGTCGTAATTTTAGTGCTAATCAGAAAATGCAATAGGGCTATAACGTACGCAGCGCAGGCACTGTACTGATACACGATAAGCCACGTGACTTTCGGTGGGGCCACAAGGTCAGCTGTACCTCGACAACTTTTTCGCCAAGGTAAGTGGTTCACTTAACCTCTGTCCCACCCCGTGATGTATTGTGTGGAAGCATTTTCCCAACTCGTCTATTACAAGTACAGTGGGTACCTATGTAATACAACCGCGTTGCAGTCCTCGGCCCACGTCTACGGCTCCAATAGCCAGGGTAACCCTGACACGAGGGAACGTGTTTACATTTGTCTTTTCACTTATCCCCGACTTCAGGGAGCAAAACGTGAAGAAAGTCACTTCCCAACCAAAAAAGTGGAGGCGAATCAGGGATAAGAACGTTCCATGCCAAGATTATCCCACAGAACTGACGGCCGTAGGAGTTGACAATGAATAGGGAAAGAATGGCAACGAATTGGGAGATATGCCCTTCACTGGTACTTTATTTTATAGACTTCTCAATGTTGACTGGTACTGGGTATATTAGGACACAGGAGTTTCTTCAAAAGAACACATTTGCCAATAATGTTATTGAAAAAATAGATCCTAAGGAAAGTTTACCACTTCCTCGATATGAATTTTGCCAAATACAAGCCCCGGCTAGAACGTTACAAACGAAAGAGGAAAAGTAAGCAATGAATCACAATAAGTTTACAGCTGTTCGACAGCTATTGGATTCTCTGCCTGCAGTCGAGAGAGTTGGCAACACAGAATTCTGTGGTTGGTCCCCATAATTAGGAATAATATTTGTAAACTATTTTCTGGCATCAATTATGCAAATATATCTTTTAAAATGTCTTTTGGTAAGAACATGTCAGTACAGAGATTTCTAGAGTTTTTATATAAAACACATTTGTAAACTTTAGTGCCCATATTATGGCCATAATTTGTATTACTTTCCTTGAGCGCCTATCATGTTAATGTGGTAGGACTGTGCCGGAAGTATGGAGCAATTACTGTTTCTCAATACCATACTGCAGTGACACCAAGGAACTATATTATGGTTTGTGCTAAACAGTGTTTTGTAAGTCGAGGTACATACGCTAGCATGTAGCAATATTAATAAATATAGATTAAAGAAGTGTCGTTCTGTACTGTGTTGCTCAGATCAGGGAGTTGTTACACCCTTGCTCAGATCATGAAGCTTATAACCTTTGAAGCTGGCCATGTTTAAATTTGCTTCCATTGTTTTGGATTCTGTACTGGAAAGAAGACTGTGTGTTTTGTTATGATGCAATTGTTCACAGAAGAGAACGGCTGCCTGTCACGGGCAAAGTACGATAGACTTCTAAATTCAGCACACTTGTGTCCCGGTCTTTTGCAGACTGAATATTTGTTAAACGATCTGCTAGGTCAATAAAACTCAAGTGAGGGAGTGGGTGCAGCTAGGTAACACATTGTTTATGAGCTCTGATTTATGATTAAATACATTTTAGGATGACGGTTTTTAGTTGCGGTGCCTGCCACGCAGGCAGCCGCAACTAATGCAGTCGACATCGAAATACCAATTTTGGCTGGTCCCACGATCTCCTCCTAGACGGACGGTGGTATCGAAATACATCGTCGTCCAAGTTGTAGGGATGGTTGTTCCGTAGCAGTGCGGTAATGTTGGTGACAATATGACTTTTGAAAGAGGGTATGATCGGGATTTTTCTTCATTTAAATGCGTGGGCGGAATCTATTTTTAGCAACAATCTTGGGTATATACTACACTCGCTATATATAGTATGGTGAAGAGTCGGTTACTAAATATAAACAGCGCCATCGAACTTGTGATTGCGTTAACCTGAACTTATCTAGATTAGTGTGTAACTTTCATTTTGCTCTTGAGGACGCGTACGCCGAGAGGATTAGGAATGTACGGTATTGTTTCAAGTGCACGACATGGAGTTGCTATAACGCCAGAGTTTGGCAATATGTTCTATGCATTGGTAAGTACTGATTTTTTTATACATGTAGAAGTCTGTTAATGTTACTTGGTTAGTGAAAACTATAATTGACATTGACGGAGACGAAATTTTCCAAAATATTATCCAACAAGTGTTGCATGATATTCCTGGAGTTACTTATTTCAGCGACGATCCATACTCATTTTTAGTGGCGCAACACAAAGCGACCATGATCTCTGGAGACAGTATTCAAATGTTTGAGCGAAAACAACCTGTCAACAAGGATAAGTGTTATTTTAACAAACATAATCTGAAATACTACGGCTACGTATTTTAACATCAAGGAATTCACCATCATAAAATTACACCTCTATGGCCAAAACCCAGTGGTGAAACTGAGAGATTCATGAAAACCCTGGAAAAAAGCCATTCGCACTACGATTATTGAAGGAAAACCCTGGAAACAAGAGCTATACAGTATTCCTTCCTAAGGAATTACAGGGCAACTCCCAATAGTACCACAAACAAATCGCCCGCAGAGCTTCTGTTTGGCCGGCGTGCCATTGGAACCAAAGTACAGTTTGATTGACAGCAGTCCCCAATTGCATGACCAGTCCCTGCAAGCGACAGATGCTAATGCAAAACAAAACAAAAATGGAAGTCAAATTCTGACAGTAAGATGCACGCAAAACCAGCTCAAATAAAAGTTGGTGACAGGTTATTACTTCGTGAAAAGAAACGCAACAAGGTTTCCTTCCCCTTCAATTGCAACCCTTACACTGTATTTGAAGTAAAAGGGTCTATGACCTCTGCAAAAAGAGGAGAACAAATTGTGAGAAGAAACTCGTCATTTTTCAAACCAGTAAATATTGCTACAGACGCCCCTATTGACGACGATGACGATTTCCCTACGACTCCCGACTCACAACAACCGCCAGTCACCGACCGAGTCCCACCGGACCTACCAACCCAGACACCTCATCCGCAACGTCCAGTATACCTGAGACGAAGCGGATTCGAACTCTTACAATATCATCACCCACTGTATATATATGCATGTTACCATTACTCTTCTTCGATACGTTCATTTCGCATTTCTTCATGTATGAATTAACTAAATTCAGTTGTATTATCTTCAATCATTTTGCTTTCCCTTCCTCTCCAAAAATTTTGATCGAAATCCCTTGGTTATTTCGTTATAGCCTTAAGTAAACCTTAAGGTCAATCCTTGAAGTATGATACAACAAAATACCACATAGGTTCATTGATGAATTATTGACTTGATCTTTGATCTGAAACGCTACACCTGTTGTATATATCTCTATTTTTCAATTCCATTGCCACGAGAAAGTGACGAAAATATTCGAAAACCGAATGTGACTCCTGATAGTTTATGAACAACTTTGAAAATATACTAATAGTAGAACGCTCCCTTTTTTGAATAAAAAACCAAAATTGACAAGAACAGTTGGAAGATGGTCATATTCAAAACTCAAGCTAGCTATACCCCACCACAGTTAACGACACAGCACCGCAACTAGTCTAGACATGTGTCTTGTTTATAGGACTGTGCGACTGTGTCTTCTGTTGGATCAACTTCTCATGTCATCTGATATGAATATCCATATTGTAACTTTGAAGCCAATGGAAAACGCGGTGGATGGAAAACTAGCTCATCTTGTACCACAACAACGTATCATTTTCATTGATACTCAGGGACGTTTTGGTTTGATGCATTTTTTTTTTTTTTTTTGCTATATGTGATAAAACTTTGGTAAGATGTAGAGTAGACATCAGAAAATCAGAAAAGTATGTGCTCCAACCCATATTTTCCATGGGAAAGTGAAGAAATCGCAGAATTTGGGTGTCCGTAATTTTATGCCCATTCTCATTTGAGAATCAAAATTCTTTCTGTGTACTAACAATGCACTAGGCTGCCCATTTCATGAAGATGGGGGCATCTTATGGTACAGTGTCAGAGATATTACTCCCTTTTACCTATATTTTTTACTAAAAATGAATAAACTTCAATATTCAACACTCCGTTTTCATCTACCAGTGTAATTTTTCTGTGTTCCCCAGAGGCACTTGAGTAGCAATTTTGTGAAGATAGAAGATCTTGTGTGGCTCTAAAAGAACTCATCATTGCTCAAACTTGTAGTGCCAAAACTTGTATTTTTCATTAAATGAAAAATGAAAATATTGATGTTTTAGCTGTTTAGGGTCTATACCAATTGAAAATTTGTCTGCTTTTAAAATTTTCAAAATTGATGTGTGTCTTAAGTCTTAAAAATCCACTTTTCTTTCAATAGCAGAGAGATCAGTAGATCTAGTTATTCAGTTGAAGGAAATATTGGGCATAAAAAATGATCCTAGAGGCCAAAATTTCCCGACGAAAAACAAAGAAATTGCGAATTTTTAGTACCACTCATTTCATGTAGGTTTGAATCTGAGAGTCCAAATTTTCCCCACGTACTACCTGGTTATAGGAATACCCATTAACAAAAGTTAATGTCGTTGGAATACACACTTTAAGAGAATCTGGTACTCAAATTTGTCCCCCGGCGCCAAACTTGCCAAAACTGCCGTTTTTGGCGAAAAGGGCCATATTCGACAGGTCACTACAACATAACGGATCAATATTTTGGGGAAAACTTTCAGCATATTGTGGGAGACTGTGTTTATTTTACCATCTTTACTCCTAAAAAAGTTTTAGACCCCAAATGTTGGCGCAACAGAGCCTATCTTGAGCCATATCAGCCAAAATGATCAAAATGGCGGCCATTTTGAATTGGCTGGCTACCCCCCTTGCACATGAAAAAAAATGGAGCACATACTTTTCCGATTGTCTGATGTCTACTCTACATCTTATCAAAGTTTTATCAAATATAGCAAAAAAATGCAAACCCCCAAAAAGCTACGAAACGGCCTGGACTAATTGACCTCATGTAACTGAAATAAACCCTTTCAGTAAAAGATCCCCTTCTTCTAACCCATACCCTACCCCACCAAAAGTGGAAACATTTTAGTAAATGTTGAAAAATTATAGAAATATAACTAGTTCAAAGCTTTACCAAAGATTACACCATTTTGCATTTAAGCCACCTTAACTTAACAGACGTTTCTCAAAGAAGAGGGTAAGGGCTAGGCCCTCTTTGGAAGTCCCATTTCTGGCAATCTTAAATGCATGTTTGACAAAAATTTACGATGCTGGTGCTGTCGCTCTACTTAGTGCTAAAGTTCCATTTTTACTCTCGAAGTTGCTCCCTCGGTATGAAAATATAATGGAAACGCCCCGATGAGGGTGGATGATTGGAAATGGGGGCATGTTCTGAGTGGCATACTGCTAGACCTTCATGTGGGATGATAGGTGAGGTAGGAGTAAGGGGGAATATCCATAAGACCATTGTCACTATAGAACAAAAAAGGTTAAGAACGACCGGAGTAAGCAGTCGTCCCATTTGAAGCATCAGTCAAATGTCAAAAAACTCCCATCATTAGAAGTATCTCTCAAGATGTTTCAGAACGTAACTAGGCCTACGGACGTTATGCATATGACGTCACAGAACAGAAAGTGCCTAATGGAGGCAAAATCGTATCATTGCAACTTACACCAACAAAAACAGAGATCTGATTTGTGTACCGATCGGATTCGCGCGTGGTCTTCTACGCGCGCGTACGAGGTCTTCGTCGTGCGTGCAGTGTGCTTGTTTTGCCTCCAAAATGACGTCGCGTGACTTCAGTGCATAAGGTTATTGCACATAAATGTAAAGCAAGGAGTAATGTCACGTGAAAAGCCATGCATGAGTTAGGATACCAGAAAACACTTATTCAATTTAGGGTGACATGTAGTTTCTCTTTCATAACAAAGGGTGTAACATCCGAGGACAATGTTTTACTCCATTTTATAATTCAAAAGCGGTCTAATACAGTAAGAAGAGTCATATCGGAATCTTTCTAAGAAGCGGGTGATTTAATGTATAATTTTTCCTGCACTTCGGTCACAGGGGTTTGGCCTTTTAAGCTCCGACCTCTGTTTCTCCCTCCCGTGGCTATAGCAGCTGGTGAGTGCTATCTTATCATGGAAAGCGGAGCAATCTCAAATCTTAATGTGCTGTGCTGGGGTCTATCACAATTTTATACTGTAAAATTTAATATCGTGAGGTTTATTGGGTGAATGGGGCATTTTAAGCTCAGATAACTGAGTTTATCCTAATGATGGTATGCACATTAGGCGACACTCGGTCGAATTAGCTTAAGGAGCTCCACACTGCAAGGTAACTCAGGTTAAATCCTAACTTTGAGGCATCTCTACTTCAGTAATTCAATGGTCATATATACGATAATTTTGATTTGCCAGTAACTACGAATTCATGACTAGTCTCATGGTGATGAAAATTACGTCGGGGTTGACAACTGAGTAGGAGTGAAAGGTTTAAAGAACTAGATGTTTAGTATGCTGGCAATATACTACTAGAACTAGGAAGGTCAGCCACTTGCCAGAATTAAGTCGAAAGTTGCTCATAAGCGTCCCCGAAGGAGCACTAATCCATAGGCGTAAGAAGCTGTTCGAGACTGGGAGACTGAACAATGTTTCGGACCGCCGTTCTGGGGGAGAGGTCTACGGAAAGAGGTGAAATTTTCGAATATTTGAGGGTCCTTAGATGCAACTTGGTTCAACACGTTGGGCAAATTTAAGAAAAAATACTGCAATTTTTTTATATTTTTACACAGGAAACAAATAAGGTTTTTTCTTCTTGGATTGAGGGGGGGGCTGAAGCATACTTCCGCCCCACCACATTTTTGACTCCTCCAGCTCCCCCGCTTCCTACGCCTATGCACACATCTTCCCTTTTCCGAGTCGCACATAGCATTGAGTGTCCGTCCGGTTCATAACAACAAAATTCTTACCATATTCCAACATGCGGTTGATTTGAGGGTTTGGCAGGGAGGATAAAAAGACCAGGAATAACGACAAGTTTTAACATAGTTAAGGCAACAAATAACTTGGCGTACCCTCAAGGGGCGCAGAAAAATCGTTTGTTGAAGAAAACTATGTATATATATATAATACAGAATTCTGCGAAATTACAGGATTCTAAAAAGTGCACGCAGATGACGTGATCCACTAGGCTACGCCAGATTAGGGTGAAGATCCAAAGGTCCGTATTATATCAACATTCGTATGAAGTCCATTGGCGTGACGTCCATGAAAAGATAGTTGAACCTGTTTTGGAAAAAGCTCGGGAACTGTAGAGAACGAAGTACGGAGAATGGAGAGACTTAGTTAACAGAGGGCCCCCAAGTATCTTAAACTTAAAGACAGACAGTCATCACCGCAAAGTATATTTTTAGTGTGGGGGTATCAAAATTCTCAGTTGGTGACTGCTCTTTGATTGACATCAAAGTTTGAAAATTTGAAAGATGCAGAGTAGCTCACATTCCACACAAGGCAGAGAGAGTGCTTTTATTACATTTTATAGCCTTTTATGCTCACCAGGACATGGCCTTAAGCAATAAAACAGGTTTATTCCTGCACAAGGAGTAGCTTCATACAGTTATGGGAGGAGCTAGAAGTTGCATAGTTGGGAGAATTGGAACTGTCTGGGATGATGAAAATTCCCCTTTAACTTTCGGAACCTTAATCTCGTATGTTTTCTCAATAGTACTGTTTAGCATCAGCAATTGGTGCGGGGAGTGGGTTAAAATGATACACTTTCAAAGTGACCCACAATTCAGTTGGTTGAAGAATACGGAGATGTACTACAAAATGTAAATCTTCCTTGGTTATTTTACTGTGCATTTTCTGTCATTCAGTTACAGGAGTTGCAGTTTTATATCTGTATTGGCAATAATGATTTTTCAAGGGTTTTTTTTTTTCTTTTTTTTTTAAGCTTTTAAAAGAAGAGACAATGTGCCACGGACATTCCAAGGGATCCATGCAAAGTTTTAATATCATAACTTTTCCATTTTTGACACCCTTAAGGTCATCTTATCCACTTCCCCTCCCATCAGACACCCATTAGATTTAGCTAAAAATGAACCGGGCTGTTTCGTTATAAAAAAAATGTAGTAAAGTTTGAATCAAATCTAGTCAAATATTTGAGAAGATTCCGGTTTGTGTCCCTATTGATTAGAATCTTTTCAGAGCGCCGGAGTAATTTGCCGGGGTGCATGGGTAAATCCCATTTGCCTGTGTGCGTCTGAGTGTTTCAGTAATCACCAGACGTATGTTTCAATAGATGCGCTCGCAGTGCGCTGGCAAATATCAAATGTGCTCTGTCGTCTAACCAAAATTTAAGACACTGAACGTGTTTTTAAAATACAAATGTCTTTAATATATAAAGGTTTTATCTAGATCAATGATTGAGGAGTTTAAATGTGAGTTTGAGAAGGTTGAGACCAGTCAAACTTTTTGAAGGCGAGAAATCTCAATTTAATAGTGACAGTTGTTGCCGTACGGAAAGCCATGAGTCGACACAACCGGGAGTTAGCACAATGTATACTAAGTAAGGATTGTAACCATAGGCGGGATTACGGGATTACCCGGGGCAAGCGGGGGCACTTGCCCCCCCCCCACACACACACACACTTTTTCCTTAGCTTAGAAACTAAAAATAATAAAAAATGAGCGAAAGTAATCGAGACCAGAGAATTTATAAGAGAATTTTCAGTAGCATATTATGATTGAATTTTGCAATGTTTAAGAAGGAAAAAGAATAAATATATGCTAGGAATATTTTATATGCTAAAGATACTTTTCTCGGCGCGCTTCGCGCGCACCTCCACAGAAAACTGACAAATACAGTTCACAATTTTGTCTAGAAACTTAAAATTCCTTTCCCTCTACTTGCACCCTATTGTGACTTAAAGCTTTGAAATAAGGGTCACTAAAAGTACTAATGCACGTCATAAAATGCACCATGGTCCTTGCAAACAAATTCCGAAACCCTACCCATGTGCAGGGAACCGCAATTCTCGAAAAAAAAAGCCGGAGTGCTTAATTCGAATTAGCCTTATATAAATCGATATCGCATTAGTACTGCAATACTGCAGTGCGTAGGAAAAATTTGATCGTTATTACTTCCTGTAAAGGACAGCTTGACTAAATTACTATTTTTTAAACACTCGATACACTTGGCTCACCAACTACCGCCATCCTCAGCAATTTGACTGACGTTTGTGTCTTAAATTTGCGATCACCATCTGAAAACTATTTCATTAGAATTTCAAATTACACGTGGGGGAAGTAGGAATTTCTCAAGAAGTGGTCCAGAATGGCTGCAAAAGCCGTCAGATTTAAGAAAGATTTTTCTGGGAGGAACTTCAGTCCCCATCCTCGTGCCTTGTGCCTTCGGTGATCGCGGTTAAAGGCTTCGCCGGCCACAAATTCCCAAGATGTAACCTCCAATAAAAATGACTTCCCTGGCACTTTAACTGCCGATGCCCTGTCCATGTAAAAACTACCGAAAAAAGATTTCATTTATCACAAAGTCTATAACCTTCAAAATTGACACTAACCTTATTTTCACACTAATAAAAAAGTTGAGGGGCACTTGTCCCAGACCATCGACAAAATGAAACATGAAAGAGAGCCTCCATAGAGTAGGATATAGGTTCCCATATCCTACTCTATGGAAAAAAAGGGCACCTGGGGAAAGTAGGAAAATCTTTATGCAATAAAAATACTGCATTTAAAACTAAAGAAAAATAATAGGCTACAATGAAATGTCCCAATGCTGTTTTCTGAACGCTTCTCGCTCACCCGTTTTAAATCTTGCTTCGAGGTTTCGGGGTTGCTTTCTGTAGAACATCCCGCTTATCATAGCCTCGTACAATCTCATGCATTATCATTGAAACCATCAATGCCCCATGGCCGTACGCAGCTTGGGGAAAGTTCCCTCTCCCCCAGAAAGTTTCAAAGCAAAATTTTTATTACCAAATCTGTATAAATTTAACTACTCTTGAAAGATTGTTTAGATGCAAGTTGTAAGGTAAGGCATGGAAAGTGTCATTTTCGGTACCGTTATAAGGGACAGGCGCTTAGCAAAGGCGGGTGGGGCAAGAGGCCTCTTCTTGAGGATACTTTTCTTTCTTAACATTTCTATTACTCATATAATAAAAAGTATGAAAAATACGATTTTTTTCAGCGCGAATTCTGAATGCTAGATCTCGTATTCTTAAAACTATTGTTCCAAAGCCCCGGGAAGCCCTCAAAATAATTCTTTCTGCCCTACTTCCTCAAGCCCTCAGCATTATCGATCCCATCTGACTGTTAGTCACATGGAGTAAGAATATAATTGAAAAAAAGGCAAAGTGTGATTTTTGTGGTATGTTGACTGCCCACCTTATGTCATTTGAAGTTGAAGTTAAAATGCATCATTCTAATGCATTCAATTTCGTAAATACCCCAGAGCTTCCGGGGGTTTGCCTTTTGGGCCCCCACCGGGCTCTGCCCCTGAACCCCGTCAGGGGCCCTGAGGCTGGCCCCTGGACCCCACCCTGTTGGGAAGAGCGCTTCGCGCTCCCGCGGCGCCTTCGGCGCCGTTTGACGGTCCACCTGGCTTTGTCCCCCCTCCCCCACTTTCAGACATCAAATCCCGCCCCTGACTGTAACCATCATCGAGCCGTCGTATTCATTTCTCTACATCATCAGCACTGGCCGTTGAACTACAAAAAATCAGACTTGCAATTTTGTCCGTTACATGCTTCATTCCATAATGTCAACGGTTTTTAAAATACCGGATAGCTTTCAAAGCTTCGTCCCTGTTCTTGGACCCTGCCAGGGACTTTAGGCGGGACCTTAAGAGCGCATACCCTTTGGCAAGCGTTGGGGCTCGCGAAACCTCTTCAGCGCCTTTCAGCTACTTCGTTTCATTGCCCTAAATAACTTCTGTCCCCACTTGCACTGTCAGAATTCTCGTACCGCCAGCTCTGCATGCGGTTTGCGTTAATTCTTATAAAACTATATCATATAAGCTCATCTGCATAAGGCCAGGGAGTTGCTAGAGATCAGGCACCCTATCGAGGCCCTTATAGCCACATAAGGAGTTGAAGTGGGCCTTAAAGGCTTCCTTACAAACTGGAAAGTACCTCATCCCAAAATAGACTGGGTGTCTCGATCATTAGCCTGCTGTAAGCAGGCTATTGTTGAGTTTTATCAGCTACAAGTACAAATCTTAATATTTGCTTACCCCTAATGTTAATGTACAGTTTACAGACGAAGTTTAATACAATACAATAGCCTGCCAACTTTCTAGCCAATTTCATCTCCGAGACAAAAATAACTTCATGATAATTAATGCACACATCATCAGCGTTGGTAAGAGGTGGAGTCAACATGAGCGACCGGTTGCTTCGCTACAGCGGACCACTCTTCCACTTGTATACACGTTATGCAGTGCAGTACGGCTATTACTGTATAGTTACTGGCTTAGCTGCTACCGTGTACATGTCTACATATACAGCTTTATAGCAAGGAACGTTGTCGTCTTGTCCATGCGAGGGCCTATATACAGGCCACTGTTGACGCCAAACGTTAGGCTTGACTTTCCACTGCAAGGATTAGCTCGAGTTTTAGCCCATACTTAATAATTGTACTGTCCATGACGTCATGGACAGTACCTTAGGCACGCTTCTCATTTTCGAGAAGCAGTTCTTTCGTTCAATGTTTCTTGATTCTCATTGAGTGCTTTGTTCTACGATTGACCTCATTATGTAGAGCCAATCATGTACATGGGAACGAAACTTATTGGTCACTTTTGGTTGGAATGGGGCTGAGCATGATTGGTTTTTATTTTAGCAGTTTTGTATTTTATTGTTTTGTTAAAAATGGCTTGAGTAAGTCAAACTACCTACACAGTAGTAGGCCTACAGTATATTGTGGCACATGGTCGTACTGTCGTATTTCGCACACAGTAGGCCTACTCTACGCATGCTTCTTATGTCGTAAAACCAGGGAGCTGCCATTGACACACACACTGTACGGCTATAAGTGCTGTCGCGTTTGCTGATTGGTCGATTGCTTAGAGTATGTAGGCAAGGTCAATCACGAAAGGTGAGATTTCTTGAAGCATCTTGAAGCAAGGAATGAAGCTTGCAGCCTACTGTAAGTCCATTGTGATGATATCTGCGGAGAAGTACAGCTATGGGCTTATTTGTTTAGACATGAAATATTTTTGAATACTTCCCACAAGACCTTGAGAGTAGGCCTACTATTTCCTGCATATGCAAAGCCCAAAATTTGTGCTTCTCGCCAATTCAAACAGTAAAAGCAAAGTGATCTGTCACTCAAATTTCTGTGCATGAAGAGGATTTAATTATCTTCAAGTATATATAGGCCTATTGTCTGACGGATTTGGTCGATCCTTCTCACATCTTCACTGTGCCAACATTGAAAATTGAAAGAGCAATATTTTAAAGCTACCACAGTGGCGTGGCCACGGGGAGGGTTTTGGGGGTTGAAACCCGGGCCCTGACCCAACCTTGAAAAATATAATTGCAAAAACACATGATCACTATAAACTTTATTACATTTGAGGCACAAACATTGCACCATTTTGCATCTGGAGACCTAAAATAGCCGTTTTTCTCCCTCCCCTTAGACCTTTCCCTCATGTCGTACTCCAAACCCTCCCCATGACACAATCCTGGCTACGCTACTGAGCTAGAATAACCACTGAGGACGTTTCAAAATACCAGCACAGAAACAATCATGGACAGTAAGTGGTTACGATTTTCGTAACCACATTTTCTAGTTACGTACCTTTTTAAGATGTCATCGTATCTTCAGAAGTATTCGTATATGTGCATCGTCGCAGGCCGTTGATAAATATGAATAGTCAGCAGCCGTGAACACCATGTGACCTTCTTATGAATAATAATTTATCCCGCTTTTTGGGGATTCGTGTAAATGAAAACTGGACGAAGGTTTGCAGACTCTGTATAGAATACACACAGGAGGTGTATTATGATTTCTGAGAGTGCGCCATCTTTTGGAGGCCGCTACAGAGCCTGCTCTGCAGGCTACTCGATCATCAACTTGATTGATGTACATAATACATGAGCTGTTAGGGTTAGTTCCAAGTACTAACAGTCGCAAATTACTGAACAACGGTAGCGACAAAGTGCATAAGATTATCTCATTGATGTGGGTGTGTTAACAATTGAAGTTATCTCGTTGATACAAGACTCGGGGAGCATCCACCGTTAAAACTCTCAGCTTTTGAAACTCATTAACCGTAATCTTACCCGGAAGTAAGGTAATTTTCTTTACCTTTTTGTAATATTTTCATAGAATCGTGAAAATATTATTAGGCCTACCCAAGGGAGCAGTCGCGTCTGCACAATAGAAAAGGCGGTGATAACATAAGGCAGCTTGATCTGGGCAGGGAGATATTACTCTAACGTAGTCTGAGCATGGAAGCACGTACGTGTTCATGCCATTATTTCAACAAGACACATGTCTAGACTAGTTGCGGTGCTGTGTCGTTAACTGTGGTGGGGTATAGCTAGCTTGAGTTTTGAATATGACCATCTTCCAACTGTTCTTGTCAATTTTGGTTTTTGATTCAAAAAAGGGAGCGTTCTACTATTAGTATATTTTCAAAGTTGTTCATAAACTATCAGGAGTCACATTCAGTTTTCGAATATTTTCGTCACTTTCTCGTGGCAATCGAATTGAAAAATAGAGATATATACAACAGGTGTAGCTTAACGCGTTTCAGATCAAAGATCAAGTCAATAATTCATCAATGAACCTAATATGTGGTATTTTGTACTATCATACTTCAAGGGTTGACCTTAAGGTTGACTTTAGGCTATAACGAAATAACCAAGGGATTTCGATCAAAATTTTGGAGAGGAAGCGAAAGCAAAATGATTGAAGATAATATAACTGAATTCAGTTAATTCATACATGAGGAAATGCGAAATGAACGTATCGAAGAAGAGTAATGGTAACATGCATATATATACAGTGGGTGATGATATTGTAAGAGTTCGAATCTGTTTCGTCTCGGGTATACTCGACGTTGCGGATGAGGTATCTGGGTTGGTGGGTCCGGTGGGACTTGGTCGGTGACTGGCGGTTGTTGTGAGTCGGGAGTCGTAGGGAAATCGTCATCGTCGTCAATAGGGGCGTCTGTACCAATATTTACTGGTTTGAAAAATGACGAGTTTCTTCTCACAATTTGTTCTCCTCTTTTTGCAGAGGTCATAGACCCTTTTACTTCAACTACAGTGTAAGGGTTCCAATTGAAGGGGGAGGAAACCTTGTTGCTTTTCTTTTCACGAAGTAATACCCTGTCACCAGCTTTTATTTGAGCTGGTTTTGCGTGCATCTTACTGTCAGAATTTGACTTCCATTTTTTGTTTTGCATTAGCATCTGTCGCTTGCAGGGACTGGTCTTGCAGTTGGGGACTGCTGTCAATCAAACTGTACTTTGGTTCCAATGGCACGCCGGCCAAACAGAAGCTCTGCGGGCTATTTGTTTGTGGTACTATTGGGAGTTGCCCTGTAATTCCTTAGGAAGGAATACTGTATAGCTCTTGTTTCCAGGGTTTTCCTTCAATAATCGCAGTGCGAATGGCTTTTTTCCAGGGTTTTCATGAATCTTTCAATTTCACCACTGGCTTTTGGCCATAGAGGTGTAATTTTATGATGGTGAATTCCTTGATGTTATAATACGTAGCCGTAGTATTTCAGATTATGTTTGTTAAAATAACACTTATCCTTGTTGATATTCAGGTTGCTTTCGCTCAAACATTTGAATACTGCCTTCAGAGATCATGGTCGCTTTGTGTTGCGCCACTAAAATGAGTATGGATCGTCGCTGAAATAGATAACTCCAGGAATATCATGCAACACTTGTTGGATAATATTTTGGAAAATTTCGTCTCCGTCAATGTCAATTATAGTTTTCACTAACCAAGTAACATTAACAGACTTCTACATGTATAAAAAAAATCAGTACTTACCAATGCATAGAACATATTGCCAAACTCTGGCGTTATAGCAACTCCATGTCGTGCACTTGAAACAATACCGTACATTCCTAATCCTCTCGTACGCGTCCTCACGAGCAAAATGAAAGTTACACACTAATCTAGATAAGTTCAGGTTAACGCAATCATAAGTTCGATGGCGCTGTTTATATTTAGTAACCGACTCTTCACCATAATATATATAGCGAGTGTAGTATATACCCAAGATTGTTGCTAAAAATAGATTCCGCCCACGCATTTAAATGAAGAAAAACCCCTATTAAACCCTCTTACAAAAGTCATATGGTCACCAACATTACCGCACTGCAACGGAACAACCATCCCTACAACTTGGACGATGATGTATTTCGATATCACCGTCCGTCTAGGAGGAGATCGTGTGACCAGCCAAAATTGGTATTACGATGTCGACTGCATTAGTTGCGGCTGCCTGCGTGGCAGGCACCGCAACTAAAAATGAACGGAGTCTTTCCTGTATGGGAACAGGTAGTCAAAGAAAGCTGCGTTTCAGTACTCATTATACTTATTACAGATTATAAACTATTATAATATACACTGAATTTATTTTAATATGCATAGGCGTAGGAAGCGGGGGCTGGTTTGAAAGCCCCCTCCCAGTCAAAATGAGGTGGAGGGGAAGTATGTGTCCTCCCCCCTCAATCCAAGGACGAAATCCCCATGTTTGTTTCCTCTGTAAAAAAAATGTGAAAACTTGTCAGTAATTTTCCATCAAATTTGTCCAATATTATTTTGCACCAAATTGCATCTAAGGACCCCTCCCCTTAGACCCCTCCACAGGACGGATGTCCGAAACAACTCCCCCCCCCCCCTTAATATGTATCCTCAGTGAGGTATAGGCCATTATTGTTCATACGTTGATCACATCAGCTAGCTCGTAGCCAGGTTTGCAGCACAGGCGTTCCTATTTACATGTACATATATAATACACTATACATATATATATATGTATAGTGTATTATATATGTACATATAAATCGGAACGCCTGTGGTTTGCAGACACTACAAAAAGTTTCGCCCTAGAAAATCAAAAATGCTACTGCCTTTATGCATTTAATTATGCGCATCTTGCCCCACGCAAGAAACGTCCCCTCCCCTCGGAACTTGTCTCGCCCCATTTCCAGGGGTGGCGCCAGGATTTGCCCAACAGGTGGGCCAAGCTCCCAGACGGGGGACCAGCAGCCCGAAGCCCCGACAAAGGCCAAAAGGACTAAAAACGCAAACTTTTTGGCGCGTAAAGCGCGCCGAAAAACTTTTGGCTTTTTCTTTACAAAAAAATTGAAAATTTGGGAATTTTATTGAAGAAAATTTGAAAAATTGGATTTTTATGGAAGAAAATTGAAAAATTTTGGGCTTTTTGTAAGGAAATTGGAAAATTTGGGTTCTTTTTTGAAGAATCTGCCCTTCCTATGAGCAAAATCAAGGAGATCGTCGGGGCGACTGAAGGTCGTTGGGACTTCATATGTTATTCTACGGATTAAGGCTCCCCGACTAAACGGGAAAATTTCCCCTACGGGGGGCCAGTCTTCCCCGACGGGGGCATGCCCCCCGCTGGCGCTATCCCTGCCCATTTCGCAATAGGCCACCTTGTCTGGATACGGGTTTGCATTTCTGAGACAAGTCATTGGCTATGCAAACACAATGTTGTGGACTGTTGTAGGTTACATTGTTTCATGTATAACCCGACTCGCCAGTCGGTGCACAGTTGGGTGTGCGATGTACATACTTTTCAACTAGTTCTAACCTGCTCACAATTCCTGCGGCAAAACCTTCAATGCATATCAAGTTATCAATATAATATACAGTGATGCCCACCGTCACACAAATAGCGTGACATCACGGAATTTGACCTGTCCAAGATTTTTGTAACGGTTTTCCATACGAAAGACAAAAGTTTCAACCAAATTATAACGTACAAGCCTATAAAAAAGTTAAGAGAGCATTTTGTTTTGCAAATTTTAGGCCTGATAGACGTCCAAGTCTATTCAAATACCTTTCAGCTGGCCATAATCATAACAACAAACAGTGTTTTTGCTGAAACTCGTGAAGGTATTCTGTGGTTTTACGACTTTAAATGGTAATTGGCAAATTTTTGTACGAAGGCGATTCCTTTGTCGTGATGTCTCTGAATAAAAGTTCCATCGCCCCGAAATCGCGGTCATGTATAGCCATGTATAGGGTAGCGTACAAAACACTGGGGAGGGGGAAGATTCTCCCTCGCAGCATGCTGATGAAAACGCCTCAGAAAGAAGTCAGGAGGGCGAAGATGCCAAATGATACACAAATTGCCATCTTCCCATAAACATTAAAACATTACCTCGGTATAGTACTTCCATGGTAGAAACCTAAAAGCACTAGAAACAATAGGCATGTATATTGACACCTAACGTAGCCTCATATAATATTTACAAAGAAGTAGTACTTCCATGGTTTTAGGGATGACTTTTCCCAAACCATGTAAAAGTAAAAAGCATCCGCGCAAAAAAAGAAATAGACTAATCAAAATGCGGTCTCCGTTAAGTCGTCAGACGCTCACTTTATGCATAACAACTTTCTAGACTGGCTCACTTAAAAGAACGATGTCTTCCAAGAAGTGAGCGCAAGCTATGCAATACTGCCTTGCTTGCTAGGATTATGGACGGTAAGGTGTATTTGTAGCCAACATATTGGGGCTCTTGTCAAGTAGAGTAACTTATATTACGGTTTGCTTATAGTTTTCAAGATTTAAAATAACAACTATCCTCCGAATGAAAGTTGAATAAACAAGGATGCAACATAAGGTAGGCGTTGCATCCTTGTTTTATATATATATATATATATATATATATATATATATATATGTATATATATATATATATATATAGATACATACATACATACATACATACATACATACATACATGCATGCATGCATACATACATACATACATACATACATACATACATACATACATACATACATACATACATACATACATACATACATACATACATACATACATACATACATATATATATATATATACCGTATATATTACTACACGTCAGACGTCTGCATATTTAACTTCACTAATGCTGTGACTGCAAAATAGAATACATCTTGTTCTTGCGCAGATTCGCATTTTTCTGCTTAATTTTTGCTTAATTTTTATGCTTATGTTGCGATTTTCCTTTAAATATGCAAATATGACATCTTCAGGAGTGGCCAATAAAGTAGGGGTGTAACCGACTAGCCACAAGAATAGGAACCGAGTATCCGAGTTAGCAAGCCTCTAACGAAACTAAACCGCCAACTCACTGTCGCCGAGCTACCATGTAGCGCGCCATCAACAATATACGTATCCCATGTAAGGTAATTTATTACCAAAAGATTGCTGCTTCACAATGACAACTGAGTAGCCTGCACGTGGAGTCTATTCGAGTAGCGACAAGAAGGTACACTTTCAAATTGATTACTCTAAAGAAACAAACAGTCTAGGTATAAGCCAGAAAAGGATTAACAGCAAATACAAATAAAGTAATTTCATAACCAGCTTTCAAGCCACTGGCCTACGTCAAAGCCTTTAGCCAAGGTGTCCGTGGGAGGCGGTGTATCCAATAGAAAATTTCTCCCCCGTGGAAAAAATACCATAGCCTTTGTACGTTTTTGTATGTATATCTGCCATATAACTGGATGATAGCAGTGGCATTTTGTTCAAGTAGTTCAAGTAGTTCAGGCCGGGATTACAGTGCTAAAAATGCATGGCGCACTATTTCACTTTGATGGTAAAAGCTGTCTGTGCCATGTATATTAAGTAACTTTGCAGGATGATAACATTTCACACGACTAAGATACATAGCCGAAAGTTCATATTTGGAGTGACTTATTCCCTAAAGGGGAATATGATGTTAAACCTGCAGTAGTTATCTCATGTTCAAAAATACAGGTCATTGAAATTGCAATCTTTCACTTCTGAAAGATATTTTTCTAAGTTTCTAATCCACGTACATGGGCCTTGTACCAATTTCAGAGGCCCTTCATAAAATAGCCACCCCTTGTTAGGAGAAGGTCTGTAAGCATAGGGGAAATCACCTTTACAAAGTTTCCGTGATTAAGTAGCTAAGGGTTCAACATTGCTTCCTCTAGAAATTGTGAAATAAGTCCTAATAAAAATCGTTAGGTTAGCAAAGGTACATGGGAAGGAAAAGACTCAGAATGTCATAAAATCGATTTTTAAAGTCAAATCATGATTGCTAGAACTGCTTATCTCATAACTGTGTCTAAAGAGATGTAAAGTCTGACTTACAAGCTCAATATCTTGGCAGTTAATCTCACATTGTTTTCCTTTTTAAGTCCAAATTTTAACATTACTTCTGATTATTTTGATCTAAAATCTCATATAGTTGACTATTTATGTCATATTGTTTTTTGTTTTGTTTTGTTTTGTTTTTTTTTTTTTCCTTTTTTTTTTTTTTTTTGGAGTGCAAATTGGGACCTAAGTTAAATCTCCCCCTATTTTTATTGTTTTGACTTAAAAAGTTTGACTTAAATCCCACTTTTTTGACCTTTACTTTCATTATTTCGATAATAAGGGCCATATATTTTCACCTCTCTGTTCCATTATACCAGTAAAGGGACTTCTGACCTCATAATATTGTCTTCAAAATAAACTGTCATATTTCAGTGATATAATTTTGATGCTTTAATTGACTTTTTATCCAGATATTTTTATTATGAGATTGTTGTTTGTATAAAAAAAGCCAGAGTTTGACTTTTAATGTTAAAGTTAAATGTTTTAGAAGTAAAAATCTCATATTTAAATCAAAATGTTGCAGATAAAAATCATTTTAATGCTTTGAAAAGTCCAAATAATGACATTAATTGTAAAAATTACCACACAAAAAAGTCATGATAATGTAATTGAAGCCACACTTATGCCCCCTTTGCTATTGTGGCGTCTTATAAGACGTCACCTTAAAAATATTTCGAAGAAACAGATTTTTTACCTCAGCCTCTAAATCATTGCAAACGTTGCATGATTAAGCCCCCTCCTCTCCCTTTTATAGACCTTTAGCTATGTTATAGTTAGCTAAATTATGTAGGCCATAAGGTTAATGGTGAAGGACCCAGAATGTCCTACAATTTGAAAGATTACTTTCAGAAGTAAAATTGCATTTTCAAATGCCCATGTTTTCACAAACGAGATCAGTAAAGGCCAATTCATACTTCAGTATAACGCTATACAGCTACGAAAGTTGAACACTGTTCAGCTATGAGCTTTGTTTGTGATTGGCCCGGAAGACTGGAAGAGCAAGGGATGATCATGCATGGTTCTTATAGCTCTACAGAGAGATTTCAGTCACGTGACTTTAACCAACTAGACGCAATTTTGAAGGGCAAGATCGCGCGTCTTTTTTGTTTTGAAGGGCAAGATCGCGCGTCTCTTTGGTTTTGACGGGGACGCGTCCATTGTGTCACAGTAGTACGGTATCTACGGTTATGTCGTGCGCGTGAGCTGTAAATACGCTTACTGCGTGTATGTTCTGCCCTTCAGTGCCTGGGAATACATTGAGCGTGACGTCACATGAAATCCCTCTATAGGACGTGAAAAATGTGGAAGTAGTGAACTAACCTTCATGCTACCGAAGCACTGAAGTGCCAAAACACCTTTTACTTTTCCTTAAATTCACACTCTATAAAACTTAAATTCACACTTTATAAACTTAAAGTCACACTTTATAAACTTAAATTCACACTCTATAAACTTAAATTCACACTTTATAAACTTAAATTCACACTTTATAAAGTTAAATTCACACTTTCACTTTTTCTTAAATTCAAACTTCTTAAAGTTAAATTCACACTTTCACTTTTTCTTAAATTCACACTTTATAAAATTAAATTCACACTTTCACTTTTTCTTAAATTCACACTTTATAAAATTAAATTCACACTTTCATTTTTTCTTAAATTCACACTTTATAAAATTAAATTCACACTTTCACTTTTTCTTAAATTCACACTTTCACTTTTTCTTAAATTCACACTTTATAAAATTAAATTCACACTTTTACTTTTTTTTTGGACTTTCTCCGATTCGCGCGTTACGGTATGCATTTACTGTAGTAATTTTGAATTAACTGACTTCTTCTGACTTTATCTCTTGACCCAAGATGTAAGAATATAAAGCCAAATTAAGACTTGTAAAAAAGAATTCACCGGGACTAGTTAAAACCGTTGCCACATAAGACAACTTGGATAGAAAGACAGGCGCGTAGCGAAGGTGTTATCTTTGGGGGGGGGGGGGTGGAGTTTGTGTTTTGCCGACGGATCTGGTTATGCGTAGTGCGAAAACGAGCTTTAGCGGGTGTGGTCCAGGGCCCCGCCTAAGGCCCCCTGATGGGGTCCAGAGGGGCTCAGCCCCCGGAAGCTCTGAGGTTTAAGTATATCTCTGGGTGAAAAATTAAGTCTAAGGATGGATATATTTTTGTTCGTAATGCATCGTCAAATACAAACTAGATCCTCACTAATTTTAATATATTGGGCCGTTCCTCTCGCCAGGGTGCTACAGTTTTAATTAGAAAAAGCGGTTGCGTTTTTGATTCGGTAGAATGGTTTGGATCTCGAGCCCCGCTATGTTGTTTTAAGCTAGGTACGTTTTCATGACGTTTTCTCTCATTTACTAGATGTGTGGGTCCTGGGGAAGGGGTCCTAATAAAAGGGGAGTGGGGGAAATTTTTGGAATTTTTGTAAGGTGTCTAGATCGCAAAGTGTTTTGCATATTTTTTTTGAGTGGATTTATTCCTCGCCTAATGAGGAACCCTCAGAATTTTTACACCCTTGTAGAATTTGCTTGTCAATATCTTTTTCATGTGCGACACATTTTGTCCGCCGTTTTAATTTATGATGCGACAAAAGTTTGTCGCACAAATAGGGGCTGTCCTAAACAGCACTGTGTTCACTGGACTTGGGGCCCCCTAGAGAACTCCCTAGTGGAAATTCCAAGGCGAAGGCCCGAAGCCCCCGGAGCCCTGAGGGGTAAGTATATCTCCTTGGGGTGAAAAATGAAGTCTCTCAGGATGGATATATTTTGTTTCATAAATGTCAACGTCATCAAATGCAAAGATTTCAGATTCCCATTAATTTTAATTTATTAGGCTATCCCTCCTCGTCGGAGGCCGTCTATATTGTGAGCGGTGTGGGATCAAGATTCCGTCTAGTGGTTTAAGCTAGGACGTTTTTCTCCAATGCGACATTTTATCCTTACTGAATCTGTGGCCTGGGGATGGGTCTTAGAAGGGGAGGGGGAGCACGGGAGGGGGTGTTTCCACACCCTCCCCCTTTGGTAAGTTTTTGGAATGTTTGTAAGGTGCCTAGATGCGCAAATAGGGTGCAATATTTGAGGTGTTTTTTCTTTTTTTTTTTTTCCTCTGGTTGTTTTTCCTTTTTTTTTTTTCTCTTTATTTTTTTCTCTTTTTTTTATTACTACTTTTTTCTTTTTTTCTTTTTTCTTTCTGCCCTAATGAGGAACCTCAATTTTTAACACAGACCCGGTAGAATTGTTGCTTCTTTTGTGCGTGTCAGTTTTTTTTGTGGCGAACAAAATTTGTCGCTGTTTTATTGATGGAGGTCTATGATGCGACATTGTCCCACAAAAAAAAAAATAAGGGCTAGGGGCTAAAACACTGGGTAGTGGCCGTCTTAAAAGGGACCCCCCCTGGTGGGAGTCCGTGGGCCTGGTGGCTTTCGCCGCCGTAAGCTCTGAGGTTATAGCTTAATCCTCTCGGTAAAAAATTAAAGTCTCTGTTCGTGCAGGACTGGTATATTTTATGGTTCAATAATGCATTATCCAATGCGAAAGATTCACGGTTAAAATTCTAATGTGTTTATGACTATTTATTCCATCCCGTCCTGGTCACAAATGTTTCTTCGAAGGAAGCTGAACCTGTCGGTTCATGAACTGGAACAACCATGTGTTTCAGCATTTGAACACTAACTCCGAAAAAACCACCCCTATGACCGCCTAAATAAACGAAATAAGTGGATTAGAGCGTCCGGCGTTCAAAAAGAAGGGAGAGAAACTGTTCAGAATCTTAACACAAGTGTTAATAATGATGATGCTTTGAAAAACCGCCAGAATCTGAAGATGGGGTTTTTGTATCTGTTTCATTTTTCAGGGTGTTCAAAAGTTCAAAAAAAGCCTGAGACTGCAGTGAAGGGAAGACAGCGCGGCACGCATTATTTTTGGCCCAGGATTTTTGGTGGGTAGACCGGAATCCTCAGAAAGTTTGGCAAAAATGTGTTTGAGAGTCAAAGGTTAGGGTTTAGAAGACGGGCTAATATAACCCTCTCCATGGGGTAATCTGGGGTGCTGCTCCCCATGTTGATGATAAAAAGTTGATGAATAATGTGGCAGACAGTGGTTTTTCAAGAATTGTCATATGGCCCGAAATAGTGCACCTCTACGGAAAGCCGGTTAAGATCCCCAGTTTCTTTTCCCGAGCTGCCGACGGACTCAGTCACTCGTCCAATAACACCGACGGCCGTTGAACACGGCCGTATACAGGCCGTCCACGTGCATTGGTCCCGTACTCACACTACAACACTGCTTATTGGTACTAGACCAGACAGTAATGAAATAAGTGAAACAGGGATAAACTAAAGTACAAGGTACGTAGGACACTTCTGGGAAGATATATTTGAGCCTACCAATAATACCGACTCTTTTTGCAACACGGGAGGAAAAGTAGTGAATGTGCTCATGCCAGGTTAGTTTGGAGTCAATAATTAATCCCAAGAATTTTATTTTATTAACTAAGTCAAGTTTGTCACCATTTACATTTATGTTGAAATTGTGATGATTGTTTCACTTATAGCCATTAAAAACCATAAACTTTGTTTTACTGATATTTACGGATAGCTTGTTTACCGAAAACCAATTACAGTAATTACTAAGTTCAGTACAAACAGTATTTTCCAAGCGATCAGGGTCGTCATCAGAAAATAAAATATTTGTGTCATCAACAAACAAAACAAGTGAAGACCTTTGAGAAACAGATGTTATGTCATTTACGTATATAACAAAGAGGAGTGGGCCAAGGATTGAGCTTTGTGGACCCCACAGCGAACAGTAGCCAGATCAGAGTCAACACTTTTAAAGTGAGTGTACTGTTTCCTGAAAGTCAAATAGCTTTTAAACCAATCGAGTGAGGGACCTCTAATACCGTAGTGGGAGAGTTTGGTTAATAAAATACTATGGTCGACGGTGTCAAACGCTTTTGACAAGTCTAAAAATACGCTAATGGAAGTCTGCCTATTTGCGATAGCTTTGTTTATTTTTTCAATAGCATCAATAAGAGCAGTTTCGGTGGAATGACCTGGACGGAAACCATATTGACAATTAGCGAGCACTTCATGCTTGCTTAGAAAGTTTTGTACTCTGTTGAAAACTAGCCTTTCTAAAATTTTAGAAAGATAGGGCAACACCGAAATTGGGCGATAGTTTACAAACTGATTTTGATCACATTTTTTGAATAATGGAACAACTTTAGCCACTTTCAGCTTTTCAGGGAAGATGCCTTGCGTAAGGGAAGCATTGAAAATATGTAAGAGATGAATGAGATCACTTTTCGAACAATGGCAGGACGCAGACCGTCACTGCCAGCTGATTTTGTAGGATTCAAACAATCGAAGGCGATCTTTACAAATTCATCATGGCTAACAGGGGAGAAAAATAAAGAAGAAAGGTTACTGCAGGCTAAGTAGTTTTTCAAGGGAGAAACTTAAGGAATGTCTTCGTCAGGCGAAGGCCCAAGATTGATAAAGAAGTCATTAAAAGCGTTAGCAATGTTTACTGGATCTGTAAAAGACTTATCGCAATCAATGAATTTATTCGGATAAGAACTAGCGTTTCTATCTTTATGCAGAATGTCGTTTATATGTTGCCAGGTGCATTTAGCGTCATTTTTTGATTTGTCAAATAAATCCTTGTAGTGCATTTTCTTTGCAATACGAATAATATGAGTTAATTTATGACGGTACCTTTTGTAATGTGCTTTGTTTTCTTGTTTAGGTTGTTTGAGGAAGCGCCTGTAAAGCTTATTTTTACACTTGATCGATTGAAGTATACCTGTAGTGATCCAAGGTTGTTTTTTCTTCCTTCTTTTACCTATTTTAATAAAAGGAAAACTACTAGTATAAATTTCTGGAAAAGTAGCAAGAAAGGCAGCAAATGATATGTTAACATCACTCTCCATATAAATATGGAGAGTGAAATGATGAAATAAAACTTTGAACATTTCGAGATGAATAGTTCCTACAATACATTGGCAACGTGGTAACACTAATAGACTGAATAAAGGTGTGAATGAAACTTGGGAAATGATCAGTGATATCAGTTTTTATCGTGTTAAAATCGTAAATTATTCGAATTCAGGCAGTGGTGCCACATGCAGACAGGTGCATGTTAAATATATGGTGCATGCACTGTGTACAACTGTAGTGTAGCGAAGTGATGTAGTGTACAAAACATGTTTATTCCAAGTGTGCCCCAACATGGCGGGATAAGCCAAACATGACTTCATGTGACAGTCTATCCGAACCCGCTCTTGGTAAACCCTGCGTACGTCCTGTAAATATAAAATCAACATTCATAGAACAAACAAACTAAATAAATGAATTTACATAAAATACCTCACTGTAACACACAATTTCTACATCATACAATGTCTCCCGATGATCCTCCAGCCCATCTGATAATTAAGCTAGTCTATCCAACTCACACATTGTATCACCCCCCCCCCCCCGAGCAGACAGGACAATCCCTTCGAACACTAGCTGTGGCAGAGTTACAAAACTTGTAAGTTTTTGCATTAACATTACAATAATTGAGTTTAGGCGTGCAATACATTCTAGAACTAAGTTTTTAAACGCTAACATCAATATAACTATGACAATTTACCTTTTTATCAATAGTTACTCCTAAATACTTATATCTTTGCACACGTTCAATTTCTGAACCTTTGATACTTAAAGTATTACATCGAGGAGTATTTTTTAACATCTTCTTAGTGTTTGACAAATAAAGTTAAGAAATTATAGTCGCAGTGCTCAACTAATGAACTCAATTGATTTCCATACAAAATAGAATTGTTTTTAGAAATTAGGCCTATCATAGCAGTGTCATCTGCAAACTTAAGTGAAGGGCAAGATGGTTTAGTGGATACGTAATCGTGAGTGTTAAGGGTGAACAAGAAGGGACAAAGAACGGTTCCTTGAGGCGTCCCTGCACACGGAGAACTGTTGGTCTAATATCACCCCCTGCTGTCATAAAATTTCCTGATTAGCAAATAGGGATACAAAGTAATAAATGCTGATGAAAAGTTAAAACACATTACCCTGTCACTATTTACATTTCTTGTTTTTTCAAGGTGTGAATAAAGTTTTTCTAAAACTACTAAAAGAGTATCATTACAGCCTTTTATTTCTCTAGTACCTAAATTGAAGAGGATCTAAAATGTCGGTGACACACTGAGATAAAACCGTTTGAGAAGTCGGTCACAGACTTTCCTTGGAATGGGTGTCAACTGGTCGTAAGCCATTCATGGAATGGATTGTTGCATTTTGGGGATAGGTATTATGCATGAGGGCTTCCAGAGGTCAGGAATGCCACTTATGTTGAACGATTGTTTTAAAAGTAACGTAAAAGTACGTAACAATAGGAACAACTTGTTCAGAGCATGATTTCAGGAGTGTAGCTGAGATATTATCATTTCCAGCAGCTTTTGATGCTACCAGACTTTTGAACTCCACATAAATATCACTTCCAGCTACTGCAATCAATAACTTTCCAGAACTCTCATTTCTCAAGAGCTGCAACTGTGGGCCAACTCTTTTCTAAAACCAAATTTGTCAAACCTGTTGTTAAACACATTAAAGTTATTTGGATATTCAGAAGAACTACGTGGCAGACCGTTATGCTTTTACAATTATACGAATAGCCACTCATTAATTTCATATCATATTTTGCCAATTTATTCTCTAGCGCTTCTTTTTATTTAGGTTTTCTACTTTTATGACACGTTATAACTCCTTTTGTGGTACGTTCAGTTTGTCTTTGTCACCTTGCACATACAACTGTTTCTTCCTGTTAATCACTGATTTAAGTTCCGTGGTTATCCAGGGCTTGTTGTTCGGGAACACTTTCACCTTTTGTTGGTATTGATTTCTCTATACAGAACTGTATATAGGAGGAAACAACATTCACCAGATCACTAAGCTCGGGAATAGTATGAGTAAATAAACCCCAGTCAGTGCTTTTAGGGACCCTTGTAAATTACCCACAGCATCATCAGTCCATTGATTAACTTCATTTACCTTTGGTTTGATCCATTTTACCAGGAGCCTGTGTCTAAGAGGCATGAGCATTAGGCTGTGATCAGACTGTCTAACAGCTGATAACAATATTGATGAGTAAGTGTCCTTCACATTTCTGTAAAATAAATCTCAAGTCGCTGATTCTCTGGTCTGGCAGATCACATGCTGATAATAGTAAACACTGGTGCTTTTGAGGGTGGCATAGTTAGAATTTCCGTTGACGCTAAATCACAGCAGTTGGGGCTGATCTTTCTATATCATGTATAAGAAAACACAGTTCCCGAGACCCCGTTTTTGCAAAAGCTGTCTAGAATGTAGACTGTGCCTAATACAACATGAGAAAGTTCCCATTCTCACGGCTAGGGTTCGAATCCCATGCAAGCATCAATTTTTTAGTTTTTGTCTTCTATTACTAATCACACCTGGGATATAGATTTTTCATATTGAGAGGAAGAACCTTTATGTTTTGTTGGAGGTCAGATGTCATTTGAGGTCACAAGAGGTTATAAACTGAAAAGTAAACACCATATCTCAATTTAGGGATCATGGATGCGTTTCGTACTTGGAATGCCGTTGGGTTATATTTAAAAAAATACCCTTGCTTTTACGGTAGAGTTGAAAGGTCATCTGAGGTATCCGGTCATAAAAACTGCGGAAACCTTGTAAAGTTAGTTATATCATACTAAGATGCCACGTGAATTTTACAAGAACACTTTTTTGGTGGCGATGAAAGTTCATTTGGAGTCTATGGTGAAAACCTCGTAAACACAATAGCTCATACTTAACGGATCTCATGTTGGCCTGTGGTTGCCACAAAAATGCGTTCAATAATTTAATTGGTTCTGGTGGCTCTCAAAGGTCAATAAGGGTCAAACTATAAAAACCTTGTATGTAACTGTGAGAATTTAAAAATCATCAGATGTTTACAAAAACCCTACATTTATCCCCATTCATTAACACTTCCAGAAATATGCCGACAAAGACACCAAAAAGTACTTTTAAGACAAAATTTCAAAGATAAAGTTTTGATTGTCCCTTGTATTTTTGGCCATATTATGATGTAATGTTTACCAGGAACTAGCCATCGATGACAGACCAACATTTTGAGCTACAGGTCACGACCGATAGTTGACTTGCATCGATTTGCTAGGCAGATTTTATTTAATTTTTGAGAACGTTATTACACAAGCAGACGTTGTTCTTAAAAAGGAAGAATGAATACAAATATCATACATCGTTTTAGAGAAAAGACTGAGCATTTAAACGAAGGGAACTAACTTCTAGCTATTGCTTACAGTCCTACGCTACGAAAGGTTCACAGTTCGGTAAATACACAGTGTTGTGCAGTGTTGTGCTGTGTGCAGCGCATCTGTAACATCCATCTTCTGCCGACATTTGACAGCAATTAAGCTAACGCACTTGCGTTCAAGACCCAGGACAGAGACGGTGTTTTAAGCTGTATTTAGACTCTTTGGAAAAGGGTTATAGAGGTGGTAATTTTGAAAATGTGTTCGAGTTTTTAATATGGATTATGCAGGCCTAACGTTAGGCCGAACTAACACTATACATACAACGTTAGTTCAGAAGTAGCCTAGCTCGTAGCAAGAAAGACCGTGCTAGCCTGTTATCATGTTTCATTGTTCTGTTAGCAGAATTGGCTCAAACGTAAGACCTGGCGCTGTCAGTATAACTTATGTTTAACGTTGCTATGCATGTCATAGTTAATATTTACCACAGGCCTCATGTTGGCATTACCAACATAGAGACCAAAATCACACGTACTTTAGCACTCCAACTTAGGAGTGGAATGCCTGTAACAGGCAGACTGGCAGACAAGCAGACGAGAAGAAGAAAAATATACTATCTTATAACACATTGTAAATACTATAGTTTACAGTACCTGGGTTCAGGCATTATGTATGGACACTTGTGTAGAGCTGAGCTACTAGATGGGTTGTCCTTACTCAGATATTTTTATGGTTTATGTTACTATAGTAATGTATCAGGGACAAAACAAAGTGCACAGTGCAGTGGTAACAGTGATATTCAATTCGTCTTAAAGTTATTCTCTTAACTGTCAAACAGCAGTCGAGAATACCGTTTCAGATTGGCCTCGAATGGTTTTCAGCCAATCAGAATGCAGGAAATCAATAAAAGTGTTATGAATTAAAATTGGGGTTTTACTTATGGATTTATCAAAGTAATGCTTTTGAAAAGATTATGTTGTTCTCTATTATGTAAACATACATACGTACACGCAAACATAACAATACACACATGCACACAAATACACATGCACACACGCTCCCGCACACGCAATAACACATGGTTTGTTTCCCAAGGGTGTAGGAAGCGGGGACTGGGGACGCCAGACCCCTCCCCAGCAAACTTTTTGGGGCGGAAGTATGCTTCAGCCCTCCCCCACCTTCCAAGGACGAAAACGCCTTATTTGTCTCTTCTGTAAGAAATGTCAAAAAATTGCAGTAATTTACCTTCAAATTTGTCCAAACTGATGCACCAAGTTGCATCAAAGGACCCTCAAATATTCAAAAAATTTTCCTAAGGGGAGAGGGACACCTTAGACCCCTTTCCAAGGACGGCGATCCGAAACAAGGTTAAGTCCCCACACTTGAACAGCTTCCTACGCCTATGGTGTTTCCTGATGATGGGTACAACACATGGAAAATGGGGGAATCGTCAAAAATTCTTCAAAATTAATGGGGCACATCTTTGGAAGGTGCAAAATCCAATTTCATGGCAACTTTTGCAATTGGCAATTGGTAATATTCCCACTTGTTGGTGTATCCACACTTGACTAGGGAAAAAAGTTCATGTCCACGATTTATACCTGTTACATACGCACACCATCACGACTGCATTGAATCCTTTTGCATTCGGCAAGGAATCAGAAAGGAGCTTTGGCATTAATAGTCTAAGATGGTACAGAATCTGATGTAACAAAGCGTATTCCTGTTTCACAAATCGAACACTTCTCAGCCAGAATTAACAAGATTGTAAAGGAAGCTGGAGACTAAGTTGGCTGAACAGATGAATACAAGTATTCTCCAAATGTTATAATAAATTATTTCTAAGTAAGGTCTAATTTTCAGGAACTGATCTGATAGTGAAAGTCCACACTTAACAAAGATGTCGTTTGCAGTGCTCTCTCACTATTGATTGTAAAGTCCCTTTCTGTCTGTTTTGGTTAAACATATTCCTTAGATTTACCTTTCACATTAACATATAAGGTGCCGTTTATGATTTGATTTGATATGATTAAGTATATATGTTAAATAACAGTAACAATAGAAGTAAATACGCAGGAGCACGATTAAAACCGGAAAAAGGGCGATCAGTCGACTTGAGCCTGTGAGAGGGAGGGGAAATTTCTCCCCAGCAATCCGAAGGCTCATCAAGATTGGGACAATGGTGGGGGGGGGGGTATGCCGACGTTAAGGAGGGTGAGGAAGGCTTCTGGCTTAGATGTCGGGAATAAGGTGAAGGAAGAAAACATATTAACATTATAAATCGACACTACATCATATTTCAAGAAGCACAAACATACAGATTGTATGTATCAAGTTTGGTGCTGATTCATTTTACCGAGAAATGTTACATGCAAAGCTGCACAACGGGTCGATTCGTTAAACGTTCAGAAATGCATAAAAGAATGTGTCTACATTGGGAGCCAGAGTGGATCAAGTACAACACGTCGGAACTGTTGACCTCTAACTTGGATAACATCCAAGGACCTATCGCATCCACAGGCACGTCCTACGAAGAGGTTCCCCGAGCAATATACTATAGGCTTCTAATACACAAATACAGAAACCCCAACTAATGATGACAGACGTCTGGACCCTTAGAGAAAATTATGCAGGCTATGTATACCTTGGTATGCCACATGGTCAGAGGTTACTATTTAGCGTTTGAAAGTTAACGTCAAACGTAGCTCGGTGAAAAGTTTTGGAAGTGTACTGAAATATCTGCCCTAAAATCAAAAACAGTTACACCGTCTGGGCGACTGACCGTTCTCAGAGATCACACTTTACCGTGCTCAACGTGGCTTCCGACAAAATTAAAAGAAGAAAAACTTCACATACTATTGACTATCAGCGTATTTTATATTTATTGCATTGAAAATAGAAACCAGAAAGCCAAAAGGCTTAGTGATTCCTTGCCAAAAGGGGGTGCTTTGCTACACTGAGGTTCATCCATCAAATTTATACTTCTCTACTACATCATTTTTTATGATGTGGTCACAATTTGACCTCTTCTCATGTCAGCTCATGTCAAATGACCTTTGAACAAAAACTTGCATAACCAAAAAAATGAAAAAGGGATTTGTCTGTACTTCCTCCCTTGTAATGACATGTTTACAAAGTTTCAGTTTTGACCTCTGATGACCTCAAATGGCTTGTGACCTCCATGAAAACCAAAGGGTTTTTCCTCGCACCATAACACATGAACATACTTAGTATGAAATCTATCCAAGATTCCTACCTTAAGATAGCGTATAAGGTTTTCAGAGTTTGACAACTGGTGACCCCAGATAACCTTTGACCTCCACTAAAAACAATAGGTATCTTTCTCTTACCCTAACACTTCCACATACTTAGTATGAGATCTGCCAAGCTTCCTAACTTGAAATATCGTGTAAAAAAGGTTTTCAGACTTTGACCCCGTGACCCCAGATGACCTTTGACCTCCACCAAAACAATAGGTATCTTTCTCTCACCATAACACATCCACATACTAAGTATGAAATATATCCAAGCTTCCTACCTTCAAATATCGTGTAAACAAGGTTTTCAGACTTTGACCCCCGGTGACCCCAGATGACCTTTGACCTCCACCAAAACCAACAGGCATCATCTACTCAATATGGGTAATGTATGTGCCAAGTATGAGATCCCTCAGAGTTACCCTTCTTGAGATATCGTGTAAACAAGCTAAAGCGTCACATATACACACACACACACACACACGACATCACCATCGCATAGATTCCTTGCTTGCCTTCGGCAAGGAATCAAAAATCACGTTCTTATAAAGAAATTGAAAATATATGAGCCTAATACAATTATAAAAGATGTTTGTTATTCCTGGCTACAACCCCAGCATGGGGTTTTAGCCCCTTCTCTCAGCTGACACCTCCCCTGGTTTCCAATCCTGGAAAAGATACCCAGTGAAAAATGGGACGATTTTGGAAGATTTTGGACGACGTGTTTTCTTCCTCCATTTCGTCCTGCGCCTTTTGGACGATTTTGGTAGAAAACATCACTGCTTTTGGACAATTTTTCAAGGTTAAGAGCAAAGGAATGTTTTATTACGTAATTAGCCGACCGTTCCACTTTATAATGGGGATGTCTATCTCAGTTATTGACGCTTACGGCTGAAGGACAAAGTTAATTGTATCTTCCATAACAAATAGAAAGCTTTAACGACCCTACTCGTTAATTTGATCCTGTTTTACGATGGAATAGTACAGGCAGCGATACTGGAATGTGTAATTGTCCTTGATGATTTTTAATGACAGGAAGATTTTGGACGAAATCGTCCAAAAGCTGTAATTTTTCGTCCCATTTTCCACTGGGTAATCAACCAGGCTCCCACAAAAATGCACATACAAATAGACAATCATAGTCTTAGATGTAAACAGACTTGAAAATTGAAAGCAAATAAAGGGAAGTAACTAGTACGAAAGGTACACCAATTTGTGAGTAAGAAAACGGTCATAATTCTCGTACAGGATCTGTTCGAGTAACTGCTCTTTACATGTTTAGAGTAGCAATCAAGTCGTTTGTGGTAAAGAAAAAAGGTATTCTCCTTCTCTTCTGTACTATAAAAGTGTAAAGGTTGTTTTTGAGCTTCAGTAAAGATCAACTTTAGCGCTGAATGATATAATTGCCATGACTCAAATCCATTCGCTATCACATTATTAAAGGTGTAAGTTTTAAAACTGACTGTCCTACAGTGAACCTCAAGCAAATTAAAGCTAGCCTACTAGTCCTGTTCTCAATTCTTCATTATGATTATTTTCAAAATGTACTGAAATCTGAAAAACTTTAATGCACTTTCTTTTACACTTTTTATATTTTGTTTTATTTTACCTTACTTGTAAAAATAAATCAATAAAATGGAAGGCAATTGCATATAAAGCAAGCTCATAAAATTAGTAACTTCTTATTTTTATCCAAAATTATGTTTTACTAAAAAAATTCAAATATATGTTTGGAACATTAATGCAAAATGTATAAACCAAGACTGAAAATAATTCATTCTAAAGTTTGTACATTAAGATCAATAATTAGTGTACATTCACTAAAATTGGATCACGTACTTGATTACCCTTTGCCCCAACCTGTGTGGTGACTTTAACATGGCTGCTTCAATGTAACATTTTTTTCATCTAGCAGGGTGGTGTTGCTGAAAGCTTGTTTGCAAGCGAGTATAAGTTACATATAGTTTATAAATCGTTCCTTACAACTCTCTTTTTCTTGCTATAAACAGCGGTATCAATTGCAAACATTTCGTTTAAAAACCGGTGTGACCCCAACTTTGTCCTCACCCGGTTTTTTCTCAGGTAAAGATACAACACAACAAACGACTATGCTGCACAAATAAGCAAACCTTTAACACTAAAACATATTTTTTTAAGTAACAAAAGAGTCCCCTTTTTCGATGGGACTGTTATATGAGACGGAATGATATCTTCATCTGTTATCCATAACAGCGAGGAATAATACATAAGTTACGAAATAATTCATCGCAACGAATTTTGCAAGTCCGCGAAATAAAGTTTGCTGGCTGGCGAAATACTAAATATGTATCTATTTCTAGAAACGCTTAACTTGAATCTTGCCCTGGATGAGAAGGCTAAAACAAACCAAGACCGATCCTTGAATATTTTTTTGTCATATTCAAATGTTTACTAGTGCTCATTTGTTGTCACTTGAGCACTGACATAGATTTCCCACAATTTCAAAATTACGATGTCTCCCTGCCTTAATTGAGTACAGACGTTTTCCAATTGAAAAAAATAAATAAATTAGCCACTTCAACCTTCTCTAAACTCTTTAAGTTCCAACATACCGATTCAAAGTCCTTTATACATTTATTTCCATACATGTGACTACTAAAATCTTCCTTCCAATTGGTATCGCACCTAAAGTGCACTTTTCTTTTAATCTATTCAATTTAATATCGCACGATGTCATCTTTCCTCTAGTTCTATACACACAACATTGACACACAAGTATGATAACATTTTACCCAGGATTAGATTCCATTCAACTTTTTCCCAAAACACATTCAACTTTGAACGGATTTAACTGGTTTTGAACGGTTGTAACTGGTTTAAAATTTATGGCGAATGGTTTTGAATGGTCATCGTTAACAAGTTAAATGATGTTAAATGGTTTTACCTCATTTTGAATGGAAAAGTGTCCAAAACACATTCAAAATGCAAATGGAACCACTAAGGACCATTCACGTTTTCTTGAATGGAATTTAATCCTGAGTAAAATTACACAAAACACTCGCATAATGATTTGAAGTAGTGTGCCACTCCACCTGAGCTTTCCATCGTCACGTTAACCCCGAGCATGTTGCCACATGCAAGCCATTTTATTCTGGCTTTTTAAGTTATTTTCCCAAACAGTAGTGCCATCAGCTATTTGCCAATACATGTTCACACCCGGCCTACATACAAACAAGTGCTCCTGCAATAATTTTAACATTGCTTCCTCAGTTGACTCTCTAGTGCTAATTTTGTTATAAGTTATACCATCGCCACACGCACCCAAGTCTAGAAGAGAATACATTTTCTAACTGTATGTCAATTAAGTCATTGTGCAGTGTTAGCTCACTAATATCTCAAAGTAAAGTAAGATCCATTTCATACAGTATATTGAGCCCACTTCCGCCCAGGAATGTTCACAGCACAATTAAACAGGGACGCTACATATAGTCCTGCTATTAATGAATAGAACAAACCTGCCATTGCCATTCATACCTAGGTAGGTTGTATTCCATAAGTCAACTTAATATTCAACCAAAGTAAAAGGCCTCAGTCTAGGTGCCAATTTGTTTACTGTCACTTTTGTAGACCATGAATTTTAAATCATTCAAACTTTGTTATTCAGAATAAAGGACCTAAAAGTTACATAACTTTTCATAAATAAATCTTCCAACAGCATAAGAAAACATTGTTTAAACGTTTTCTTAGAAGATATAATATTATAAAATGTATAGCAGTACGAGTACCAAATTATTTTCAAGGCCACTTTTCGCTCAGTGTCAGATGTAAGCTTTTGCAAATGTAAGCAAGTGAAGAATAAATTGCAATGTTATTACAGAGTACTGTATGGTAAAGAGGTGACTTCGAACTAAATGTTGGGATAGCTTGTAAAGTAAGACTTGAAAATAGCTCTTTATTTAAAGTCAACATTTTGACACAGTATGTATAATAGACACAGCATGTAAAATCTAATGCATCCTTTGAGATCTTCGTACTTGGTGTTTTAAACCATTGGTTCGTTTTTTAGTGCAATTACGTCGTTTAAGTGATGCCATTATTGGCAATCCCACACAGCAAAATTCAAATTGAAGTCTACAAATGCAGTCAATAATTTTTGTTTTTACCTCCATCCGTATCCAAAAATTGTGAGTGCAACTAGGTTAACAGTATATTGCAATTACGATATTGTTTTACGGGAAATATTCCACAAGTATTCCTACAGGTTGACCATATATTATTAAAACATTAAGTCTATCACATGCAAACTAAACAGAGCAGATATTTTGATCATGCTTAAGTAAACCAGACTTATTTTCAAGTCGTAACTGAATAAGCCCACATCCCATAGCCAATGTATTACTTCAAATATATTTTTCAAAACAGCAATCAAAATTCTGCATCATATCGCAAACCAAACATACATAGTTGTTCGAGCTGTGGGGTCTTGGGAATGATCTATTTCTTGGGCAGATCTTTGTAGGGAATGTTCATGTACCTTCTTTTCGTAGCACCTAAAATGCAATAAAAGCAATTAAATCAGCTGTTATGACAAGATACATGCTATTACTTCTCTCTTAGCTGCAGCAACCACTGCCTTGACCTTTGGAAGATCCTTGTTATCACTTTATTCAAGCCGGATCTTTTGATAAGGAGGAAAATTCCTACGAAGACTTCACCTGTAATGAACCAGAAGAATGACGATTAAAACAGACATCAAGTCAAGAGAAGACAATGCATTACAAAAGTACGTGACTTTAGCACATCGAAACTCGTTAATCATGTGTGTACAATATCCAACTCTGAAGGCGATTTTTATGAAATATTGGGGGATAAAAGTCAATTGAAGTAAAGTTTATGATGTGAAAATGTGTCATGTGAAACGTCAATGTGAAAAGCGAATGGGAGCATCTTTAAGGTATTTGGGATACCCCCTACATTCCCTAGGATTACCGCCTATTTTTATCAATGAGAAACAAAAATCATTAATATTGACAATACCTGCAATGATAGCCAGCACCACAATATTTAAAATAATAAGAAAGGTATTCAAAACATTGCTGTACTCTTGTGGAACATTCATCGCTGCTACGACTACGTTTATGAGAATCGCAGTTAGGGAAAACATCTGGAGGTTTGGAAAAATAAGAGGAAAATATCTTGTTTCATTAATTTGTTAATTGAATGGTCCGGACTACAAGAGAGTGGGACGGCCATGACTGTATTTTGTTTTCTTAAATGCTTACGTTTTTGGATACATCTAAATTCTTTTGGGATTAGTTAGAAATTTGCATCATTTTCTATAACTTACCTGAAGACGTTGTTCTGATTTGCTCTTCATGGGCAAATACCGTGCATGTAGAAGGAGGTACAAAACCGATATACAAATCGTCACGAGGACAGTAAATTTATTCTCCCATCCAAGCAGAGTAACCAGGACCGTCTGTGCTATTTTCCTTGTCAACTCCAAGATTTCCCAATACCAGAATTGGGCTTTATAATTTTCACAGAGAAAATCAAGCCACACTGGAATTCCTTCCCTTTTTTGGTTTGTTTGTCGTTCACGTCTGGTAAGATGAGCTGCCGAGTAGGTTTTAGTAGCCCAAAAAGGAAGTAGAAAAGGAGAATCCGAGGCGTACTTCTTCAAAAGGAGGAGGAGGACCATTGGAAATGCAATAATATAGAGAAAAGTAACAATATACGCCGAGTATTGGTAAAATAACAAATTCTTACAGTTAACGTCATAATCAGAACGAAGTACAGTTATACACTCTTCATGGTTTTGGTCGAAGCAATACGTTTCACATGCTCGAGGATATAACTGGAAGATGCTTTTGCAAATCGGTGGATAAGTCAAAAACAACATGATGATAACAAATCCCAATATCTTAGACTTCACATCATTTTGATACGCTGTTACATCTTGGACTTCTGTCGAGGGGGAACGATTACGTCTGTAAGCTATTGCTTTAATGCAATAAATTATGAGACCCAAGAAAATAACGACAATAACAAAAATGATTCCGATAAGAAACTCGACCTTAGGATCAATAAACAGGTGTTCATCAAAACACTGTGGTCGGATAAACACTCGTAGAACGTTCATTTCTAGAATCGACAAGGATTCTCCAATGATATACAATTTACCAGTCCAACTGATGTCGTGCAGAGATATGAAAAATTCTCCCACAACTTGGTAAAATCCAAGGATTATTTTTCCTCTAGAGATTAATAGATCAACAAACGACCTCCTGTCGCCAGAACAATTTTTCCTTTTTTTATATTGCAATAAGACTATGAGGTAAATTCCAATACATCCAGATAGTACCACAACAGCTTCAATAAATAAAAACAGTTTCTTCGGGCAGGGAAGGCAATTGTTAAAGATGGAGTAGAAGTCCTTTTTACATTTGCTGCAAAGCCACCCTCGGTACTCCTCTGCACATGCCACGTCCACGCCTCCAGGACTTGCAACGCAGCTGTCAAATCGTGGGCATTTAAACACTTTTGGTATTTCCATGTCATATTGCATATACAGTGTAGAGTTAGTAAAATATCTTGTTTTGTTCTTCAAGTTGGCGATAAACCTTTTGTAATGTGCTTTGCTTGCATTTTTGAAGTCCCAGTTCCAGGAGTAACCATTTTTAATGGTCTTGTAATCTTTTCCTGTACAGTTTGTCCCTTCTTCTAGGCAAATAGTGCAAGCTCCAAAGCGATCAGTACGAGAGAATCCGTCTAAACAGTAACAGGCCCTAAATCCAGCATGCTTCTTTTTGTTTGTGCCATCTGGGCATATAACACAATCTTCTACTGAGTATGCATTTCCAAATTTTGCAAAAGTTCCATTTGGACATTGTTTGCAAACCATTTTGTTAGGATCGTCGATGAGAATACCAATGTAATCCTGGTAGTAACCACCTGGAAAAATATGGTATAAATCTCCATGTTAGCTTTTCAAGTTTACTGTAAGAAATGTAATAACAGAAATTAAAGTTACGTTACCTGGTGGACAAGGTGAACATCCTCCTAATCCATCACCGTATGTACCACGTGGGCAAGGTGCGCACTCAGACGTTTCCCCCAAGAAAGTTGTACAGTAGAATCCTTCACGTTGTAAGGCACCAACAATAAGGTAGTTGACGACCATTGTTGGTACGAAGGTGGGTGTTACACATTTTCTGTAAAAGTGTGGTCAGATTGATAAGACTTTTGCTGAAAGCATGATAAAGTCTTGGTTCTGATTCCTTTAAATAAATATGCAAAATCGTCATTTAACACAAGTGGATGTAAGTAAGATGACTTCCATTCAGTCAACTAGCCATATTTTGCTGTCTCTTGTTTAGGAGTCACATCTGATCATGTTTTCAGTCTAACAGCCTTAAGCGAAACAAAACAAGGCGCCCCTGTTGTTTTTGTCAATGTAACTATGTGCTCAAAAGTTTAAGCAAAGGAGGTACCTTCCCAAATGACAGCGTTCAGGTACGCAATGATTATTACTAGCCGTATCTACATTCAAACGCTTATCTTTAAGTCTTGTTTTCTAATCTATATACATTTTTTTATTCTTATGAAGGCAGTCTTAAATATCGTTAACACAAGTACTTACATCCCTACATGGGTCCTTTGTATTTCCTCAATGCTGTCACAACTCAGGTACCTCAGGAGAGAAGGCCAAATTAAAGATTAAATTTAGAAGAAAGATCTTTGTTGAACGTTTAGTCAATATATCAATTCCAAATCTTTGAGCATCAAATTAACTTGTTGAGGACATTTAGAGAGTCGTAAAATGCATGACACCCCTAACGCCTGTCAATTTGGTTTAATCAGAACACTCATAGTAATTGTCGAATAATTTGTCAGTTCGAACATTCCTTTTTTTGGTGGTTTCATGTTCTAGTGACAACTGTGATCATTTCATCTTAGTGTAACCTTCAACGAGTGAATCTAGTCCTTATTGTGTAAGCTCCGGTAATGATTCTCGCTCCCATGTATCAAACCATTATATTTTGCCTCTTTGCTATTCGGAGACTTTAATAAAGCTACTGCTAATTTTTCTCAACATTGTCCCTTACACAGATTACACTGCCACCATTTTATTGTTCTAATCCTTATTTTCTAACTTCTATTGTCATAGATTCCGCTCCTGATGTACTTTTGTGCCATGCATTGCTGCGTGTAATATTAATTATGTGCAATCTTGCGTACTTAGCTTTTGACATGTTTGAGTCTTTGCATTGTCCATGTTCAGTTAAGAATCAAACTGAGAGGTCACCTGTCAAGTAACACTTACTTTGAAAGGTTATCTGTTTAGTTATTTCGTTTGTTTCGTTTGTTATTTTTTGTTCAAGACCAGAAAAAAACTTATAAATCGAAGACTTTTAAGGATGATCACTATCATTAAAGTATTTTGTAGTGATGACGTACGTTTTCAACAAAGATTCCGTTCTGATAGATTCACGGGAGACTTCCTTTAAATTAGGAGAGCTTCAATTAAATCTTTGACAATAATAATGATAATGATAACGATAATAATAATCGTGGATATCTACTTAGGGCGACAGTTACATTGACTTGTGTACAAAAATTTGAATTTTTCTAACCCTAACCCTACCTCTAACCCTACCCTAACCAAATTTGGTAGAGATACATTCTAGAGGAGGACGAACAATTTAAGCGTATTTCCGACAATAAAATTATTTGTCTATCTAATGATGATGATGATGATGATGATGATGATGATGATGATGATGATGATGATGATGATGATGATGATGATGATGATGATGATGATGATGATGATGATGATGATGATGATGATGATGATGATGATGATGATGATGATGATGATGATGATGATGATGATGATGATGATGATGATGATGATGATGATGATGATGATGATGATGATGATGATGATGATGATGATGATGATGATGATGATGATGATGATGATGATGATGATGATGATGATGATGATGATGATGATGATGATGATGATGATGATGATGATGATGATGATGATGATGATGATGATGATGATGATGATGATGATGATGATGATGATGATGATGATGATGATGATGATGATGATGATGATGATGATGATGATGATGATGATGATGATGATGATGATGATGATGATGATGATGATGATGATGATGATGATGATGATGATGATGATGATGATGATGATGATGATGATGATGATGATGATGATGATGATGAGAAGGAGAAGGAGGAGAAGGAGAAGGAGAAGGAGAAGGAGAAGGGGAAGGGGAAGGGGAAGGGGAAGGGGAAGGAGAAGGAGAAGGAGAAGGAGAAGGAGAAGGAGAAGGAGAAGGAGAAGGAGAAGGAGAAGGAGAAGGAGAAGGAGAAGGAGAAGGAGAAGGAGAAGGAGAAGGAGAAGGAGAAGGAGAAGGAGAAGGAGAAGGAGAAGGAGAAGGAGAAGGAGAAGGAGAAGGAGAAGGAGAAGGAGAAGGAGAAGGAGAAGGAGAAGGAGAAGGAGAAGGAGAAGGAGAAGGAGAAGGAGAAGGAGAAGGAGAAGGAGAAGGAGAAGGAGAAGGACAAGGACAAGGACAAGGACAAGGACAAGGACAAGGACAAGGACAAGGACAAGGACAAGGACAAGGACAAGGACAATGACAATGACAATGACAATGACAATGACAATAACAATAACAATAACAATAACAATAACAATAACAATAACAATAACAATAACAATAACAATAACAATAATAATAATAATAATAATAATAATTTGTACTTCTTATACGGTGAGTAGTTGGTTCAATTACTTTATAATGGACATTGCAGACGATGAGGTGTGAATGAACACAAGTGTTGCCAAAGAAAATCCTCCCTGATCAAAAGGCAATGTTGTTCCTTAATAACACGCTTTGCTTATGGCTTACTCCTCCTGGGTATTATCTTCTTTGATTGAATTGCATTCCTAAAATGCTCATCTACAAAAACTTTTACTATAATGCTTGAAAAGCATATCTAAAGTTGAAGACAGTTTACGGCTAATCATTAAAGACTGGAGGCTAATTAGATCCCAATGCCTATCAAAAACTCTTCATTTCTTAGTCGTAGGGTACTTACTTCAGTATCTGATTTACAAATGTAGGGGCCCTGGTCACGAATCTATGTGGCCCCCTACACTCATTTATTTGTGATATGATAGCTATACACTTATCCCTACCTCTTCAAGTAGGGTTATATGTACAGAAAGAGAATGTGATGTCCTATTTTGTGGGACGCCTTTTGGGGGCCGATGGGCACGTGCCCTGCAGGCTAATGGTTAAATCCGCCTCTCTCTAACTTTGTCGGAAGTGATAAACAAAAACGCAAAAAGATCTCGTTTGATATTGACCGAACTATGTTAGGTAGGTAACCCTATCAGGTAAGTATCCCATTTGCAGGAAAGTATTTCATGTGTTTCCAAAATTAAATTACAGGCTTTCGCATACAATGTCTTAGACCTTTTTACTGTAACAATAAGTTTAGTTTGGATATGGTATATCTACGATAAGGAATTCATACATTAATTGTTGTTGAGTTTTTCCTTTAACATTTAACCACAGTTCTGGTGACATTTAATACAACTTATTACTGGTTGCCAGTGATCGCCCACTTCACCGTGATTCGTGTCTATTAATAGATTATGTTTGTTAGTATTCATTCATTGGAATTATTTGGAACGAATAAATTGACATCATTCACTATTCAATGTCGTGTATAGCCTGCCAAAGGGTAGTTTAAATCCGAAGTACGTGACTGCATTCAAGGAAAACATGTGATGTACAGTTCTATCAGGTTTGTAAAAAAATCAGTCTTAAAACAAATTAACCCTGCCTTTTCAAAATGCACCCACGTGGCACTTATTCTGGACAAAGAGAGGGTGTTTATGCAATAACACATTTTTCTACCGGCTGATTATGGTTTACAACTTCGTTTATTAAAACTCCATTTCAGGGATTAGGTGATGACAATTGATCTTCAACGCAAGACCCGTTTATGGGTTGTAAAATTTTGGTAGTAACTCGGAGTTCCCATACTTTTTATAAAGGCTTATACTTACAAACTGATGTTTGTCCCTTCCCATTCTTTGAAAGTGGTATTTCTCACTCGCACTAGGGGATTCGCGTACAAATGTCTGTTAAACAGATGAAAAAATATCCAAAATTACACAGTCTTACAATCTTTTAGGTTCGCACCGTTGACTAAAACCAACAGACATTTTAACTAGAGAAAAGGTCATTAGTGATAGGCGAGAAAAAACCTGCTTACTTCCGAAAAGATTTTATGCATATGACGTTACAGAACAGAGTCGTTGCAACCTTCACCAACAAATGAAGCTAACAAATTGGTGGTCTGGTGCGATACACAGGTAAGTCTACTACGCGCTTGTTTGCATGCATAGTCTTCATTGCTTACTCTGAAAAATGTCGTCGCATGACGTCAATGTAAAAGAACTATTTAACTAGCTTTATACATCCTGCACGTCCAGTTAAGCCATTTAAGGCCATAGTGTAAGTTCTAGATAAATATATATGTATGCGGCCACGCTTGGTGCTTTGATTACTGTATATATTTACGCACATTGACGTGCATATATATATATATATATATATATATATATATATATATATATATATATATATATATATATATATATATATATATATATATATGTTGCGGATCACGAGGAAATATCGTCTGAAAAAGTGCAACGTAGGGCGAAATTGCCCATGGGGCGAAAAAGCCGCTTCGCCTTAACGTTTTAACCCACTATTTCAATGGGAAAACGTAACTATATGGTAAAGTCCTATTCAGGACACACGGTACATTTAATTACCCCAACGTACACGAAATTACGTACACATATCCGTTAACACGTTTACCTGAGGAGCCATTGCAATAACGTGTATGTATATCTCAAAACGCAAAGGGGAAATACATCCTTAAGTACTTTACTGTATTTTTTCGTTTTTTTTTTTTTTTTGTTTTTTGTTTTTGTTTTGGCGTTATACCGATTTCGCTCTTTGGGTCGTTCCAGCGTTATATATGTATGTATGTAGGTGAGTGTGTGTGTATGTATGTATGTATGTAAGTATGTACGTATGTATGCATATATCGCTAATTCGATACTGAACAGCGCCCCCACTTTAGGACGAAAAAATAAAGTACATCATATATCTCGCCACAACGTATTCAAGATATAATCAACGTTATTTCAAAGGCCTGCCATCCGTGCGTGTTAGCAGATACGTGTCCGTAAATTCGTCGACATAGAAGTAATAGCATATAAACTGTGTCTTTAAAATGACATTTCAATACGCTTACGTATTTCTATATAAAAAGTGTGTGAAAATGCCAAGGCGAAATGATTTTTTCGCCCTATGGTCGACTTTTCAACAACTCCCCCCCCCCCTCCTCCAAGTGGGTAATTAGTGAGACATATATATTCCTACTGTACGGGGAAATCGGTATATCGCGGTTTCGTTAAGGCGAAAAAAGAAACAATAAAATACATTAAAAAATATTTCCCCTTTTGGAAACCAGATATACAACAACGCTTTTCAATGGCCCACCATCCGTACGTGTAAAAAGATACGAGTACGCAACTTGGTCAACACTGAAGTATTTGCATGTAGATTATGTTGTGAAACAGACGTTACCATCCGTTTACGTATTCCTATATAAAAAGCGTGTGATTTCGCAAAGTCGACCTGATTTTTTCCCCTTTTAGACGATTTCCCTTTTTAGGGGTTTTTTTTCATACAATATTTCCCCTTAATCCCAAGTTAGCAATGTGTATATATATATATATATATATATATATATATATATATATATATATATTTCACTAATTCCCACCTTAAGGGGAAAAAGTTGAAAAGTCGACCATAGGGCGAAGAAAAAAATGGGGCGAAAAAACGGATTCGACTTAACGTTTTCACACACTTTTTATATAGGAATACGTAAACGTATGAAAGCGCCCTGTTTAACACTCAATGTATAAGTAATTACTCGACAAATTTACGGACACCTATCTGTTACCATGTACGTATGGCAGGCCATTGAAATAACGTTGTTTATATCTTTGGGACGGTTGGGCTAAATATATACTTATGTATTTTATTATTTTTTTTTTCACCTTAACGTCGGATGATATAAAGAATTTCCCTTTAAGGTGGGAATTAGCGTATATATATACATATATATATATATATATATATATATATATATATATATATATATATATATATATATATATATATATATATATATATATAAATATATGAACCCGCATCCTCCGCTTTCCGGGCAGAGTCTGTGACCACTACACCAGTTATGGCTCGTGATTCCCAGAAGAGACAACAGGCTACAAATACCTCGCGTGATTCAAGTTTCTCTCCTTGTTACCATGATAGTCCCGAAGCGGCAATGAATAACAGTAGGTCGAGGTTGGTAGATCGAAGTTAAAATATATATATATATATATATATTATATATATATATATATATATATATATATATATATATATATATATATATACCTAATTGTGGAATAAGGGGAAATTTTTGCTGAAAAAATCAACGTTAGGGGGAAATTGCCGTTAGGGGGAAAATTTGCTTTCCCCCTAACGTTTTTACACACTATTTCTATGGGAATACTTAATTGTATGGTAAATTCCATATAGCAACACGTAATACACGCAATTACTTCAATGTTGACCAAATTACGGACACCTATGTGTTAACATGTATGGCTGAGGGGCCATTGAATTTACGTACATGTATACCATTTTACTTAAAGGCGAAATATATGTTTATGTATTTTATTGTTTTTCTTTCCCCTTAACGTTATTGAGATATACAAATTTCCCCATAATGTTCGATCCAGTGGAATATATATATATATATATATATATATATATATATGCCCTTCGTTTAGAGACCATCTGCTTGACCTCTCATGAAAGCCAAATCCCTATTTAAACCCGTCCTGTGAGTGTTTAGAGAGATGATCATCCTCGATTGCATCTTTCCTGTGCGCTTTTAAAATTTCCGTACAACAAAACACACTTTAAATCAGACAAACTGTGCCCAGGCAGATTAAAATGTTCGACGACGGGGAATCCAGGGCTGTTGTTTCTTACGCTTTGCTTATGATTATTAAACCGAAGTCTAAATTTGGTGCTTGTTTCTCCTATATATGTAGCGTGGGGGCACTTCTTGCAGAAAAGTAGGTAGACATCAATACATGTATCACAAAGAAAATTTCCTGGTTTTAGAATTTTGCCTGAAGCAGCGTGAAATATGGTGAGAGAAAACTCCATGTGTTTGCAAACGTGGCAACGAGGCTTGTTGCAACTCTTATTGCCCGTGTTTAGGTCTTCCTCAGCAGTTAGCGTAGCATAGTTCTTAAATTTTGGGGCTGTTTGTAGGCAACCATTGGGGGTTGCTTGAAAATTTCATTGACGGATGGATCACATTTGAGTATCTCCCAAGATTTCTTAATGCTATTTGTTAGCCTGTTAGGGGTCGGTTGGATGGGTGGTATGTGATGACTAAGGGTACACGATCGCAACTGGATTTCTGGCGGTACCGAAGGAGATTGTGCCTCGGTAGGCCAGCACTTTTAGAAGTAACCGTCCAGGAGTTTGTAAGCATGGCCCCTATTAAGGAAAAAGTGCACAAGATCTGTTGCGTTTTCAAGATAGGTATTGTCAGTGGAGCATAAACGGCGGTACTTTAGTAATTGACTGTACACGACGAATTTTTGTGTGTGACGGGGGTAGAAGCTATGGAAATGAAGATTAGTGTGCCTGTCTGTAGGTTTAGTATAGACAGATGTGACTATTTTTCTGCCCTCAATCATCACCAGTACATCTAAGAACGGCACTTCCTCTGAGGAATAATCAAGACCTCGGTCTTCTTAATCAATAGACCTTTCATATATATATTCATTCCTTGATAGATATTTAAATTACTAGACATATATATATACATATATATATATAACGCTAATTCCCACCTTAAGGGGAAATTGTTATATCTGCTTGTACATAGGGCGAAAAAAAGATAATAAAATACATAAGAAATAAATTCGCCCTAACGTCTAAAAATATAATTAACGTTATTTCAATGGGCAGCCATCCGTTCGTGTTAACAGCTAGGTGTCCGTAAATTTGACAACTTTGAAGTAATGGCATCTAGTTTGTAAATCTAAGAGGGCGCCCTTGTAAGTTTACGTATTCCTATAGAAAAAGTGTGTGGAAACGTTAAGGCGAAACTTATATTTCACCCGAATTTTTTTTTTCCCCTTAAGGTCGACTTTTCAACAACAACTTTCCCCCTAAGTGCCGAATTAGAGAAATATATATATGTATATATCTATATCTATATCTATCTATCTATCTATCTATATATATATATATATATATATATATATATATATATATATATATAAGATAAAGGAGATACAAGCGAATATCTTTAGAGATGTCATGTTGCAATATTTCGAAGTGGTCACCACTTCATCTTCAGGCAAATGCAAAAGTACAAACGGGCACAAGCAGTAATATACTAGATAAGGCATGCATGGAGAAATATTGAGTCAAAATACTTTATTTGCGTCCGACCAAATGGTAGCAGTGCCTGGTTTGAGCTGTTAAAAACAAGATATGCTCGTTATAAGTCAAAGGTCTCAGCGGACACATTGATTCAACGAGATTGAAAAGCACTGTGGTTGCAAACCAAAACAACAACGAAGAAGCCTAGGCCAAAGGTAACGATACCGAGTAATAATGTATACAACATGCCTACACACTAGATGAACGGTAGGCTGAATGGAACCGTGATTATGAACGTAAACAAAACGTTGAGTTGTGGTGAGCGTGAGGTTCAAACAACTTACGACAACGTAAGAAGTTACAATAGGCCTATAGTGGGCGAGTACTGAGTCAAGTCCAGACATATACAAAATTAGAACTTAGAAACAGAACAAATAATCCTAGAAATGGATGAAGAGGCTACTAAGGAAATGGAGGCCCTGAAACAAATGAGAAGAAACAAGAAGAGTCAGTTAACATGAACACTGAACATATGTACAAAATTAATTGACAAAGAAGAGAAAGATGAAGAAATTATTCAGAACCAATTAAAGAAAGCAGAGGAGCTCTTTTCCAGTGTGGAAGAGATTCACGCAAAAATAATTACAGAAAAACAGATGATGTAGCTTTCCAAGCAGCAGAAGAATGGATGGCAAAAGTTGAGAATAATTACTGGCAAGTAATACCGAAGGTTAGGGCAGAGTTGCAGAGGTCAAGTAAAGGTGTTACATAGGTAGAACAGCAACAAGTAGAGGACGCGCAGCACATACTAGGCCTAGAAGGTGAACGCAGGCAAACAGCTAGAAGTGACAGGCAAGAGAGCATGGCTTAGGTTGAGGAAGAACAGGTGAAACTAGAGGCGGCAGATCAGAATAGTTTATTCGAGTCATTAAAGCTGGCCATGAAGCTTCCAAAAGTGGAAATCTCATACTTTTATGCTGATTCGTGGCAATATTTCAGTTTAATCAATTCATTTGATGTGCTTATTGCCAGTAAATTACAGTGTGAGTTTACAAAGTTGCAACATCTCTTAAAATTTTGCAAAGGTAAGACTTACAGTGCAATCAATGCATGTGAGTTTGTGGGACAAAGTGTGTTTACAAAGGCACTAGAAATATTGAGGATTCAATTTGGTCAACCTCAGATGATTTTAGAGGCTACGATATCAAAGCTAGAGAAAAGAAAGGCTGTAGAAACATCAGAAGAATTGTGGGAGCTAATAGGGAATTTGAAGAAATGCCAAATACTTTGTCAAAGTTGGGTTATGAAAATGATCTTAATTGTAGTAGTACACTACTTACTGTGCACAATTTGCTGCCCATTCACATCCAGACAAAATGGAACAGTAAATCTCGTGAAGTTTTGACAAAACAATAAAATATATTGTTGCAAGACCTTATCAATTTCCTGGAAAAACAGGCTTCTGTATGGAGCACTATGTTTGGTAGACAACTGCAATTAAATTTAGAGAAACAGAGAATCAAAAGAATTTGAACCGAGAAAAAATGTGGGTCCAAGACAAAATGAATACAAAAGTACTTATCATACAGCTGGTGTTAAAGATTACAGTCCCAAGTGTTCATGTTGTAATACTGGTAATCATAAGCTATGGAGGTGTCCATCCTTCTTAGAGATGAGCATTGATGACAGATGGGAGTATGCATCAAAAAATAAGCTATGTTTCAAATGTTTGGGAGAACACTTTGCTGCTCAGTGTTCAAGAGAAATGAAATGTAATATCAATAATTGCTATAGGAATCATAATAGATTGCTACATAAGCCCCATGAAGGGGAGCGGCAAATACCTGTAGAGCAAGCAGAGAGTCTGCCTAAAACAAATGCCAGCAGTAGCACCCCTGAAAATAATGCCAGTGAGGGCAGGCCAACCTTTCATTCAAATGGCCAGATGAGCCAAAAGATATCATTTAGGACGGTCCCAGTCCTAGTGCATGCAAAGAATGGGCAAGTTATTGAGGCAAATGCTTTACTGGACGATGCCAGTGAGCAAACGTATGTTAATGAAGATTTAGTGTCTGAGCTAGGACTCAGTGGTAAACAAGAGGAGGTATGTGCAAAATTGTTGAATGGTAAGGAAGAAAAATTCCTATCCTTTCCAGTGAAGTTCAAAATTTCTTCTTTGAGTGAAACAAGTAAAACATATGAGATTGAAGCATTAACAATCAAACATTGTTGTGGTGACTTGAAGCCCACTGATTAGTGGTAACAGGAACAAAGTTAACATTCTGATAGGGTTAAACTATGCTATGTTACATGAATCAATTAAGGAAGTGAAGGGAAGAGATGGTGAGCCCATTGCAAGACTCACCCCCCTAGGGTTTACATGTGTAGGACCAGTGTCACCTACTCAAAGAATTAATTCATTTCACACTAGATTGGTGAGAACATTTCATTGTGGTCTAGAGAGACAAGTGGATGAAACTCTCAGAAAATTCTGGGAAATAGATAACTCAGGGTTGAGTAATAAAGTACAATGTTATACACAAGAAGAGGAAGAGGCACTCAAAGTTGTGTCAAAATCAATGGTAAAAGTAGATACAAGTGACAGATATCAAGTCAAGATTCCATGGAAGGAAAACGAGAAAATAAAATTAATGTCAAACAATTATGAGTCGGCGGAGAAAAGACTTAAGAGTCTAGAAAACAAATTGCAAAAAAATAAAGAGTTAGGTGAAGCATATCAAGATGTGATCCAAGGGTATTTGAACAAAGGTTATGTGAGAAAATTAGAAAAGGATGAACCAAAGGTTACAACAGAGTGGTTCATTCCGCACTTTCCGTTAGTAAAAATGGTTCGTGCTACAACAAAAGTTAGAGTAGTGTTTGATGCAGCTGCTGAGGATAATGGCAGGAGTTTAAACAATTTGATAAACAATGGTCCCAAATTACAAAATGACCTACATGATGTATTAATCAGGTTTAGACGTGATGAAATAGCTGTTGTATGTGATATTGCTGAAATGTATCTGCAGGTAGAAGTAGACAATGCAGATAGGTCAATGTTTCGCTTTCTGTGGCGAGATCTGGATATTCAAAAGAAGCCACAAATCTATGAGTTTTGCAGATTGCCTTTTGGATTGAATGTATCACCATTTATTGCTCAGAAGGTTTCACAAGAAAATGCAAAGTTAAACATAAAGCAATTTCCCTTAGCGGGAGCTACAGTTTTGTCATCAACATACATGGATGATAGCATGGATAGTGTTAAAGATGAAGATACTGCAATACAATTGTATGAAGAGCTCACAATGTTATGGGCAAAAGCAGGAATGAGTGCTAGAAAGTGGGTTTCAAATTCTAAGAGAGTTCTTGAGGCTATTCCTGAGGAGCACAGAGCTAAAGAGATGAAAATTATTGATAGTGAGTGGCCTTCAGTTAAGGCATTGGGGTTAACATGGTTGGCAGAGAAAGATATGTTTGTGTTCAAAGGCCCAGACAGAGCCATGGAAAGTATTTCTAAGAGAAATGTGTTGAGTCAAATTGCAAGCCTATTTGATCCGTTGGGTTTTCTGTCACCTGTGATAACTACAGGAAAGATTTTACTTCAAGAAATTTGGTCAAGTAGAGTACAGTGGGATGAAGAAATTGGTCAGGAGTTAGCTGTAAAGGTTAGAGCATGGGTCAAGGATTTGCAAAACCTTGATCAGGTAGAAGTGCCAAGATGTATTCAGTTTAAGCAGGGTAAAACACAAATTCATGTATTTTCTGATGCTAGTAAGGATGCTTATGCTGCTGTGGCATATGCAAGGAGTGAAACAAATGAAGGAGTAAATGTAAAGCTTGTAGCATCCAAAACTAAGGTGGCACCTTTGAAAGACTCATAATTTCTAAGTTAGAGCTGATGGGTGGAATGCTTGGGTTAAAGTTGGCAAAATCAATCACATCTGTGTTGAACTACAATTTAGAGGATGTTGTGTTCTGGGTGGACAGTCAAAATGTACTTTATTGGATAAGAGGGAGAGGAAAGTTGTTTAAGCCATTTGTGGCAAACAGAATTGGTGAAATTCAACAATTAACAAATCCAGCACAGTGGCGTCATGTGCCAGGTAAAGATAACCCAGCTGATTTAGCTTCGAGGGGGACAAATGTATTGAAAATGATAGAGGAGGAAAACTGGCAAAACGGACCAAAATTTCTGTGTGACGGTCCAGACAGTTGGCCAAAAAATAAAGTTAGTGATGTTGTTGGTGAGGATCAACGTAAAGTAGTTGTATCAATGATGACCCAAAAGGTTAAGGTTCCATCCGATGATGAGTGGAGGTTGGAACCTAGTCGTTTTAGTAGCTGGGAGAGATTGCGGAGAGTAACCGCATATCTACTTTGTTTTGTGAATAATTGTCGTAGTGAGACAAAAAATAGAGAATGCAGTAAAATATTGACAAATGAGGAAATTCGAGATGCAGAAAATTATTTGGTGAGAGTTGCACAAGAGGAAGCATTTAGTAGGGATATTGGTGATATTAGGAAGGGGAGATTTGTAGGCCAAAGTAGTGTTCTGAAAACTTTGATGCCGAGGGTAGATGAGGACGGTGTGTTGAGGATGAGTGGTCGGTTGAGTCTCATTGAAACATTGCCATATGATGTGAGATTTCCAGTCATTCTTCCAAGGAAACATGCCTTAACGAAGTTAATAGTCAGAAAGTACCATACTGATGCTAATCATGCAGTGGGGACCAATCATATTCTGACAAAACTTAATGAAAAGTACTGGGTAATTCACGGGCGTGAAGAGATTAGAGAGTGTGAAAATAATTGTAATCAGTGTAAATTGATGAAGTCAAAAGTGGGTGAACAAGTAATGACACGATTACGCAGGACCCTTTGTAACCATTCAAGGCAGGGGTCGTATGAGGGCTAAAAGATACTTGTGCCTATTCACGTGTTTAAGCACAAGAGCTGTACATTTAGAGTTATCATATGGACTTGATACAGATAGTTTCTTAAATGCTTTTTACAGATTTGTGAGTCGTAGAGGTGAACCAGAAGAGGTGTTTTCAGATAATGGAAGCAATTTTATTGGTGCGTGTCGAGAATTAAAGGAGGTTTTCAAACAAATTGACAAGGCTAAAATTCAAGAGGATACAGCGGGTCTAATGAAGTCTGTGATCTTCAGAAATGACAACTTACTTATCTAATAGAACTTGACAGAACTATCCAATCTTAAGTGTATCCTTCTAGGCTCGAATACCGCACGCTCAAGAATAGACTTAGGTCTGAGAGTAAGTGGATAATCAAGCTTAACATCTACAACAATGGATTAAACTTGGATTTAGGTGCTATTATTATGTCATTCACTATCATCACCTCTCTCTCCCTGTATATATATATATATATATATATATATATATATATATATATATATATATATATATATATATATATATATATATATATAGGGAGAGAGGTGATGATAGTGAATGACATAATAATAGCACCTAAATCCAAGTTTAATTCATTGTTGTAGATGTTAAGCTTGATTATCTACTTACTCTCAGACCTAAGTCTATTCTTGAGCGTTCGGTATTCGAGCCTAGAAGGATACACTTAAGATTGGATAAGTTGTGACTGTGTTCGCTGAAGTGCTTGGCAACTTGATAACTAATAGCGTTATCTTTGACCGTCTTTTAGTGGTTATTGAATCTGAGTCCTAATTTCGATCCAGTTTGTCCAATATAGTTACCGTTTTCACATTTATTACAGCATTATCAAATATACGACATTGATTATATCACAATTGAAATGATTCTCCCTTTGTCATTCGTGGTAAAGCGTGACAGTCTGGGCTTTTTACAAAAACTTCACCATGTACTATACTGTTTTCATTGTATGAAGCCACATCACTTCATTATTTGTGCTGAAGAAGGGCATACACGTATATAGCTACATGTATGTCTCGTGCTCATCCCTGCTCTTCCCTGGGTGCCACACTATTTATCATCGCCTCCTTATATTATGGCGCATATATTTTACAATATATATATATATATATATATATATATATATATATATATATATATATTATATATATATATATATATACATACATATATATATATTTATATATATATATATATATATATATATATATATATATATAATATATATATATATATATATATATATATGTAGTCCAAAAAGACGCATCGTATCACGTACTACAAATAGAACACAACAAAATCAAGACACTCGAGGATTCAGGTTAATTTTCGGGCAGCACTGTACCCTTGAACACACCTCGTGAAATACTAAACGAATAAGCGAAATACACCGTACACAAGTCTTAAAATGAGAGAACACACAAGAATACGTACGAACAGACAGGATTGCACGCCCGAATGAATAAGAGGACCTAAGGAAAAGAGAGCTCAAAACTGGAGGAAAAAGTAACCGACGACAATAGAAGTTAAACCAAGCGGAAACAAGAAATCAACGAATAAAGCTCTGTCCCGTTTTTGTATACTTGCACGGTTTTGGCAGTAGAAAGTGTCGGAAATGTTTAAGCCATGAGGAACCAATGTATTAAGTTTCCAAATCAAATGTCTTTCTTTCACATCTAATACATGGTTTAATTTACGAATGTCTTTTGTGTCAAACCCTTCAGTTTTCAAAACTTCTAAAATTTGAAATTTGAAATTGTCTACCCCATGTGATTTAAGATGAGCATATAGAGCAGAAGTTCCCGATTTAGTAGTATCCCCGTTCACAAATTTACGATAATCCGATTTATAGCAACTCATACGTAGCCTTACATTGTTGGACTGACCTACATACTGTTTCCCACAAACTACACATTTGATCAAATACACAGCCCATTTAGTATTGCAATCGGTACCTTGATTACGGCATGTGAATGTTCTACCATCACTGGTACTAGTAACTTTGTCAGAGGCTATAAAGGGGGGGGGGGGGCATAGCTGACAGCGCTTTCCATCACATTGCTGGCTGATTACATCCGTGTCTTCCAAATCGGCTCGGAGCTTAACCCGGCATAAAAGACCGCCCAGGATCTTCGCTTGGGAAAACGAAACTATTGGTGGACGTTTAACCACCTTGAGCACGCGGTCGGATGTATGCATGAGAGGTACTTTTCGAGAGTCCCCCTGATGTCTCGTAAGCCGGGATGAAACTTCACCGTAAAGTATGTCCGTCTGACGTCACTGTCCGAACGCTGCTGTGGGTTGTGGTGCGCATCAAATGCCCTTGTACCTGTTGCCGTGTTCGCCTTCCTTGGCTACGCCGAACAAGATACTCCACCAATTCATTACACCTAGAACGGGCGGTTGCTGGGTCGCTACAGATTCGAAGTATCCGAAATAGCCTGCGAATACGTGATCGCTTTTTTGTACGATTAGGGTAGCAGCTGTCCATATGAAGGAACTGGTGAGTATCTGTTGGCTTACTATACAAATCCGTAGTTACACTACCATCGTTGTTAAGGGTAACCGAAACATCAAGAAAGTTCACAGACCGGAATGAGTAATCGTACGTGAACTGAATAGCCGGATGAACCGTATTGATGAACGAAAGGAACTCTTAAAGTTTATCCCTACCCTCAGTTCAGATCATAAAGACATCATCAATGAACCGGAGCCAGATAGAAGGATAAACAGAGCATTGGTTCAACTAGTCACGTTCAAAAATGATTTAAAATAGGTTTTCGTAACTAGGGGCCAGTTTAGTTCCAATTGCGGTCCCGCTGGCATGAATAAAGAAGTCCCGCCGAGTTAAAATCAAAAACATTGTTTCAACACGAGTTCTGTCATGTCACAGATACTGGATATTGTTTCTGCCGGAAAAGAGTTTTCTCTAAGAACTGTCCGGAGGTTTGTAACCCCGTCGGCATAAGGTATTCGGGGATACAACGCTGTTTCGTCAATAGTACATGGGATGGAACCAGGGGGAATAAGACAAAGCGCACGCAACTTAGCAGGAAAGTCTGAGGTGTCACGTATAAACGACGGAATCTTCGGCACTAGAGGTTGAATGAACTGGTCCACAAGTTCCTACAACCCCTCGGGAGGTGACCCACTCGCAGACACCACAGGTGTCCCTGGACACCCTCTTTTGTGAACCTTAGGAAGGTAAAACCGTCCAGGTCTCGAATCAGAAGATTCAGCGAAACTAGCCATATCTTCCGTAATAACACTACTAGTTTGGAGACGTGACAGGATGTCACTGACTTTTTTTATGACGTCTGTACAAACACTTTTTGGAACTCGCTTATACACGCTCGTCTCACTAAGTTGACGGTATCCTTCCGCTATGTACCGATCCCCCGACATTACAACCACTGCTGACCCTTTGTCAGCCTCACGTATAACTATATCATTGTTCTGCTGGAGAGCATGAAGTGCCCGACGTTCCTCGGATGTAAGGTTAGGAACGGTTCTTCGTTCAGGGGCACTCATTATTTCTGAATCAATCACGGAAAGGTACATATCTAAAGCTTTGTCACAATTAGGGGGTGGCGTCCAGGTGGATTTTTTTTTGCGAAACTTAGGAGCGTCCAATCAGCTGGGGATTTTACGGCAGCAAAATACTCACCCAACCTGAGTGACCGATCAAATCGGCGCACACTTTCCTTTAGATCAAGTCGATCAACATATCATTATATATATATATATATATATATATATATATATATATATATATATATATATATATATATATAATATATATATATATATATATATATATATATATATATATATATATATATATATATATATACTCTGACATACAAAAACCGTCAGTCCAATTTTAATAGAGTGCCAATGGTAATTGAGTACCATCCCGGTCTACCACCATTCGCCAGATTCATCCAAAACCATTTGCCCATACTTCAAAGCACGGCTCGCCTAAAGTCTATCTTTCCCGCTCCCCCCGTTGTTGCTTTTTCCCGCCCCCCAAATTTACGGGACATTTTGGTACGGGCAAAATTTCAGGACAAAATCTCAGTCGAGGCTAACAACGAGAATTTTGGATGTTCACCTTGCCCGTCCAATTGCAAGACGTGCGCTCTGATTGATTCAACTAAATACTTTCAGAGCTATCAAACTGCACGCACTTTCCAAATTAGATAATCAATTAATTGTCTTTCCAAAAACGTCATATATCTCATCTACTGCAATTTATGTGGAACGCAGTACGTGGGGGAATAAAAAACTCCCTCAGGATGAGAATGACACAGCACAGGTCAGCAATTAAAACCCAAAAAATTGATCATCCTGTTGCCAACCATTTCAATTTACCGCATCATTCGATAGACAATTTACGTGTCATTGCTATCGAACAAAATGATTCATGGGACAATAGAAGCCGTAAGACAAAAGAAAATTTCTGGGAATGTCAACTCAAGACTACGTCGCTATTCGACCTGAATATCCGAAACGACTTACCAGCATACTGATTGAAGGGATTACACTCTAGGCGTAAGTAATCTTATTAGACCGTCTCCGCCACACCTATTTCAATAGGCTTACTCAAATTACTTAGTCTCGCCTCTTTCAAAAACGATAGTCCTAATTGACTATCAGTGGGGACCATTGTCCTCACGATTTTAAAGCTGTAAGTCCCGTACACTCCTTGTCACTCTTGTGATCAAGCACTGAAGAAGAGCTAGTATTGTTCGAAAGCTTTGCAAAAACCTTTTATGGCTGTTGTATTTACCAAATTTCTAGCTTCTACTGCTGTCACGTATCTCATTTGAGATCCAGCCATTCATTTCTGTAGCACTGCTGTTATACAGTATTTCCGTCAACATATATATATATATATATATATATATATATATATATATATATATATATATATATATATATATATATTCATATATACAAATATATTATATATTTGTATATATATGAATATATATATATATATATATATTTATTTATATATATATATATATATATATATTTATTTATAAGTAGAACTACGAAGCGACTTTATATGAGTGAGTCAATCAACGCTATAGTAATTAGTCGCACAAAATCCTTAGGCCATTTGCCCTCTTACTTAGGCATTTGCCTTATACTGAAAGGGGATGTTTATATGAGAATGGAAAACTTAGCCTCAAGCAGGATTCGAACCAGCGACCTCCCGTATAAAAGGCGGATGCTCTGACCACTGAACCATCGGGGCCTATGTGACAGAAAACGGTCAATTGAGTTTAAATACTTAAGTATATCATATATATATATATATATATATATATATATATATATATATATATATATATATATATATATATATATATATATTCATTGATGTATATTTTAATTATTAGACAAACGAAAAGCACAAAGTATACATATTAATGATCGTTGAAGTAAATATATATATATATATATATATATATATATATATATATATATATATATATATATATATATATATATATATATATATAACGCTAATTCCCACCGTAAGGGGAAATTGTTATATCTGCTTGTACATAGGGCGAAAAAAAGATAATAAAATACATAAGAAATAAATTCCCCCTAACGTCTAAACATATAAATTAACGTTATTTCAATGGCCAGCCATCCGTTCGTGTTAAAAGCTAGGTGTCCGTAAATTTGACAACTTTGAAGTAATGGCATCTAGTTTGTAAATCTAAGAGGGCGCCTTTGTAAGTTTACGTATTCCTATAGAAAAAGTGTGTGGAAACGTTAAGGCGAAACTTATATTTCACCCGAAAATTTTTTTCCCCTTAAGGTCGACTTTTCAACAACAACTTTCCCCCTAAGTGCCGAATTAGAGAAATATATATATATATATATATATATATATATATATATATATATATATATATATATATATATATATAGTAGGTCGAAATATGGTAGATTGAACTCTGAATGAATTGGTCAAAAGTCATGTTAACTGTTCGATCATGAAATTGAAATCAATCCCAAGTATTGGCATAGCCCTAATAAACAAGGGAAAGAACAGAAGAAATAAATTCAGAGAGAAAATTAAATCACGACCAGGACTCGAACCCGTGTCTTTTGCATACAAGGCGACCGCCTAAACCACTCGGCCATCGTGACACTTGTGGATTTAGACGTAGACCAAGGTCAGTACAAAACCGCCGCACTCAATTTCCTCTTCTGTTACCATGGTAATCCCCAACCTACTGAATATTCAGTAGGTCGAAATATGTTGAACAAATAATCATCCATAACGGTGCTCCGAATTTGCTCAATAATAACAAAACGAATTTTACTGAGAATAGGTGGTTTACAATTAAAATGAACGGCTAACTCTCACCTTGCTTTATTATTAAGTTTATTAACCATGTCGGATTTATGATTACGAAAACGAACCTTAAAGGGAGTTGATATAGAACCTACATATTGCACGTTACAATCTACGCAAGTGGCAAGATAAGTAACATTGCAAAGCTAAAAAAGTTAACGCATTCATCTAGAAAGTTTGCACAAAGGTCACAACGACCTCTAACACATTTAAGCAGCCATATTCAGTCATGTTAATATCATCAGTTACATTACAACTTACAGAAGACTTCGTAATCTGAAGGTGATCTTTCAATGATTTACACTTACGAAAAGCTGGAAACTGATTGAATTATCTGGAAAAAACCTCTTTCATTTTGGGGGAACTATATAATAAATGTAGATTTTTGCGTATGGCGTTACCGATGTTGGGCAAAGCAGGGTTAAAATCTAAAATAAGCGGAATTTTGGGTGACTCTTTTCTTAACAGTTTTGTTCAAACGTTGGGTCCTAGGTACACTGTCTTCTTTATCAAATTGATCTTGGACAAAATCCGGGTGGTACCCTTTGTTAACTAAATACTCCTTAAACTCGCAGAAACGTTTCTTTAAAAATTCTGGCGTATACAGCAAATACGTTTGAACCGTGAAGTTATGCTAAATGGAATGCTGGATTTACAATTAAATGGGTGAGCGCTATCAGTTCGGAGGTAAAGGTGACCGTCTGTAAGTTTTGAGAACACAGCTGTGTGTATTTGTCCTTCCTCCAAAATAAGTAGGACGTCAAGAAACTCTAATTCAGTGTCCGAAGATCTAACAACGAACTCAATAGACGGATAGATTGAATTAATAAAGTCAGTAAATGTACCAAGTGCCTCATACCCATGAGTCCAAATTTCAAATATATCGTCCCGATATCTCCAACAATTATTTGGTAAGAAGGGGCCGAGGGAAGTAGCTACTTTATGAATATAAGTCATGGCTAGGTCAGCGTAGCTACAGGCATTTTTGGACTCATATTCGTGCCGTGAATTTGGATGAAATGATTACCGCTAAAAGTAGAATTGTTATGGTTCAAGCAGATTTCTACTGCGTCTAAAATGCAATACTGATAATACTGACAATAATGATGCGTGTAATAACGGCATTTATGTCGGCGAAACAGGAACACCCTTTCGTTTGAGATTTAATAATCACAAAAAGACCATCCGTGACAATACCTTTGGTTTTCCAGTCGCCGAGCACTTTAATCTCCATCATCACTGTATTCAAAACTTGAAATGTACCTTAACTGCTGACAACTTATAACTCTACGGAGCATCGTAAACGAATGGAAATTAATTGGATCCTTAAGCTTAAGTCACACATCTATGGACTTAACAAAGACCTTGGTCCCCTTAACAGATTTGACTTCCACAAGCAGCTATAATCCTGTTACGTCTTTTTAACGCGCTATTGTATTCCTCAATGGTAATCTTACTGGTTGTTTTGTTCTGCTTGACTTTTCTCACCCATTTTCACTTTTGCGCTCTACTTTGCTGAATAAGGTCCTAGGAGGACCGAAAATTTCAAATAAAATCTATTTGTAAAGTACTCCAGAAGTCAACCTATTATGTGCCTATTTGCGTACTTTTACTGTCTTATATATATATATATATATATATATTATATATATATATATATATATATATATATATATATATATATATATATATAAATATAAATATATACAAGAGAAGTTCAATGTCGGTCACCACACATATACAATAAGACACTAATAGACGTTTCGAGCAGGTCTACTGCGTAAATATTTTTTTATTTTTTTTTTCCATTAGGTATCAATGTAAGGGATATGCGACACTAATTGGTTAAGTGGGTTATTTTTTTTCTTCCTGTCTCTACTGCTCTTTTTGCAGTCTTTTTTTCATTTTTACACTAGTGATCAAGGGCAGTAGACCTGCTCGAAACGTCTAGTAGTTTCTTATTGTATATGTGTGGTGATCGAAATTGAACTTCTCTTGTATTTATTTTTCTGACTTTCTGTTATGGAGTTCTTCCGTTCGTCTCGTTATTTGTTGAGTGCTGGATTTTTCATGCTTATCTATTTATATATATATATATATATATATATATATATATATATATATATATATATATATATATATATATATATATATATATATATAAATATATATATATATATATATTATTTTGTACACGCTTATATTTTGAAAATCGGTACATATAGGCATATATAGATATGTGTAAATATACAAGAGATTTAGGGCTCTTCATGTTATATATATATATATATATATATACATTCATCAATATATATTTGAATTATTAGACAAACGAAAAGCACAAAGTAAATACAGTAATGATTGAAATAACAAGTACTTTATACTTACATTTCCTGGTCTTTTTCATTAATGAATGAACTGTTTTCCAAAATTGTTATATTGTTCCCGTACAAATATCTACAATCAAGGAAATGCTACCAATTAGGTTACCAGTATAGTTTGTCACGAATAATGCATAGTTCAAGCACATTTCTTGAAATGAAGTTTTCATCTCATCGCTTCGTCAGAAGGATGAGATTTGGTAGTCTCTCTGCCAGTTTAGCCATATATAGCAGTGTCTGGTGAAATAGCAACCGTTGCCATTGTAGCGGTTCATAATCTCAAGGTACGAGTCGCCGGGTTCAATCCAAGGTGGACCACACCCTTACAAAAAAAGTGTGGCGTGCCACATGAGAACACACGTAATCACGTGTGGCAGAGCATATGAAAATACGTAAAGAAAAAGTGTTGTTATGCGTGGTGACACATGTGGTATTGGAACCAACTGACACACAGGACCACGATTTTCCCTACGTGATTGCAACACCTTGAAATCTGGGTCAAAGTGGGGAAAGCTGTGTCAAGCTGATACATGTGGCAAACCAGGGCGAAGTGTGACACACAAGGCCAGTGAACGAAATCGAACTATTACATTTACTTTACTCAGCACCTCACTTCTTCACACATCTCCACACTTTGCCTACTTTACCCCAGTTTGCCTCCTGTTACACGTGTCAAAGCGTGAATTTCGGTTTTCCACACATTGCCTTATATCCAAACTGTGGAAATGCTGGTCAATGCATGGTACTTTGCAAATGTGTGTCAACTATTTATTAATGACACACATTGTCACGCAAAAATTCACAGAAATGTCACGCCTCTCCCCACCCCACCATAGTTTTGGACAGTTCGACACAGTATTTCACGTGCGGTATCAGAACTTTTGCTACACATTTTTTTTTTGTAAGGGCAGGGTGATAGGAAGTCTATGAAAGAGAGTGGTCAACAGTTGCTCTTTTTGTTGGTGTGTCCAATTTTGTTTTGTCAATATCTTCTGCATGGTGGAGCCGACTTTTTGCAAACTTGGTGCAAAGATACCTTGGGTACAACCTTTGTAACTTGCTTGCTACCAGACGTAAAAGCAAATAAGTCAAATGAGTGGTCAAAGGTCAGATTTGGTGAAAACACTCTTTTGACCAATTTATAATGGAAAACATTCTTCTGACAGAAATATTATAATGAAGATGATTAGTTCTACCATTAAATGTGGTTGCTAGGCGTGCATTTTTAAGCGAATTTCTTACAAACTCCACTTTAAGGGCTGGAACGATTCTTTTCAAACTTGTTGAGAAAGTACATAGGTCAAAGATTCAAACGCTGTGTCTGAATGTTTTTTGGCTAAAACTACAAGAAGAAAGTCTAGCAGAAAATGTTTCAGATTTTCTAAAGCGACAATTCCATATTCACAAGACTTTACACGTCATAAACGCCCTTTGTTACAATGACATACGTTCTTTTCAGAAGTGTTAATGGTCTTCACATGTATATTATACAGTGTTTTCAAAGAAACACGCAGTAACCTTTGCAATGATATGAAGTTTTGTTTGTGTTCTGCTCTTTTGTTACATGCATTTTGCAAATCTGTAATTTGCAATAATGCCAGTATTTTTCCATTGTGGTCCCACAAATGCTTTCATACATTATTCCGTACAATACCTCTATATATCATATGTGGTGGATAATTATTTGTTAGAAAACTGCATTTTGTGATACAACTGATTGATATTTTCATAACATTTTGTATATATTTAATATCTGACTTTAGAGGTCTTGCTATCTCTGATGTACACAAAATGTTGTCGCTAATCCCATACGAAAGACATATATACCTATAGCTAGTTATTTCAACATGCGCTTTTCAACATTTTCCATTTAAACTATTACAATTTGTTTTAATTGTACGGCTACGCCTTCAGTCATTTTACTTTTCCTGCTCAGGAAGTCATGGCCTTTATAATTTTTTTTGGCAGTTTTGCCCTGTTTATGCTATTGTTCATATTCTTCCGTATAAAATCTTTTTACGCACCTTTGTTTCAGGGAGAGGGCATATTGTAACAGTTTCTGTCTGTTTCACAGAATTTCCCTGTCCCTAATCATTTGCAGTCTTGAAAACAAATGTACAGTACAAGTACTCTCTTCTTGCTGATTTAAGTTTTGGTAACTAAGTTCCTTTGTGTGGATTCTGTACTCCAAAATTGAATAAGTGCTAGCTTCTTGGTAATTATGCTGTATGACAAGACCTCTGGGCTTCTCACTCCTTAGTGCTGGATGTTAAACATGTGTATGAGATTTATCTAATCTAGTAATTTGCTGTCTCACACTTTCTGTGCATACAGCAGCTATTTCTTTGTTCAACTGTTGTATTATCGATTTAACTAGTCCTACACTGTCCAGTTTATATGTGTATTCCTTTGTTAGACTTGGGGATAAAAACTAACCCAGAGGTAGCAGTAAGTCAGTAGGAGTTTGAGTCCTAACTGATACTCATTCATATTTCACTACTTCAGTGCAATATTATTACCTTTCTTGCTTCATTAAATGAACGTCTTCGTGCTGAGAAAGAGCTTACAAGTCTCGTATATTTTTTGGACTCATAGCCTTTATTCCCGCATGACATTGTCTGTACAATGTTTAACATTGAACAGACATGAAACTTCACACATATAGCAAAGATGTCAAATTTTGCCTAAATATGTGGTTGCCATGGCAACTGAGGCAAAAGGTTACGTAGCAGAAGGTCCAGTGTACATATTTATGTCAAACACCGTTACAATCCACTGGGCTGATTTCCTCAAACTTGGTAAAGAGATCTCTGAAAGTGGGCATGTTTGTCTCGTAGAACCCAGTAGTAAAGGTCAAAGGTGGAGAAGTTTTTAACCCTGGGCCTATTCATTGGCTTCATTAGAGACACTAGTCAATATTTGTTACTGTTCTTGAAAATATTACAGGCAAAGATATCAGACTCTTATACCTACAGTGATATGAACAAGTGACTCCTCACAGAGGCGAGTTTCGTGGCCGAAGTGTAACTTTTACATGAGCGTACAAAACTAAGAACACGTTACACCTAATAATATTATCAAATTATCAAATATTTTCAAACTGGACTTTCTACCTTTATCTGGACAGCTCGTTTTGCATAACTTCTTGCAAAACCTTTGACAAAATTACAGCCCAATACGACATTCTCATATGCTTTTCCAGGGGAAACGGACTGACTCCTTGTCACACGTGTGACAAGTAGTCGGGGATTATTTGCAAAAATGACATTCTTTTAGACAAGGACAGACTACTTGTCGCACTTGCGACAAATAGTCGGGGGTTATTGGCAAAAGTGGCACTCTCTCGGGTATTCTTGGAATGAATCCCAAAGGAAACAGACATATTTCATGAAAATGATGACTAAACATGGAATTTGAAAATCCATTTGAAACTGGAACTTGTTTAATACTATACCGGGGGTAGCCATACGAGCATTTTGGGACAAAAGTAAAGTTGCCGATCGTTGTACGTTGCTGTATATAGACCTCATGCATTGAAGTCACGTGAAGTCATTTTGGACGCCATTGCCCTTATGATCGCCCCGGCTAATACGCGATCATCACTGATCTGCATGACTGGATATAGCTAGCGCCATTGTTATCTCACCGCACCGTGCGGAGAATGAGGTTTTGTAGTTACTTTGCCTGTTGGCCTATATACGGCAATGTCAGCTGAAATACCAATCGTTGCCATTGTAAGATTTAATATTCATTAATCACTAGTCTAAGGAGCCAACCCATGGTCGAATACCCCAGGGTGACCCGGAGTCCAAACTGAAGGAGGGGTCAAAACGTTTCCTTGTGTATGTGTGCCTGAGTATGTATGTGGGTGTGTATGTCCAATTTTGTTTTGGTAATATCTCCTATAACAGTGAAGCCAATTTTCCTCAAACTTGCTGGGAAGGTGTCCTAGGTGAAACCCGTGTGCTGCACTGACTTCCGGAAGGAAAGGTCAAAGGCCAGAGGTCAAAGGTCCCAGTGACATGAAACTTAACGTGTAGTAAACGTGTCTAGTACTACCATAATATACGTGGTTGCCATGGCAAAAGAGGTTAAAGGTCACATAATGGAATGGAAAATACATATTTTAAATACTTCTAAGCGAAAATTTGTGCCATGAACTCCTCCTTGTGCGCCAGATTGATTCTTTCCAAACTTGGTGGGAAGGTATCTCAGTGAAAGAAAAACTTGTGTCCAGCAGACCCTCGGAAGTAAAGGTCAAAGGTCAAATTTTGTGAAAAATTAACAAATCACATTTTTAGTATAATGCCAAAGAAAAACATTCCATCTTCAATGAAACTAAACATATGTAGTACACGTGCCTAGAACTGTAAAAATATATGGAACCAAGGTCAACAGACAAGTGAAAGGGGAGGGTCAATTGTACATTGTTATATTTTGAAAATTGCTTCTCTTCAAACTTGTTAGCAAGGCACCCAAGGGTAAGAAAATAAGTCTCACTTACCCCGGATTTCAAGGTCAAAGGTCAATGGTCAAATACTATAAAAATCGTTTTTGGCTATTATTTCAAAAGGAAACATTGCACATCGCTCTTGTCTAGACAGGGACGTTGTTGTTCTCCATCATGGGTCGCACACCGGGTTACTGATCCGATTTCATACGTATGATACGGATAACAAGTTATACCACAATGTGTGATTGGCATGGCAACCGAGGACAAAGGTGACTTGAAATAAGATCAAATGTACATTTTGTTATTTTGAAAACTGCTAGCTAACGGGTGGACCGATTCTCTTTAAATTTAGGGGGTAGATACTCCAGGATAGGAAATTCTGTCTTGCAAACCCCGGAAGAAAAGGCCAAAGGTCAGAGGTCAGATTTAAAGGTCACAGGTTAAAGCTAAAATTGTGGAAAAATCATTTTCTGGCTATAGTTCCAAAAGAAAACATTGCACTGACAGGAATTTGAACTATATGATAGGAAGGATAAGTTCTGGGATGGTATTTTCTAACCAAGACAATTGATATTAACGGCGGCACATGACAGAGGGTCAAAGGTGTAATTTAAGGTATACAACTGCTGCCAGTTGGCTGGACTGATTTTCTTCAAACCTGATAAAGTACTGTCGCAAAGTGGAAAATTTTAAGTCTCGTAGAGCCCAGTAGTAAAAGTCAACAGTGAAGCAATGTTTTTCCATATGTATGATGTTTATTAGTGATGAGGATCGACTCTCATATTAAGTGAAGTAATGTAACTTGCGAAATGTAATTTATCAAGGGCAGAGACGATCTCTTTCTAGGACCCATACATTTATGTAAAAATCATGCCATAACATTGGCACTCGGAGCAAAATAATGTACTGATAACTCTACCCTGACAAACGGCTAAACTACCAGTGAGCACTTTTTTACAACCATACCATGGGCCACAGCCTATATATTTTACCAGCAAATGATCAACGAAATCACTCGTTGGTAAAAGAACGCGCCGCTATTCAACATAATCACACACTACACGATTTACTGTCGTAACTATGTGCAACTTATTCCTTATTGCACCTGCGCACAACGGCCTGCAGGTAACACTTACCTTATACTACACAAAGAATTGTCATGGCATGGGTTCTGTCAACCGTGACGTCATAATTTACTGTAAGGTTAGGCTACATCTTGTTGTCTGAGATAAAATGATTTTTAAAACCCTTAAGCCCGCCGCACACGAGGGGAAATTAGCTCAGCAAAATGCCTTGCGTGTCACTTTGCTCAGATTATTTCTCACGTATGAGCGCGAGGTTTGGTGAGATTTCCGCCTCGCGAGGCAAATGACTCAAATATCAAACGCGTTTGATTTTTTCTGACACGAGTGCCACTTTTCTCACCGTGTGCGCCTGACATGAGCATTTGGCTCACGTCTTTTAACCACTGCGCAAGCGTATTCTGAATGAATAGACCTAAAGTTAGGCTCACTCATTCAGAATACGCTTGCGCGGTGGTTAAAAGACGTGAGCCAAATGCTCATGTCAGGCGCACACGGTGAGAAAAGTGGCACTCGTGTCAGAAAAAATCAAACGCGTTTGATATTTGAGTCATTTGCCTCGCGAGGCGGAAATCTCACCAAACCTCGCGCGCACACGTGAGAAATAAGCTGAGCAAAGGGACACGAATAGCATTTTGCTGAGCTACTTTCCCCTCGTGTGTGGCAGGCTTTATCGCTCAAGATCACCTCATGAAGCGTTTAACGACGGACGAGCTTTGCATTGACGACTCGTTCAATTACAGGCCGCGCATCCTAAAATTATGTACAGATTCTATAATCACGTCTCTCTCATAGCGTATCGCCTTTGAGCTTTTATGTGGCTAGGGGTTTTCCGAGTAGTTGCTGTGAGCTGAGTGGTATCGACGCAATTATTACATCCAGTACTACATATAGATCGGTGGTTTTCATCGGCTTGTTCGATGCTTCGCTACTGTGACTTTACAGGTCGCTCCGCTCATTGTTACAATCACTTAATGTGCGTGTCCGCAGCATACAAGCAAAATGCATTTCTCTGTGAATTTATCGCTACTACTAACCCAATACTGCGCCTCAAACACTAACGTACGAATTGCTTCCCTTTGTGAGTGTATAAGAAACCAAAAATCAAGCAATATACCTTCTTTCAAGATGCTATATGATAACTACTGATATATGGAATATATTTAGGGGTGATTCCCTCTTGAAATTGTATTCCGACTTAACAGGCAGTCACTGACGAAAAGCAAAAATCACCCTCCCCCACTTTTGACAATGCTCTCATTGACTTTCACTTTTTCACACAGTAACGTTTGCCTCAAGGGCCAATTATCCCAATTATTCCCCACCCCGCCTTTCATTCTTTCACACAAATGTCCGCTACTGCAAGTAGTAATACGTTTGTAACAAATTAATTTGTATGACAGTTGTCAAACCGACCGATCATCCTTAGTACTTCGCTCCAATATTTTCCCTACGTGGGGAGTCAACTCGCCATTTTCAACTTGTGCTTGCATCATAAAACAAGTATCCTTGTAATATCTTTGTCATTATTACATTGACTAGCATGTGAGCTAGTGATGAGATAATTATCTCTGTGGATTGTCCTCTTGTTTTTTGCTTTTATTCTCCCAGTGTTATGCTAGGTGAATAATAATTACCATCATAAAGGATCTTGTGATTCTGAAGAATGGTTCATATATGCATGGTTTAAGTTTTACGCCTTAGAGTAAATTGATCTTACATGTGCTGAAGTTTTGTACCAGCAAATGCCCCGTCTGCGACACCATTGATGTTGTTAAAGGAAAGACATCTGTGAAGAGGAAAGAGCTGTTCCTTACTCCGTTACTATATCAAACAACCAAACTGTTCATAAAATTTCCCATTTCTAAAGCATGTGTCATTAAACATTAAATATTTATCGCCCCTTTACTAATTCTCAAAAACTTACCTCAAATCCAAATAAAATTCAAACAAACTTGGGAACTTAAAAATAAAAGTGGAATACAGCTGGCCATAAAAAACAATGATGAGTATGACAACGTTCAGAAAAAACGCATGAAAAATGCGAAAAAGATGTAAAGCACAGAAAAAATTAATCCATAGCTCAAGATGCTAATGATAAATGTAAAATGAAAACAAGGAATGTTAATTCAATGCTGTGGAAATCAGTTTTAAGTACATAAAAAATAAGAGTGCTGCACATAATACTACTTATCCATAAAACCATCCGACTACGACGTAAAATTACTGTTGAATTATCTACGTGCTTTTACTAGCAGGAAGGAGTTTCACTTAGAACAATATCTCGCCTAGAGATACGAAGTATTATTTCTTAACATCTACTACATGGTATAAGCTTTACTCGAAAAGTATGCAGCCAAAGTATGGGCCGGTCTGGACTACTGTAAGTTCATAAAAAGGCAATAACAAAATCTCACAACGCACACAAACTTCAACTTCTTAAGTCCTTGGAACATATTTCTCGGCAGATAGTTTAAACGATTCCGTTGAAGAAACAATGCTTCCAATGTATGTGAGGTTTTATTAGACCGAAACAGTAGGTGTGGTAACCTTGTCAGTTGATTCCGTGATATATCACTGAAATGAGAGATGCAAAGAAAAATGTCAACTAAATTGCAGTTAAATCAAAGATTAATTAAAAACTTAACAAGAAATTGTGCGTTTTTGAAACAATTCGAAATCAACTGCTAAACCCAAACTCCTATCTACCTAGCAAGAAGCCCTTTCCTCCAGAAAACAGGGTTACGACAACCTTCTGCCTTGTCTCAGGCTGTAATGTTTAGCGCTCTATACGTTTTTAACCTCAGTTCGATTCTTCGTCATCAATACAACACCTCAAAGGTTTTGTTGAACTTGTCGTTTTTATGTTGATTAAAGTGTGACTACCGAGAAACACAGCATGAATAGACTGGGATGAAAGACGGAACTTTCCGTTCTCTTGGGAGGAAAGTTATTAAAAAATTAAAAGCTTTTCCGAATTTCCTGGCTTTCTCAATTTCAGATTTTCTTAACATAGTGGCAGATACTTTTCTTTGAATGTGATACTGCCAAACATGCAGACCCAGTTTTTAATGGCAGATGATTTCTAATACGAAAAACAAAATCACATGCAATCGGAGACAAATGAATCCAATATGTCTCAGACTAGAACATAGGCGTAGGAAAAGGGGGGCAGGGGGCGATCGCCCCCGCACTCTGATTGGAGGGGGGAGAAAGCCTTGTTTTGCCCCCCCCCCCCACTTTGGATGACACGCTGCCAAAATATGGCATTGAATAGGATGAAATTACTTCAAAGTTTGTCAAACATTGCACCATTTTGCATCTAGGGCACCGTAAAAAGTCAAAAATTTTCAAAAGGGCCCTCCCCAGGACATTGGTCCCTAACATTCACTTCCGCCCCCCACTTTCAAACAGCTTCCTACACTTATGTAGAAACAAGTTTTTAGAAGAAAGTTCAAGCCCAACCCCTAGGAAGATTGGCATCTATAATGAATGATTAAGCAGTCATATTTCATGGTAAACATTCGTAGCGTAATGTGCATGTTTTGATGTGTATTTTTTTTGATGTACATATTACTCGTAAGAGAAGCTTTTAAAAACATCATTCGGTTCCCGAAGTGAGCATGCGTTGTTGGTTCGTGGTGACGATTAACACTATATCTCTACTGAATAGAATCCAGGCAGGGTTGGAGGACTCGAGTCCAGTTTTTTGTGGACTCGGACTTGACCCGGAGCCCGGAGCCTCGAGCCTCTCTGGACTCGGCTCAGACTCGGACCTCTGTGGACTCGGACTCGAGGCCGAGTCCAGTCGAGTCCACCAACATTAATTACTTGAATTTGGCAAAAAGCTGATGCTGACTTTTTGTCAGTGTGAACAGGACTATTTATCTTTACCAGCATAACACAGCTGCAAACTTGCACCAAAGGCTTTTGCAGTGCTGTGTTGTGTGAACCATGGATGTGTTGCACAACCTAGTATCTATTATCAACAAAGTATCTATTACTCCATCAAAGGCAATTAATAGGTTTACAACAAAAGCAATTAGCTTTGTCCAGTCTGAAAGCAAAGCAGTGAAAGTTCAAGAGGATTATACAAATCTCCAATTACTAGAAGATCCAAAGAGAATAGGACCATTGCCTTCTTGAACCTACTAGTTCTAGTTCTATTTATTGATATAACAGTAGGCCTAAAACTTATTGATTATTACAAACCTTGCACAATGCAAACAATGAACAGGTGAACAGGTCTGTGCCATGCCTATCAGTACATTGTAAGTGAACTTGAATCTCCTGAAAGCTTCCTATTCAAAGTATGAAATAATCATGGACTATAGTCGGAGGGGACAATTGTTGATGTGCTCTATGTGTGTTTACAAATTTAAAAAAAAAACAAATCTTCTTTAAATTGTATACTGCTCCAGTGTATAGTCAAGCAAGGCTAAGTAACTGCTACAAAGGGACTTTTTGCTTTCATAAGTTACCCTGATCAGATGTAAATAAACTGGTCAACTGGTTGCTGCTGATCTGTCTATAGGAAGTTTACTGCATGTACAGATTGGTCATTTAGTCATCTTTTACAGGCACTCACATCATAGAGCTTGCGTTTTAATAAATAAAGCTCAGGGGACTATTGGGCCATATATTTAATTGTTGGCCCTATTTAACCATAGCTTTATAGTCATCTGTACATCACACTATAGGCCTGTTATACATATAATGCTATTGTAGGTGGCTATACTATCTGAACAGCAGCTTTATGCAAAGACAACTCTAACGTTACTTATAATTTACAGTGCGTACATACCAATCAATATTATGGGGATCCTGCTACATGGTCCAGTCCTGATGTTTACCTAAGTTTTGTACATGTGGTACTAGTTCTGCGACAAAGTTGTGTGCTACATTAAGTTACACACTAGCTTGTTGCTACCTTACCTGGGGAAATAACTGCACTGACAGCTTTCTAGTATGTCTTAGCTGTAAAAACTTCATCATACAGCTTATTACTCTTAACTTGTGCAGCTCAACTCCTTCATGGAACACAGTATCAGTAAAGAGCTTTAACGACATTTTCCGGATAGAGCTATCAAATGGCTACCGCTAAAGTTTGTTGTTGTAAAGTACTAATAGCAATATATAGCCCGCTAGCCCTCCGTTAGTGCCTAGTATGTACTACGCTACGCTACAAATACAACTCTACACAAGTAAAGTGCTAATGGAGCGTAGTAGTTTGTAGGGCCTGATTGAGGACTAGCTGCAGCATAGCATAGCCTAGGTCAGTAATGCTCATACTGTAGCCAGTTCTTTTAACAGTACAAGTTTAGGCCCAGAACTTCCGTCTAATGAGGCTGGAACTACCGTTAGGCCTATGTGTGCAACATGTGATTCATTTGTTCAGTGTGTATACCCGAAAACACCAGTCCCTGGTTTTGGGCACTGAACTCAGCTGGTCGTATTGTGGGCTTCCATATATGCACTGCACTGTAGTAGCTGTAGGTACAAGGCCCCAGTATAGACATTATATAAATTATATAAACCGTATAGTGATTATAACCTTCTGCCTACTTAAAAACAGTTAGGGAGGGTTGAGTTTTGAATAGACAGGCATAGTACTGTAGTGAGACCTACATTTAAACTTAAATACAAATCGTAAATTCAAACATCTCAAGTGTTGGCCCTTATATGGACCATTTGTGGCCCACATGCAGCATGTACAAAAGTGACCAGCCAGAGATTGCCCTCTTCCATAGACACTCCCCCCCCCCCTCCTTGGATGGTGATTTCAAATGTTCAGCAACACCCCATTGGAAGTTGTCCTCAGTATTTGATGGATGGCATCCATCAAAAACTGAGGACAATTACTTCCTGTGCCTATGGAAATAGTGATACCAGACCATAAATAGCCAGGTGTGTGGTGACAGCTTTACATGTTGGTATATCTACTGTACATGTATCCTGTAGGTCCTAGGTTCTCAAATATCTATCTAGAGTGCGGTGTACACAAAGATGGCCCACAGAAGGTTTGAGGAGCCCCAAAACTTTCAAGATCTAACAACCTGTTTACTGAAGTTCTGACTACAATTAATTTACGGTACAGTAAAAGCAGAACTAAAAGTGGTCTTTGGATCAATTTACTTGAGAGCTGTTACTATAGGTGAATAATTAAGAAAAAAACATGTAAATAGCCTAACTTTATTTTTTCTGTTAACTGTTGCAGGGCTGTTGTGTACTCATGACAGGATCCGTTTTAATTTAAGACATCTTTAACTGCATTGTAATTTAGATTTCAATTGTTTGACACCTTCACTAGTACTGTGACTCACAATTTCTTCATCCTGTAGAACTGCAATGCACATTATCATGTGGTCTTTTATTTTGTTCCGTATGTGTAGTTGCAGTAGTTTACTAGAAATAATGGTAGGGGCAAAGCAAATAAGGAAAATAATATTTTATAATGTAGCTATATGTTAATACTCGAAAGAGCAGAGATGCATATTTGAGGGGCACTAGGCATATATGTACCCAGGTAGCAAACCTATATGCACCCCATATGGGTGAACCAGCCATATGGGGTCCATTAAATTTTGCACCCAAGATTCAAGTGGGTGGTTGCATGGGTCCCCAGAACCACCCCATATGGGTAATATGGGCTAGCCCATATGGGCCCCTTATGAATCTTGGGTGCAAAGGCATATGGGCCTCATATGGGCCCGTAAGGATCCCATATGGGGTGACCTGGGTAACTATTTTGCAGTGTGTTGCAAAGGGGCACATTTGTCCTTTAATAAGGGAAAGCAAAAAAATAAAATTGGTGACATAACTATGAACCTAAAGTCCCAAACTACATGGGCAAAATAACACATTCCTTGCATTTTTCTCGCTTAATTATCAAACCAGTCCCTTCCAATGCGGGTGAAAGTCACTTTGATGGGACACCACAGTGGTTGTATATAGGGAAACCCCCAGTTTCTCTGCTTGGATATACATGCCCTGCAAGCTTGTTCTGTACGGGTCTATTTCATACGGGTCTATTTTATTCCCCTGCCCTGCAGCTTGTTCTGTACATATTTCATTCCCGTCTATATATAAAATTTACATAGGCTGCCCCCTCTCCCCATTGAGGACCCCCTGCAGGCAATAACGCCGATAGTCTACAGTTTCGTTCTCAATAGACTGAGCTTTTGTGTGGACCAGTTTTAGGCATGCAAGTCTCAGCTAGTCATCCTGGTGGACTCGGCTCGGCTCTGACTTGAGGTGTTCTCGACTCAGACTCGGACTCGAGTTGTATGGACTCGACTCCAACCCTGATAGAATCTAACACGGCTATCAATCCTCTCCCCAAAGGTCATAAACACCCTTTCCTTTGTTCTCGCTTGCACTTGAGCTTTTTGTTTAAAAAAAGGGGGGTTCATGTCTTCCCAGGCAATGTTGAGATTGACAAAGAGCTTCATGCTAGTGAACCCCATTTTATATATCAAGTGCGTTTCCCTCTGTCCATGTAACTTTCATGGCCCATTGGCAGTCCACTGGACACCAAGCCACCCCGATGTGGATTGTAGGGCCCAAGAAGTAGCATTATACTTCGCCGTTCTTCCTACAGTGCAGTTTGTTGTTTAGTCTTGTATTTCTGTTCCTTATCGTCTTGAGTTTATATTTTAGGTTTTTAATTTCTTACGACATGTTCTTCTTTTGTACTTTTGTAGTGTTTGTGCGAGTGTTTGAATTTATTTCACGGAGAAATAAAGTGAAATCTAATCTAACCTAATCAAATCTAATAGCGTAAGAGGCGGCGGGTGGTGAGATATGGGCTGGAAGCCCTTTAGGGCAGAATATTAGTCCTTTTTTGGTACAATGTAAGCCATTTCCGGGCATACGTGCTTTAAATTATTAGGAAAATTCTCCGCACGCAAATAACAAACGCTTATTGACAAACCAGAGAGCTCTCACCATTACAAAAAATTGTGTGGCAAAAGTTCCAATATTACACGTAAAATACTGTGTCAAACTGTGCAAAACTATGGTGGGTGTCAAGAGTCGTGAAGTTTCTGTGAATTTTTGCAAAGCAATGTGTGTCATTAATCAACAATTGACACAAATTTCTAAAGTGCCCTACATTGACCTGCAATTCCACACGTTGGACATAGGATAATGTGTGGAAAACCATAACCCTCTTTGACACAGGTAACATGAGGTAAACAGGGGTTAAGAAGGTAAGGTTTGGAAACGTGGAGAAGCGTGGTACTGAGTAAATTTAATTCAATAATTTGATTTCGTTCACTGGCTTTGCTGGTCACACTTTGCCCTGGTACGTCACATCAACTTGACCCAGCTTTCCCCCACTTTGACCCAGATTTTACGGGGGGGGGGGGACAATCATGCAGGGAAAAGCGTGGTCCTGTGTGTCACATTGGTTCCAATAACACATGTGTCACCACTCATGACCATTTTAATATGCCCTGCCACATGTGATTATGTGTGCTTATATGTGGCATGTCACATGTTTTTTTTTTTTAAGGGCGCAACTCCTTGAGTAAACCAACCCATCGCGTTCGCCATTCTTACCCCCTAGGTGTATCCGTTGAAGCGTTTAAGGCAATTGCAGAAGGAAAACAGATAGGAATAAATTCACACCTAAATACTCCATGTAGCTTAGTCTGGAGTGTCTACTCGTTAAACAGGAGATCGAAGGAACTAAAGTGCAGATATGATTTTTTAGTCCTAAAACTGATAATTTCATGCAATCTTGAAGCTTTATGTTAAAATACTTTTGTGTACAACTTAGGCCTCACTCGATGGTGGCGCAACACACCAAACACTTTAAGCTATAGTAAGTCCCTTTTCACTGGCGCAACTCTGTGGAATGGTGCCCCAAATACATTAAAAGCCTAAGTCTAGGGATCACCTGCTTAACGCAGCCAAGGATTAAGTAATGCGATGGTGTTAAATGCATAGTAGTGTTGTATGAGCTACTCGTTGGTTTTCTTCTTCTCTTCTTTCTTTATAAGTAGTAATCCTTCTTTTTCAGCTTGTATTTTCTTTTGTACCCTTGTGGTACCCTATGAAGGGAGTCTGCCAGTATAAGCTTTTCAGCTTTTTCGGACCTCACCCACAATTTAGTATTAATGTAAATATTGTAATATAAGTATGTAACACAATTTTTATAACAATTATTTCTCGGACATCCCTACTCCACTAAACATTTACACACCCTACTGTTGTTTTTCAGTATCTCGTTATAGTAAGGAACGAAAATCCCTGGTGTCGCCAATTGTCATGAATACATTTTCTTACCTTCATTTACCTTACTCAGATCTGATTTGGGTGTTTAAAGACGGTTCTCGGTATCTTACAAATACAAAGAACGGACTGTATTGGAAAATATAATATTATATTTCTTGCTTACTGCAAGTAGTTTTCTTATCCTTTAACATAGCTTCTGATTTACTATCCATAAATGATACCACTTACAGTGTTTTTCTGAGCGATGTCTTGTTGAACAGATCGTTTGGCAAGCAAGAGATGTTATTGTTTGAAAGAATCCTAGCAAGAAAAGTTGTGACTGTTTTTAAAAGCTGCGCCCAACAAATCAAACCGTTTCTTTAATTCAATAACAGATGTTATAAACGAGAAACATGAATTACCATCAATACAACGTTGTTTAATTCCAAATAGGTTTTAATTTAAATATTGTTGTTTTCCTAGCCTTGACTTAAAGAAATTCACCTGAAAGCCATGGTTTGGTTTCCTTATACATTTAGTGTTGTTGTAACTTACAAATCCTGTATGTTATTTTGAAAGTGCAGTGCGTATTTTGTACATCGATTAATAATTTTAGAGTATTGCGCAGAACAATCTTTTGATAAAGCTACTTTGATAGAAAAAAGGAAAGTTTTATTCCTTGAAAGTGTTACTCACAATATTGACAATTCATTCTGGGAGCTGAACACATTTCCAGCTATTTTGCTTATTTTGTTTCCATTCAAAGACCTGTTTGATCACATTTTAGACGGAAATTAAGTCTTCATTCAACAGCAAATGGCATGCTTAACTGAACTGAGAATTGTTATTACACTCTAAAAACAAAAGAGTCAAAATTCACTCTTATGGAGTGAATTTTTACTCTTTCAGGGAGTAAATTGGGGGTCCACTCCGGAGAGAGTGAATGTCACTCTTTTAAAAGAGTGAAACTGTTTCACTCTTGCAAAGATTGAATTTTCACTCCACCAGAGAGTGAATTATTCACTCCACCAAAGAGTGAAATTAACTATTTTAAAGAGTAAACTTCACTCTAAAAGAGTGAAAAGATATTAGACTGTCAATGGCTGGAAATGATGAGAATGTTACAGACTTCTCTCTCTGAACACTCAAGGAGAATGATAACTACTGGAGTTGACAAAAACATTTAAAATTACACCAGAAAATACAAGACAATTGGTTTCAATTTGGTTTTGGATACATTTATTCAAATGAAGAAAATTAAGGAGTTGTTTGAAACAAGAAAAATTGCTTAATGCAGGAATGAAATGCCATACTGTCAGACTGTAGAGAAAACAACAAATCGGTAAACTGACTGTATTTAAGCAAAGGCAAAGATACTGTACTAAAATAGATCTTAGAAATTACATGAATCGTAGCTCAAACTTTGCTCGAGTGACAGTGAATTTATACAAGGCATGCATACTTTTGTGAAGAATAAATTCATAAAAACCACTCTTTAACGACTAAAACATCAGTTCAATGAAAATGTTTTGAATTCGTTATTTTAGTTTGCAGAAGATAATCATACAGAAGTCACTGAAAATGGTATAGTTCTAAGTATAGTTTAACAAATGAAATTAGGGCTTTATTAACAGTGTTCTCCCCCCCCCCCCCACACACACACACACAAATGCCCCTCAGCTTATTACCCTCAGCCTCCTCCCAAAGTTCCCTTTTTGGAATGTAAAACAAACTGATAACACAAGCATGACAGTAAATGCCCCCTTACGGTTAGGGTTAGCCCCCCCCCCCCTTAAGTTCCTTAGCCTGCACAAACTTTGGACCATATCATGTCACTGTGAATTACTGTTTTACTCCTACATTTCTTTACTGTAACATAAGATCACAGTAATGTTTAACAATGTGGCCATGTAACCAAACCAGTTACTTTACTCAACAGTGTTAGGTTAAGGTCCTCTGACGAAAAATTCCTTGAAATTATTTGAATATACCTTTTAGCGTTCTTGAGACATATCTCTTCAAAGTTTGACCATTTCTGGGATTGTTCATGAGCTTTGCAAAAATTAATATGTAGAATGTTCCACAGTGTCTGTATCTGTTTTGATAATCTATTACAAAATACCTGTTCTCCACTTACTAGCTAGTTTTCAGGTGCGTATTTCATGTGGACATTTTCAAAGTAGCTTTTTTAAAGATTAACCCCTCAGAACATTCCAGCACTACAGCTTTCCTTGGAATGAAGGCTAAACAAGCAAAGGAACATAAGCATAAGATAACATCAATCCCATGAATCCTTACCACCTCACAAATTTGCATAAGTAGCTCATGTTTATTCGTGATGTAAGTGCAACACCGTAATTGCCGTTATTGTTAACGTTTTGAAATGCTTCTTACATCAAACAGGCAGGTATCACATTTACGTGCTCAGAGACCTTTAAGGCCACACTAAATATTTCCTTACATTCAGAGCAGGCTAATTACAATGTTCAATTTGATGACAAGGTGTGAGTGTAAAATATTGGCAAGAAAATTTTTGGACAAAAACTGCATGACGTCTTTATTCAAACAGTACTCAATATAAGTACAACGTCGCCATTGGGTCAGAATAGCATGAAAGGTCATGGCTACACTTAAAGGGGCTCATTGAGATGATACTGAATATTTTGTGACAAGTGTAAAGGAAATTATTGCATGAAAATGCTTCTAATTAGCCTCATTAGCCATTCATCACTTTTTATAGTTATCAAAAACGTGAAAAATTGTAGCTTTAATGAGCTTTAGAGCGCATTGTTTGCAGTTCCCGTCTAAGCCCTTGATAGACCAGCCACTCTGGAAAAATACAGCATGTATTTCCAACTGAAGCCTTCATCACAACAGTTGTTCGTAAGAGAAGTTGAGAGCCTGTCAATCAAGTTGGTATAAGCTTCACGCATTGGTTGTATTTGAACAGGGGCTACCTTATTTAGTATCACTATCATAAAAGTCACAAAAAACTGCAAAACACTGTAATGGGTTCATTATGTGCATCAACAACACAGCAGTGCCAGGCAAGCTGATCTCCAGTCTGATTTTCTTAACTTTCAAATTTGCACTACCCATAATGGCAAGTGCGAATGAGTCTACATGGGACCTGGACTTCAAGTAGTCATCTGGTGAGCTGCTGGTTGACAACAGTGGGGACTAACCAGGATGGAGAAATGCCGACTACCCCTAAGCTCAGAAAGTGCTATTTCCGACTGGCAATGGTTTCATAAAATACAGTTTCTTGCTTTCCAGGATACGTAACTTGTTCCAGCCTAGCATGCTTCCCATCTTAATAAACTTTCACCAAGGCACTAATCATCAACTTGGTTTCATGGAGGGCACAAAAATGTTTACTATAGTAACTGGGAATATACGTATAAAGCTGGTATACTTTCCTCTCTCCACTTCAGAGAAAATTTAACATCTTGAGTAAGGTTTCTCCCCACGATATTTAGTTTGAATGTGCCACAGCTTATATTTGAACCCTAGTTACAGAAAGAGGTGCCATGCTGCACTTGAGCAATCCTGGCTAGGACCCTGTCTGAGGAACAAATGGTATGGACTGACGGCGTACAACTGCAGGAGCTGTCAACCTATGTATGTACAGTCTTTATTTCGTCCTGTTGATATGACTGCAGTCAACTTACACATGGAGACAGTATCCCCCTAAAAACGACTGTAGGTAAACTGGATAAGGGATGGAAATTTGCTTTCCAACTTACTCAGTATTTGTCCGACGTAGCACCCTTTCCATAGTTATAGTGTTGAACAATTACTGTATTGACCACATTGCTAAAGTCCTGGCCACTACGGTCCAGTAAGATATCTGTAGAAAAAGAAAAACAGAGGATGAAGAAAACTACAGTGTATCTGATATTTTATATTCTCCAAAACTCTCATACTGAGTCTGCTGCACTTGCTAAACTTTTATGTTTGTCTCTCAGGATAGACCTAATTTATCTAGTACGACAGTGCATAATGCTATACAAGTTCATGAAACTGCCATACAATTGCAAGCATGTCAATAATTTTTGTACTTAACCAGAAGATTTTCACTGATTTTATTTTGTGATTAAATCAAATCAATACTCCTCAAAATGTAATTGGAATCACTAATAATCTCTTGTCAACATCCTTTGTGTCCCAACAGTAGAAAGCCAAACTAATCCCTTATTAAGAGCTGAGCACAATTTGTAATGCAAATGCACATGGCTTACCCTCATTCATCCAGTAAAAAATCTCATAGTCCGTGGGCTGGAGGGGCCCACCTAGCACCCCCCTCCCCTAGAATTGATGAAACATAGATTAAAATGTAATTTTATGTGTATATTTTCAATTTTTTTATGTTAACATTGATTCTTTAGGGATGAACTATGGTTTCTGTATGCTTGAATGTTGATGGTGCACGATGGCTGAGTGACCATATTTGGGGGGTAGGGGAAATCTAAATAGCAATAACTCTGGAAAGAATTGTCATTGATTAATGAATGACCCCTCAAAATGATTGTCTTGACCTTCTCTATCATATAAAAAAGTCAAAATGCAAATTTCGTGAATAATGAGGTCACCAGAGGTCAAAAGGTTACCAATTTTGGACGATGTCCAAAGCATAGCACTCTCATATTGATACAGCCATTTCTATCCTGGATTTGCACAAAATCACTGTTAACCAAATGAAAAGTGTTGCTTAAACATCCTCTTGCATATTTAAATCACCAATATTCAATTATTTTCTATACATTTACTTCTGCGACAAACAGAAGTAGGTCAACGGTCAAAAAATGGGAAAAATTGAGTTACGCATTGGACTAAATGGTGAATATATATTTCCCTTATGAGTCATCTCAAGTCCATTTCATAGAATGACCTCTCAAACTATTTCTGCCAGTCTCAAAAATAGCTGAAGACTTTGTTTAATGCAAATTATGGCCATATATAGGTCTCCAGGGGTCAAATGGGCTACGTCATTTATGGTTCATTCCATGCCAAATCAACAAATTTTCAGGAAAATTCCCAGGTGACCATCTCTGATTTTAACGATTTTCTCTCGTAATGTTGCTGCATAGACAAAACAAACACACTGAAATTTTGAGGCCGAAAGCTCATGCGGTTTCAAAGTTATGGCCTTCTAAAAAGTATTGCGCAATACCATTCCACGCCAAATGTGACTTTTGTGATTTTTCATGAGTTTGGATGCTTATAACTTTTAACAGGAAAAAGGTATAAGGCCCAAGTTTGATATATGTATTTCTGATGGCAACATAATAATAATCTGGTTTCAGATTAGCAGTAGCTGGCATAATGTTGGATATGTGGGCCCCTAAAAATGCAACTTTTCACTTTCAAAAGCAATTTTTTCAATTTTTTGGGCCCACCTGGTCCCACTACCAATGGTCCAGAGGGCCTTAATATTATACCACAGAATTATCTGATCACTTGACTATGAGCAGGGGTAAGCATTACCACATTGATATATAAATGAAGATTTGGCAGAGGTCTAAACTTGGTCCCAGGGAAAATTTTCAAAAAATCTTTTGGAGAGGTCGTTGACCCCGTGGACAATTATCCACAAATTTGAAATTTTCATCAAGGAAGGGGACAGGTCTGGTCTTAATGCTCACAAAATCTTATATACCATATGTACCTCCTTCATGGTCAGGTAAGAGGATGAATATGGCCCACTTGACCCGTTGGAAGGAGTTACTGTGGGCCCTACGGCACAATATCACAAAATCTGAACATTTTATTAGATATATTTTTGCTTGCACTCATAGCAGGAGATCATGTGAAAATTCATATAACAAATTTGAGTTATCTGTGAATTCATTAGAGAATTTGTTCCCTTGAAGGAAGGGCAAAATTGCCTGCATCTGCTTCAAGGACTATATTCTCCAGATGTCACATTTTTGCGGTTAACTCACTTGCAGTGGACACCAAGTCGCTTGAAGCATTATGAAGTAATCTGCACAGTTATACAAAATTATTCGCTGGAAATGAACTTCATGGATAAATTAAAATTAAAACAAATTTTAAAACAGAAAAATCGGTCCAGGTTTGGTGGAATTATCCATAATTTTTAGCATGAAAACTGCTACAGAACGATGGTCAGTTCCTGGCTCTCATGCTGGGTAAATATTAGCTCCCACTTAGCAAACAATCGCTTGTGGTTAAATGACGTCAAAAAATCGGCCATCTCATGCCGTGGTCGGCCAGTTCGTTGCGCCGGTCTTCAAGGGAAGAGATTTTCTCAAGTGTACTTTTTGAGTTCTTAATCCCTGAAGTTGGGTAGCCAGACCCTTTGTTGGCTAAAAGTCTTTCAACCTGTCACGGGCCGCCATATTCAAGGGCCCATATCTTTTCAACTAAACATGATACAACCTTGAAACGAAGTAGACATTCATCATTTATACCCCAAAATGCAAAGATAAAGTTAGATGGATAGCAAGGCTTCATTGTTTTAAGAAATATTCATTTGAAATTGTAATTTCTCATGCTAAGTACAGTACAGTATTGACTGCTGCATGCTTCTGTACAATATCATGTACAAACTGTTACACCATAGTGCTGCATAAGGTGCTCATGCAGCAAGTGCAACTTTTACTGAACATTTGTATACAAGCTGTACAGAACAAAATTTTTATAGGGATAAAATACCTCTTGAGTATGTCTTTGCCAGTTATAGCTTCACAAATTTAGATTAGCTTTTTGGTATTGCGCAATACTTTTTAGAAGGCCATAACTTTGAAACCGCATGAACTTTCCTGAAAATTTGTTGACTTGGCACGGAATGAACCATAAATGACGTAGCCCATTTGACCCCTGGAGACCTATATATGGCCATAATTTGCATTAAACACAGTCTTTAGCTATTTTTGAGACTGGCAGAAATAGTTTGAGAGGTCATTCTATGAAATGGACTTGAGATGACTCATAAGGAAAATATACATTCACCATTTAGTCCAATGCGTAACCCAATTTTTCCCATTTTTTGACCGTTGACCTACTTCCGTTTGTCGCAGAAGTAAATGTATAGAAAATAAATTGAATATTGATGATTTAAATATGCAAGAGGATGTTTAAGCAACACTTTTCATTTGGTTAACAGTGATTTTGTGCAAATCCAGGATAGAAATGGCTGTATCAATATGAGAGTGCTATACTTTGGACTTCGTCCAAATTGGTGACCTTTTGACCTCTGGTGACCTCATTATTCACGAAATTTGCATTTGGACTTTTTTATATGATAGAGAAGGTCAAGACAATCATTCTGAGGGGTCATACATTAATCAATGACAATTCTTTCCAGAGTTATTGCTATTTAGATTTCCCCTACCCCCCAAATATGGTCACTCAGCCATCGTCCACCATCAACATTCAAGCATATAGAAACCATAGTTCATCCCTAAGGAATCAATGTTAACATAAAAATTTGAAAATATACACATAAAATTACATTCTAATCTATGTTTCATCAATTCTAGGGGGGGGGGGTGCTAGGACCCCTCCAGTCCACGGACTATTAGTTTGTTCATTACTTAGAAAAATGCTACAGAGACAGTGTCTTTTGGGTGTAGCCCCATCACTTTGAAACAAACAATCCCCAGTATATTCAATTTTTAATTGACCTGCAATTGTATCTTAGTAGCCATACATACTAAGCATCGCTGAACATGTCAGCGTTTAGCACATGTTCAGATTTAAATATTTTTAATTGTGATAATTGTAATTATTTTTATGTGTTAAAACACTACAGAGCAGTGCACACCAAAAAAAAAAAAACTGTACGAATCTACCTTCTATAAAAAGAAAACAAGATTCATATTTAATCTTTAGGACAAGTTGTGAATATGGTGAATACTGTAAGAATTTTCAATATGGTAAATACTGCAAGAATTTTCAATGTGCTTGTTACATTGATCACCACCGTGGCAGGGTGGGGGAAGAGGAGGTTCTTAAGGATGGATAATATAGCAATTCCCTTTGCAGTTTGGATGGAAATATTGTGCTGGGGGTGGTTGCTGGGTCATCCAGTGCCTGCTGTCTTACCCATGGTGAGGACACATCCGAGTAGCCTTTACTTAGAATATGTATTTCACATTCTGTGTTGTCTCTTTAAAAACCTTCAGCATACTCTAATATTGTATGCTTTAGCAGCAAGCTACAATTGGAAAAACAGACTTTCAAAGTCTTCCAAAAACTTTTTCTTTTCTAAAACAACATCTACTGTACATGTACAGCAATAAACGTTTCAAATCTATGGTTCCATTATTAGTTACATCCTTAGATAGATGTCTGTGCAACTGCCCCATCCCAAACCAAGCTTCTGCCCCACCAAATAAACATTCTGTTACTTAAACAAAAATTGACTGCTGAATATGGGTCTAATGATAGAAATGAGATAAATAATTTGAGTAAAGATATGCCGTTGAGTCATAACTGTACTTTCACTGTAGTTTGTCACATGATTCAAAATTAATAGCGTACAGGCATGTCACTTAGCAATCTCTAAAAAATATGCACAGCACTATAACAAACACACTAAGCAAGTTATATATTTACCTAAGAGAGCTTACCTGTTCTTGTTCTATCTGAGAGGATAATAGTCATAATACATATTGTAATGACTTCTTTCTTGAAGATTCCAGTTGTGAAGTGACTAGCCTGTACTGCAGCCGCCCTCTAATACCCGACAGGATGAATGCCTTCCCAGATTTTTTTTCACTTTAGCATCTTGTATGGTATATATCGTACCTAAACATGCAAACAAGGAATGGAAAGTTATTAGTTAATTACTAATGGCATGCAATAAACTGTTCTTTCAAAGAAAAATATGATGGTAAAAGATGTGCTGGTTAGAGAGAACACCTTGTATTAAAGGGGTTTCCAAAAGAGGCCCCTTCAATTACTTACATAAAATGATCTCACAACTCAGCTGACATTCTTCAGGACCCATAAACATTGAGTTGTAACCCATACGGTAGGTTGCCTAACTACTGCTTTTAGCTACTGTAGTTTGCCTAGCCCTGATCCATGGTAGTACATGATATTCTGGGTAGTGATCCAGGGATAAAAATTGCAAATTCTGGGGATTTTTTCATTACTGGGTGTATCCATAAATTAGGGGTCCAAAGTGTGACAAAGGGGTCAAAATTTAAAAACCATTTAATACTGGTGTAAAGTATATTTTCAAGAAGGTATATGTATCTATTTCTAAAATTTATATCAGTCGTGGCTTTTGTTTAAGACATCCAGGTTATTGATCAACTCTATCTCAAAGCTCCTTTCAAAAATGGCAGAGGTGACTGGGACACCAAAATTGGCAATATATGCCTAGAAAGTTTATAACTGTGTAATATATCCAAGTCTTTTCCTCACTTTTGGTAAGGCATAAGTGGCAAGGATTTATGACAGAAACAAGTTACACCCACTGAAATTGGTTGTATGCTCAATTTAGAATAAAAGCTCACACCATGGTAAGGGAAATCATGTAATATTTACACTGAAACATATTTATTATCTGTACATTTTCCAAAAGATAGAGCAAGTAGCTGCTTGAAAATAAATGAACACATAAAACATAAACATTTTTCAGAGTTGTTCCCAATTCATCCAAATATCTTACATTTTTGAGTAACTGGGTTACAGACGTTATGTGTCGGGTGTGACGGGACACCAAAATCCCAGTAATACTGACACAAACAATGCATAAAAGGTTTCACCTAGCATTTACAGAGTACTGTATTCAAATGGGCAACACTAACAGTTCAGACAAACCTATTTTTTCTTGGAACATCAGATATTTTTACTGTCAGTTGCAAATTTTCTTATGTTACATATACTGTAGGGTATGACAGGGTCCTATTGAATTAACATGTGGTGTCCCAGCCACACCTGACCATGTCAACATTACTGTATGTTGTGACTTCTTAAATCATTACAAAATTGCACAAAGTTAAAAACTATACTGACTTGAACTAAAGTAAGAACCAGAAAGCCAGGAGGCTTAGTGATTCCTTGCCTGCAAGGGGACCTTTGACCTTCACCAAAAATAATTGGGATCATCTACTCAATATGATGTGTATTTAGTAACATCCTCACAGTTACCCTTTTTGAGAGGCTGTTTACACGCATATCGTCACAAATACACACAGACACATACAAAATTAGGTCTAGGTACCCTAGGCTAGGCTAGGGCCTACCTAGACCTGCACTTCATTAGGCCTAACTTTTGATTAGTAGCCTATGTAGACCCTATGTGATGCAACGTCTGTGGGTCCTACACTCCTACGAGAACCCACATTGCACAACCATCGGAAACGAAACAGCCGCTAACACAAACTCACAGACCACAAACCTCCATCTGTGGCAATCATAACGTACCTACACAGCTTTGTCAGGGCCTAGGCTTAAATGTACATATCCAACACACTTATAAAAACACCACGAACTGCTGTAGGCCTATGCTAGGCCTAACTTTAGGCCTAGAACCTATTCCATGCATACTTAAATACTTCTTCCAAAGTCTCTTCGACTCTCCAGTGAAGCGCCAAGGGGTGAAACCAAATGTTACTCTCGAAGTTCCTAACAGCAATGTTCAAAAAATGTCTAAAAATTTTGGTTTATACAAGCGATCCTGTTTTTATTAAACATTCTATCAATCTTGTTACAAGGGTGGTCACACTATTGTATGCTAAAATAAATAGCAAGTATTGCTGTTCAAATGTGACACAGTATACCCATAGGCCTAGCTATGGTTATGTTCATACTTGCACTTAGGGCTCCAAAGTTAGGCCTAGGCCCTAGCAACAATCACTCCAGCAATAAATGTAGGCTAGACATGTTATTCTCTGAAACATGCACGCAACCTTTGATTGTAAATAGCCTAGGCCTAACGTTAGGCCTAGTTCAGGTAACAGAGTTATGTGAGACTGAGGACTAGGCTTAGGTTACCTAGGCTTGCACTAAATTAGGCCTAACTTATACATGAAAAGTGTATTAATAGCCTATGTAGGCCTAGGCCATATGATAGAATGTCTGTGGGTCCTACACTCCTACGAGAACCCATGTTGCAGCAGAACCAGCCGAACCGAAACAGCCGTTAAGTTGGTAACTAAGGTGTAGCGGTATTGCCAATATAAAATATCGATATACCGACCTGAAAATATCGATAATATCGATAATATCGATATTTTCGCAGAATGGGTACGCGGACTATACATATGAAAAAACGAAGTATGGGAAGGTATTACCATGTACCCGGCCCCTGACGACTTAAATGCCGAATTTTACTACGTTGGTAGCGAAAAATAAATCAAGATTTGTGCAGAAAAATTAAAAAAAAAAACTGTGTTTGCATTTAACATTTGAGTTTTTGCAGTCGCAAACTAACTTTCAATTACTTCTTTGGGAATATGTCTTAGGCTATATAGCTTCTAGTGTTACTTCAGCATCACACCGGACGATCAAATATCCCTCCATCTCGCTAAAGCAGCAGCCATGATCTATAAAAAAAATCTGTTGGAGGTCTGCCCCTAAATAACTACAAAATAGTTTCAAAATCTGTGATTATTGGTTTCACTGACCATACAAACATTTTCAAAACGAGTGGCACAAACATTAGCGTAATTCCCACCCCTTACTAGCATGTGCTACGCCGATTCCTTCCACTATCAACAGCTTGTGTTTTAAATATTTTTCTTTCAAACAAAATATGGCATATTTTATTCGCAAGTTCTGGGATGAGTAAAAAGTGTTCCTTTTGGACTTGCGTAAGCCAGGGGCCTTCTCCATTTGTCACAGAGAAGTACATCTTCACCTAACCCTCGTAAAATACCTCGCAAGTAGTTCACTATGCAATGCTGCATCAAAACGGCCTTGTTTAGCTAGTCACTATATATCTAAAATACCGGCCGATATTTTCGATATCAACTATTCGTCGGTATTACACTCAGCTATAACCACTAAGTTACTAGCAGTCGATATTTACTAGCTGATCTCTTGTATTCAGACATTCCAATAATCTATGAATGCAGTAACTGCTCATAGTGAAAATCCAGGCACCGTGCAGTCCGCTGCAGGTCTGCAGCTCGCTTCAGCTTCTCGGCACTCGCACGTGTCCGGTACCTGGGATGTCAGAATTTTCCCGTAACTTTCAAGCGCAGCTATAAGAAATTTTACGCAGCTATTTTTGCAGGATTATCCCCATCGTAGTGTCAGCGATCTTTTTTTAATGTATGGAAAAATATTACAGTCGAAACTACTCGCAAATTTCCGCCCAAACAAACAAAATATACACCCCACAAAATAGTTAAAAAAATCCCTCGTATCAAAGTACGCTGATCCAGCAAAGGTCACAGTACTCCTATGTATGCTGCTGCATAGTTTGTTTGGAAGAGTCCAAACTAAATATTTTCTACAGTACTACACGTGTTGCATGTACGGACTGATTGCGGCGTGTTCGTACATGTTTGCATACATTCATGTTGTCAACAGAATTAACGTAAAGCTTCCCCCAACGAAAAATTACGAAGCTGTACTAAACCCTGTGGCCTATGGAATCACATGCGTAGTACAGTATGTGTACCAACACTGAACTTCTAACGAATGTATTTGCGAAAATGTTACGTTATTTTCTGTTTGTGGAACTTTGCTCTGTGAGATAGTCTCAGATAGAATCATCCTACAGTAAGTCTGAATATCATGAAAAATTAGTTTACTTGTAAGGTCTCGGAATAAACTTGCATGCAGTAACCAATTCTGTACAAAAAACTTTTGTGTCACTGATACGGCTCATGAGCTAGCTCTGTACATATTGAGCCATTTACGCCCCACGTGTACTTTGGCAGTCGATCACCAGTCTGTACCGAATCTACTGTGTACACAGTAGGCCTACATTGAAGCATTCCACTGCGTATGCAAACCGCAGAAATAATTCATACAGCATGCCTATATGCTCGTAGCATTGTGATCAACAGCTCAGTATTGTGCTACGAAGGTCACACGAGGTGAACCTAGACCTACGTAAGCTAGGCCAAAGATTCGTTGGTAACTCGACTCTATCGATGCTTAGGTATCGGTTTTTAAAAACACTCGTATCGGTTATGAGTCACTGCTGTTAAATATCGATATTTGTGTTGAGTGTCGCTATTTTAGAAGAATCGGTATCCAAGTGAATAGTAGAATATCGATATTAGTACTATATATAGACTTTACTATATATCGATATTTTTGAAAACGCATATCGACGATATTACTAAGGAGCAAATATCGACTAATATCGATAATATCGATATACCGCTACACCTTATTGGTAACACAAACTCACATCAATCACAAACCTCTGTCAGGGCCTAGGCTTAAATGTAGGCTACATATCCAACACACTTCTTACTGCACAACAAACAGCTGCAGGCCTAGGCTACTGCAGTACACATAGGCTAGGCCGAGCTTTAGGCCTTGGTTCTACTCCCTACTTTCTTGTTGTTCGTATTTACTTCGATTCAGCTGCGCTAGCTACAGTATAGTGACTGTACTGTACCTTGAGTAGGTCGGTACCTCGAGTCGGTCACTACACACAAAACGTATACAACACAGACTTTACACAATTTTTAGGTGATCGACTCATGGTATCACCATGCAACTGTACGTACCTCGTACGAAATACACGTACGTATGTACTGCGCTTACAGATATCGTTATAAAGCATCATTACGGATACGGATGTCCATTTGACGTGAATGGTCCATCTAGGCTACCGTAGAATGACCGTGTTTAGAAAATGCCAATTTTGAGCTCAAATGACTTTTAATATCCATGAAATTTTAGGGCTAATATGCACAAAATAAAAGTAAGCTACACCACAAGTTTCAAGTTAAACCAAGTTTTAGAATCACAGATATTCTGCTTGAAAGATTTTGAACCTTTTGACCTCTGGTGACCCCAAATGACCTTTGACCTTTACCAAAAACAATAGGGATCATCTTCTCATATGGGCTATACACATGCCAAGTATGAAGTTCTTGGAAGTTACCCATCTTGAGATAGAGTGTTTACAAGCAATTTCCAAGATATTTACCATTTGACCTCTGGTGACCCCAAATGACCTTTGACTTCCACCAAAAACAATAGGGATCATCTACTCATTATGGGCAACCTACCTGCCAAGTACGAGATCCCTCGGAGTTACCCTTCTTGAGATATCGTGTTTACAAGGTTTTAACCTTTTGACCTCTTGTGACCCCAAATGACCTTTGACCTCCACCAAAAACAATAGGGATCATCTACTCCATATGGGCAATCTACATGCCAAGTATGAGATCCTTCAGAGTTACCCTTCTTGAGATATCGTGTTTACAAGCCAAGCGTCACATACACACACACACACACATACACACACACGACATCACCATCGCATAGATTCCTTTGACTTCGTCAAGGAATCAAAAAGATAGGAAGGATTTATCAAATAGCAAAACAGCTTCATATTTACAGTAATAATGATTGTCGGGTGTGACAGGGACACCAAAGTGTGACCGGGACACCAAAAAAATAAAATAGATATTCACACTCTCCATACATTTTTCAAGTTTGTCACTTTCTAATTACTTTCCACATCTTTATGATGTTCATATTATCCATCTTAAATCATTTATTTTATTTTTTTTAGTTTAAAACAGTTTAAATAGCTCTTTGTTGTTCTTCAATGGCGGAGGTTACAGTGGGACACCATGGGACACCATTTTCCCCTTTCAACCAGATAGTGGACAATACATTATAAAATGGGGAAAAAAGGGTAGTATCGATAACCATGTGCACACATGTTACAACTCAGGCATGTATGAATGGGATTGGCATAGTTGAGGTGATATGAGAGGGTGGTAATTTTGATGATTTTGTGCGCGATGTGACATGATCAGCGGGACACCAAACACAAAATGTGATTTCCAGTGGGTGCCATTATTACAGTTGTCCTTGTACTGCTCAGGTTAAGTATTTTACTTTATCAGTAGAGGTTACCAGTAATTGGACATAGTGATTCAAGTTTCCAAGCGTAACACAGGGAGATGAGGCCTTGTATTAATGTCCATACTACTATGATGTGACAGGTGGGACAAATCGTCACATCCGCCATGCCAACTTTGAAATAGGCACATTTCGTTAAACATTGTCCCTTAATCTGGAAACTCACATTGTTTGTTTGTCTGGTTCTAATATCTCATCTGACATAACTTTAGGCTATCCAAAGGATAGAATAAATTTTTTATATTGTAATAACTGAAGTAAATTACCTATGTCACAACTTTTACAGATAATCTGGTGGGACACCAAATACATGCTGGATAATAAAATTGTAAACGATAGATCAACAGACCTAATTGGACATTGAGATACCACAGTTAGTGATAACACATAGAATATTAAACACTTTCAATAACAGGAATCATCTCTAGCCTCAGTTTTAACCATTCTCTATGCCACAAGTAGCGGATGTGACGGGGACACCATGGACCCCTAATTTATGGATACACCCTACTCTCAAAAATATGAACAATATCATATTTTTGAGTTCCCTATTAAAATGTATTCTTTCACAGATTTTAATGAAGCATTGAAACACAACTGGCTCTTTGGACCTACTGTAGTTCTTTACTCAATCACAAGTTTTTACTCCACTACGAGTTTCTGACAGCAGCTGTTTGGCACTTCAGATGTTGGGAAACAAACGGTAAAGGCCAACTAGTTTATTGATACTCACTGGAAGGCTAGAAATAGACTGTCCAGATTGACTATACTGTACAGTATGTTTCTGTAAAAGTTGTGATGTCACTACAGGGATTGCGACTCCATTCAGAGCTGCGATTGATAGGGCCACGGGCACCTGACTCAGGCTCCAAAATACTGCAGTCACCCAAGCCTATCTGTAGATTATTGGTACTGGATCTATGCATATTGTACCTATATGGACGTAATACAGCACCTTGAAAATGTTAATCGTGTGTTGGGAAATTTTGAAAGACACAATCTGCTATTCTCAGATGCAAAATTATTAAAGAATACACATCAAACAATAGGGAACTTCTACACTGTATGTAAAAAAATTTTAAAGGTCAAAACATAAAATTCAATCGAAACAAATTTTGTTTTCTCTACAAAAAAATGGTCTCATTATTCTTTTCCACTTCACATACATACAGTAGACTTTATGGGTATTGGCATGCATATGACTATGCAGATTACTGTATGTATACATGTATGTAGGTTTGTGTACTTTGTGTACTTAACTGCAACACCACTACTTGACCTGTACTCTTCTGCAATCCAAATCACTTTGTTTCTCATAACATGAATTCATCTACAAAAAGGTACCGATCCCAGCACTTCATAGAAATTTTCAAGATTTTTCACACTTGAAAAAGTGCAAAGAATTTCCAAACTGAAAATCACTACAATTAGGTTACTTAATTGTTTCAACAAACAGTGATTGTCCGGGACTACCTGAAGTCCGAGAATACCTAAAGTAACTACAGATGCTCTTACCATGATGCCTCAGCCATAACCACAGAAATTGAGAATAGCCCAATGTTAGTGATACAACAACGCACAATGAGTCAATTTTGAAATTGAATTTTTAGCTGTACACTTCACAGATTTGAATTCTTCAAAACAGGGCCCCCATGGGCGCGGTACTGTACTGTACGACATCTGCAGTTGCTACGTATTCTAGCATGTCCATGGATACATGTGCTCTCAGGGAGGACTCAGAGACAAAATCTTCCTGTTTCACACAACATATGGTACACAGAAATCTTCTCAAATTACTTTCATGGTCATTTTGCATGCTGAAACTTCCATTCATACAGAATACTGTAAATACCGTACCTTTGTTTCTTTCTTGACAAAATCATAACACAGATACTGAATTTACCATGCAGAAAATTGCAAGTTAAGTTTGCTTTGCTGTTAGAAGCCTATAAATTACAGACTGGCCACCTACGTACAGCACTGGTCCAGTTCCACTACATCATATCATGGGGGTGGTCTCAAATTTATTTTTGTAATATTGAAAAAAGGAAGCACAAATAAAGTCCATTCAAGAAAATGGTATAGTAAAGTGAGGTAAAAAAAGACCAGGGGGTAGTTGGGGTAAAAAAAGACCACCCCCTACAAGCCACGGGAAGTCGATTTATATACTGGTGAGTATTGGGCATTGTAGCTAATGATCTCCAGTATAGTATTATACAGTTTCAGGACAGGTGGTCTCTCTTGTCTCGAATTACTGCATCTTCGAAGCGAGAACGCAGAAAAATGGCACAGATGAAGTTTATGACATTCAACCCGAAGTTTTGCCTCACATGTAATCTGTCAGTTATGGTGAGTTAATTTCCACAGTGCACCCACTTCTAAAGTGTCTCCACATGATTTAATATTGTAAGCACCCCCTGTATTTTATCTCTCCCAGAAAAGGCATGGTCAGTTTTTACCCCAGGTGAAAAAACGTATTTGGGGCAAAAAAAGACCGGTCTTTATTTACCCCGAAGTGGTCATTATTTACCCCAGCTATACAGAAGATTATTTATGTGAGTATAGATATAACACGTAGTTAATTTTTGGTTGATCTGGGATAAATCCTAGGCCACATTGGTATTTCCCATAGTCAAATGGCCTAATGTTAATGGTACAGTGTTGCCTAACACAGAATTACAATTATACTTTAGTGTCCCTACTGATTTTGAGATGTGCAAGTATCATTTGAGTTATATTAATATAAGATGCATTTGGTGTCTCACAGTGGATTTTGAAATATGTTAGGGGAGGCAGTCGGCTACCTGTGCCTGCACCACCACACACACCCTACACCCCTTCCTCCAGAATCTTAACTATGACTTAACTATGTCTTCTTCCTCAGAATCAGAATCGGACACTGAATCAGATGCAGAGCCCCTACCCATCTCCCTCACTGAGAAAGATGTGGGCCAATATTATGCTGTCTATTGGGAGAAACCCTGGTCCTACTACTGGGGAAAGATGACGAAGGTCTTCACCCACGATGAAGAAGACAGCAATGCTGAAGAGGCGGAATTCACATTCCTGCACAAGAAGTCAGAGAATGCCACTGACGCTGACAGCATCCTGTGGGACTGGCCAACAAAACCTGACATCGACATCGTCAATACCAAGCAGATATTGTTTGGACACACTGATGCTGTGCTGACAGATGCCCGTCGTGGGAAATCCCATTTCCAGTTCCCTGCTGAGAATGAAGTGATGGAAAAGTTCAAGGAACTGAGCAAGTCAGGCCTGAGCCTTACAAAGCACATGTGAAGGAATGAAACATGCTGTTTCCTATTTAATATTTCCAGCAGTACATAAGTGTTCAAGACTATTTTGTCAAAAACATGTACAGTATGAATTGTTCAAACTGTTTCACATTCTGTCATATATTCAGACTCTGTCAAATAGTTTTGAACATTGAAACTCCAACTTGCTTGAACACCTTGCCTTATAAATTAAAACCTTGCCCTATAAATTATATAACACCTTGCCATCTTTATAACTACATATTTTGTATTTCTGTAATCTACTACCTTGTTAAGCTTGTCAGCACGTTTGGCTGATTTTATGTGTAGCCACACAGTATTTTTCCAAGTCAGAGATACAATTGGGCATCGGGAAAGGGGGTGGCACGGTGAAACATGGGAGTCTACACCCCCTCTCCCTTCCCACTGCTTCTACAGTACCACTTGCCATCAACCTTCTTGCAGCCTCCTGTTTTCACATGTTGTTATTCCTTTCTGTCAACATGTTTTAGGCCTATGTAGTGTTCAATTCTGGAACTGGTGGGTACCAACCGGATTCATTTAGCAGACAAGGAACCACAACACATTGTCGTGTTAAAGCATTCATGTAAATTGACCAATATATTAGTCTACTGTTAGATTCAAGAAGGGTGAAGTGATTCACAGCTTTTTTCTGATGTTTTGTGATGTATAAAACACAGTGGTCTTTTTTTACCCCATCTTACTATATTTTAGAAGCTTTCAAAAACATGTAAGTGTTAACGCTTCTGCTGAAAATGACCCAGCTTATTCTGAAAATGCATTATTTCCTACAGGTAGGCTGATATTTTGATTTATGATGTCCTCAGAAAGGTCAAGAGAATTTAATGGGAAAATATTTCTACCTCAACCATTCATTCACGTAGGCCTAGGCCCTATTTCCATGATTTATTTCTTTGTTTCACATAATTTTTGGCATGAAATAGTTTTTGATTTGGACATGCCATTGTCAGCTAATGTTAGGCATATTGAGCTGTGTTATTTTTAGGGTCGGGCGGTATGCCGGTATTTCATATGAATACCAGGACCAGCAGTACCGGTAATGAAAATACCGAAGATATTTGTGTGTTTACCATTACCAGTTCTTGATAAAACTAGACTGTAAACACAAATTAGTCAAACAATTGTCTGAATCGACTCACTACGTTTGTCAAGATATTTGAATAGTTTCTAATGATATCTAAATAAATTTTACGATAATGGACTAACAATTTTTAGTCAAAAATTAGTCAACAAGGCTTAAAATTGGTCAAAAACTAAGTCAATTGGTCAAAAATAAGTCACATGTTATTGACTAACGTGATTAGTCGATTCAGACACCGTTTGACTAATTTGTGTTTACAGTGTACTGGTACTTCTTTTTTTATCCCCAACGAAAATAACTGTACCATATGTTTTATGTGACGATGTGCCATGATTAAAATTTTTCACACAAATATCCCACCCTGGAAAATGAAATCAACTTTCTGTCTTCTGTAATAACTACCATGGTATAGAGAGTCCAGCTGCAATGCCAGCGAATCAGCGTGTAATTATACTTGCGTCAAAGTCAAGCCCTTCCTGTAGGCTTTGGATGCCCTGTTTGGGGTTCATGTCATAATACCGCCAAGAAACTTCCAACCATGAGTTGCAAGTCTCTAACGTTCACAATATCGGTTCTGGGTCCCCAGCAGTACTGTAGCTACCGGTACCAAAATTTCATGGTACCGCCCATCCCTAGTTATTATACTCACTAAGCGTATGTTCTGCCTCCTACTCTATATCTTGCCTAGCCTATGTCTATGTGTGTTCCCCATAGAGCAGAGGTTCCTATATCCTGTTCCCCTATTTTTAGTGCAGTAAGTCACTAAGTGTTACTTCGGTGAGTCTGGTACTGTACTACTACAGTACTAACGTTAGGGAGCCTACATGATTATAGTTATAGCAGAACCCTGCCTTACGTTACACATAACATTTAACAGTTAAGAGTCTTCCGTAAAAATAACTCACCGTCAAGCCTACGACAGGCTTCGAATGAGGCTATTTCATCACCACCGTGGCTCTCCAACCAAGACCCAGTCTGTAGTTAACCATTTTGCCTCGATTGGTATTTCTGATGACATTTGATGTTGAGATGAAAATTTGTCGAGAAACTGCTATAGTGTAGTCTATCTCTGTCAGTCTGTGCACATAGGCCTAGTGGTAACAATACTCACTCTGTTTACATATAAATTGTATGTACTACATATACAATACACTACAGCATTACACAGTACTGTGCCTGTATACAGTACTTCCACCATTGTCCAGTGAGATGTGCATATCTCTGTATGATAATTGAAAGGAGCGGGAAATTCCTGCAATGTAATTGGTTTACAGTTCACTCTCTAAGGAAGAGTGAATACTAATCAGTTGTTTCATGGCGAGGAAGACTTTTCCTCGCTCTTATGGAGTAAAATTTCGCTCTAATGGAGCTAAAATTATTTCCTCTCATGAAAGAGTGAAATCTTCACTCTTTTGTTTTTAGAGTGTAAAAGCAGCTAAGTATTTCAAAGTATTAAATCTGTTGAGTGCCAAGTTTCAAAATATAGTGGGAAAATTCAAGACTTACGAATCATTGGTTGTGCCATAGATACCAAAGAAATCCATTTTGATTTACATTGGACAAGGCAGATGAGAAAATCATAGATGTGAAAATCAGATGTAACAATCATAGTAGAATATGAAAACTTATGAGACTGAGAGTACAATTAATACTATTTCAACTGTATTGTGTTAGTATAGCATGTTCAAATTTAAATAATTGTTTCAAGTGGCAATAAAAACAAAATTCACTTACATTTCATCAAGCTTTTTGAGAACGCTGAATGTTTCTTTAGATACAACCTCAATATTGTTCTCAGATAAATCTCTGCAATTGTTACATAAACAACGAGATATATACAACACCACTTTAACACCAGAAATTAATTTTCTAATAAAAGACAGTCCAATGCAAATCTTCACTCGTCATAAGCATCTTTTTATTTAATCGAAACACTCTACATACTCTTTTTTCTAATTTGAACCGGAACTTCTTTTCAAATATTTAACCCAGGTAGATAAACAATACTACATACAATTTAAAGTTTAACCATTTTTCAGATTCCAATTAGTTGCCCGATTGATCTTTACATCTTTGTTCCAGTGCTGCTTTAAGCCTATGGTATATCTTTTGGAGCAAGACTAGAATTAGTTTAATGGAAATGTTTATCAGAAAGGCCCCTAAAATTAAACAACTTACAATACTTGCAATCTACGTGTGTTGATAAAAACATCCTCTGGAAGTTCTTTTAAACTGTTTCCTTTCAAAGACCTGAAAATGCGTCGGCATTAAAAATACTTTAATCGAAAATAAAATATAGGACTAAAGCTGAAGTCGCTAATCTGACCAAATTAAAAGCAAATTAATCTTAGGTTACAACCTTTTCAGAATTTGCGGAAAGTGTACTTTGTTGCCTCATCCTAGTCATGTGTCCTGGACAAAAGTAGGGCGCCTGCCTTTCTTAATTTATTTAAAGTTGTTCTCTATTTCATTTCTACTTTTCTGCAAGCTAAAGTTTAGAAACTTTAAAGGGAAATTTTCTCATCCCAGACAGTTCCAATTGTCCCAACTTAGTTAGTTCTAACCGCTTCTCCTTGTGCAGACACAAAGATGGGTTATTGCTTAAGGCCATATCCTGGTGTGTATTGAAGGCCCTAATGTGTAATCAAAAAAACTCTTTGGGCATGCTGTGTAATATGAGCTGCTCTGCATCTTTTGAATTTTGTAACTCTGATGTCAATCAAAGAGCAGTCATCAACTGAGACTTTTTTTACCCCCAAGTAAAAGTTATACTTGGGGTGATGCAAATCCTTCTTTAAAAACGTGTTTGTTTTTGATAATTGGTTAAAATTTATGTCTGACCTGGCTTTCAGAGTTCTTTGATCTATCGTCCCTTTTACCTTAATTTGCCTTCCTTTACGTGGAATCGGAAAGCGACTATATTACTTAAAATTCTACGTTCAAGTAATCCGTTAGACACCGTTAGAACGGAAAACAGGACATTAACGTTTTACTTTCCATAGTAAACTTAACGTCCTAATAATTGTTACGAATGTTACGATGTCGTCATATATTTTTAAGTTTTTTAGTTGATAAGTCACACAAAGAAGACACAAATAAGAAAGAAATAATGCAATTTTTGAAAATTCCTAAGCTTTCAGTTAAATAGCACAGGTATATTATGCCTGGCAAGTTCATTGACTTGGGTAATTTATTGAAATCTGATACTTACAACGAAGATAGTAGATGACAGAAGACAAAATCATCAGAACTTATTTTTTCAATTTGGTTATTTGATAAATCTCTGTGCAATAAAAGAGAGATTGAACTTCAGATATATTCTTTTATTCGACACACTTTGCCTCCGATGTCACGTTCTAATAGGGATGCATTTGGTCTCTTGACAAAACTTGGTAAGCACACATTGTTTACAATTCTCTTAATTTTAAAATATTGAAATTTAAGCGAAAGTAGATGATTTTAATACCTTCTATGAACAGAAATTCCATCCCTCTACCAGCCTACCTAAATAAGCTAAATATTTTATAGAAGGTGAATTCCTTGGTCCAAGAGACATTAACATTGACGTAACGTATTCCTCTGTAGGGCTAAGTGTTATGAAACACTTTGTGATACGATGGAAACACTAAAGCAGAATTCAATTACATCCTGCTTTCCTAACAGTTTTACTGAAGTGACAGAAGGTGTGTAGTCTGTTGATCTCAAGTGTGGCTTGATTAGTCACATGTTGTCACATTCAAAGGTTTTAGTTAATGATTAACAGAATCCAAAGAAAAGAACCTGAACGTATTCCATTTCGATATACACACAATAAGATTAGATAAAAAAAAAAACAAAAAAACAAAAAAAAAATGAATGATTATACATTAAGCACTACAACTACATGCCTTACATCTAACTTACAAGACTTGTAGTTTTTTTAGATCACTGAAAACATCTCTTAATATGCTTTTTAGTTTGTTGTCGTTCAAAAGCCTGTGAACATAAAAATAAAACACTTACACACTTTAATGTGCTTGGTACGGAGTCGAGCGCATACTACATAAAATGCAGAAATATACACATCAAAACTTTTCTAAATCAAGTAATCCGTTATGCCATTGGAAGAAAGGGCAAGGTAAAAACAAATCTAAAGCTGTTTCGTTGCTGACGTTACAATTCCCTCCTGTTACATTAACAGATAACTAACAGTTAATGAATAAAAGCAAACTCCAGAATTCAGTCTAAAAGAGTATGCCAATTGTAATTTCCTAAATCTGCATATTTTGAATGTCTTTTCTGTTTTACACATTAGCAGTTGTTCGTTACATGTCAAGTCGTTGATAGTATCCTTCAAAAAAAGAGTTTATATTACCCTTTCACCTCAATTTTTCGGAGGGTCGGTAAGTCGTTTTTTTTTTTTTTTTTTTTTGGATTTGGCAACAGTGTAACCGACTTGCAGCTAGTGTTTTTATACCCAGTACCTCAGATTGGAATTTATTGCTATTGTAAATGTTCTTAAGCAAAGGTTGAAACGATTTCGAGAAAACAAAATGGAAAGAAGAACACATGGCAGTTCGGTATGACTGCACGTTAGTACTTTATTCACAACTATGGAAATAGTACATCAAGGTGAACACGATCTGGTAGGTACAAAGGATCCCGTACTGTTAACACTTTTTAATAGAGACTTTCTTCTAACTGGAAAGCATACTTTTTGGTGACCACGTTAAATTTCTGAACACCTGTGTACATAACTGGGAAGGCAGATCCATCAAACTCACAGTCTCCTGTTAACCCACCCATACCGACCGATCAATGTCTCAGTTTCGGCTCAAACAATCATCCCGAGCACAAACGTTCTGTGGTCCGGACTTTGTTCCATTGAGCCGAGAACATTGTTACAGAGGGAGATCACCGCCAACGTATGAACATATCAAAGAGTGTCATAATCCTGGAAACTGAGGAAAACTCCTTTAAACGTCGCGTGAAGGAGTTCATACAGATCCGACTTAACCGACCAGCCCTGATCAGAGACGTCGGCTTCGAGTTGGCAGCCATCTTCTATCAGCTGGCGGGATCACTCGTGGGATCATATGACTTTTGTGGCACATAGAGAGACCAAATAAATATATCTCCGGAAGACTGAACACATTTGCGTTCCTTTTCCAAGCCCAAGAAAAGTCTCAAAATGGTACAAAAGAGAGATTTAATCGCGCTTTCTGATCTATACGTGTTCTTGCTCCAATGTGAAGCTCCCGAAAAAAGCCTCCCAGACGAGGACAATGTTCCCGGTCGATACCATGCCCCATGTCGTCATAATAGGGCTACCATCTAAACCGTAATTGTAGCTCCCAGGAAAAGTGTGATACACAAATGAGTGGTTCCTCATTATGAGGAAATAGCTGACATTTGAAATGTTTAACTTAAAAAAGTGGCTAGGCAAATTACTCCGTATGTCGGGAAATGAAACATATCAGTGGTGGACCGTCCATACAGCCAGGGGTCGTTCGTCCCCTGACGGACTCAAATCGCCCCGTCACTTTTCAGGTTTTTATTGAACTTTACTCCTGCACCATCACTGGCATTGCTTCCAAGTAACATGATTTAATAGTGCCATTTGTAGGCCCAGATGACAAAATGCCCAACCAGCGGCCATTATCTGTTCTATATTCTAATGAGAACTTGTCTACACGACATAAATACCGTAAAGTATGGTGAAACTGCTTAAGTCATTGCTCATCAACCGGTTGTGGTAATGCATGTAGTGACCTTTGATTCACCCTCGCAGTCCCAAATAGATGTTGAGAAGGGCACACAAATATTTGTTGAGAAAATAGCCCTGCTCCCCTCCTTGATAATTATCAGTATCAGCAATAAAAATTGTCTATGCAGATACCAAAATATCTCCCACAATTTGTTTCCCAAAACATCTGAAAAGAGCTAGCCTTCTTGCTAAAATAAAATCAAACTGCTGTCCTGGTACGAATAGCTTTAGAGTACTGGACTCGTATCTGATGAACAGCTTCGTTTTTGCTTTCCTTCAAGTGAATGTTTTCAAGGGTACATGGATATGATACTGGCTCGCTTACTCCGTAAATGGAGAGTAGTCATCTGATGCTCCTTGATAATGCCATAGAAATTCTTCTTGCTGTACTTTCTTGATTCTAAAGTGCCAGGAAATGGGGTTCATTTTCTGACTTCGACGCATCTACATGCTAAGTATGAAAAGCAACCTTGCTTCCTCCCTTAACATTGCGTGTTTACAGGGGGTGCGTTTTAGTCAACTGTTAGTAGGCGTGGCCTAGTTCTAACAGAACTGATAGCCAGTTGAGGCTATTAGTTTTTTTCAGATGATCACATGACTGATTACCATGGCGATTGCGTCATTCGGGGTATACCGACTGCATGGTCAAGTGGTTAGAGCAGCCGACTTGCAGCCAGAAGGTCTGGGGTTCGACTCCTGGCCCGATCATACCGAAGACTTTAAAAATGGAACCTTCTGCCATTGTGCTTGGTACTCAGCATAAGCAATGGAGTAGGGAAAACAAGCCAGTGAGCCACAACTGGAAAAAAGGCCGTGGCCGGCCCGACTTAAACCAATTGGTTAGAAACTGAACCGTAAAACCTCATCTAACTCTAACTCTGCGTCATTCGGGTGACGTCACAAAAGATCTGTCAATCAAAAACTAACACTAACGGTTGAATAAAACGCACCCAAGGTTTTCAGTTTTTGACCTCTGCTGACCTCACATGACCTTTGACCTCCACCAAAATAATAGGGATCTTTCTCTCAATATGATAACTCTATAGCCTATCTCAAGTATGAATTATCCATCATTGCTATCCTAAGATATCGTGCTTACAAGCTAAGCGTCACAAACATACACTCACATACCCATACACACACAATTTCTCGCTTAATTGCAAAGATTCCTTTTTCCTTCAGCAAGTCAGAGCAGGCAGTACCTTGAAGAAATCGACCCTGTTGCTGTAGCAGATAAATGAAAACGGGTGCCGTTATACATAAAAATTTTCATTCCTTACATTTCGCAAATATCACCTTAAAGCAAGGGCAATGATTCAACCGTTCTTGATACAGGTATTTTGTCGAAAATGTAACCCAAGTTGTCTGGAAAATCCCCTTTCAGCAGCCCCTACCCCCTACCCCATTTCCCCTATTTCATCGATCCTTGGGGACTGGCCTCATGAAGAGGATCACCCATACAACACTTAAAAAGAAGTGACATTGTGTTGTGTTTTCGAGTTAAATTTACTGCAAGCTGCAATTGTTTGGATGGTAGCTTACTTAGGCGTCTGGGGCATAGTCTCGAACGGGTAGCCAGGCCACGTGTGGGAGGTTTTTCTTCGGGAGCTGCACGGTAACGTGTAGCCCTACGGAGATTGATCGCCGAAATGATTTACCTGTTCATGTTCTGTTCTCGGTGACATCAGGTCCTTCTATACACTAGGGGACCTGTCTAACTGAGAGCAAGAACACCTATAGAGGGATTTCATGTGACGTCACGCGCGTGGTATTCCCAAGCACTGAAGGGCAAAACACCCGCGCAGTAAGCTTATTTACAGCACACGCGCACGGCATAACCATAGATACTACTGTGACACAATGAACGCATGCCCGTCAAAACCAAGGAGACGCACGATCACATGACGTAGGTGAAACCCCTTCTATATATATCAGAAAGCGCCATTTAACCTCTTTCTTGAAAAACTGATTAGAAACCTTTCTTGAGCTTGCATTTAGTCAGGAAGAAGTTGCAACACCGAAACAAAAAGTGGAAATATCGAAACGAAAAAGTCGAAATATAGAAATACAGAAACGAAAATGTCGAAATATAGAAATCTAGAAATATCGAAACGAAAAAGTCGAAATATAGAAATATAGTAATATCAAAACGAAAAAGTCGAAATATAGAAATATCGAAACGAAAAAGTCGAAATATAGAAATATCGAAACGAAAAAGTCGAAATATAGAAATATCGAAACGAAAAAGTCGAAATATAGAAATATCGAATCGAAAAAGTCGAAATATAGAAATATCGAAACGAAAAATTCGAATATAGAAATATAGAAATATCGAAACGAAAAAGTCGAAATACAGAAATATAGAAATATCGAAACGAAAAAGTCGAAATATAGAAATATCGAAATGTCCCTTCAGAGCCACGGTAAGTTTCGCTCACTCGTATCTCCACAGTGAAAAAAGAGTGACGGTACAAGTGGACGAAATAAGCAAAATCTCTGAAGGTATAGAGGTTCTTCACGTGAAGTCACAATAGGCTTGATTTTACTGGTACCGCCATTTTGGACGTCAAACTTAGTGCACGCGCAGGACCTACACTGTGTAGAGACAGTTTCGGACAAAGCGTGCAGTGTTTTCTTTGTTTTTCAAAGAATATTTTCTATTAACGATTGATTGTACTTACGTGTACGAGTAGGCCTTTGGGTATGTGTTTTGGTTTAAATATTTCAAAACGATCACAATGAAACACTCTATCGTAATATCTTCAGGGGATCACTAGATATGAAGTGAACACTAGGCAATTTAGTATGTAGACTCCCGTGTTAAATACTTCTGCTGCAGAATTTCAGAAACACTATCTAGCTCTACGCTGTACTTTTGTTGAAAATCGATAATAAAACTGTTGGCCCTGTAATTTTCCTTGCTGATTATGCAACAAACTTTCGCTATCATCAAGAAAACATTCTTTACAAAGAATGTACTAAACACACAGCTTACATGATGCACGCGATAACTTTGACGTCCATTATGGCTGACGCTGTTGTTGTCACATGTATTTGTGACGTCAGTGAAGAACCTCTATGTATGTAGACCTAAGGAATAAAAAAGGAGACAGCCCAAGCCACCTTTTCCGTATCTGGATGATTACATACCTTAATCACCTTACTAACAACAATATTCAGGGTTGTTACTGCGATAAAAACCAAAGAAAATGTTAATTCTTGCTCAATCTAAAAAAAAAAAAAAAAATAGCGACCGCGATTTTCCGAATTTTTGGGTAGGTCGGGAAAGGGCAATAGATTTTTTTTTTGGCCTTACTTAAGTACATGTTATCCACTCTCTCTCCCTCTCCCCTCTCTCTCTGCTCATCTACACATACCTGGCGCATTTATCCAACTCACAACCAATGACATATGACTAACCTGTTGGAAACAGTAATACTTACAAATACTTCAAATTGTATAAACCTTGAAATGCTCTTCCTTGTAGGTTCTGAATGAAATTTTCAGATAAATGCCTACGAATATCCAAAGAAAAAGTTTTCGTCAGTTTAAATTGACACAATAAAAGTGTCAAAATGTCTAGCTAGCGGCCGAGAGCAACTGTATGTTAACCACATTACGTTAACGTTACTCATAAGCTGAACAGTCTTAAGAAAAGTTAAACATTGTTACTAGTTCAACCAATAATTGAATGCATTTAACTACAGTTTCCTTTCAACACATACAATGTGTACAAGTTGCCCAAGTCAAGAAAGGAGTCCCCACGGATGATTGTCAAATTGTTTTGCTGTAAAAACCTGTGAAGCAAAATGAAAATACTCGATATCGTTATACGTGTTCATCTTAAAAAGAGTCATTCGATAGTGAGTTGTAAATGCAAAGGAAAGTTGCAAAATCTTACTCTCCTAAATCCTAGAAATCAGGATCTATGTCACAATCCTCTAGAGTGAAAATAATCTTTAGACTTCAGTGACTGCATTCAATCCACACATACGAGATTGGGGAGCTTAAACATGTGAGAAAACGAACTATTTCATTCATTTTTCTGTTAAAAACTTAACTTGATTTTCATTTTTATTATTTTCTGTACTATAAAGTTATTGGGAAAACCACTGCAGTCCTTCTTGCAATCCATTCACCAACCAACTCAGGCCGGTTAATAAGGGAAGTGCCATTTGAAGGGATGAAGGTTTGCAACAGGAGATTCAGGGTTTAAACCCCGGGAGGGTTAAGGTAAGTTGGGTCTTCCATCAAAAGCAATCTACGGATTTCCCATTCGAAGTGACCTTTCAAAGGAAACTAAATTTGAACTAAATTGTTGAGGTGGTTATCCATTCGACGTGAAATTGCCATCTTTACGTTGTAGGCTTTTACCACATTTGTGGTTTGTTTTCTTTGTAAAATAACTGCCCTTCAAGTACTGAACTAACACCCCACATCGCTTAAACCGGCAATCAGTTCCTTTAATTTGAAGGATGATCAGTTAAGTTTTATGTGGACCCCTGATTGCCAAATGCAATTTGTATACAATTGAAAGCTTCATTCTGATGACCACAATTTTGTGCATACCGGACGGGTTCCGAGGCTTACTTGCACCCAGCAGAACCGTTTCTGGACTATACAATTGAAATGATACAACTCACAACATGAGAAGTTGAAGCACAAGCACGAGTTGAATAAACATTTCACGCATGATTGCACTTTTAAGTGATGACTAACCACATCTGCATCTGCAGAAGAGTAGAAACAGGCTGTTTTCTTTCACAAGCTGTACTCCCCAAGATTGCTAATAGAGAAGGACCTATGACGTAATTCTTTGTTAATGTGTTCCATGAGCGTACATATGGATTAGCACAATAGGACTTTTGTTTTATCAGACCTAGGGAAAAAAGGAGCAGCTGTGGTCAGTTCACTGCGGAGGGAGGATGAGCAATGAATTGAAAGGGAATTCGTGGTCATTCAAGTAAGATTAATTAGATCCAAATGGAAAAGGGTGACCGGAGTTCTCACAGAGAATCCGAATTCGCAACAAAATCCGAATTTGCAACGATCAGAACTTTATGTGGTCTGAATTTGGCATGAGCTCGGGAGGGGAGCACGTGGGGATTTTACTTGAATGTTCGCAAACTGAAGTGAGAGATTTTGCTGTACTAAATAAGCACACATTGCCAGTCAAAGTATTTCACCATGGGGGATAGAGGTTTGTGACTTCGGCGCATAGGAAGAAGAAGAAGAAGAAGAAGAAGAAGAAGAAGAAGAAGAAGAAGAAGAAGAAGAAGAAGAAGAAGAAGAAGAAGAAGAAGAAGAAGAAGAAGAAGAAGAAGAAGAAGAAGAAGAAGAAGAAGAAGAAGAAGAAGAAGAAGAAGAAGAAGAAGAAGAAGAAGAAGAAGAAGAAGAAGAAGAAGAAGAAGAAGAAGAAGAAGAAGAAGAAGAAGAAGAAGAAGGTATTGCCATGATAAATGGCGTTGCAACTTACAATTTTTCTAAAAAAATGAGGCCTGCAAAAGTACTCTCCGGAATGTCCTTCAGACTGTTGTTTGCTAAATACCTAAAGAGAAACAACCCCCGAGTAGGTAGTGATAACTTTATATCTAATTATAATTCCCCTACAGTACCTGACTACGATACACAAAACTACAACACTAATTGACATATATCATTTCTACATTAACTAAGTGCACATTCTGTGCTTATTCCAAAGCTGAAATTCTCACCTGCCTACGAAGGTTACTACACTGAGATATTACAAGAATCTGAATATAGTAAGAGATTTTCCAAGTAGACTAAACAAGCTTATCCAGGATCCATTGTGTCAGCTATACATGGAATCTAGATAATTGCAGAATAAAATGGCATTGCCTTTTCCGTTTCGATTGTAAACATCAGTACCATAAGTTGGTAAAAGATTATATCCAGTTAAAAACAAATGCAACAATTATGGTCCTGGTTGATCACAAGGTTAGAAAAGTAGACTTCTGTGAAGTAAGGTCGTGTTATATTGATTGAGACTGGTGTAATTTATGAGCTATATTGGGGAATTTTCAGTACGTCTACACACATGAATGTTTTCATAGTGTAACTACTAAACACCTTTGAAAGTAATTGTTTGAAACCTCTTGGAAACACCATTGCAAATGTCAGTTTCCATGGAAGGCTGGTATGCTGGTCTTCCAACGTCATAAGAAAGTACACTAGCATTTCGATGATTCTTTTAATTTAATTAAAATGTTCCAAAATACTTTTACTTGTTACACTCAGTGATTCTTGAATGCATTGTGATACAGAAGGATGAAGCTACTTACAATTCTCTTATATTAAGGTTGCCTGCAAAGATACCCTCTGGAATATCATTGAGATTGTTGTTTGATAAGTCACTGAAGAGAAACGACAATCCCGAGTAGGCCAAAATTAATTTTATATCTACATATAATTTATGTAAAAATGTTCGAATTTACTTTAGTAGTGTTACATGTAAACTTATAACAATTTAAATTACACATCATTCCGAAGCATTTGATCTTCTTGACGAGTTGGGGTTGTTGATGCAAAAAAGAGGGCTATAGTTTATTAATACTTTGTTTAAATATGTGGCTACCATCTTTCCGTACCCAGTTACAGGGTTAATATAAGATTTTAAAATTTAACTTAAAAATGTTCATTTTCCATTGTAATGGAGTTTCAGTTCACCACAGCTTTGCATTTTATTGATCTGGTCCTAAAAGGGATATTTTACCACAATACCTGCAATGGAACCCAATCATTTCAATTATATACCGAATCAAATTATGTTCATAACTTAATTCATTACAATGAAAAATTCAAACAAGGTTAAGCAGGATCATTATTTAATGTGAGACATTTCTTTTTAATCTATTAAAAAAGCGGTCGAGGAATATATCACATTTCGAATGTTGCAATATACTCACAGCTCGTGTAAATCCAAGTCCTTAAATGTGTTCCAAGTAACTGTGCTTATTTGGTTATTTCCCAAGTATCTGATTTATGTTTTTGAAACAAGAAAATGCTTGAAATTCCAAGCTTCATGTCTTTTCATATTATATTTTATGAATATATCGTACGACACCTATGGGGTTACATATACTCTCGGAATTATAGTAAGAACTGTCGGGGGACTGTCACCAATCTCATGGGAAAGCATGATAGAAAATAGACACAAGGGTAAAAGTTTGCAAATATGCGCTTATGGTGTTGATCATTACATTTTTAAACTCAAATATATTTGAAAACAACGACTTATAGGTTATGATGGTTGTCAACACGCTGTACGTACAGACAGGAATTTCTTTTTCAGAATATTAATGGGAGAATAGTCATCATGGTGAAAACTCACAAGCATATGAAGCTTTGAAGGCCTCGAAATTGTTCTTCATGTACATATTTGATTCTATTAAAGGTCAGATCGCTGTAAAAACAATAAAACAAAACTTCAAATAAAACATGGTACAGCTGTATTTATTTTAGAAAAAAAAAACGCTGAGAACAGCGAAAATCGCAAGTAGTGTTGTATAGTCTTCTAACCATTTAGAGAAGGGGGATCTTCATATTCGGGTAAATATCTCAACCCTTACAAAGGCAATGGATCACAAAAATGACAACGCTTTCCCAGGCTGGTTTGTGTATTTCATCGATGATCATGTATTCCTTATTTAAAGTTTGTGTGTCCTTAAAATGGAGGCATCAATGGTGGCACCACTACAACCTGCTACAGGAAGACTAGGAGTTGCGGGTAGAAAAGGATGGTAGCTCCTCATAGTACATAGAGGACTGATAAAGCACCGCCACGCGTATATTAGAAGCTTAAAGACTGTTATATGCATATCAAATGGGTTACTCTGTCCATCCTGTATTTTCCGTTGGTCATTTTCACTCAAAGGCCTTCGCTCCGTGGTCAATCTTTGTCGACGGCAGGCAGCCCTTCCATATTTACCTTGGTGCCAGCCTTCGGAGGCATTTCACATTTCCGTCACGCGGTAATTTCTGCATTAACATTACTATTTTTTTTGATTGAGAAAATCCCTTAACATATATACATATTTACATGATGAACAAATATTGGGAAAAGCATTTTCATTTTGTCCAGTGATAAAACATTACATGAACTCACAACTCAGGGGATTCCATACCGAACACATTTTCCCACTCTGACTAAACATTAAATATTGTTCCAAATTGCAATCTATACCGCTGACATATTTTTCTACTTTGAGTTATTCTTTGAAATTACAAAGAAAAGACGATTAAGTGGGTCTTACAGACTTAAGTCTACATTTATAAACATAACACTTAAATATGACAGCTACGTAACTAAGTGCCCGACTATCTGTGTCATAGTCATGATAACCTAAAATTAAACATTCATTTGAGTAGTAAATAGTCTTTGATAATTTTTTTGTTGTACGAATTAAGTTGATCAATTAGTTGCTTTAAAATAGGGCACATGCAGAATAAATGTAAAATCGTTTCCTTCTCTTAAGGTTAAGGTTGAAAAACTCAATATAGCGCACATTCCTGTGTAACCAAACTCAATGGCGCTGTACAAAAACAAGAGTCAAGAAAACGATCTATTGAAAAGATAAGTTTTTAAAGCACCCTTAAAAGAATCTATGGTCGAAGACCGTCTAATATCGATCGGAAGGGTATTCCAAAGCTTGGGACCAGCGACGCTAAAAGAACGATCCGCAAAGAATTTGTCACTAGTAAAAGGAACCTTGAGAAGTAAGCCCTCTGAGGATCTAGTAGAATAATAGGAGGATTTTGAACCATCGAGAATGAATTTAGCAGTAAGGTTCTGAATTCTTTAGAGAGGATATAACGTAGAGTCTGGAAGGTTCAAGAACAGGACATTACAATAAATCCATATGCGAAAAAATCGTAGCATTAGCGAGTGTGAGACAACTTGATCTGTCAAGATATTGACGGATCTTGTTTAAGTTAGACATAGCAAGGGCAGCCTCCCGTGCTTTCATTGATATGTGATACTTTAGATTAAAGACAAACAGTCATCAACCCAAGGTACATTTTTGGTGTGGGGGTATCAAAATTCCCAGTATGTTACTGCTCTTTGATTGACATCAAAGTTTGAAAGTTCAAATGATGAAGAGTAACCCACATTCCGCACAATGAAGAGAAAGTGTTTGGATTACACATTATAGGCTTGCATGGTCAACAGGACATGGCCTGCACCAATAAAGTAGGTTTCCGTCTGCACAAAGGGGAGCTTTACACAGTTATGGGAGGAGCTACAAGTTGCTTAATTGGGAGAATTGAAACTGTCTGGGAAGACGAGAATTGCCCTTTAAATTACTCATCCAGAAACACGCCAACTAGTTTAATTTTGTCAGACCTATGCACGGGAATATCATCAATAGTAAGAACATTGGTAATACATTTTGGTAACTGGGCCTTGCTACCAAAAATAATAAATTCAGATTTTTCGTCATTCATTTTAAGACGATTACACTGCACCAAATCTTTAACCTTTCCTAATGTTTAGGAGAGATTGCTAATAACTCTGCTTCCGACGAAAAATCACCTGCTCTAAAACTAGAATAAATGTTGTGGTCATCGGCATAACCGATGAGGCCTAACACAAGTAATTATTGTACTGGAGTAGCAAGTAAAATACACTACACCATTAATACTACGTTACGGTACTGAGAAGTCAAGTTTAAGTGACACAGAAAGTGATTTGTATATACAAACATTGAATTGTCTGTCAGTCAAGTATGTCCATATCCATTCTTTAACAACATCACAAACACCAAAGCATTTTTTAAGAATATCCAGCAACAATTGATGGTTGACTGTGTCAAATGCTGGACTTAGATCCATGGCAACCAATGGGATTAAAGATTTTTGTTCCTTATTGCACATTATGTCGTTATGTAATTTCACCAACAGTGTTTCCGTGCTGTGGTATGCTCTATTGGCACTTGGTACAATGGAAGGAAACCATGGTTCTCCATGTGTTTGCAAAAACTAATTAGAGAGGCTTTTTTCCACAAGTTGGGAAAGGTTAGAGAGATTGCTAACTGTGCGATATTTTTTTTTACGTGATCTAGGTTACTTTTCTTGAGAACAGGTTTGACAATAGCCTGTTTCCAGTCACAGTGAAATTCACCAGTAGACAGAGATGTGTTAATGATTTTGCAGAAAACTGGTGCGAATGTATCGCAGTGAGTTTTAACTAAAGACGACGGTAAAGGATCAAGAGTGCAAGTAGTTGGCTTGGTATTTTGGATAAGTGCTGAAACTGTTGGAGAATGAACCAAAAGCCGGGACTTCCACCTCAGGTGGAATAAAAGTGATCGAGGTCTTTACGGAGAACATCTACCTTGTTACAGAAGAACTTAGAGAAGTCTTCGGCTAGTTGATTCATCTGACACACCCTGTGGTAGAGGGTTTGACTTTTTGTTCCAGTGATCTTGGCAACAGTGTCAAAAGGTGTCGGGTATCATTTCCACATGACTCAAACTTCTGACAAATGAAAGCCTTTTTTACGATTCGACGTGGTTTTTATACTTATTACGGAGTGAACGGAATATAGCATGATTTGCGGTGGTTGGATGTTTCAGCCACAGTCTCTTCGCATTCCTAGTCCTAGTTTCTAGTTGTGATGCAACCGATATCGAACCATGGAACACCTTGGCGGCCAGTTATTAGTTTAGTTACAACAGGTGCATGATCATCTAACACCTTCTTGGTATAACAATTGTAAGCAGTAACCATATTATCAAGAGATTCAAGTTTCAGAATTTTTTCCATTTCATTACTTAGGCTTGCTCTAAAACTCTCATGATCTACTGAGTTTAATCTGCGAAACTGAACTCGTTTCCGCACGTGTACTGGACGACACGTTGATAGAGTCGCTAATATGAACCTATGCGGACAGAGAAAGAAGTCATTCCTGACGTTTGTGATCGTAAAATTACTGCTTTCCGGGATCAAAAGCATGTCAAGAGTGTTACCAGATACATGGGTTGGTCCAATATCAAGCTGATTCAACGATAATGTATTCAACACCTCAACGAACGCAATTGTGCTTGGTTCTAAGTAACGATAAATTTGAATATTAAAATCACCCAGAAATAAGCACTTATTTGCTGTTAAGAAAAGTTCGTTCGAAAAACACTTCCGATACAAATGTATAAATTGATACTGGTGCTGTGCCGAGTATGGGGGGCCTATTTAAAGCGGCAACATTGACCATGAAAGTTCCAATTTCAACTGCATAACGTGCAAATTCAAAGGATAATCGTTTTCCAGAATCGATGTGTGACCGCAATAGTGTGTTTGAAGAATAGGCTATCCCTATTCCACCACCAACACTCTCCCTGCGTTCTACATTTATGAAGTCATAGCCTTCGGGTTTCAGGGTGGCAATTTCAACAGTGTCAGTGTCAATTAGCCAGGACTCAACGATGACACAAAAGTCTTAGTTCTCCGTCATGACAAACTAAAGGAACTGATCACACTTGTTCCGAAGGGTCCGAGCATTTACAAGTTCAAAACAACAGTGATTACTATCATACCTGGTTTCAGATGGGAGGTATCTGAGGACATCATGATGAACATGGTCATTATGATCGCACATAGATCGCCATTTCATGGTTCGCTTGCTTATAAAAAATGCACAGATCATTCTCCTTTAGTCCCATACGATTTAGTGATACATTTGCACATAGGAAAGAATTAGCAATTCGATACTGAAACCATTAAGGGTTAAGGAAGTAATACCTTTGAAAGCCAATTTATTGTAGTATTTCCATGTCTCATATCCGTAATACGTACACTGAGGATACCATTCCACTTTTCTCTCAAATGAATATTTGAAGTGACATATGGTTTTACTATAATATCATAAAATACCTGACAGCCTTTATCAGACTGTAGTAACACTGTAAATTGGAGGTCTTATAGGCATGGGAAGTTTAGAACAAATCTGAAAATCGTGGTTGTCTGATAAAATAGCTCTACGAAGATCAAAGAAAGTAAGGAAATCAATATTCACCTCAAAGTGATTTTTAACGGTCTCATAGTCATTAAAAGTTCCCTCTTCATCGAAAACGTCATTAACGAAATAAAATTTTCGGCTTTAGAAAGCAGGAATATATACTGGACGGCCATTCATTTGGAATAGATCATTGTTCCATACCCTTTGAGTTAAGAATTCTACCGGTTTTCTTATAGCCATATTTGCATTGAGGTTTACCCAAGCGGCAAGCACATCAACCCAGAAGAGCTTTTTAATTGTATTAATATGAGATGTAATGTAATGCATACTTTTACTATACAAATCGATATATGTCTATGCATATCATGAAATAAGATCCACCATTATTACAATTATATATTCGCCTTATCCATGAACTGTTAATAGAATTGATAAATGCATTAACATTTGCCATCTTAACGCCGCCTCTCCATATTAATTATAAAACTGGGTCCTTTAAACTTTGTCTGGTATTTTACTTCAGATGAATTGGAAAAATAAACGCTGCAAATAGGTAACAAAACTGTAGTCTGGGTTTGTAACAGTCAAAGTAATATATGTTAGTTTTGAAAGGGCGAGTGATTAACTATAGTAATTTTACCCAATACCGTCAACTGACGTTTGGACTAATGGGTTAAAACTCCTTTAATAGTATCTAAGGCTTTGTAACAGTTTTGATCTATCATTTGTTTTACATCCGTATTAAAGGTTACACCAAAAACAGTATCTTTTACCCAATTAAAATTACACCTCGGCAAAATTGCGTTAACATAAACATAACTATTACATAAATTTGTCGAAACCAATAGAAAGTGTCTGTGCACACCCCCTGCTGTATCAAGTGTTCAGCAGTTTGCAGAATTTTGTGCATCATTTCTGTTTTCTTTCAACTGACCAAGTACTTCAAGAGATTTAGAGGACCATTTAGTGTTCTCAAAACCTGAAATTCATTCAATCTCTTGCTGCCGGCTGTGGGGTACACGCCTACCCAAACGTGTCACTATCTCCAACCAATCAGTTGAGGAACCGCCTTCTGGTTAAATTGTAGAATTTATCTCGGTACTCGTAATGTTATTTAAACATGTTTGGTTGTGCTTGTAAATCTTTATCTTTTTTGCGATCCATGTTTAAGATTAAACATCTGACACCGCTGCTTTTATTTTAGTCGTTGTTGCCACATTCTCCTTATACATCGGCAATAACTCTTCTAAAGATGCACAATATTATCAGCAAGTTTGATTGTAGATGCGACACCATATGGTTAAAAATAATGAAAACGCCTCAATCACAAACCAATAACACATGAAAACACATAGTAGGCCTAATATTAACCGGATAATTCTTCTATCTATAGCTTCAGGACTTTGAAATAAACAGATTTCACCCTTTCTAAAAATATTGCATAAATTTGTTTCCTTCTGGAATTTTATCGTTTTACAAATAGATCTAATGTACAAGCAACTTGGCACATGGTAAGAAATATTGTTGCAATATCTAATATTCCGCTTCCAGCCTATATCAATCGATTTATCAGTATCGGGAGATACTGGTAGGATACTGGTTTGCTAAAAAGAGATTATAACACAAATTTTAAAGGTAAAGTTTAATGAGCATATTACCATCACTATGACTGTCTTTCCATCGACTTATGGTGATATTTACCTGTGGTATCATCACACTTATGTAAGGTTAAATATACAATGTTGTCAATAGGTAAGTATTATGATTGCTTGGGTAACAGCGGCAGCCCGGAAATTTTTATACAGGTATCAATATAGTATAATATAAATTTGTTGAATAAATGAAAACGGACGGTACTGATATCCAAGTGAAATGTGGGACGAATTTGGAACCTTGTGGATGACCGTTTTTAGTCTTCCAGTTGCAGAACTAAAAATGATAAGAACAACTTACAGAACTTCGAGTTTAATCAGGTTAGAAAAAACACCTTTGGGAAGGTTCTCAATCTGGTTGCCAAATAGGTCCCTGGGTAAGAAATTACGAAATGCAATGAATGGTCACTGCTCTTTGCAAAAATATCATTTTTTAAAATGAGGTTTGATAATTGATAGTTTTTCATTTACATTCCTCTTCTCATACCAAGAGTAGCAAAAACTGTACTGCTAGGCAAACGGCCTCTTTATACGTCAGAGATACCGCAACTATGGTTGAAACTAACTAGCTGTTTTAGTCAGACTATATATTATGTCACAACTTTGAAACGGAATGAAAACAAATGTCGTCTGGGTTTGCTAATGGCTACTGTAGCATATTTAGTTCAATTCGTTTCGAGATATCGAAGATTAATAGTAGCTACGACGACATCGGTTTTGTTTTTAATCCAGTCTCCAGTCAGATGTCAAAGGTAATAACTATAACGTAAGCAGTTCATTAAAATCTATATCTCTTTATTTAACGGTCTGTCATTGATAGACATCTTGTTACAAACTGTATATTTAGCCTCTCTCTCTCCTTTGTAAACCGTTGTATACCATTGTGTATGGGGCTTATTTCAATGGTGGATCACCTCATTGGTCATGTCGTAGTTTACTTTTGAAGAAATTGGGAACAGCAGTGCTCTAAAGTTCTAAGTCAAGTCTGGTTTGAGTGTAAAGGAATTATTGTGCAAACTATCTCAGTTTCCTTGCTATTAAAGGATATGATATGCAAAGAGTTACACATTTAAGTCACTTTATAAAAATGTCAGCATCTTGTAGAGTGGGGTATGGAAGGTATTTTGCAGACAGCAAATGTTAAAGTTCTTTAAACTGAACCTACTTGAAGTCATGAACTAATTTGCTTGGATAATATTAAATTTATATACGAAAATTTCGTATCATTTCCTTACAGTGCTACATTACATTTTTTGTCATTTACGATTAAACACTTCTAATTTTTCCCAGTTACAGGACCGCAGCCAGATTATTAAAAAATAAAGGGGATAATTTCCAGTGAGAGGAAATGTTTCGGCTGCAGGCTTGCTTGTTTAATATAATATCAAAATGACAAGTTTTATTGATAACCAACTTCATACTTACAAGTCTATTAAAGCTGAAGTATCCATGAATACGCCTTTCTCAAGTTTTTCAATGTCATTATGTGACAGTTCCATTTAAATGTGATAAATTCCATAAAAATTTGTTAGGAGTATAACGGTGCCAATCAATAAGATATCTCTTCACGGGTAGCTTGTGCAAAATAAATAACTTATATTACGGAGCTTACAATAATGTTACCATGTTTTGAAAGAAGCGCAATTAGAAGATCTTAATTGTCTCATATTTATGAGTGACTTAGTAGTAACGCCTTAACTTAATCTTATTTGGAAAACCTTGTTCTGCATGGTATGCAATCGTCGTTGTAAGTTTTCCAAGTTACTTAGTTTTTTGCTTGCGATTGTTTAAATTTAGGATATCCATCTGAGTTCTTTACCAACACCAAATTAAAAAAACTCACCGAGCAAAAATACTGTGGAAAGTATTGTGTTTTGAACATTTCTATTTAAGTTAAAGGCATGGTTTGACAAAATTAAAACCATGCATGCCAGACATACTTACAAATTGGTTAATGAACCAAGACCACTAAATGCCTCCACATGGATGTCTTTGATTAAATTATAGCTAAGAATTCTGCGAAGTGAAAGAGACAGCAAGAATGTCAATTTTTTCGCTGTTATGAAGTTTCAGCTAGGTTACGTAAACTATGAGTGGAAATTTTCAAAGTCATACAAATATGCATAGACGTGCCCGATTTATCAAGTTGAGACTGCAGCAGTTTTGTCTTAAACTTTGTTGCATCTTTTCCCACAAAAAGCAAACATTTTGTCCCAAAACTGACACAGTTTTCGCCCTCGTTCGGTTTCTTTCATGGTTATGAATGATTTCAACAGGAAATACACAAATTTATACAAATTTTGTAAAAGGGTAGTACTTACATAACCCGAACATTGGGAAGATTTGTGAAACTGTCTGGAAGCAACTTTTGAATGAGGTTTCCACTGACATCTCTTCAAGAAACAAGCATATATGAAAAAACGACGCAAATAATTTTCGTGGATAATTGTGACTTGAATCACTTCTTCCAGAGTGAAGAGTGGTCAGAAACTAATACTGAAATTTGATATAATGCAGTGAAAGCTTTTTACATATTCATTTACCCTGTAACTGCTAGTTATTCATACTGACATTCATATTTATGTATGATATGCTGACTATTCATATAGAGCAGCTTCCTATTGGACAGAACAGTCAGAGAAAGTTCCAGAAGCGGTTGTCACGTGATTCTGTGCCGCGGGATCTGGAAGCAAGTGCTGTTCGCGGCACTCCTGAAGCAAAAGGAGTATGTTTAGCTACGTCTTGGTCCCAGACGAGAGATATATGGGGCGTGTTCCACCATTTAACTAAAGATGGCCGTGAACTGTCCTGTTTCCTGGACTCAGAATATTTAAGAATAAACGTAAGTGTGCCTACAATCTATTCTGCAGGCTGTGAGAGTTTTACCACCCAATAAAATGGAGGTATAGTATCCAGACTCCGGCAGGAACCTTGCTCCTAACAGTGACTCCGCACACCCTGTCGTCTAACGGTGCAGTAACTTAACTACCTAGTGCACCTCGAATATAGTGCCATGTAGTCCCCATTGTATTACCTGTGCTAGAATCCAAGCCTATCCACTGAAGATGCATTAAATGCCAGCTCGCCGTATGCAGTCAGTATGTTATACTGTGTAAGCCGATCGAGGTTAACTAAAGCCCAAGGAACCGTCTAGTCCCGCATATTTTGTAAGAAGCCCCTAGCCTAGTAACACATCGAGAAGCAGCAGTTTCGCGACCACTGAAGTATTAGCGAGAAACTCAGCCCTTCGAGTTCAAGCGGAAACTGAACAGTTGCCAGTAACGTACGTTAGGCCTAGGCCTAGGCTAGGAGTAGGACATTTGGGCCCATACTAAATTAATTACTGGAATAGCCTAAGCTTATTGTTACTATATCATAGTTATCTCTCGTGGCCACATGGATGGAGGTTAAGTGTTTAGCCAAACTCATATTGTAGGCCTATGTAGTTGTAAGCTCATGTCAATGTATTGCATAGTACCATCATTACCGAACCCAAGTTAAGCTTAATACAGCAGGCTAGAAGCCTGGGCCGATATTCATAAAACCCTGCTAAACTAGCAGGCAACTTGGCCTTAGCAGGCTGCTAAATGGCTAGTTGCCTGCTCCATAGTTTCCTGCTATTTTCCTATTCATAAAACCCTGATAGGGACAGTGCCAGGTAGTTGTCAACTAGGATTTAGTTGGTTGTTAGCTTAGCAGTTGGCCATGTCCAAAACCAAAAATCACAACCCGCATCAGTTTCACTAGGGAGTTGTTATCCGAATGGAGGTAGCACGAGAAGTTAAATTATGCAGGGGCGTAGCGAAGGTGTTATCTTTGGGGGGGGGGGAGGGGGGTGTGGAGATTATGTTTTGCCGACGGATCTGGTCATGCGTAATGCGAAAACGAGCTTTAGCGGGTGGGGTCCAGGGCCCCGCCTAAGGACCCCTGGTGGGTCCAGGGGGCGCAGCCCCCGGAAGCTCTGAGGTTTAAGTATATCTCTGGGTGAAAAATTAAGTCTCAGGATGGATATATTTTGGTTCATAATGCATCATCAAATACAAACTAGATCCCCCACTAATTTTAATGTATTAGGCTATTGCTCTCGTCAGGCCTCTATAGTTTTAAGCGGTTGGGATCCCGAGGTCCCCCAGTGCTTTAACTAGGACGTTTTCTCAATGCAACATTTACTGATCTGTGGCCTGGGGGAGGGGTATAAGGGGAGGAGGTTCCCCCTCCCCTTTGGAAATTTTTGGAATTTGTAAGGTGCCTAGATCGCAAATGGTGCAATATTTGAGTGGATTTCTGCCTAATGAGGAACCTCAAAATTTACACCCGGGTAGAATTTGCTTGTGAGATTTTTTTTGTGCGACATTTGTCGCCGGTTATGCAACATTGTCCCACAAACAGGATCTTGCTAAAACACTTGGCCAGCCTTAGGGCCCCTGGTGGGGGTCCGAGGGGCTTGGCCCCCGGAAGCTCTGAGGTTTTAGCTTAATCTCTCAGTAAAAAATTAAGTCTCATGCATGATTGGTATATTTTGGTTCATAATGCATTATCCAATGCAAAGATTCCGGTTAATTCTAATGCGTTAGGCTATTCCTCCCGTCATGTCACTATACTTCAGAAGCTGAACCTGTCGTTCAGAACTGGAACACTATGTGTTCAGCATTTGAACACTAGGCACGTCACACGTTCAAATACGATAAGTGGACAGGCATCCAGCGTTCAAGAAGGGTGAAAAAGTGTTCAGAATCTTAACACAAGCGTTCAAAATATGCTTTGAACGCCAGGATCTGAAGATGGGTTCTCTATCTGTTTCATTTCGGTGTTCAAAAGTTAAAAGCCTGAGATTGCAGTGAAGGGAAGAAATGCGCGGCACGCATTATTTTTTCCCAGGATGTTTGTGGGTAAACCGGATCCTCAGAAGTTGCAAAATGTGTTTGCCGAAGTCAAGGTTAGGGTTTAGAAGGCGGGCTAAGGATACCCTCACCATGGGTAATCGGGTGCTGCTCCCCATGGTGATGATAAAAGTGAGGAATAATGAGCAGAAATTGGTTTGTCAAGAATGTCATATGACCCGAAATAGTGCGCCTATACGGAAGCCCTTAATTCCCTTTCTTTCCCGAGTTGCCGACGAACTCAGCCACTCACCCAGTTACATCGACGGCCGTATACGGCCGTCACATGCATAATCAATTTGCCGACGGGCCTTCAACTTGAATGGGCCAATTAGATGAACAGTCGAAAATTGAAATAACCGATAACAGACTGGCCCGTTCTCTCTTTCTCTTTTTTCTTTTCATTCTCCGTCTTCCCTTTCACCCCCTTACTTTCCCTTCCTTTTTTCCTCCTCTCCTCTTCTTTTCTTTTCCCTTTCCTCTTTTTGCCGACAGACCGAAAATTTGCCGACGGGCGAACAAATATTGGGGGGGGGGGTGACACCCCCACACCCCCGGTCGCAACGGCCCTGAATTAATGCTAATATTTTAAGACCTATTTAAGTGTGAAAAGATTACCAACAATTAGCTGGTGATAGTGCTTACAAGAGCTTGTGCCCTTTATTTAATGCTTTCAACTTGATTTCTTTCTCCTTGCCACATTGTTCAACTCTAGTAATACATTAACAACAGGATTAAATTGAATAATGCTTTCATGTGTAGGTTTGTATACCGTCGTCATAGTAATGACAGGGTTTTTAAACTCAAAACGGCTGTTTATTAGATCTACATCAATACAAATGTCCCTACTTCATCTAAAAAGACCATGCAAATGAGCTAAAGAGACAGGAGCCTAATTCATTTACTGCATTCTGAAAAGTTACCTCAAGTTTCCTAAAATAACCGAATGTACATCTACGTTCACAATTTTACATAAAATAAAGCTGACGTGGTCTCATTTGCGACACCAGGCGACACCAGAGAGAAAATATACTTTTTTCAGGCGACTGGCAATGCTATGGCAATGAGTAAAATCGCCATAGTTCTACTCCAGATCTAGCAGACGACAAATCTCTTTGTGCATGGGCGTCCGGAGGGGGGAAAGGGGGGAACTTCCCCCCCTGGAAAATCAAAAACTTGAAAAAACGAAGAAAAAATAAAGAAAAAAACGAAGAAAATATAAAATCAGCATTTCTTAACAGTTCACTCAGTGTGACTTTCTACTCTCAAAACAGGAATTGAATAAAAATATCAATACTCAGGTCCCAGCAGCCCCCCCCCCCCGAGCATATTTTTGGTATTTTTTAAAGTTTATATTTTCAATATTGCTAGTGTTTCCCCTTTTTCTATGCGGTAAATAGGCCTTGGAAGTGTCATTTCCAGCAATCTAGGAAGTATTTTGGGCCAAATTTTTCTTGCAACCCATAGTTGCTCGGAGCGCTGAGAGTCTGTCTATGGGCTTGCCCCCCCCCCCCCCCTTGACAAATTCCTGGCTACGCCTTTGTCAACACTGTGTGAAAAGTAACATCTAAACTCTTTTCTGGGAGTAAAATATTTCCCATGAAAAAAAATGGGCCCCCTAAAAATTTTTGCCCCTCCCTGAATTTTTTTCTGCAGATGCTCATGTCTTTGTGTTAACTTTTTAATCCAGCTTAGTGCTTATAGAAACCTTAAGAGCAAGATAATCGAATGGTTACCTTGAATGCGCAAACCTCACTTCAAGGGAAGTTTTGGCGAGCTATTTCCATTCGGATAACAACTCCCTGATTGCTGTGCATTCATGACCTGTGTATGTGCTTACAGAACTCAATGAACAGAACGTTTTATGATCTCAGCATCATGAACACGCGTTCAGAATGGCGGATACACAAGAGGGCAAAAGAAACAAAAGGAAACCTAATTATTCTCAGGAAGAGAATTTATACATAGCTGAAAAATTTGAAGTAACGCATTTGAAGTTATACGAAGTAATGCATGGTTACGTTTAGTTGGTTGTTCAATCTTGGGTGCTATTAAATCTGTTATACACATGATGCCTTCCCATGAAAATCGATATCTCTTAAACAATTCATCATCAGTAAAAATATCAATTGGATAAGGCCTGTCTTTGAACACTCTTTCCCTCCTCATTGCACGATGCAACTGTGCCAGTTCAAGAATCCGTCTAGCCATGATTTTACGTCAGAGTCAAACATAGAAATGAAGGATTTAGTTGTCAACTAGTGACTTAGAAGTACCCAAGATCACCTCTAAAGTTAGCGCACAACTTAGCAGTCAACTAAACTTAGCGGCATTTTATGAATAACATATAGTATCCAACTAGGCTTAGTTGACAGCTTAGGCCCAAAGTAGTTGCCAACTAGGCTTAGCAGGGTTTTATGAATATCGGCCTTGATTTCTCTCTTGATTTCTCTTGTTTCATAGCTTATTTCATTGTGGATGCCGCAGCAGGTTTTAAAGTATACGTTCTGCGGTTGGTCTTGGTGTGCAGGGTCTGCACTGGAAACTAGGAAGGCCTCGGGCCATAGCAATAATAATGTTCTAGTATCTCCCTTGAATGTTATGAATACGCAGTTCTTTGGTTCAGGTCAAATTTATTGAAAATTAAATAGTTCTACTTAAATAGTTCTAGTAATTCCTTCACACACTATTATACTGTACTTTGACTGTAAATTACATCAGCTTACTCTATTGAGATGACCACTGAATGTTTTACGTGAATTGTTTAGTTCCAATGTGGAAAATCTTTCTGTAAAACAGAGGTATGCCCAGTCTTCTAGGTATTTACGTTCACTGCTTCCTCGTGATCTGTTTAGAGGGGGAACAGTTAATCTGGTTTCCCAAGGTCAACCTCAACTAGTTCAGTTCAGGTCTTCGACGAGAGCAGGCGTATTTCGTTTGGTTGTCGTCATTTGCCCGTGCTGAATTTTATAGCGTGACAAAAAGTTATTAATACTGTGTGCTCGTGTTGTCTATCTGAGTAGACTTTTGTACAAGCTATAGTGAGTTGCTTGAAAACTTGTAAAGGGGGATTATTTGCATCAAACAACTGAGTTCCTAATTTTTCACTTCGTTTGCGTGACCTCGAGCTACATAAGTTCAGTTACAGTTTAAATCGGGGGTGAACGTCACATCCCCGCAAGTGTTTACTCTGTTAAAGACCTGTGGAGTGGATATTAAAGAGGAAGAAATGATGTTGCCGGAGCTTGTTGCCCGCAACTCCTACGACGACCTAAAGTTCAAGTCCCACGCATCCCGTATGAAGGGTGTGCCTTGCTTGAAGCGAGTTAAAGGGATCACCGTCACGCCTTATGATCGCTCTGTGGTGGTGACGGTACTGTACCTGAACTCTGAGGTCGAGCAGGACCTGGTTTTGAGGGTTCTCAGCCATTACGGAACTTTCTCAATAATGCGATGGTGTACCTACGATGAAGGTGAGATGAAAAATATACTGAATTGGATGGTTCTGAAGAGAGTCACACCATCCTTCCTCTTCATAGCGGGTTCCAAGTCCCACGTTCGCTACTTTGGGCAGCCCGTTACCTGTGTTAAAGATGCCTGCATGTCTGGCACGATAAGGCAGGTTGTCACTATGAGGTGCAGTGCAACCTCTATGGGGAGGACGGACACTTCATGCTGAATCAAGGACGCTTAAAATGCCGATTTTCAAACCTCATTTTTCTATTGTGTAAGTGTGGTATATTAAATTTCCAACTCTACTACTGGAGGTCTACTTTTATCACTACACCTAGGTTCTAATCTTCTAAGATTGTAAGTAATAACACGGTGGATTGGGCAGGATTGTAAACAAAACTCCCTCTGTATACTCTGCACTCTGTTGTCTCTGCATGAGATATTACCTTCTGCCTATCATTAAATTGTGTAATAGGGCAGAAAGAAACTCAAGTGGACATTTGCAAGGGATCAATTAATCATGAGTTTGGCCTGCCCTACATTGTACTCTGCCCATGCCAGTGCCGATGTGAAGTCGGCACCCGAACCCTCACAGATAGACCCAGAAACTATGGTGTCAGAACCCACATTCCCTTCCCCTGAGGAATTGAAGGAAGCCGCTGTTCGGGTGGAACAGGCGTTCCGCGCCCCTCAAAACAGTGTATGAAGTAGACTGGGACCCCGAGGCAGGCTCTCTGCCAACACCCGAGAAGGCTGGTGTGCTAACAGTAGAAGAAGATTTCTAGCTCTCCTGGGACTCGGAGTCTGGCTCTGCCATTTTACACACTGGGGAGTCTGCCTCGGAGCCTATGCCTAAGGATCCACCCAGGGGGAAGACTGGTTTGATTTAGATGGCGGAAAATCGTAAAAGAGATCGGCCTATAGTGCGAGGTATTCGACCGGGGTCCATTACCCTGGTTCACCCACACTGGGCCTAAGATTTATAAACAAGCGCAACAATGTTGCCGAAGCTCAACTTTTCCTGTTGACCTAAAAGACTGCAGTCAATATTTTGGTTGGGTCTGTAACTCATGTTGTTCATACGTACGTTAGAAAACAAAGAGATAAATATAAACTGAATGCAATGAAATATGTATTGAACTCCCGAAGTTAACTTTATATACTGCACAGATGTTAGAATACAAATAATGAATGTTTATGAGTGTGCTGCTTTGTAGACCTCATTTGTTTTCCATAATTAGACCCAGATATTAACTCCCGTTGAAGAAATTTTACAAATGGTTAAAGGTCTTAAAAGCGACATTTTGCCCCAAAGATAATCCTTGAACTTGTCCAGGGACAAAATCCAAATACGTGTTGCCACTATGATTTGGAAAAACCAAAACTGCTCAATTACTCAATATGAAGGGATAATTTCTAAATTAAATTCTTTACGTGCCTAATGCTGAGTACTCTTTAGTCCCTTTTTCCCCCACAAAATTATTTTACTGCATAACATTTTTATGATTGGGATCTACCAGGTATAAATCGTCGGTCGCTTTTAGGACCGGTGAATGTGTCGCAACAGGCCGGAGGGTAACTACAGTTTGTACAGAGCGTTGGGAAAATATGCACACTTATACTAAGTCTAAGGCTATTGAAATATCATCCCCCATGGCTTCCCCTTAACAACTTGGTGGGGCTTTCGGCAACGGAGTACAAGACTGGGGCGGTTCCTGCAGTGTCGACGCCCATGTGACTGCATCAGGCTCGTAGCCTGACAAGGTACTGGATGGGGGCGAAATGGCTTCCAGGGGCTAAAAAATTTTTAAGGGGGCCAAGTGTATACAAATGCCATTAAGCCAATGGCAACTTGAAAACTTGCTAGGGGGCGAACAAATTTCAAAGAGGGATTCGCCCCTTGGCCCTCTTGACTGGAAGTCTGAGCTGCACAATTCCTGCAGGCACCGAGACTGACTTATTGCACACGCCTTCAAAAAGCACGTTTTCGTTTTCAAACCGAAAATTGTTTTTGGAATGTTAGCACAACCGTCAAGCTTAAACCATATGAAGCATTGTATTTTCAATCAACGTGCTATGTTCTTTGTTTAAAAGAAAGGGGTGGGTTCCTCTTTCCTCTTACGACATTTCCTAGACAACATTCACCTTAACTTGAAGTAGTGTACTCCGCGCCGGAATCCCAATTCACGCGGCGAGTCGCTTCTTTCCTTCATGTGACAATATAAACTAATTTGCTATTAAGGAAGGATAAGTCATTTGTTTACCTTTCATACTAAATAGGTTTTGTCCAGAAATGTTAAGAAAAATGTTTGTAAAGGAGATACAAGAAGATTTGAAAGATTAAGGTAATGTTTTACAAATAACTTGAAACTTGAGGCGACTGGATATATTCTCTTTAAACTTTAAGCCAAACTCCTAAAACCATTCAGACATCAGGCTAAGTTGAATACTTGTTTCTGCCTCAACACAAAAATGTGTAGCCATATCTCATACCACTGTTTCGCACAAGGCCACATATTTGCAAGAACTTGCACAACTTTCAAACGTCCAGTGTCTTCCAGCTCCCTGAACCATCCAACCAATTTAGCTAGTCTATTATTAAAACGCCTGCTTGAGATCAGCGCCACATGTTCACGTAACGCCTCCATAGTAGGCTGTATGGTATATTCCTCATTCATTTTATATCCCTAGTTTGGAAAGCAAAGAGCTAAGCAAACATAGTCTGACATAGTGGGGTAGCCCACGTATGGTATTCAAAAATCGATACACTGCACTTTGCGTAAACACTTCCACACGATTAAGCACGAGACGTCCTGTACATTTATATATGCTCAGTATACTTTTGTACTTCGTTTCGTTGTACAGTCTCTCAAATGATAACAACTGGGATTCTCGATGTATTCCCGAACATGAGGACTTCGCCAGAATTTGTTTCAAAAAGTGCTGTTTTCATGCCAAAAGTTAATTTTTTTTTTCGTTTCTGCAACCATTAAAGATTGCAGAAACGAAAAAAAAAATTAAACTTTTTTTAAGTCTTTTTTTTTTAGCTCGGCTGAAAGCTTTCAGCTGAGATAAAAAGTATAGGCCTCGGTCAGATCTGTAAATACTTGTACACACTCTTCTATTTGTTAGTTTAATGTACGTATTTGTGTTCATATCTGGTCTAAGTTTTTGTTTTACTTTGTGGTCTGTTAGTATTCGTTTCAAAGCACGTAAAATGTACTTGTGTAGCGTTATGAGACTGGGTCGACTTGTCTCGGTGCAGGCAAATCGGGTAAGGGTTAACTTGTAAATATTGTTAGGCGGGTACCTACTACCTTTTTCTTGGTTAAATGTAAATAGCTTAGTTTTGGGTGGTTTGAGGGGTCAGCTTGTAAGTATTGTACATAGTAACTACATGAAAAACTTATCTTTTCTAGTTCATGGATGTAGTTTTGCCTTTGTCTTCATGCAGTCCGGGAGAATCTCCATTTTCGGAGATACTAATTGTCTCCGAAAATGGAGACAATGTACGCAAAGTGTTTGATAAATATTCAAAGCCTTATTCTCCTAACAGTCGTTGTTGCCGCACACACAAGTGTCTTGTAACAGTGTGGTTAACAAAGCGAATAAACAGTTGTTTCGTAGGCCACCGTCTCACTACACACTGAGGTGCGAATAGATTACTTACACTGGTAAGAACTTACCCTCTGTGTGATTTTGATTGCCGTAAGTTAAATTGTGTTCTCTTTTCATAACAATTCAGCCACACTGCTTCAGTTTAGAGTTACGTGAAATATGTATAGTCTGTGTAGTGTTTAACGTTAGCTCTGTTACACACATAGCAGCTTTGTAGTATAGGGATGAGCTTCTCGCGGGCAGGATTTATATTCGTGTTTTTTTTTCTGGGAGTATCTGCATTTGAGATTGTAATTATAATGGTTTAAGCCGGCCGTGGTAGCTTTTTTAATGCAATATACAGGGCCTTCAAACTAGGACTTACCGTTTACACACGCTTTCAGTGCGAACACCAATTACCGATCACACACAATAACGTTGTGTGAGGCGGCTGTACTACGTCTATTAATGAGGGTCATTGAGAGATGTCAATGCTTTAATCGGTATTTTCTCAAAATTCTCACGGTGGACTCCCAATAAGTGCACGGATAAATTGTAGATAAGATACTAAGGACCACGAATTATCAAGTTTTTGACTGTCCTAGGCACGTACTAATTTTCCAGGAGGGTTTCAAATGTAAAGCCTTTTGTTTTTTATTATCCAAACCATATAGCATTGTGGGTAAATTTAAAAATGGCGGTAAAATTGTCTCCGTTTTCGGAGACAATTGACTATCTCCGAAAACGGAGAATCTCCCGGACTGTCATGTCTGGTCCCAGTTTTTGCTTTGTAGGTTGTGGTCTGTTCGTGTCCGTTTCAAAGCACACAAAAAGCAGGCCATCTTCAGATGGGTCAATACAAACTCCACCATGGCTGTTTCACTTGCTTCGGTGCCGGCGGGCTGGGTGATGGTTGACTTGTGGATATTGTAGATGTATGTTACAAAACATAATTTAATGTGGATGGCTTGGGTTTTGGAGTGGTTTGAAAGGGGTTGACTTGTATTATACATAGTAATTACGCAAAACACTTGTGTTGCTAGCCCAGTGTAAATGGGTTTGCCTTGCGTTTCACATTCGGTCCGGGTTTGTGTTTTGGTGTTTTCTGTTCGGTTCGTGTCCTTTTCCAAGTACTTAAAAAGCAATAATAAATTGTATATACATGTTTACATAATTCAATGTGTAATGTTAATAGCTAGGGTAATTTGGCGTGGGATGACCTGTAAATGGCGTACATAGTTTCCACATGAAACATTCTTGTAATTGCTGGCTCAGTGTAGATAAATCTGCCTTTGTGTTTCGCATCAGGACCGGTTTTCTTTGGTATGTTCTGTTCCGTTTTGTCAGTTTCTAAGCACATAAGAGCACCCCACCCGAGGTGAACTCTTTGATAGCTTCTTCAAATAAAGACTTTCTATGAGTAACTTAAACTCTTTTTATACTGTGTCCACCTTGTCATGTTACTGTCACGTTACTAATCGGTGGCAGCGGTGGGATTGACTCATGCACTACTTTTAGAACAGTAAACAACTACAGCAAACAAGCTAGGCTTAGCCGGCTTGTTGAATCTGGAAGAGAATTTCTGTAATCATGTTGGAGGATTTGCTTGCAGTGGACAGGCCAGACTGAAAGACACAAAGAAGTCTTGTGTAGAACAGTGTTTTACCGATGGAGGTGAGAAGAGTGCATGACTAAGCCGGCTTGCGTATTTCAAGTGGTAATCCAGCACGGGCATAACGTCATCACCATCCTCCTGGGGGAACAGCATTGTGACACTGTACACAAGGAAATAGTGTGCGACCATTGAAACCAGGGTTTCAGGCTGACAGAAAAAGCCAACATCATCTGACTATGCATGGTTTCAGTTCAGCAGACGTGTGCAAGCCCTCAATCTTGGTCCAGTCGGATGCAACTTCAGAAGGACTACGCAGTGCCAAACAAAGTCTGGTTGTCATCTACAACATCATTTCGTTCCCCAACCTAGGATGGTTCTACACCTTCGAAAGATTACCGTACAGTTTGAGGAAATTTCTGAGCTGTACAGATGGAATACGTCTATACAGACGATGCCAGCTCAAACACTATTGGCAGATCTCCCTAAACAGGACAGACAAAATTACTATGCTCTGGTTAGAGCTCTCTAACAAAGATTCTGACAGGAAAATCAGATCAAGCTGCATGAGGCCCCCCTCAAAAATAGCGTGAGGAAAACAAATGAAACGCTCCCAGAGATGGCCCAGGACTTCAAGAGGCAGGTAGCCAAGGAATACCCTGACACCCCAGCCGCTATGAAGGAAGTTTTAGCCAAAGACTATTTTATTGATGCAATTTTAGACCCTGCCACCAGATAGCGTGTTTTCCAGGCTAGGCCACACACACTACAGCGAGCCCCAACCACTGCTGTTGAAATGGAGGCCTTGCGATGGGAGGGCAAAAGAAGGGGGCTAACCGAAATCTTCTTCGTGCGGTGACAGCGGGGGAATCTACAGTTCAGAACACAGAGCAGAGTGTGTCTGCTCCAAGCATGATTGAAGCCCTTCGGGAGGGATTCAAAGAACAACGATCAGAATTTAAACAGTCCAGTCAAAGAGAAGCTTCAAATGGCAAGAGACGGGGAAAATTTAGTGAAAATTGCTACATGTGTTGGCAACCAGGGCATATGGCAAGGAATTGTCGTGACCGTGATCCCCTATCACCCCAGAACCAACAACCCCGGAGCAGGTCGAAACCCAACAGCAAAGTAAACCCTACGTTTCTCTGTGATGTCTGGACAGGGTGGGAGCAAATCTGAAATGTACGTAGACGAAAGTGTATAGGTGGTGTAATTTTTTTTTTGGTTGATACAGGGGCCAATATCACTATTACCAGTCCAGACATATACTCCAAGCTTCCAGAACAAACTCGCTAGGCATTACAAGGAATGCTGGCAGGGCTCACATTGGCGGATGGTTCGAAACTGCCGTTTACTGGTAAAGCACAATTTGACCTTACTGTACAGGGCCATGTTTGTCAACATGAAACATGGGTAGGAGGCATCGCAGGAGATGGAATTATTGGGCATGATTTCCAGAAGAAATTTGACGGACACATAAGCGTAGAGAAGGGAATTCTCAGTATTAAGGGGCAACTTGTTTCGTGTAAAAAAAATGGAGCTGGGGTCTTATCTTGTGGAGTTGATAATGCCGAAAATCATGTGTTACCTCCTAGAAATGAAGTCATAACAGCGGTTGTAAGAGGAAATCCGGCAGAGCAGAGGCTAGCCTTGGTGGAAATGTCTGATTTTTTCATGAACAAACACAATGTGTTAGTTGCGAGAGCTCTAGTAGACCCATCTGTTGGCAATGTTCTTCTAAGGGCTCATGAATGTAACTGACGAACCAAAGACAATAAACAAAAGCTCAACTATAGGACTAAGAGACTGTTTCGGTGGAACCTGTCGACTGACAGACTTACAATATATCAGTTATCGATATTGAAACCAACCATCCCAAGAGTAACACTGAGAAGAGCAACCCTGACAAAGGGGGAGTTCCCCAGCACCTAACTAAATTATACGGTAGCAGCTGCCAGTTCCTAAAAGAAGACAACAGGAACACGGTGGCCCTCTTACTCCACAGGTTCCAACCTGTGTTCTCAAGGTCACCCACACACATCGGTCGGTCCACCCTGGACAAACACAAAATGTGACACTGGTACTGCCAAGCCCATAAAGCAAACAGCTCGGAGACTTCCACTGCACCAAAAAAGGGGAGGAACAAAAGGAAACTGAGAGATTGCTGGAACAGGGAAAAATTAGTCCCTGGGCATCACCTATTCGTACTGGTCAAGAGAAAGAATGGTACCACTCGCTTCTGTGTGAATACAGAAAATTGAAGTCACAGTGAAACACTCCTATCCTCTCCCTAGGACAGACGACTCTCTTGATGCTCTGTCAGGTGCTGAATGGTTTCTGAATGGTTTTCTACATTAGATCTCCAGAGTGGAGTACTGGCAGGAAGAAATGGACCCCTATACTGGAAAAACAGCTTTTGCCATCGCCAGCGACTTGGGTGAGTTCGAAGTCCTATCATTGGGTTGTGTAATGCATGGGCAACATTCGAACGACTAATGGAATAAATTTTGAGGACCTTCATTGGCAGACTTGTCTACTATACTTGGACGATTTTATTGTATTTGGTAAGTAATTAGCCGAGGAAATGCAAAGGTTGGAAGGAGAATGCAGTGGACCGGCAAAGGCAAGCCTAAAACTGAATCCAAAAAAATGTGCTCTATTTCAAAAGAAAACCTAGGGAATATTGTTTCAAACAAGGGTATATCAACAGAACCAGACAAAGTAAAAACATATCAGGGAGTGGCCAACTCCTAGGTCTGCCACAGACGTACAAAGATTTCTTGATCTTTGCACTTACTACAGAAAGTTTGTGGAAGATTTTTCTACCATTGCAAAAATCCTGCATCGCTTGACAGAAAAAGATACCAATTATAGTTGGTCTGACGATTTCGAAGAAGTCTTCCGGTCCCTGAAAGAGAAACTAACACCAGCACCAATACTGCCTTATCCTTATGAGAAAGATTCCTTTGTTATTAACACAGACTCCAGCAACTATGGAACTGACTGTGTTCTCTCCCGAGTCCAGGATGGAACTGAAAGGTTCATTGCTTTTTTCACCCGGACCCTATCAAAGCAGGAAAAAGAACTACTGTACAACGAGGAAAGAACTTTCCATTGTTGCATCGGTAAATCATTTCAACCATTACCTCTATGGAAGAAAGATTCTCAGTAGAACAGATTATGAGGCTCCCACGTGGCTAACATCATTTCAGTACACAGAAGGGCAAGTGGCTCGTTGGTTGGAAACTCTGAGTACCACAACGTGAAGTGGGGGGTTGGCGGCTCACTATCTGACTTTGTCAAGTCGGTGAACTGTTGAATGTTTTTAGGGAGTAGTACCCGATCATGTTATAACATGATATAATCAAAAGCTTGAAATTCCACTCTTTTTAGTGGAATATGAGTGGTTCTTAGATTGACATTTGGGTGGTTTTATCAAAACCAACTAGACCTGTTTCTGCTCTCTTGCTCTATACCCCGGAACGTCATCAGTAGTGGCCTTCAACACGATGGTGTGAGTTGTCTTGAGAGTTATAATGCATCTTAAAGTGTATCTAACAAAATATCGTCGTACCTTTCCTCTGTTTCATCCGACTCCTGGTCTGGGGGAAACCTTGATTTGACAGTAAATCTTTAAGACTTGGTGCCCTTTATTAGGCAATAATGCGATGACTGGAAACAGATGGGATAGTTGCTGTTCACCTGGAATTAAACTCCAAGCTTGCTTTAGGTGACATGTTTTGATAGGAGGGGTGTAGGTTGTTTTGAAAACGACTGGAGGCGCTGTTGCTGAATTCTTAGTCGCGAGAAGATTCGTTCTTTCTTTATACTCAATGCCTTTACTGGCTACGGCGATCTCTTCAGGAGAATAGTTTCTACTATGACGTTTCACTGTAAAGGAGTTTCTTTTCTCTAGGAAATCACCCTCGCTACTGCAAAGTCTAGCATATCTTAGTACTTCACCCTTCATAAAACCTTTGAAAGTTGCTAGTGGGTGTGCAGAATTACGGTCGAGGTATTGAAAAGTTTCAGTGGGCTTAGTATAGATTTTAGTGTCGAGGAAACCGTTGGATTGAAACTTACTGCCTTTAAAGATTTTAATTCCTTGCCGAAGGCAGGCAAGGAGTCTATGCGATGGTGATGTCGTGTGTGTATGTGTGTGTATGTATGTTTGTGACGCTTGTTGTAATCGCGATATTTATAGATAGGAATGACCGACACTTTTTATATTTGGTATATAGATTTTTTCATGTTAAGTAAAAGAACCCTATTGTCTTTGGTGGAGGTCAAAAGTCATTTTAGGTCACTGAGGTTATACTCTGAAACCTTGTAAATGGCTTGTACTCACGATATCTCAACATAACAATGACATACACTTTTCATATTTGGTATATAGATTTGTCATGTTAAGAGAAAGAACCTTATTGTTTTGGTAGAGGTCAAAGGTCTTCTGAGGTCACTGAAGTTAAACTTCGAAAACCTTGTAATGGCTTGTAATCACAATATCTCAAGACAGGAATGACTGACACTTTTCATATTTGGTATATAGATTTGTCATGTTGAAATGAACAACCCTATTGTTTTTGGTAGAGGTCAAAGTTCATCTGAGGTCATTGATTTAAACTGCGAAAAACCTTGTAAATGGCTTGTTATAACGATATGTCAAGAAGGGAATGACCGACATGTTTCATATTTAGAACATACATTTGTAATGTTGAGAAGAAGACCCCTGTTGTTTTGGTAGAGGTCAAAGGTCATCTGAGGTCACCGGAAGCTAAACTGCGAAAACCTTGTCAGTGGCTTGTAATCACGATATCTCAAGATAGGAATGAACGACACTTGTCATATTTGGTATAAAGATTTGTCATGTTAAAATGAAGAACCCTTTTGTTTTTGGTAGAGGTCAAAGTTCATTTTAGGTCACCGGAAGTTAAACTGCGAAACCTTGTAAATGACTTGTAATCACGATATCTCAATATAGGAATGACCGGCAGGGTTTCATATTTGGTATATAGATTTGTCTTGTTGAAAGAAAGAGCTCTGTTGGTTTTGGTAAAGGTCATCTGACGTGACTGATGTTAAACTTCGAAAACCTTTTAAATAGCTTGTTATTACGATATCTCAGGAAAGGAATGACCAACAACTTTCATATTTGATACATGGTTTTGTTTTATTAGGAGGAAGAACCTTTTGCTTTTGGTAGAGGTGAAAAGTTATCTGAGGTCACCGAAGGTCAAAGACTGAAAACCTTGAAATCACGATATCCCAAGACAGAAATGAAGAATACTTTTCTTTTTTGGTGTACAACTTGTCATGTTAAGGGGAAGAACCGTATTGTTTTTGGTAGAGAGCAAAGGTCATCTGAGGTCACCAGGGGTTAAACTGCAAAAACCTTGTAAATGGCTTGCTAACACGATATCTGAATATATGACCAACACTTTTCATATTTGGTATATAGATTTATCATGTTGAGAGGAAGACACCTATGTTTTTGGAGATCAAAGATCATTTAAGATCACCAGTGGTCAAAAACCGAAAACCTTGTAAATACAAATATCTGAAGATAGCAATGACGGACACGTTTTATATCCAGTTTATGAATTTGTCATGATAAAAAGAATAACCCTGTTGTCCTTGGTCGTCAAAGGTCAATTGAGGTCACCGGAGGTTAAAGTACGAAATCTTGTAAATATGATATCTCATGATAGCAATGACGAACAGTTTTTATATGATATTTAGATTTGTCATGTAGAGAGAAAAAAGCGTACTCTTTTTGGTACAGGTCATATTTCATTTGAAGGTCACAGAGGTCAAAGACTAAAAACCTCATTAACATGATTTATGAAGATGAGAAGGATAAAAGATTTTTATAGTTTGTGTATAGATTTGCCATATTGAGAGGAGGAACCCTTTGTTTCGGTGGAGGTCATCAAGTCATTTTAGGTCACCTGAGGTAAAAAACTGAAACTTTGTAAACATGACATTACAAGGGAGGAAGCAGAGATAAATCTTTTTTTTTTAACTTTTTGTCATTTACGTTTTGGTGGGATCAAAGGTCATGCGAGGTCAGCAGGGACCAAATTGGTAATGCATGATAAAAAAATAATGTAGTCAAGAAGTATAAATTTAGAGATGAATCTCTTTGTAACAAAGCATCCCCCTCTCGGCAAGTAAATCACTAAACCTTTGGCCTTTTGGTTAGATCTAGGTTGGTGACCTACGTTTCAGAGATTTCCATGGTGAATTTCAGAAAAGAATGATTTTTATTCATAGTGGCCACTAAACTCGAAAGTACACGTGCCGTTCCCTTATGCAACAGCAGAATGTCATCCCTGTAGCTAAGCCATTTCAATGTTGGAATCTGTCGGTATGATTTTATTTTCATATCTGTACATGACAATATCGCAGATTTCCGCCGAAGATTGGCTACCAATTGCACATCCAATTTTTTGTAGGAAAAGTTGGCCTTTAGATTCAAAACCATTCTTTTCAAGGATGAGTTAAATGAAGGTGTGAAGGGGATATTGGTTTAATCCCGTACGCGTTTTTAGGAGGTGCCTTTTCGAAAGCTTCTTGGGAGCTTCATTCAAAGCCTCCTCTTGGGGAGTGTTGATGTACATAGATACCACATCGAGCGTTGCAAGTAAGACCAATTTGGACAGTGGGTAGCTTCCAATATTTCTAAAAATATGGTTAGTGCCATTAACATAGGTGCTCTGTAGCGTGACAATGGGAAGCAAAAAATAGTTCACGAATACCGATATTTTTTCGGTAGGGGATCCGTTCCCTCTAATTATTGGTCCGCCAGCAAATTTTGAATTAGCCTGCGGTGCTTTGTGAATTTTTGGTAGCACGTATATGACCGGGGTACGGGTTTTGTGGCTCTGTAGATTGGGGTACTAGAACGTTTGCTCGTCAATTTCATCTCTGTGAAACAAACCTTGAACGGTACAATGGACAACTTTTTACAGTCTCAAGAGTTATGTCACTCGGAATTCGTCCGTAAGGATGACTTTAAAGATGCCTTTCAATTTCGTCTGAACGATTTAGAATAGCAATACCTCCGTCTCTGTCACAAGGGCTTAACAATTAAGGAACGATCCCCTCGAATTGCTTTTAGTGCATAAATTTCCGCTCTCTTTATATTGCTCTCAGCGTTGCGGATTGGGAGGATTGCTATTTCGGTTAAAGTAGCTTTTCAGGTAGTCTTCACCACAATTGCTATATAAAGAATGTGGTATCCATGTTGAGGGTAAACGGAACTTAGAGAAAAGCCCCTCTTTCTTTGTTTTGAAAACTGTGGCGGAGTCTCATTTTGCGTAGTAAGGTCTCTCATTGACTAAAGGAGATCGCTACGCGTCGGCTTTTCAGCTGTCATTATGAACTTTAAATCTTTTCCCAATGCAACTGTTTGAATTTCTGACAGGGGTTTGTCGGAAACATATTTATGGAGTGCGTTTGCTTCGTTTCGCAGGCTTGGGCTCCTCACTGTCTACGTATAGCCGAATATTCCCTTTGTCGCCTGCGAGATCGTTTTCCCTTTTCGCAGCTATACTGATCGCTTAAATTTGAGCCTTTTAGTTAGCGGGGTAGGGTGTGAGTTAGGCTCCGACTTGAAACAAAACACACAACACTTTTTTCAATAGTTGATTTTGATAAAACTACCCAAATGTCAATTTGAGAACGATTCATATTCTTCCAAAAGAGTTGAATTTTAAGCTTTTGCTTATATCATGTTATAACATGATCGGTACTATCCCCTAAAATTTCAACAGATCACCGACTTTGTGCAAAAGACCATGTACTGATTGCACCCAGTGAAAATAGGGAAAAAGTACCAATTCTCTGACTCATGCGGGAATTTCTGCTTCTTCATAGACCAGCGCATATAATTCTTTTGCTAGTCAGACCAACCAGAAATGGTAAGAGGCTCTGGAAACAAAGATGTACGCAAACAACTCAGCGACCCAGATATTGCATTCATTCTCAGGTGGAAAGAGGAGGGAACGGAAATCCCATCATGGGAAGAAGTAGCAGTGGAAAGCACTACAATTAAAATTACTGGACACAATGGAATCAGCTTGAAGTAAGGAAGGACCTTTTACATCGAAGGTTTGAGTCTGCTGATGAGACGAGATTTACTTCCCAAGTGGTGGTACCAAAACAATTACAAAATATAATTCCCCCTATTAGCCCATAATCACAGATTAGCCATTTATTTTTATTCCAGGAAAACCACTGAAAGGTTAAGGGAAAAGATTTACTGGAGTGGTTACAGCCGAGACATTACGAGATGAAGCAGAGGGTGTGATAGGGTGTGATTTGTGTGCTTCCAGGAAAGGTCCACAAAGAGGGTAAAGGCTGATTTCAAGAAGTACTCAACACGTGCCAGATTGCAGAAATGTACCATTGACATCATGGGTCCGTTGCACAGGACACATCCCTGTAATCAATGCATATTGTTCATAGGGGATTACTTTACCAAGTGGAAGGTGGCATACCCGATGCAGAAGCAAGAGCCTAATACTGTGGCTAAGTTGCTGGTTGAAGATGGGCTATGGCATCCCAGAGGAGATCCATACTGATCAGGGGCGTCAGTCTCAGACCAAACTATTCCAACAACTATGAAGGCTACTGGGTATACATTAAACACAAACGACGCCGTACTACCCCCAGTCTGATGGTATGATAGAACACTTCAACTGGACACTAGAGGCTATGCTATCTCTAGTAGTGCCGCCTGACCAGAATGATTGGGACGACTCGGTAATCGCTCAGCAGTCCACGAATCTACAGGGCATTCCCCCCTTCGAACTGTTCATGGGCAGACCCGCAACCTTCCCGATGTCATTTATTGCTCCAAAACCAGAAGACACCACAGCCACCTCACCCTCCGAATATGTCACTGACTTGCAAGATAGAATCGAAAGTGCACATGCTTCTGTTCGTGAACACCTACACATGACGGACACTTGGAAACAGAAAACATACAACCGAGCCCCCAGTCAGCACAACTTTACAGAAGGCAACAGTATCTGGTTATGTGCATCGGAAGGGCTCTCAAGCAAAAGCAACGCATTGCTCATCCTAACAAGTTACTTCCTTGCGAAGGTAACAACCCATCAACCTGGAGTGTCAAGAAAGCCAGCAGCTCCACAGATGTCCCAGATGTGACGTCATTCACTTAACCAAAGCCACCCAACTCCTCTTCACCTGATGGCTCTCCTCCCCCAATTGGCACCATCCCTCCAGAAGCCATCATCACCAATGACTCACCAACCTGTTCAACATCGTCCGACAATACTACTGAAGAACTTGACGATATAAGTCAATTGCAATCTGCCATCTGTCCACCCGACCCTAGAGGATCCGACGACCGGTTGATCTATATGATCATCCCCAGCGTACAGCTGAGATGTCTACCTGGCTATGTGTGCATGGTGAAGTCCCTTTGGTAAGGTCAAACGCTGCCTCATATTTGTCTGGATTTTTGTCCACCAAACCAAAGCAGAGACGATTGATGACGTAGACGTCCACCAATCAGATAGTGTTAGCGCTAGTCTAGACATGGGGCCTTCTTGCTAAGGTATCGTTATTAGTTAATCACGTCAAAATATTAGTCTAGGATTAGGGAACCGCGTTGCAAGTTATATATGCTACAGCTACATTCACGTCAGGACCGACACAAGAATTCGGTGGCCAGAAAGATGTATTTTATTTTATGTGATTTGATGTACCTATTTTCTATGTCTATGATAGTTCTATGTTTACGTGATTTCTGAAGGAAATGATTTTCGCCTGTGTACTTATAAGAGCATGTATGTTAAAACACCTATCTATATGCGCCATGTCACTTCATTTGATTTATGCAAATCATGTTGTTTACATATGAAGTTGATGAAGTTTAGTTTTATGTCACGTGATCATCTACAATCCATGTATTCATGTATGTAATTACTGTCTTAATGACTAGTATAACCTGATATGTTTAATTCTTATATTAATGATCCATTACATTGTATATAGATGCAAATAGCTTTTTGTATTCATTCACATTTACTAATGTTAGCTTTTACCTAGAAGCTTCATATTAGCTTTAGTTAGAACTCGGGGCAAATTTTAACTAAAAGGGGGATAGTCAGTGGCGTAGCCAGTGAGGGTAGGGAAGAAAAATGCCCCGCTGAAAAAATCGAGAAGGAAAATCGGAAAGAGGAGGGGGGGGAAAGGGAAAAAAGGAGGAGGGAAAGAGGCAAATGAAAGAGAAAAAAGGAAAAAGAGAGAGGAAAAGGCCAAAAGAAGTAGAAATAGAAAATAAGAAGTAGATAGAAAAGGGGAAGCAAAATAAATACACCAAAGGCAGCCTGCTCCTAATGCCGAGCCTTTCCGGAATACGCCCAGTACCACCGGCTCGGGGGACATGGGGGCGCGTGCCCCCAATCGATTTCTGGAAAACTTGTGAAAATTTTAAAATGATGCCAAAAGGTGTTTTATCTATAAAAATTTCTGTAAGGGTAGGGTGAGGTGTGTTTTCGACCTTTCTATCACAAATGGTTCTCAAACAATCAGAATTTTTGCAAATCGTTTGTAAACTATCAAAATTTTCGTGCGCTCTGCGCGCAGCAAACCTTACCTCAATATCTCTCTTATTATCAATATCTTCCGTTAGCAACTCTCAAAGAATTACAGCAACAAAAGTTGGAAGCAGTTTAAAAATTTCCAGGTAAGATACCTGCTTTTTGATTGTCTTATAGGTTTGTTGGGGAACTGATAGTGTTTCGAAGCAGAGCCTGAATGCTGATTTTGTCAAGGAAATCTTACTTATCGAAGAATTTCTGCGCGTTTCGCACACCACCTAATGACCATTAATTAAAGTAATAATACATGAATCTAATCTTATCACGACACTTCCGAAAAAAGAGGTACCGTACATCTCCAACCTCTGTAGGGCCTCGCATCAATACGGTATCTTTTTAATCTAATTTGTAGCATTATGTTGACGGTTGAAAGTACGCATTTTCCGTTATATTTTTTCAAAAATTGTTTACCTAGTGCTTCATGCACAGCCATTATGTATTATATCGGTATAGATGGTAAGTGTTAATGCACTTACAACGAAAAGGCATTAATTCTGAAACGAGCTTGTAAGTCTTTCATCCCCGGAACCTATTGCTGTACGTATCAGGGAGGTCTAATATCATCTCCCTGTACCTATCCTCCCCCTCACTCCCATTGCTGGAATCTAGATTTTCGTTCAAAATTTGATAAAAATGCGATAGTTGTAAAGTGTTCGGCGTAACCTTCTGCCTGAGCCAGGGGCCCCACCAGCTCTACTACGAAGCTGCAGATTCCAAAGGATGACCCTAGGGAAAGCTGCAGCTATAATCCAGTGGAATTGCAGAGGACTTAGATCCAGTTACGATGATATCAAATGCTTCATGACGGACCGGTCTCCTTTTGTAATTTGCTTTCAGGAAGCTTTCCTCCGGGACACAGACCACATCACATTCAAAGGTTATGACATGTATAATAAAACTTCTACATCTCCCATTGACAATAGAGCAATCGGGGGATCAACGATATTGGTCAAACAAACAGCGCCACACTCCACCGTCCATCTGAACACTAACTTGCAATCTGTCGCTATTCAAGTTACACTACACCGCGCCGTTACTGTTTGTTCGGTATACATACCACCGAGATGTAATCTTTGGCTAGGTGATTAGGACATGCTGGTCAGCCAGCTGCCAGTCCCATTTCTATTTCTGGGAGATTTCAATGCACACAGTGACATGTGGGGCTGTACTAACACTAACCAGATGGGTGGATTGATTGAATCTCTGATTGCTGCTTAGGAAATATGCCTTTTGAATGACGGGTCTTCTGCCTACATTCGTCCAGCCTCTGGATCACGTTCAGCGATTGATCTCTCAATCTGCTCTCCGGCAGTTCTGATGGACCTTCAGTGGAGAGTCAACGATGATCAATGTGGAAGTGACCACTATCCCCTTTTGATCGACATTGTCTACCCAATGACCGAAGAGAGAGTTCCTAGGTGGCAACTTTAAACGGCTGACTGATCTGCCGCAACACGATCGTCAAGGACACTTTTGGCGGTGTACAAGACCAGATCTCCCACGTTACACAACTTTTGGTGCATATTGCTACCAAAACTATTCCTAAGTCCTCTGTAAATCTACGCAGTAAACACAAACCGTGATTTAACACGAATTGTGAAGACGCGATCAAAGATCGCAAAAAGGCCCTTAATATCTTTAAGAAATACCCTAATAACGCTAATCTTAGAAACTACCTTAATGCCCGTGCCAAATAAAGGCGCATCATCAGAGCAAGCAAGCGGGAGTCATGGAAACAGTATATTTTTAAGCTAAACTCCAATACCCCAGTCAAAAAAGTATGGGATATGGTTAGGAAAATCAGTGGAAAGCAGCTCAATTCTTCCGTTCTACACATAACCAAACCAGACTGTAGCAAATGCACAGAAACAGAAGATATTGCCAGTCTGCTTGGTGATGAGTTTGAATCCAACTCCTCAAGCAATCACTATTCTCAGACGTTCCAGACATTTCCATATACCGTTGAAAAACAGAAAGTGAACTTCACCTCGGATAACTCTGAGGACTACAACAGCCTCTTCAACATTACGGAACTTCGTATTGCTCTCGAAAGAAATAAGGACACTGCCACTGGCCCAGATGAAGTTCACTACCAGTTCCTCAAACACCTTCCCAATAACTCCCTACTGGTGCTTTTAGATATTTTCAACGGTATATGGGAAAGTGGCAAATTTCCAACTGCTTGGCGGGAAGCCATCATCATTCCCATCGCTAAGCCGGGTAAGGAGCCGACAAATGCTACAAATAACCGCCCTATTTCCCTCACTAGCTGCCTGTGCAAGACGTTTGAACAAATGATCAATGCCCGTCTGGTCTGGTTCCTCGAAACCAACAACCTCATAACTAGATTCCAAAGTGGCTTTTGAAGGTGCCACAGTACCACTGACCACCTCGTGCGCCTAGAAGCCACAGTCCGTGACGGATTTGTCCACGGACACCATGTTGTATCGGTATTTTTCGAACTGGAGAAGGCATGCTATACCACTTGGAAATATGGCATTCTGAAAGACTTGTACAATGAGGGTCTGGAGGGCAGAATGCCGCTTTTCATTCAAAATTTCCTGAAAGATCGTGTGATTCGTGTGCGCGTAGAAAGCGAATTGTCAGAATTACATAAATCAGGCGATGGGTGTTCCTCAAGGCAACATCTTGTCAGTTACTCTTTTCATCCTGAAAATAAATTGGATCGCCAGTGTGGTGAACACTGGGATTGAGAAGTCTTTGTTTGTGGATGATTTCCCTATTACCTATTCCTCAAGGAACATGAGGTCTATAGAGAGACAAATGCAAAACTGCCTCAATATGATCCAGCACTGGGCTGACAAAATCGGGTTCCGTTTTTCCATGACAAAAACTGTTTGCATGCATTTTTGCAACCGGAGAGGTGCCCATTGCGACCCAGGCCTGAGTATGAACGGTGTTCACATTCCAGTTGTTCCCCAGACTAAGTTCCTTGGCCTGGTACTCGACAAGAAGCTCAACTTCAAAGCCCAAATCGACTATCTCAGGTGGAAGTGCCAAGGGGCACTGAACCTGTTGAAGGTCGTCTCAAAGATGGACTGGGGCGCTGACAGGCCCGTTTTGCTTCACCTCTACAGATCACTTGTTAGGTCCAAACTTGACTATGGTTGTGTTGTTTACAGCTCCGCTCGTGAGTCATACCTCAGAAAACTTCTCCCTATCCATAATCAGGGTCTGAGAATTTGCCTAGGGGCTTTCCTTACATCTCCAGTGCAGAGTCTCTATGTCGAAGCAAACGAGCCACCCCTTCAGATAAGGTGGAAGAAATTGTTGCTCCGATTTGCTCTCAAACTGAAGAGCCATAGACACAACCCGACCTTTGAGATGACCTTCAACCATAAGTTTAGCCACATTTATCCCAAATCCTGCAGCTATTCCCCCATTTGCCCTTCGCGTAAGGGAAGCTCTACCACAGGTGTGTACTAACCCTGATTTCTTGGCGCAGTTTACCTTCTCCACCACTCCTCCCTGGAAGTTAGTTGAGCCAGTTGTTGACCTTAGTTTGAGGAATTTTCTGAAGAGCTCAACAAATGAACTGGTGTTTCGTGCCAAGTTTAATGAGCTGAGACATAAGAAACATTGTTATCATGTCATCTATACCGACGGCTTAAAAGCCACGAACAGGACTGCAGCTGCGGCGGCAAGCCGGGACATCCTTGCAAATCAGAATACCAGATGATGCATCAATATTTACTGCCGAACTCCAGGCACTTAGGATGGCATTCGATTTAATCGAAAGCTCTGACGGTCACCAGTTCATTGTTTTTACAGACTCTCTATCCAGCCTTTTAGCACTTAAAGGCTATGAGCAAAAACACAGTCTTAGATAGGCAATATGCGGTCAATTTTATACAAAGGCGTTTCATTCAGGCAATTAACTTTACACTTAAGAAGGATTATCTTCCACTTCAGATTCAAAAAGGAACAGTTTGGTAATCTTATCAAATTCACCCATTGATATTAATTCAGTGAGTGTAGCAAACTTTTACATCTTTTGGAGTTGTAAGTATCATCTTTCTGGATTTTTGTACATGTCATATTTTTTCGACGTACTGAGATGGCAATGATGGGTGAAACCTGTTTATAACTTTGGACTATGATGTCACCAATTATTTTAAGTATTAGTATTGTTTAGTATTTTAAGTATAATTCCAGGAGGATAAGTCCCACTTACATGAAACTTTACATATAATACACGTGTCTAGTACTACCAAAATATAAAATTGCCATGACAACCAAGGTCGAAGGTTACGTGACAAAAGGTCAAATGTCTATTTTGTTATTTTAAATATCGCTACTACACTGCTGGACCGATTCTCTTCAAACTTGGTGGAGAGGTACCCTCGTGTGTCAACTTTTGTCTCCCAGACCCTGGGAAGCGGAGGTCAAAGGTCAAAAGTCAAATTTTGTAAAAGAATTACATTTTTTAGTATTTTAGTATAACCCCAAAAGCAAACATTCCACTAATACGAAACTGCAAACACATAATAAACGTATTAAGTACTAACAAGATACCTGGTTGCCATGGCAACCAAGGTAAAATTTCACGTGACAGAGGATCAAATGTGCATTTTCTTATCTTGAAAACTACTACCAAACGGCTGGACCGATTCTCTTTAAATTTGGTGGGAAGGAACCCAAGGGTGGGAACAAATGTCTCAATGAGCCCGGAAGTAAAGGTAAAAGGTCAGAGGAAAAGAATAGCTGGTGTGCTTGCGCGTGGGATTACAAAGAATACATTTATCTGTGTGTATTAATCTTAAATATACTTGATGCACACTATACCCCGTGTTAAAAAAAAAACGAATGCGCGAATGCTCCCCCGTAGAAAGCGCGTACCGTAAATATAGCTTCGGTACGCGATGACTGCTTAACACTGATAGCACCATAAATGAACAGTACACAGTGTATGCGCGCTTGTTACTAGTACTAGCTGTCCGTTTCAATGATGTGCATGCTAACGAGCGCTGGCATGCAAACCATATTGTGCACAGATCTTCTGTATAACGCACTGAACGCGTCCTTTTTCACAACAAAAGGGCGCATGTTGGGAAGTTAACACGCGCGCAGAAGCCTCCAACGCGGCCACACTGATCCATTTATGTAGATTCTACACATAGATCAGTTCACCGTCCGTGATCGGTGCCTTTTGTGTTATTTTTTCATTTAGCGCACACCCTAATTTACAATAAATGGTACCATGAAGTTTGTAGGCCAATGCAGTCTTTAGATTCGTATTCTTCGGTTTGAATTGGCTTGTACTGTAAACACAAAGGTAATAATATGTAGGGCCTACATTTGTTTTTTTCATATAGTAGTGTCATTTGCGCCACATTCTGTGATGTGGCCACTTCACTAATTTGCTGAGGCAATTGCATGTACTTCCGGCAACCCAGTGCAAATATGTAATGATGTGCACACGCGCGCTAACACGTAATATTGCTAATTATATAACACCTTGTTAATTCCTCTACATGTGATTGGAGGATTGGTGGTCACATGCCATGGGTTGTTTCGTACTATTGCACGGTCGTGCGTTAGCAAATACTAACCCACGGCTGTGACGTCATCCATCATGTAGGCCTCCCTACGTACAATCAAATTTTGACCAAAATCTCGTCTATTCAGGAAGTAAAACAAATAATGAATGTTTTCCATTCGTGCAATAGTATGAATAATTTCATTCATTGAAAGATTGAACGTTCTATTCAACTCGGCTTCGCCTCGTTGAATAGAACGTTCAATCTTTCAACTCGTGAAATTATTCATACTATTGCACTCATAAACATTCATTATTTGTATATTAACGGCTGAACAGGCTTAAAGGTACTCCACAGGTGAACAACTCGTTACCATGCCCACATCAAAGATATTATAAGCATAGATACCAAACTCCTGTACGTCACACTGTTACGGAAATTTACTCCTCATGGGGACGCAGATATCAGAGAATAAGTGTGGACTTCTATTTGGTGATGTGCGAATAAGAGGCACACATTACAGAAAACGTCAATGGTGGAACAGCGCAGCTTACGTGAGCATTGTATTCGCGCAGTATAAAGTTTCACGCACAGTATTTTTATCCAGAATATCATACTTGACGCGCACTTTTGCGTCATCAGAGAACAACGCGCTAGTATTTGCTTTCACATTATGAGAAATTAAAGGCTGATATAAAAGTGCGATATTTGAAGATACCATAGAAACTGACCTATCATAGTCTATGTACTTCAAACCAGTCATTTTGCGTTCGTTTTCAAGTGCACTTATGTGTAATGCCATGAGGAAGAGATGAAGTTCTTGTAAGTAGTTTTTCTGAGAAGTGATACTTCTTAGGTTTACAATGTTCTGGGTATTTATTTTCAAAACGACTGAGCCCTGATAAGCACTTCTACCTCGATATTTCTACTCCATGAAAAGTCAATACGCTATTTCAAGTCTGAAATATATGCTGGCCCACAGTTCCTCAGCGTTACATTATTTCCTAAGGTAACCTACATCACGTTACCCCCAAGTCGGCTTCAGTTTCTTCGTGTATTCTACACAAACGAGAGCAGGATATTGCGCTATGATTGCACATTGACATGGGTCCATCAGCCAGTAATATGACTCAGTGCGTGTAGTGCTAGCGATGGGATAAGCAACTCCGTGGATTTCCCTCTTGTCTTTTCTTTTATCGCAATATATAGGAAAATTTGACTTTTGACCTATATTTCATATTTGACCTCAAACCCTTAAGGACCTGAAAAGTACTGTCTTAAATTTTTAATGATTTACTCAGTTTGAATCAGGTGGTGCAAGCCTTTTTCAATCATACTCTACTGATACGCAGATGAAAACGTAAAACAATTAGAATGTTAGCACTGACGCATGCACATGTTTTTATATTCTGGTATATACACATCAGTTTTGCGCAAAATGTAATCAAATTCGAATTTGGACTTGTTTTTGCCCTTTGAATCCCGACACTTATCAAACAAAAATTAACATATTATATATATTTATATATATAGTAAAAATTTATAATTCTCTACATACCATTACGTTTATAATTTTTAAATAATACTGAACACAAATGACCAGATGAAAGCTAGAAACTAATTTTACGGTTATTTGGTCTTTGACATATGACTTCACATATTAAACAAGCACGAGATTTAATGGTAAGACGCTTCTAACTATGCTTCACCCTAAGAAGAGTTCGAGACACACTTTTTGCTGACGTATTAAGGAGAGAATCGGGAGACGGAGACAGCTTACAGAGGGAGAAATTTTTTTCTGCTGTATGCAGGCCTGCTTAAGTGTGTAATGTAATATTAAAATGAGAGTTTTAATTGATAACCAACTTTAAGTCTATTAAAGCTGCAGTATCCATGAATACGTCTTCCTCAAGTTTTTCAAAGTTATTACCAGACAGTCGCCTTCCAATGCAATAGATGCAATAAGAGTTTGTTAGAAGTGAAAGAGTACCATTTACTGAGTTTTCTTCTCACCGGTCCCTTGTTCAAGAGGAATAACTTACACAATGGGGCTTAAAAATGTCACCATATTTTGGAAGAAAAGGAATTAATAGACCTTTATTTTCTCATATTAATGAGTGATTCAACAGTAACCCGTAAACTTTATCTTATTTGCAGAACCTTGTTCTCTATAGAATGCAATCGTCGTTGAAGTTTTTCTAACTTGTTTAGTTATGTACTAGCAATTGCTTAAATTTAGGATATCCATCTGAGTTCTTTACCAACATACAATCAAGAAACCCACTGAGCAAAAACAGTGAAAGTATTGTGTTCTGACATTTTTTTGTAAGTTAAAGGCATGGTTTGACAATCATTATTTGCATGCCAGGCATACTCACAAATTGGTTAATGAACCAAGACCACTAAATGTCTCCACATGGATGTCTTTGATTGAATTATAGCTAAAAATTCTGCGAGGTGAAAAGACAGCAAGAATGTCAATATGTTTCGCTGTTCTGAGGTATCAGCGAGGTTACGTAAGCTAGGAGTGCGACTCAGAAGCAAAACTTACCATGGCGTTTTTAAAGAATTATTCGTTTTGGATTGGTCAATATAATGTTCTTGTAAGACGAATCCTTTATACTCACAGATTGCCCAAAGTAGTAATATTTGACACGATGCCCTTACTCAAGGTCGAAATTTTGTTGTAGGATAAATCTCTGGGAATGGTGAATGTACAAATTTTCATATTGCTAACACTGACTATTCTTACAGTTAAGTATTAGTGTTTGACAAAAGTACTGAAATTAAAATGCCATTTACAGAAAACTCAGCAGAAGTAGTCATATCTTGGTGATGTAAATTAATTTTATACCTCTCGCAGTGTATAATAAAGTTTCGGCTATGAACTAAAGTAGAATGGTACGTTCTAAGAATTAATTTATGTAGCTCATCATTGCAAAGATAATGGAGGTGTACTGACAAAGTCTGCAATGAACGCAATTTATTGAAGGCGTAAGGCTGAATATCTTCGATTTCATTCGTTTGTAAGTTTCTGCAGAAATTTAAAGAATTGTAAAACAAATTGCAATAAACAGCATCTATTCAGAATAGTTATAAGTACTCCGAAAATGAGTTGTGATAATCGTGAACATTCTTCTTTCGAAAATAAAACATCTGAATTCTGGCGAAAGAACTTAACTGGTGAACTAATTTCTTTTTACACTTAAATAGGTGTATAAATACTTTTACAAAATTAAAAAATATTTTGACTCTAAATTAAAACAGCCACAAGGGCTACTTGTCATAAAAATGTTATGTTTAACTTTAAGCGTAAACGTTCAAATATTTTTTTCACATTATGGCCGGTACAACCTTCCAGTGACAATATTTTAATATTTTAAATATATATATATGTATATTTAGTTATAAATATATATTTTTGTGTATATTTATATACATTGCTATATATATATATATACACATATATTTGCCTAATTTCTACCTTTGGGGAAATATCATGTGAAAAAAAAACCTACATTAGGGGGAAATTGTACATGGGGGGGGGGGGGAATCGTTTTCCCATAACGTTTTCACACACTTCTTATATAGGAATACGTAAACGCATGGTAATGTCCTTTCTACCACACAATCTATTCACAATTACTTCAATGTAGACGAATTTACGGACACATATATGTTAACACGTACATATGGTGGGCAATTGAAATAACGTTGATTAGATCTCAAAGACCTTAGGGGGAAATATATGCTTGTGTATGTTATTGTTTCATTTTCCTCTTAACGAAACCGCGGTATCGTGATTTCCCCCAACGTTACGGATTAGTGTTTTATATATATATATATATATATATATATATATATATATATAATTATGAATAGGGTTCATACCAAAGGCATAGTAGAGCGCTTAATACCAGGTTAGTTGTAGAGCAATATAGAAATGACTACAAGTGAGCCCTGTTAACAAGTATTCACATAATATTTTGCTACTTTAAGCTTCACGTGCTTGACCCGATCATCAGGTGGTCAACATTACCAATGATACAACGAACAATTTGAATAAACCAAGTCAACGATCAACCAGTTACAAAAAATCAGCAGACATAAAATACATACTGCAGTGCAGTCGGTGGGGTGAAAGATAGCGCAGTTCAGTGAATGTGCAGCAAACCTTTGAAAACTACACCATGAGTTGTAAGTGTCATCTTGCTGAATTTTTGTACATGTTATATTTTTCCGACATACTGAGATGCCAGTGATGGATGAAACCTGTTTATAACTTTGAACGATGATGCCACCAATTATGCACGAACATTTTTCCATCTACACACCACTTTTGGTCTTAATCGGATTGACTACCTTAGTCCGAGTTCACAATATCTTTTCCTTTTTTGTTTGTAGTATGTAGGAAAATTTGACTTTTGACCTACATATCATATTCAAAATCAATCCCTTAACGACCAAAAAGTACCGTTTTACACTTTTTTAATTATTCTGCTTTTCAAAGATAGCTCTACTGATACGTAGATCAAGACTGAAGAACAATGTTTAGGATGCCTCGGCTGAGGCACACACAAGTTTCCATAGTCGGGTACCTACACAGCACCATTGAACTTAATTGATGCTACGCCTTACGAAGAGCTCAAAATGTATGCCAACTAGAATTTCGACTTGTATTTGACCTTCGACCTCGACACTTAGCAAACAAAACATACTTCTGTAGTATTTCATCCAGAATTCTCTACATTTCGTGTCTTTATTGACTTTAAAAAAAAAATACTGGAACATAAACGATAGCAGCTACGACTTAAATTAAAGGTTATTTAACTTTGACCATGACTTCATATATTCAACAGGCAAAAGATTCCATGCTCATGTAACTCTTTATCTTTTTTCACAATGAAAGGACTAATAAAGAATTTGAGATGATATACACACTCATATGGAACTTCAGTTTTGATTCTAAGTGAAACATAATACTTCATTTCATTTACCTCACATTTTTGGAGACGATATAATATATTATCTTTTCAATGACAAATCCCGCATTCAAAAATGCACTCTACCAGTATGGTAGTGTTAATATATATTAATATGTTTTACAACGGCTGTGAAAAGCTATTCGATCACACATTTGTTGTTTATGGAGAAGTTCAAATTGAGAGTGGACAAATATAGAAGAAGTGAGCCTTATACGAAGAAGGCATAATGCAGGTGGCATACCATCATGCAGTCCCTATCCCTTGTACCTATGTTCTGAACTTAATATTTTCGCACCAACTATATATACTCCATTGATAAATATTTTATAATACCTGAAATACTTACATTGTTTTGAGGCTGGACGTATTGTGAAACATTCCTGAAGAAATCTCTTTGATGTCGTTTCCCGAAAGATCTCTAAAATATACCACGACCAAATAAAAAAAAGTTGCAGAATAACCTTCATTTTGGCTATGTACTGAATCATTGCTGGCAGGGAAACATTTCTTGCTTATTTATTGAGTGTTATCAAAAAGGCAAAAATATATCTAGCTTAAGAAATATCGTAGCTAAGGAAATCATATAAAAGCCCAAAAATGGACATTTACTCACATTTTAGTTATGGTTGGGATGTTACGAAACATATTGTCTGCTATCTTTATGAGCTGGTTAGATTTTAAATTACTGTTCAAAGGTAGTTGATCAAAATATAATATCAGAAATATTTAAAAAAAGCCTACTTTGAATAGATCTAAGTAGGCCACACTAAAGGCCGGCTCATGCTTCAGTATGGCACTATAAAGCTTTCAAAGTTAAACACTGTTCAACTCTGACCTTTGTGCATGATTAGCCTGAAAGAGCAAGACATGACCATATATGGTTCTCATAGTTTTAAGGCGTATAAAATTTGGACATATGAACCAGCGTTAAGTATGGGTTTTCAAAGAGAGCTGAAAAGGGCAGGAAGGAAATAGCCTGTTTAGAGATTTTTTCCCCAAACCTTTTCCCGGATGTTGCGCTTGTATTTGCCTTCAACTCCTTGTGCATATTGCTAGTTCAAGAATGATTGATTAGTGTACATTAGATGCTGTGCCCGTTCCTTTTCGAATCACCACAATAATGACTTGGCAACATTTTGAAAGTTTTGCAAGCTCCTTCGAGACCCCCGCTAGGTAAAAATGGTAAAGGTCTGTCTGTACGATTACACATTTGACCATGATCATTGTCATACAAAAGTTTGAATACTTGTTGGGAAGATGAAATCTACAGTTAAAACTGGAAAAACTTCATAATAGTTGTATCTTCTTTAAATTTGTTGGGAAAATAGTACACACAATGATATGATGGTTCATTCGCATTGTCGTACAAATGCATGATGGGATGATTTTCACCAAATGTATGATCGTGTGTAGACGAGCCTTAAAGCATTATCATTGGCCCCTTTTATTGGTTTCAAAGATTTGACACGGTTGTGTAATGAAATGTTTCTTTAAAATTACCTCATTGTCTTTTGCAGAGTAACTTTATTTTCGAAATACCTTTATCGTTTCAGACATTTTCGGTTATCTCGCAATAAGGTTCGTAAAACCACATTATGACACGCCATGAAAATTTTGTACCTTACCTTGATCTGATGCGGAGTAGTGAGTAGCCTCCACTGCTCATTCTTTACTACCATTAAGCAAAACTTGAGTTTAAAAAAAGCCTAAGTTTTGTTTTCTGAAACAATCAAAGTTGCTGACAGTTGTGTGGGTCTAAGATCAAGTTACCGTCCTCGCTATATAAATAAGTGTTAGGCCTATGTAGTACAAAAGATATTCTAGCACTGATCAAGAGGGACGCCAACTTGTAACTCCTGCTTTTTGCTATAGATACCCAAGTCCCTTCTTTCAGATATTCAGGATATTCCCACGCCACATCTCAGACGTCTAGTACACTTAGTTTATGGGTGGGATATCCCAAACTAGTCCCCCTCCTTCTGATAAGTGAGTCCGTCGAGCCCATACAATTATATTTATTTAGAGCATGTTTAGTATGTACCAACCAGGAACTTATGAATTGTATACCATAATAGTAGTAGTAGTAGTAGTAGTAGTGTTTATCAGAAAACTGTACATACTTGATATCAGGATACCAGACTAAAACAACTAATTAACGCCTCACTGCTCATGCCGTTGGGACGGTTGGGCAAGGTAATTGAAGGAAGAGATATGCAGCTGTTTCTAAATATTTAATCATCTAAGAGCTGCCTTTGATCCTTTGTTACCATTATCTCATCTCCCTACTTGCAATGTATAGGGAGATGAGATATTCTACTTTACCTTTTATCAGAAATGTTAAAATGAGTTGAGTGTGAACGAACGATTGTTTCGAAAACAGCTCATAATCGTTACGTTTGATGTAGTTCAGACTTGGTGGGTAGTTAGCCTACTTACCTATCAAAAATGGTGCATGCGTAATTAAACACGTCGTAGGGCAAAGGTCAAATTTCCTAGAAACTGAATATTTGCCTATTACTTTCTTAGAAATAGTGAAAAAAGACAACATATTTTAAGATTGCTAACATAACTTTTAAAGTAGTGTTTTTTAGTTGCTAAGGTGGGATGAAAGGTCAAAATGTAAGTCAAAGGTCAAATTTGCAAAAAAGATTGTCGCAAACTTCTGCTAAGCCCTAATCCGATGGATTTGAAACTTAATTTGTATGTTATTAATCACGATAAGTTATTCATGCGTAATTAATGATGTCTTCAGGTCAGAGGTGAAAGATCAAATGGTTTTTGCCATTACTCGTCAATTGGTAAGGAGGATGTGAAGGTAAAGGTCAAAATGTAGCTTAAAGGTCAACTTCGCCACACTTTTGTAAAAGGGTCCATCAACTTGAACGCCTCCTAAACCATATTTCTTCATTTTTAAAGTTGGTGGATAGGTACCTAACACAGAATTATAATTTACCTAGAAGGGGCTTTATCCCTGCAGTGTGCAGCGAATTGAAGATTTGCACTGCACCCAAAGCGATCGCCTACGCAGCTGTTTCGCATTGACCGTGAACGTTACTTAAACGGAGCGACAAATTAATTTGTCTAATTTCGAATTTCGAGAGTTGAAGGGGATTGAAAAAATTGCTTTTAACGAAAAAATATGTGTTCACTGTTTAAAAGCACATAGGATTGAAGTGTGGACAGGAAATAGTTCCGTTAATTCTTAAAGGAAGAAAATTTATTTCCACGAAACAACTACTGTGCATACCTTTGCACGTACTTCAGTACTGATGGTAACGTTACTGTACGTGTAACTGTAATGTGGCAAATATGTAATCAAGACGTTGTCAGGGTAGCAGTCGCTAGCACACACTGGCCCGGCCATACTGCCATTATATGTTGCATTCTAAGTTAAAAGGGCCAAATATTGTACATAAGGCTTGAATTTTTTTCTTTTTATATTGCCAGTGGTGTAGCCAGAATTTTTTGTGCAAGGAGAGTTTAGCATAGCTACCTTGAAATTGAATACTTCAGTCTGGCTATTACTTACGGCCTATAATTTAAGTGCCTTTTTGCAGGGGAGCCAACTTCATTTTGTGTTTGCTGTGGAGGTGTGGGGTCAGGGACCATGGAGATGGGGCGGCTAAGTAGGCTTTAGCCCCCCACTTTTCCTGAAGTGGGCATTTTGGGCCACCTTTCGATAGATGATATAGCCTTTTATTTTCTTGAACATATTGGGTCTCTCCATGATTAGCCCTCCCACTTCAAAAATGGCTCCACGGTCCCTGGGGTGGGGATCTTTTTGACTTGAAATACAATTGCTCTCCTGCCAGAGGGGTGTTAGGGGAGAGGATCCCACCCCTTTGGCTGCTTAAATGGATCACCACTCCCCCATGGAAAACTTTTATTTAAAAAAGTGCTCAAAAATTTTTTCTTTTGTGAAATTTCATAGTAATGCTTTACACAGAAAATGATTGAGACAAATGATTTTCATTCAGACGTTGAATCCTCTTGATGTGTGGCTGGCAGGCACCAAAGGTGTAAGATCTCACACCCTAGCTGCAGGCATAGTAGCGTCTAAGTGCCTCTTTTGACTCTTCCTTCAACCAGTCTCTACTTGCAGCTCAATGGACCATTGCCATTCACCAACTCTTTTGTCTTTGAGGTTTAATTTGGCATGCATATGAAATACTTGGTTGCAATAAGGCTTGGAGCAATGTTTTACTTGTAATTTAACCTGGTGCGTCACCAGCATATCATTTAGGGTCCACCTTACTGGTGGGGTGTAGGGTACAGGACAACATACCAACTGGAGTCCAGGGGTCTAAGAAACCATATGGGGTATTGTCAAACTTGTGGTCATTAGCCCACCCCACAAGACAGCTGTCTAAATTGAAACCTTATGGACCATCTCCCCCTCCGGCTCTAGCTAAGAACAGTTTCTAACACCATGCTGTACGTGGTCTTTGGTGCATCTTACATTTTCAGTTCGCAGCTTTGATTGTAGACTCATTTTACCAAGAAAGTTGACTATTCAGAATTTGTTCAGATGCTCCCTACTGAAGTACAACCTACAGTAATTGACTCCACAGAGAAATAGCAGCAAATACATAATTACAGCACATAGATACATTCAACATGTGCAGTTTTAATCATGGTAATTTACTGTAAGTTGCTGGGTAGCAAAAGGATTTGTGGAGGTGTGCTCTACACATAATCTGTAATGAAAATACTGTTGCCATGTATCTAGTCTACCATGTCACTTTTTCAAATTACCAGTACTTGAAGTGTTTATCTTTGCTGCAACTGATTCATAGTCTGGCATATCTAGCTTTGATCTATTGTCACATGCCTATAGCAGTGTACATGCAGTATTGTGGTCTACTGTACAGAATATTTTTTGTGATTTTTCAGTTGTTTGTAGCAAACACAACACACAACTTCATCCTCAAAAAGCTTTACTTGGTGAGCAGCAAGATTTTGATTCCATGTCCAGAACACTGTAGCTTACCATTTTCAAGCGCATGTTGTCTATACATGAACTGTACATGTTCTTCAGGCCTCACCCAAAAATACAGGAATGTTATCTTCCTCGATGGAATATGCTTTTCCTAGGTTAACAAAGAGGGCTTTAACTAGAATGTGAAGAGCTAATTCAGTTTTCTTCAGTTGTTATCATTTTGCTGTGAAGTTATTTTTTTTTATTTACATACTTTAAAGGCTGCTAGCCATTTGGCCTAGGGAGGCATGGCCACAGGCATTTCACTTGTAAATAGCAATTCAGTTTTTGTTTGTAATATTTAAGTTGTAAAGCAGTGCCAAAAATTTACAAATACTTTCGGACACTTTCGCTGTCCAAGGGCATGGAGCAAAATGCCAAAATGTAAAAAACCATGGCCAATTGGAATCAGACACTACCATACATGACAAAAATAAAAAAGTACCTTGCTACTCTACCAAAACTATAAACATTTAAATTTTTGCTGGAACTTGACAGAGTAATTTCAACTTGCTGTATGTACAGAAGTTAAGGTCATTTTAGATGCACTATGCAGGAGCATATGGACTATTTCCCATCCCTTGCAAATTAAAACAAAGGGGGTCGGGTGGGGGATTTACAAACTTAAAACAGCCAGTAAAAATTATGTACTACTTTACTGTAACTTGTTTAGAGTAATACATTGATTCACATTCTCTACTTTCATATGTCAGTTAATGTATTGGTAATTTATGAATTACCATGGAACGTCATCTAAGGAGCCAAAGTAAGCCTTCCATCACTAAGCGTGAATCTTGGGTATACCTAGGGTGTATGCATTTTGCTCCGTATTCTTGCCTCGATGTAAGATAACAGTTAGTACCATCAGCAAATTTTTGCCGTGTCGGGAGTACTTCTTCAATTTGCCCTTTCATTGAGGCTTTCAAATCGCATCATCCACTGAATGCAATCAATATTTTAAATTCAACAGAACTTGGGCAGAATTTCAAGCAAAAACTCATTTACTGTGAAGAAATGCAAGCAAATTTTGATACTAACAGCAGACCTCGTCAAATTCATGTTGGTACAAAGTTGTAATCAAATCTGCGAGCGTTTGTTTTGGTAATACTGAACTTACTCAAGTCCCGTCCATTTACTGCAAAATTTACTATAGGGGCTGCGTGCGAAGCCACTTGTAGGTAAATTATAATTCTGTGTTACCTCAACATGAAACTTTTGCAAACGTAATTGTTGGCGTATATATCGAAAATCAAAGAGGTCAAAGTTGAAATTAGCTAACCTTGGACTTATAATCATTATTTGCATAACATTAAATCACGAGCAAATCATGAAACGGAGTGCCAGTGACAGGTACAGAGAGGGGAGAGATAGTTTTAAAAAGTACATTCTAATTGTGTAAGTTCGAACGACCGAAATCTGAGTGACCAAAAGGGGGCTTTTTGTCATCATTTTCAGTGTGTTGGTAAATTTCTTTAATCCCGAGGTATGTAGGAGATAAAGTAGCGAAGAGATTTGCATTTTCATGGATTACCCTCTTCTTATTTCTTGTGATCACCAATGGACTGACTTGAAACTTTTTGGAGAAATACGAATCAATTAACCAAAGCCAATGACCTGAAAGCTTAAATTATCTGCATATTATGTGATCCTTAAAAAACTCTCACGACTTACCGTGAAAGCTTTTCAGGCTCGATTGGTTATAAGTTCATCATGAATTTTACAAAGCCTCACATAAACTTCTTCAAGGGAACTTGAAGTAACACTTCCAAAAACAACAAATTCAAGTTTAAACCCAAACCAATGAGTTTTCTGTGAGTAACACTGTCCTCCTATATCATACTCAAGAAATTTCCCTCTGAATATAATATAGGTACACAAAAAGACATCCAAAGGTATACTTAATGATGTGAGTGAATAATTGTATATTTCGAGTTTACAGAGTTGAAAACTATGAAAAGATTTTGCTAGGAGAGCGTTCATATTGATTTCTGGTAAAATAAATTTTGACTTGTTGTTCATTTGTTTATGTTCAAAATGCAGAATCACAGTCAGCAATATCCGGCGGTCCACCGGCGACCATTGACGGCTCAAAATGGAAAAAACCGGCGGTGGACCACCGGTTCGAACCACCTGACATTGCTCTGAAGTGGACAACAGCGGTCGGTTGACAAGCCGACGAAAGAATGCTGACTGGAATTGTACGTTCCTCATAGAAGTGTTATGAATATTTAAAAGGTTAAAAACTTTGAAAAATATGGAACAAACATGGAGGTAATGTTCTAACTTTCCATCATCAAATGATGCTTAAGCAAACTTAACAGGAGAAAGTACAACTACTTCCATGACAAGTTTGCTGAAAATAATGTTATGTGCACTACAACTGTGCGGCATACCACAAGCGGGTCCAAACTTACCGTTGTAAAATGTAAATGGTGACCTTCAGTGAATTTCGTACTTACATAGTCACTAAATTAGAGAGGTTTTCGAAAGCCCTTACTTGAATCTCTCGTATTTGATTGTTAGCTAAATTTCTGAAATTCAACAAAAATTATAGTTGGACATTGTGTTGCTTATAGCCTGTCAAGAACATAAACTAAGTTTGTTATATTTGATTTGTGACTCTTAATAAAAGGATACATAGCAATCAAGGTTCTCACATGTGTTTTAAGGTGTGCAAATTCCAAAATGTCCCTTGTACCAGTCTCGTCACTCTGTTACCCGAAAGAACTCTAGAACAAGAAATTTAAATCCTGAAAAAATTCTGCTTTCCTTTACTCGATCTTAGCAAAATAATGAACTTATGAATTATGTTTGTAAGTTCATCATGAATTTTATAAAGTCTCACATAAACGTCTTCAATGAAACTTGAAGTAACACTTCCAAAAACAACAAATTCAAGTTTAAACCCAAACCAATGAGTTTTCTGTGAGTAACACTGTCCTCCTATATCATACTCAAGAAATTTCCCTCTGAATATAATATAGGTACACAAAAAGACATCCAAAGGTATACTTAATGATGTGAGTGAATAATTGTATATTTCGAGTTTACAGAGTTGGAAACTATGAAAAGATTTTGCTAGGAGAGCGTTCATATTGATTACTGGTAAAATAAATTTTGACTTGTTGTTCATTTGTTTATGTTTAAAGTGCAGAATCACAGTCAGCAATATCCGGCGGTCCACCGGCGACCATTGACGGCTCAAAATGGAAAAAACCGGCGGTGGACCACCGGTTCGAACCACCTGACATTGCTCTGAAGTGGACAACAGCGGTCGGTTGACAAGCCGACGAAAGAATGCTGACTGGAATTGTACGTTCCTCATAGAAGTGTTATGAATATTTAAAAGGTTAAAAACTTTGAAAAATATGGAACAAATATGGAGGTAATGTTCTAACTTTCCATCATCAAATGATGCTTAAGCAAACTTAACAGGAGAAAGTACAACTACTTCCATGACAAGTTTGCTGAAAATAATGTTATGTGCACTACAACTGTGCGGCATACCACAAGCGGGTCCAAACTTACCGTTGTAAAATGTAAATGGTGACCTTCAGTGAATTTCGTACTTACATAGTCACTAAATTAGAGAGGTTTTCGAAAGCCCTTACTTCAATCTCTCGTATTTGATTGTTAGCTAAATTTCTGAAATTCAACAAAAATTATAGTTGGACATTGTGTTGCTTATAGCCTGTCAAGAACATAAACTAAGTTTGTTATATTTGATTTGTGACTCTTAATAAAAGGATACATAGCAATCAAGGTTCTCACATGTGTTTTAAGGTGTGCAAATTCCAAAATGTCCCTTGTACCAGTCTCGTCACTCTGTTACCCGAAAGAACTCTAGAACAAGAAATTTAAATCCTGAAAAAATTCTGCTTTCCTTTACTCGATCTTAGCAAAATAATGAACTTATGAATTATGTTTGTAAGTTCATCATGAATTTTATAAAGTCTCACATAAACGTCTTCAATGAAACTTGAAGTAACACTTCCAAAAACAACAACTTCAAGTGTAAACCCAAACCAATGAGTTTTCTGTGAGTAACACTGTCCTCCTATATCATACTCAAGAAATTTCCCTCTGAATATAATATAGGTACACAAAAAGACATCCAAAGGTATATTTAATAATGTGAGTGAATAATTGTATATTTCGAGTTTTCAGAGTTGGAAACTATGAAAAGATTTTGCTAGGAGAGCGTTCATATTGATCACTGGTAAAATAAATTTTGACTTGTTGTTCATTTGTTTATGTTCAAAATGCAGAATCACAGTCAGCAATATCCGGCGGTCCACCGGCGACCATTGACGGCTCAAAATGGAAAAAACCGGCGGTGGACCACCGGTTCGAACCACCTGACATTGCTCTGAAGTGGACAACAGCGGTCGGTTGACAAGCCGACGAAAGAATGCTGACTGGAATTGTACGTTCCTCATAGAAGTGTTATGAATATTTAAAAGGTTAAAAACTTTGAAAAATATGGAACAAATATGGAGGTAATGTTCTAACTTTCCATCATCAAATGATGCTTAAGCAAACTTAACAGGAGAAAGTACAACTACTTCCATGACAAGTTTGCTGAAAATAATGTTATGTGCACTACAACTGTGCGGCATACCACAAGCGGGTCCAAACATACCGTTGTAAAATGTGAATGGTGACCTTCAGTGAATTTCGTACTTACATAGTCACTAGATTAGAGAGGTTTTCGAAAGCCCTTACTTCAGTCTCTCGTATTTGATTGTTAGCTAAATTTCTGAAATTCAACAAAAATTATAGTTGGACATTGTGTTGCTTATACCCTGTCAAGAACATAAGCTAAGTTTGTTATATTTGATTTGTGACTCTTAATAAAAGGATACATAGCAATCAAGGTTCTCACATGTGTTTTAAGGTGTGCAAATTCCAAAATGTCCCTTGTACCAGTCTCGTCACCCTGTTACCCGAAAGAACTCTAGAACAAGAAATTTAAATCCTGAAATAATTCTGCTTTCCTTTACTCGATCTTAGCAAAATAATGAACTTATGAATTATGTTTGTAAGTTCATCATGAATTTTACAAAGCCTTACATAAACTTCTTCAATGAAACTTGAAGTAACACTTCCAAAAACAACAACTTCAAGTTTAAACCCAAACCAATGAGTTTTCTGTGAGTAACACTGTCCTCTGTATCATACTCAAGAAATTCCCCTCTGAATATAATATAGGTACACAAAAAGACATCCAAAGGTATACTTAATGATGTGAGTGAATAATTGTAAATTTCGAGTTTACAGAGTTGGAAACTATGAAAAGATTTTGCTAGGAGAGAGTTCATATTGATCACTGATAAAATAAATTTTGACTTGTTCATTTGTTTATGTTCAAAATGCAGAATCACAGTCAGCAATATCCGGCGGTCCACCGGCGAACATTGACGGCTCAAAATGGAAAAAACCGGCGGTGGACCACCGGTTCGAACCACCTGACATTGCTCTGAAGTGGACAACAGCGGTCGGTTGACAAGCCGACGAAAGAATGCTGACTGGAATTGTACGTTCCTCATAGAGAAGTTATGAATATTAAAAAGGATAAAAACTTTGAAAAATATGGAGGTAATGTTCTAACTTTCCATCATCAAATGATGCTTAAGCAAACTGTAACAGGAGAAAGTACAACTACTTCCATGACAAGTTTGCTGGAAATAATGTTATGTGCACTACAACTGTGCGGCATACCACAAGCGGATCCAAACTTACCGTTGTAAAATGTGAATGATGACCTTCAGTGAATTTCGTACTTACATAGTCACTAGATTAGAGAGGTTTTCGAAAGCCCTTACTTCAATCTCTCGCATTTGATTGTTAGCTAAATTTCTGAAATTCAACAAAAATTATAGTTGGACATTGTGTTGCTTATAGCCTGTCAAGAACATAAGCTAAGTTTGTTATATTTGATTTGTGACTCTTAATAAAAGGATACATAGCAATCAAGGTTCTCACATGTGTTTTAAGGTGTGCAAATTCCAAAATGTCCCTTGTACCAGTCTCGTCACTCTGTTACCCGAAAGAACTCTAGAACAAGAAATTTAAATCCTGAAAAAATTCTGCTTTACTTTACTCGATCTAAGCAAAATAATGAACTTATAAATTATGTTTGTAAGTTCATCATGAATTTTATAAAGTCTCACATAAACGTCTTCAATGAAACTTGAAGTATCACTTCCAAAAACAACAACTTCAAGTTTAAACCCAAACCAATGAGTTTTCTGTGAGTAATACTGTCCTCCTATATCATACTCAAGAAATTTCCCTCTGAATATAATATAGGTACACAAAAAGACATCCAAAGGTATACTTAATGATGTGAGTGAATAATTGTATATTTCGAGTTTACAGAGTTGGAAACTATGAAAAGATTTTGCTAGGAGAGCGTTCATATTGATCACTGATAAAATAAATTTTGACTTGTTGTTCATTTGTTTATGTTCAAAATGCAGAATCACAGTCAGCAATATCCGACGGTCCACCGGCGACCATTGACGGCTCAAAATGGAAAAAACCGGCGGTGGACCACCGGTTCGAACCACCTGACATTGCTCTGAAGTGGACAACAGCGGTCGGTTGACAAGCCGACGAAAGAATGCTGACTGGAATTTTACGTTCCTCATAGAGAAGTTATGAATATTAAAAAGGATAAAAACTTTGAAAAATATGGAGGTAATGTTCTAACTTTCCATCATCAAATGATGCTTAAGCAAACTGTAACAGGAGAAAGTACAACTACTTCCATGACAAGTTTGCTGAAAATAATGTTATGTGCACTACAACTGTGCGGCATACCACAAGCGGGTCCAAACATACCGTTGTAAAATGTGAATGATGACCTTCAGTGAATTTTGTACTTACATAGTCACTAAATTAGAGAGGTTTTCGAAAGCCCTTACTTCAATCTCTCGTATTTGATTGTTAGCTAAATTTCTGAAATTCAACAAAAAGTTTAGTTGGACATTGTGTTGCTTATACCCTGTCAAGAACATAAACTAAGTTTGTTATATTTGATTTGTGACTCTTAATAAAAGGATACATAGCAATCAAGGTTCTCACATGTGTTTTAAGGTGTGCAAATTCCAAAATGTCCCTTGTACCAGTCTCGTCACTCTGTTACCCGAAAGAACTCTAGAACAAGAAATTTAAATCCTGAAAAAATTCTGCTTTCCTTTACTCGATCTTAGCAAAATAATGAACTTATGAATAATGTTTGTAAGTTCATCATGAATTTTATAAAGCCTTACATAAACTTCTTCAAGGGAACTTGAAGTAACACTTCCAAAAACAACAACTTCAAGTTTAAACCCAAACCAGTGAGTTTTCTGTGAGTAACACTGTCCTCCTATATCATACTCAAGAAATTTCCCTCTGAATATAATATAGGTACACAAAAAGACATCCAAAGGTATACTTAATGATGTGAGTGAATAATTGTATATTTCGAGTTTACAGAGTTGGAAACTATGAAAAGATTTTGCTAGGAGAGCGTTCATATTGATTACTGGTAAAATAAATTTTGACTTGTTGTTCATTTGTTTATGTTTAAAGTGCAGAATCACAGTCAGCAATATCCGGCGGTCCACCGGCGACCATTGACGGCTCAAAATGGAAAAAACCGGCGGTGGACCGCCGGTTCGAACCATCTGACATTGCTCTGAAGTGGACAACAGCGGTCGGTTGACAAGCCGACGAAAGAATGCTGACTGGAATTTTACGTTCCTCATAGAAGTGTTATGAATATTAAAAAGGATAAAAACTTTGAAAAATATGGAGGTAATGTTCTAACTTTCCATCATCAAATGATGCTTAAGCAAACTTAACAGGAGAAAGTACAACTACTTCCATGACAAGTTTGCTGAAAATAATGTTATGTGCACTACAACTGTGCGGCATACCACAAGCGGATCCAAACTTACCGTTGTAAAATGTGAATGATGACCTTCAGTGAATTTCGTACTTACATAGTCACTAGATTAGAGAGGTTTTCGAAAGCCCTTACTTCAATCTCTCGTATTTGATTGTTAGCTAAATTTCTGAAATTCAACAAAACTTATAGTTGGACATTGTGTTGCTTATAGCCTGTCAAGAACATAAGCTAAGTTTGTTATATTTGATTTGTGACTCTTAATAAAAGGATACATAGCAATCAAGGTTCTCACATGTGTTTTAAGGTGTGCAAATTCCAAAATGTCCCTTGTACCAGTCTCGTCACTCTGTTACCCGAAAGAACTCTAGAACAAGAAATTTAAATCCTGAAATAATTCTGCTTTCCTTTACTCGATCTTAGCAAAATAATGAACTTATGAATAATGTTTGTAAGTTCATCATGAATTTTATAAAGCCTTACATAAACTTCTTCAAGGGAACTTGAAGTAACACTTCCAAAAACAACAACTTCAAGTTTAAACCCAAACCAGTGAGTTTTCTGTGAGTAACACTGTCCTCCTATATCATACTCAAGAAATTTCCCTCTGAATATAATATAGGTACACAAAAAGACATCCAAAGGTATACTTAATGATGTGAGTGAATAATTGTATATTTCGAGTTTACAGAGTTGGAAACTATGAAAAGATTTTGCTAGGAGAGCGTTCATATTGATTACTGGTAAAATAAATTTTGACTTGTTGTTCATTTGTTTATGTTTAAAGTGCAGAATCACAGTCAGCAATATCCGGCGGTCCACCGGCGACCATTGACGGCTCAAAATGGAAAAAACCGGCGGTGGACCGCCGGTTCGAACCATCTGACATTGCTCTGAAGTGGACAACAGCGGTCGGTTGACAAGCCGACGAAAGAATGCTGACTGGAATTGTACGTTCCTCATAGAAGTGTTATGAATATTTAAAAGGTTAAAAACTTTGAAAAATATGGAACAAATATGGAGGTAATGTTCTAACTTTCCATCATCAAATGATGCTTAAGCAAACTTAACAGGAGAAAGTACAACTACTTCCATGACAAGTTTGCTGAAAATAATGTTATGTGCACTACAACTGTGCGGCATACCACAAGCGGATCCAAACTTACCGTTGTAAAATGTGAATGATGACCTTCAGTGAATTTCGTACTTACATAGTCACTAGATTAGAGAGGTTTTCGAAAGCCCTTACTTCAATCTCTCGTATTTGATTGTTAGCTAAATTTCTGAAATTCAACAAAACTTATAGTTGGACATTGTGTTGCTTATAGCCTGTCAAGAACATAAGCTAAGTTTGTTATATTTGATTTGTGACTCTTAATAAAAGGATACATAGCAATCAAGGTTCTCACATGTGTTTTAAGGTGTGCAAATTCCAAAATGTCCCTTGTACCAGTCTCGTCACTCTGTTACCCGAAAGAACTCTAGAACAAGAAATTTAAATCCTGAAATAATTCTGCTTTACTTTACTCGATCTTAGCAAAATAATGAACTTATGAATTATGTTTGTAACATGAGTAATAGCTTTAATTTCAACGGAATAAGCAGTCTTTCTAAAGCTATTTTGAAAGTTATAAAATATTAATTTTATAATTCTGACTTCTTTTCTGACAAATATCCTTTGTGATACCTTGGACAACAATATTGCACTGTAAAGGTAAACTAAAAAAAATATATTCCATGAACTTAAGAATGTGTGAAAAGTACATTGTCCCATAATTTGAAGAGAACATGAGTGAATTGGGTTGGCTTCCCTTGGAGTATGCCCCTGAAACATGTTTGTTTCTATTTTACCTTTTTAGTTCATAACCGTTACTTACATAATTGAAATATATGAAAAGTTTTTAAACAGCTCGCCTTCCAGTTTATGAGTTTGGTTGTGTTGAAGAAAGGCAAAAAAGGTCGAAATGATGAGAAAGGAAAAATTTTACCACAGTCACGGTAAAACGACTGTTGCAATATAATTTTATTAACATCGTCCTAAGTTTGCCGTTACATAATAATTGAAATACTTTTTAACTTTTATGAGGTTAGTGCCTCGAGTCAAATTTTAGCTTAAATATTAATAAAAACAGCACTGTTGTACTTTGATGTCGATAGTACTGCTACTTTACCAATAAATATTAAATATGGAAAAAATATTATTGGCTACGAGTTATTGTGGTAGTTTCATTTCAGAAACACAGCACTGTGAAATTCAGTTTTGACAGAAATACGTCTTTATCAATTAAGAAGTAAAGCCAATGGTGCCCATGTCTCTATATCAGATTCGAACAGCATATGACGTCACGCATATGGGCTGAGAGACCCGAGGGTCTCTACCTATATGCGTGACGTCATAGTCTGTTCAAGTCTGATATAGAGACATTGGCACCGTGACCTATTCCTTTTCATAAATACTTTCTTTGTAGGAGCCAAAAAGCTGAAAAAGCTTTTTTTTTAACAATTTTGCATTGATCATGACTCAGGATGCACGCTAGCTAGCTGCACGGTACGTTACGGTAGCTTTGTAAAGCTTAAAACACTGCACTGAGACTGTCACATCTGTCTCTTTTCGAACGATCGTTTTGGGGGAATCTTGAGCGAGGTCATATTTGATATGATTTTTTTCTGTTCCATTCACTTAAGACTCTTTGACAGCTTTATAGAAATTACATTTGGAGAACAACCTAGCTTGAATTGGAAATCTGTGGCATTGGTGCTCTTGCTCACAGTGATATTATACACACTAATGTTAGGCTTACCACGTTGTTGAAAAGAATAAGGCTAGGCTAATTTTAGGTCTAGCCTACCTAAAGTTACGTTGTTTTCGAATAGCGTACAGACGAAGCCACGTTAAATGAGTGCCATTTGCAATTTGCAAGCAATCAAATCGGGCATCTCTGGCTTTCGCGATACAAAGCAGCCTCAACAGTATAATCTTAAACTTGATTCGCTTCTGTGGACTAACAATATTGACACTTTTCAGATGAAAACTGGAAGGGTGAAGAACAGTTAGTATAGTACCATGCAACTTTGCTTGGAACTCGAACTAACGTTACGCCTATAGCTTTAGGGCCTAACGTTAATGGTTTCATTATAATTTTTATGATACTCAAATGAGCGACCTTGGGTTGGAAATGTGTTAAATCATTGTACTCTTCTTTCTAGGTGGAACTTTATCAAACCAGACGGATTCATCTTCAGTGACGTAGAGCTTTGCTCTAAGAAAATATGCATCGCAATCTCGATGATATGTTTGTTGATGTAATGCTTTTGTATTGCCATAATGGGATAGTATAGCCCCCTCTCTCCATAGGTCGTTTATGCCTTGTACTCTAGATTGAAAATCACACCTGGATACTTTTTGGTGCTAAATTTCTTTAATTATTAGTGAACTGAATACGTGGTCAATGCCATCTTTCTGGAATATAAAAGGTGACCTTTTATTAAGGTTAGTGAGTTCTTCTTTTCAGTTCAGTTAAGTTTCACAAAACTTTATTTCAGACTCAATCCGTTGGAGAGATGAGAGAAATTCAATAGAGAACCATAATGGCGTTTCATGAAGACATTTACACAGATCGACTTGACCAATAATTTGTTTAGACCTCGAGAGATCGCGATTATTGTTAGGCCTATACGCTTATAGCACTTATATTATTACATCAATATCAAGATCACTAAGATCAGAACGGATCAAAATTTGGCAGGAAGTTGCTCGTTTCTCATAAGCGTTGATTGGCAGTCTCAGAGAAAGGTCTAAGTATTGCAAAGTGTGGTATAACTTCTTCTTGTCAATTACGATGTACGAAAACAAGTAGGCGATAGTTTGACACGCTTAAATTAGACTACTGAGAGTGATATTTCCTGAATTTCCACTGAAAAGGCAAGAAATATCATTTGTAGAAGCGCATCATTTGTGTAAATGTGCAGCCAACATTGCTTTCAATCAAAATATTTTCAATTTCAATGTGAACAGTTACAGGAACAAAAAGTACAAAAGTATTATTGTACTGTACCTTTTTTATTTTGAACGGTCGATATTATTGAGCGACTGCTTACTATCACAGCTGTGTTAACATTGTTGATCGGAGAGTTGCTCTCCATACCCCCTATGTTTCTTTACTGGATTAGAACATGGGTAACTGACCAATCAGAGCCCAGCATTCTCAAAAGCATTTGTGATACGAATTAAATGTGCCAGAGGGACTGGTTTGAATTTTAGTAGCAAGATTGCTTAAATTTTCTACTCACAGCTTTAGTATGCTGTATAAGTGGGAAAAAGCTTGACGGTCAATGTCCGTTATCCTGTTCACTCTCAAGTTTCTATGAGAAAAAAGGAACATAGTTCAGCCCTTAAGGAGCAAAATTGTACAATGATAAGTGACAATGAGGAACTCCCAAATTCTATTCAGGTGGCGTCGACATCCTAATTAAATTTCAAAATTCTTGTTAGGCAAGGTCAATTGATGTGTAAACCGTACTTCATTCTTCGAAGGTAATCTCACCTTACTGTAGACCAGATGGGATCCCGTAGACAACGTGAGGAGACGGTACCCCCTACATAATGAAGTATTTCTTCCGTTTTAATAACTTTAGTTAATTTTGCCCTCTAAAAAGATTTCACCACCTCCCTCGCCCAGTTTAGTATCTTGTCTGAACAAGGGCCTGCCAGGTGGGGCATCATCGAGCCCCAAATATACCAATCCCAAGACTTCCTTGTTCCAATTAAATGTTGCCTTTGTAAGCTACTTCAGTTTGTTATTTTGTGTTAATGAAGCAAAACGTGAAATGAGCAAATCTTTGATACAACTTCCCTTCCAGTCAGGATGTTCTTCAGTAATTTCTTACTTGTTTTCCTCTTTTTACAATTGTACTTTCACAGAAATCATGTGTTCCTTATTCAAACGATTGAAAATTGCACATTTATGAAATTCACTTTATTATCATAGTGACATCATTTTCATGCCTTTCAAAATATATGAGATGAAATTCCTAGACTTATTACTCACAAGATTTTCAGATTCGGTAAATTCTTGAAGACGTTCTTGCCAATCACCGTAATTTCGTTGTTTTGTACATATCTATTAAAGTAGACACTCTTCAAACATTAACTTAAATAAGTGAAAGTCATCAAAACACCAAGAAGCAGAATACACACTGATGTTTCCTTTCCATATATAGAGCCTTGTCATTCGAAGGCTTATTCACCTTAATTATACAGATAATCGGAAATGCGGTACGTATCTGACAAGTTAAAACTTCGTGCGCAATCATCTTCTACTACACTAATTTTCCTTTCATAACTTCACATCGAGGAAAGTCTAATTACTGCAAAATTACACAGAAATTCTACAACCCTCCAAACCATCAATCACTAACGAATCTTAAAGAAATAAACTGGAGATAAGTCTAAGTGACGCTATTTTAAAAAGATAGACACAGACTGAGATTCCCCGGTCTGTTAGGTGCGTATTCAATGTCATTTACAGACAGTTAATTTTTCATATTGGTGCACATAATTGTGCAAATGTTCCAGAGCTTCCGGGGTCTTTGCTCCCTGATTCCCTACAGAGGGACACCACTGAAGTGGGCCCTAAGGAGGGTAACTGTGTTCCACGTTGAAGAAGATCTTATGCTCCTACCAAAGAAGAGCAACCTCGAAGCTACTACTATACATGTCGAATTACACATTACTGATGTAGCAGACAAGTGAAATGGCTACGCCGAGGTAAAATTATCATTGCCAAACGTTAGACTGCATTTACCAGTAGCTTTCTCTTGTCATTTCTTGCTCCCTTTGTCTACCCGTTATACTTAAAACTTTCATTATGTACTTTTGCAAAGGTTACCTTGAAAGGAGTTTATGAGTAGTATCGTATTTGGAGGGGGAGATGGGTCATGCTCCCCTTACTGACGCTGACTTTTTGAATTAAATTACTTAAATACGTAAATGTTTGAACGCAAATTTTACTTCAGAGGTAGCATATGTAGCACATATGATAAGATGGCATGTCAGGACACCTAATTTTTCAAAAATTTTCTAAGGAAAAGGAGACACCCCTCCCGTTAGACCCCTCCCCCAGGCTGGTGATCACAGAACAAACTGCATGCCCCCTCCATGAGAAAAATCATGGCTCCGCCACTGCTTATGAGTTAACCTTTCTTGACACAGGCATTATGATAAAATTTCGTCTGGAATGTAACCCATTTTGTTGGAAAAATGTCAAGCACCCCCACTCATCGATCCTTAAGGACGCCCCTGAGTATATTGTATATCCTTAAGTTCGAGACCAAAGTTTAAATGACCTTAATTGTGGTCTTTTGTTACAATTTGCTTATCGGTATGATTTGCTTATTGGTATGTTTGAAATTTTTTTAATCCCAGAGATACGCAGAGAAACTGGGAGAAATGAGACTTTTAACTCCATGGATTGCCCTCTCGTTTTTTTTTTTTGTTTTTTTTTTTTGTTTTTGTTTTTGAACACTAATCTTTTGCAGATGATATCAAAATTTTATTCGAGTCAATACTGTCATCACACTCATTTTACAGATGTAACGCAGTCAGAAGACAATTGCAACTGTACAAAACTGTGCAAAAAAAAAAAAGAAATAGTGGACCTTGGTATCCTTTCTGCTTTATACAGTGATATGGCTAGCATATAGAGATAAAAGCCCCAAAAATACTACCTATGAGTGTTTTAGCCTACAAGTTACAAACTTCATACGTTTAATGCTGAACAGGATAGAAAGAGGTATATTCATATATAGACAACATTAAAACGTCAGGCAATGCAATATAAACAGTCCAGATCTTTGTGGCATTGTCCACATTTACTCAAACAATCACAGTACCTCTTACAACGAGATTATCTTTAGTCAACAATGACAAGAATCTGATTGCAATCGAGGCACTTACAGATATCGCAGTTTAGTAAGATTGTAAAAACTTTCTTCATGAAAGTCGTCAATCTTGTTTTTTGACAAATATCTGCAAAATAAAGCAAACATCAGCAGCACATGATATGTCGCAAACAATGAATTTACTCACAGGTGATTGTTGTGCATGACTCGAATAAACAGTTGTAATTAGTAAAACAATCATTTGTAATTTGTCACTTTGTTTGGCTCGATACAACTGCCTCATGTAAAATTAATTGGAATACAAACGAGTTACATTGACGAAATGAGAGAAAGAAAGTTTAACGTCTAGGTTCTCGAATGGCAGGCGGCCTGTGACGAATTAATGTGGCCAGCGGAAGATTCGAGGAGCCAGTACGTTTTTATGTTCACCTTTCTGGGTGCAATGAAGGAAGTCTGGATGCAATATTTTCTTCCATTGGCCAATTGATGATTATCACACAGTGAACGCAAAGTGTGGTTTCAAGTTTATACATAAAGTGGGAACTGCTCCTATCTGGACAGTCTAGAATTCTGTGTTTTCTCCCGTACAGGTGAATCACGCATGCTAGACTCTGAGTTCTTGCGCAACAACTGTTGTTACAGAGAGAAATTTCCTACAATCCCAAGCGATTGAGATGTCAAATTTCTCCTCATACTGGCGACACAAACGATGTCACGAGGGACTACGGTGGCAAATTTACTTTGTACAGTGCGTTTCTAGAGTGTTTAGAATGCCAACTTTTCTCACCTCTTCCTCACCAAGGTGGGACCAAGGTGGGATTGGGGTAGGTTGTGATCATAAGCCACGCCCCATTAAGAATCAACAACCACAGTAAAGGTTCCCTAGAATCGACAGGGACTTTTGTGAAGGCACTTTTGGAGCCTTTATGTATGGATTCTGTGCTAAAGAATGAGCTACTTACTCACTTCAAATACTTCACAAGTCCCCGGTAGCTACTGTAGCAGCGAAAAGGATAAACTCAAGGAAATGTGGCATGTTGCCGGTGGCCGAAAATACTTTATGACCCTTGTTTTAGAGCATGGTGTGAGGCTAACTCAGACACTTGCAATACTTTTTTTGAACAGTCTGTTTTCAAGACAAAGAAAACCAATTTCGCTGGGGAGTTGTCAAAAGCAGGCTTGGGGTAAAACTTTTATGTTAAAGATTAATGTGTTAAACTTACAGACTTTGCAAGTTGATTAGATTGTGAATTGTAAATTCATGAAATCGAGCAATTTCATTTCCCCTCATATTTCTGAAGAAAAGAGAAAATAATCGATACGTTTGTTATATAAAGTGACTTTCTGATCGAACTTTTTGGGGTTTCGAAATGGACGAATTACTTTCGCGCCATACTCACTGCACCAAACGAAGAACAACTATCTAGTGAAATACATCTTTCTTTGAAATGATTAGAATCCTTAGGTTAAATATATATGATCCCGTGGGTGTTTCAAAATGGGCATGTATTGTAATATTAATAACAATCTTCAATTAAAAGTTCACGATGGTACTTTTGGAGTGAGAATTTGAAGACTTTAGGTACAAATAACCGGCCCTCTCCACCTTCTCGTAGATCCACCTCCTTCTTCCGGCGTTGAATATGATACAGTCATACATCATGACCCTGAAGCTAAAAATTTTCCAAAAAAATTTGAAATTGCATTCCATCAGAAAACATAAATCAAGCAACAGAAGTCCATGTAAGCTGTTAGTACAAGGTAAATTTTGTCAGACATGGCGAAGTAAAAATCTACATTGCGTAGATAGGAAATGAGCATATTACATCACCATACACTTGCTTTGGGTTAGGGTTAGGTATTTCCGTAAATATTAATGGTATGGTACAACTTATTGTTCATCTTTTTGTTCGATAAAGAGGAAAGGGAGATTTGGGCCAAGATAAAGAGGGATTGTTAAATCATTTGCATTTTTCCATTACAATTTCCTCAGATAACTCCATGTGGGGTCCAGACAACAATAACTAAGACTTGGTGGCATATATTGCAAGAAAGATAAGTGGCGATTCAATTATAGTTATGATTGCTATACTTCATCATCCGTTTATCCATCTACTTACAAAGTGTCCATCCGTCGAGCTTTCCAATAACATTCATCAAAAATACCAAATGCCAAATGCCCACTTAATATACGTTACTGTTGCAGTTCCCCTAGCAGCCAATTCCACTTTATATTCATATATATATATATATATATATATATATATATATATATATATATATATATATATATATATATATATATATATATATATATATATATATTATATATATATTTCGCCCAGATTTTTCAGGTTTACCGACTAAACTATATATATATATATATTTACATATATATATTTATATTTATATATATATGTATGTATGTATATGTATATATATATATATATTTATATAAATATATAAATACAATATACACCCAGTCTATGGACTTATAGCTGCAACTCCGAGTTTCGTGCGATCTTCGCAATCGCCAGGCAGCAAGTGATTCGCTTCGCTGGTCAGCGTATCCAAGTTCACCTCTTAGGCTTGTTTGAATGCCTGCACTTTGACAATAGCTCCGTTCTTCGGTTGAGCAGGTTTTAATTGTTTGCTAGGGTTATCTCGACCTTTTCCTCTACGCAGAAGTTGCATTGACCTGATGTTCTTTGTTTAGTGTTAGATGTTTTTAAGATTGCCCATTCGATTTCAAAGCTTTTTTCTTCTTTCTTGAGGGCCCAGATATACTTTGATAGCTCTGTGTCCTTTGCATGTTTTTTAGTGGTTGAATGATTTTCGATGGTTGTAGTAGCGTTGTTTGAATGCCCCCTCCCAGATATCCCTATGTACGTCTTGGGTTCGACGCCGCATTCGGAGACTGTACCTTTGTAGACGAGGGCTGTGGTAAGGCATTTGCCTCCCAGGGGGCAGGGGTCTTTGTCCCTGCAGTTGCACATCTTTTGCTGAGTGGCTGGCGTTGTGGTGGTAATGATCCTGTTATTGTGTGATTTTATGATGGCTTGCATGTTTTTAGGCAACTATAGCTGATTTTCAGTGTGCTCTTATTGGAGATTTTGCTAAGCTTGTTCGCAGGCGTGAAGTGTTTTCTGATGAGCCTGATGAAAGTCCTTCCGATGTTTGTTGCCATTGTTTTGCTATAGGGGGGATTAAACCATGTTATTTTCCTGCTTCTGTTTTTCTTTCTGCTTTTGTTAGAGTCACTGGGTTGAAAGCTGATTTGCTCTTGGAAAACGCTAGCTTGCAACGCTCTGTTGTATGCAGGTGCTGCTTGGTCAAATAATTCACGGTTAGATGACAGGGTAGTGATGCGCTTGCTTATTGAATTAGGCATGTGCTTGATTATTGACGGGGGTGGTTGGATTCTGCGTGGATGTATACCGGTTGGTTGATAGGCTTCATGTTCGGTTTGTGGAGCGATGTTCTGAGGTCGAGGTTGACATCCAAGTAGTTTACAGTGGTGAGATTGGTTTCTACTGTTATCTTAAGTCCAAATGTTTTAAATATCTCAATGAAGCGTTTTCTTACTCTGTCTGCCTGGCTGCCAGATGCGTTCCTTAGTACGGCAAGGCCGTCGTCGCTATAGAGGCCTACGATATCGAAGCTCATTTCCTTTTTTAGGGTGTTAAGGATTAGCAGGCCTACGAGTTCGCAGACTTCGGCGCCGTCATATCCGCCCATGGTTACGTCAAAAGCACCGGGAGTTTGTTTTTTCACCCACGGGTTCCCTGCGTGGTCATAGAGCAAGGACTTTCTGGCATGTAGGATTGTGTTGATGCTTGCCTCTGCAACTGTGGTGATTGTCTTGGCCCATGCAATGGCTTTTGTGTAGGTTTTCTGAGATTGACGGATAGAAGTCCACTATGTCGAACACAACGAACTTTAGTTCACTTTTGTTTCCTAAGCTGTTGAACCAATCTAATACAGACGAGGTGTTGCGCCATTGGTGGACGTCTATTGTGTTTCTTATTGACGTGTTGATTTTGTCTAGCATTAGCTTGCTGACTTTTCCAGTTTCTGGTTTCGCGGGGTTTATGAGTCTGCATTTGGTGTTGTGCTCAAAATTGTTTTTGTGGTCCTTTATTTATATATGCTGGTGCTGTGTTGGTGGCACTTATTCTGTCCTGTATACCGAGAGTGTTTGCTACTTCACTGAGGTCGTTGTCAATCGTTATAACTGTTTTGGGTTCGACTAACTTTTATGTGCTTGTGATGTTATCCGTGAGCAATTTGATGTAGTCGGTCTTATCTATTTTGTACATTTCGTGCGAAGATCGCACGAAACTCGGAGTTGCAGCTACAAGTCCATAGACTGGGTGTATATTGTACTTATTTATACAAGCTCTGGTTCCGCATCGAGCACTCTTTCACCTGCTATTGATATATGCATCTTATATATATATATATATATATATATATATATATATATATATATATATATATATATATATATATATATATATATATATATATATATATATATATATAACTGTCGAGGTTCCGATCATGACCGCCTAGCTGCCGAAAACCGCCTAATCATGAAACTTGGAACCCTGTCCCCACATGGTCTGAACGTTAGACTTGAACTGTTATAACGCAGCAATTCCTGCATTATTTTGACTTGTGGTAACCACTTAACACTGTCTGTTTTCCTAGCCGAGGTTTACCGTGCCCAATTTTATTGTGTATTTTTTTTTTAAATTGTACGTTTGGCCGTGTCAACGATCAGTTGCATTTTTGCCACCTGATGAAGGGTTTAAACCCGAAACGTCGTGGAATTTTTCACAAACTTTTAGCACTATTTACTACTTCATTTTTACCTACCTACTTCATAAGTGCTACGCAGTACTTTGACCTTATATATATATATATATATATATATATATATATATAGACAGATATATCTATATATATATAAATATATACATATATGTTTGTATGTATATATATATAAATAAATATATATGTACATACATACATACATACATACATACATACACCCATACTCACCCTCGCTTCCTTAGCGGTACGCGGGAAATGTACCGGTAAGGAATTCGAGGGATTTCCCCATTAGCCTGGCTGACCTCCAACTAACCCAGCAGACGTACGTGTCTGGAAGGCGGGCCGCTTGCCAAGGCAGGCACGTGCAGCCGCGCGAGACTTCTCATTGCAGCGACGGAATTTTCGGGCAGCTACGCCAGTTTCGAGCTCCGCGTGAGCTGGGAAAGACGTGCGAGAACGGAGCTCTCGCCGGCTGTACCGTGTCCTGTTAAGGACATGTTGCTGAGTGCACCCATAGCCACAGGATCGCTCACACACCGCGGGTGCACCCATACTCACCCTCGCTTCCTTAGCGGTACGCGGGAAATGTACCGGTAAGGAATTCGAGGGATTTCCCCATTAGCCTGGCTGACCTCCAACTAACCCAGCAGACGTACGTGTCTGGAAGGCGGGCCGCTTGCCAAGGCAGGCACGTGCAGCCGCGCGAGACTTCTCATTGCAGCGACGGAATTTTCGGGCAGCTACGCCAGTTTCGAGCTCCGCGTGAGCTGGGAAAGACGTGCGAGAACGGAGCTCTCGCCGGCTGTACCGTGTCCTGTTAAGGACATGTTGCTGAGTGCACCCATAGCCACAGGATCGCTCACACACCGCGGGTGCACCCATACTCACCCTCGCTTCCTTAGCGGTACGCGGGAAATGTACCGGTAAGGAATTCGAGGGATTTCCCCATTAGCCTGGCTGACCTCCAACTAACCCAGCAGACGTACGTGTCTGGAAGGCGGGCCGCTTGCCAAGGCAGGCACGTGCAGCCGCGCGAGACTTCTCATTGCAGCGACGGAATTTTCGGGCAGCTACGCCAGTTTCGAGCTCCGCGTGAGCTGGGAAAGACGTGCGAGAACGGAGCTCTCGCCGGCTGTACCGTGTCCTGTTAAGGACATGTTGCTGAGTGCACCCATAGCCACAGGATCGCTCACACACCGCGGGTGCACCCATACTCACCCTCGCTTCCTTAGCGGTACGCGGGAAATGTACCGGTAAGGAATTCGAGGGATTTCCCCATTAGCCTGGCTGACCTCCAACTGACCCAGCAGACGTACGTGTCTGGAAGGCGGGCAGCTTGCCAAGGCAGGCACGTGCAGCCGCGCGAGACTTCTCATTGCAGCGACGGAATTTTCGGGCAGCTACGCCAGTTTCGAGCTCCGCGTGAGCTAGGAAAGACGTGCGAGAGCGGAGCTCTCGCCGGCTGTACCGTGTCCTGTTAAGGACATGTTGCTGAGTGCACCCATAGCCACAGGATCGCTCACACACCACGGGTGCACCCATACTCACCCTCGCTTCCTTAGCGGTACGCGGGAGCTCCGCGTGAGCTAGGAAAGACGTGCGAGAGCGGAGCTCTCGCCGGCTGTACCGTGTCCTGTCAAGGACATGTTGCTGAGTGCACCCATAGCCACAGGATCGCTCACACACCACGGGTGCACCCATAGCCACAGGATCGCTCACACACCACGGGTGCACCCATAGCCACAGGATCGCTCACACACCACGGGTGCACCCCTAGCCACAGGATCGCTCACACACCACGGGTGCACCCATAGCCACAGGATCGCTCACACCACACGGGTGCATACATACATACATACATACATACATACATACATACATACATACATACATACATACATACATACATACATACATACATACATACATACATATAGTAAAGAAAGGAATGCAATAAAGAGCATAACTGGTTGATTTTAGAAGTAAGTAGTACAAAAGATATAATATGTAATTCGAAATTTTCGGTCCCCCTGGAACCTTCGTCAGCGAGATCTTAAGGCAAAATGAGTACAATAATTACACAGAAAGCTGTATGTAATATCAAACAAAAGTAAAGGAGTAAATTGATTGCTTGAACGTGTACTGATTTAGAAGACCAAGGTCTTTTTTAAGTCCGGTGATGTGTGATTTAAGCTTCATTTTCCAAACAAGCTCTGTTCGCTTTCGTTGTTCTGCGCAAATAAAGTTGCTGGCAATGAGGAATTCTTTAAGATTTTTGATAGAATGGTGGGGAAGGCTAAAGTGCTCTGCTCCTGGGAATCCAAGAGCATTGTCAAGGATTGACTGTTTGTGGTTATTGAATCTTAGACGGAAGGAAGTCCCAGTTTCACCTACATAGAGTTTGTCTTTGCATAAATTACAAAGGAAAATATAAACAACATTACAGGAATCAGGAACGATCGGAAAATTTATGTTAAAGATGTTGATACGTTCTTCAGTCCTAATATGCTTGCAGATTTGGCAGCGTTTTTTTATTGCAGTGAGTGTTGCCCTAAGAGACTTAGTCTTAGGTCGGTAATTTGCAGGTAGTAAGAAGTCTCCTGAGGTTAGAGGGCTGGCGTAATGCTAGGAGAGGGGGGGGGGCGGGTCGGAAAAATGCCCGCAAGGGCTGGATCGTCTCTGAGGGAGGCAAAAGTTTGTTTTAAGGTGCTTGCAGCATTAGGAATTAGGGGATGGTACTTGAGCACAAGGGGCATACGCCTGTTGGGGGTTTTAGTTTTATATTATAAAAGGTCCTGGCGATTGATTGAAGCAGCTTTAAGTATAACTTGTTTGATGATGTGGTTAGGGTAGCCGTTCGTTATTAACCGGTGATTCAGATTCAGATTTATTTCGCATATTTTCGGATGTAGAATACAGACATTCACATAATAAATACAGAATAGAACATGTACTGGACACTAGAAAAACACTAAATGTTTATCAAAGCTAGTGACCATCGGAAAACAAAAATAAAACAACAACTGAAAGTAAATTGAAAACTAAATTACAGAAAAAGTCAGTATTTACAGCAGGAACATACTGTAGGTGAGAGGTAGATAGGGAGGAGATAGAACAAAAAACTACTTAAGAATTATAGCAACTTAAATAAGTTTTCAAACATTTTGGGAATGAACGTGATGATATTTTGTCCTTGATATAATCAGGTAACTTTTGCCAAAGTGTAGAACAATAATTACTGAGTAGCATTTTACCATGTATATTTCTATGATGTGTGGTATAAAACAGATTATTATTTCGTGTAGTCATACAGTTTTCAGGGTTGGATAACAGGGGTCTAATAATATTTGCTAAGGCGGAGGGCAGTGATCCATTACGATACCTAAAAAAGAATCCATACACACAATAGGTGTAAATATCGGATACTTTAAGTAGGTCGTACTCGACATACAACTGATTTGTCGGATAGCGTCTTAGTTTCCTTGTACGTATCATAAGTAGCCTATTTTGCATTACTTGAAGAGGGCGAAATGTCGAGGCAGGGGCAGTTCCATAAATCTCAATGCCGTAAGAAATCCTGGGATACACAAAGGAGTAATAAACCTGAATAACAGTCTCAAGAGAAAAAATACGGCCAGTGTGATAAAAATACCTATAAATTTCGTTAAGGAATTGCATAGATCGGATACGTGATGTTTCCAGGAAAGAGTATTGTCATTGCAGAGACCTAAAAGTTTGTATTGGAAACCATAGCACTTGCATGAAACACTGTAAAATTTGTTTTTCCAACATGTAGAGTAAATTTGTTGGACGCAAACCAGTCCATTAATAGTTTTAGGGTTTGGCTAGCTTTGCCAATTACCTTAGAACAATCCTTGTCGGAGAGGAAAATATTGGTGTCATCAGCAAACAAGCGAATAGAGACACAAGGAACAGCTTTATAAACATCATTCACGTAAATAAGAAAAAGTAGAGGCCTTAGCACAGAGCCTTGAGGCACCCCGGTTGTAACATTAATAATATCCGAATAGGTCCTATTTACAAAAACACACTGTTTCCTGTTACATAAATAGTTACAAAGAATACTGTACGTGTTTCCACGGATGCCATAATGAGATAATTTTTTCAAGAGAACATAATGGTCAACCGTGTCAAAAGCTTTCTTTAAGTCCAGTATAAATCCAAATACATTAAAACCTTTGTCGGGATTTGAACGAATGGTATTAACAGATTCGGGTAAGGCATGGCAAGTTGAGTGACCTTCTCTGAAACCAAATTGATATTCATGAAATATTTTATTATTGTTAAGAAAACTACGAATTCGCTTTTCAATAACAGACTCAAGAACCTTGTTGATGCAAGACAGTAAGCTGATAGGTTCGTAGTTTTCAGGAAGGCGTTTGTCTCCCTTTTCTACACAGGAATAATTTTTGCTAATTTTAGAGCATCTGGGTAGGAACCGGACTGAAACACTTTGTTAAAAATGTGAGTAATACAGGTGCTACAACGTGGGCAGTTGCCTCGACCAATTTAACAATACCTGGGGCTTTGCCTACTTTAAGAGCATGGGTAAGTTTTAGAGTCTCATGTAAGGTAACAGGAGAAAGAAAAAAATGTATGTGGCGAAGGATCACTAAGGTACTTAGTGGGGCAAACAGATGACTTGATCTTTTGACTGAGCTTACTACCAATTGATGAAAAGAAATCGTTGAAGGCATTAGTCATACCAGTGTTGTCAGAAAAAGTATCTCCATTATGGACAATGGACAAACAGATGACCCCGTGACCTTTTGCCTTTAACAAGAGAATTAATGACAGACCACGCTTTTTTGAAGGAGGTTTGATGGGATTTTAGAATGTTGCTGTAGTAAGTGGCCTGAGCGATTCTAATGTTACGATTCAAAATACGTCGATAAGAAGCAAGCTTAGCTTTAAGCACAGATGTGCGTCACTGGATGTAGTTACGATAGAGTACATTCTTATGTAAAATAGGTTTTCTAATTCCAGGTGTAATCCACGCCTTGTCTTTGAATCTTTTCCTGGACATTTTAACAGGGGGAAAGTAATCATCATGGTGATATTGTATAACATCAACAGAATTATTATAAGACGTATTAACATTCTCATCGGTAAATACAGAGCTCATGTCAGCAGATTGTAGCGCTGTTACACAATTATTAAAATTTCCTTCACTGTAGAATCTGATCAAAGGCCTGTCCTGACTTACAGTGTTCGTTAAATCATTATCTTCAATAATGCAAAAGTTTGGAAGGTGGTCACTTATATCTGTACAAAAGTTCCCCGAAAAGATGTTGTTTCTCGACAAACGGTGTGATAATTTAATGAAAATATGATCAATTAAGGTAAAGCTTGTATCACGTAGTCTGCTTGGAAGAGTAATGGTGGGAATAAAGTTTTTACACATCATTACATTAACATAATCATTAACAGCATGGTGTTCATCAAATTTCAGCACATTAATGTTAATACCACCTCCAACAACACATAGATGTGAGGTAGAAACGAAGTCTAAGGTTTTCTTTAAGGCTTCAGTAAAGTGACCAATATTTCCCCCGGGATAACGGTAACAGGAAGCTACAGTAATAGATTGTTTACCATCAAAAAAATCGAGCCAGATGTCTTCCACTTGACACTGTGAACAGTGGCAAGTCACATTGCTCGTGATTAATTGCCTTCTAATCTTTTCACACAATAAGAGTTCTTTTAGAGAATCCCAACCCCACCACACTTAGAAAGAGGTGAGACATACTCAAGGTTATAGCCATTAAAACACCCCATAAGATGATCAATATTATTGCGGCCTATTTCTGACAACAGAATAACTTTAAAGTGTAGCTTAAGGCTATCAAGGTAAGCTTCCAAATAAATATAATTATTAAGTAGGCTTCGAATGTTCACATGAAAAATTAATAGTTGCATGAATTGAGTTAAAAGTGTCGTTAAATTCTGCTGCATTATAGTAGCTACATGTTAAGGGGTTACCATTTAAACTTTTCTCAGTATAAACTTTAAACTTATTATTTAGGAAATTACTACATTCTGTCGATTTAAGTAAACTCTCTATCTCCTCATTAGATACGTTATGAAAGGGTAACAAAGAAGGATTAACAGAATTGGAACTCATTAATAGAAATGAAGCAAGAAATACAAAGAAATAAGTTATGTACAAAGTTGCTGAAAAGATTTCACAGAATATATACGGTTAGCCTACTGTATACAATCATGCCAAGGGCTCTCGTCGAAGGCTGCAGAGAATGAGAGTTTATAGGACATACCTTAATCTCAAGTGTTCTTGTTTTGACTTTTCCCAAAAGTTAGTTAGGCGCAAGGTTAAGTCTGCCGTCGATAAAGAGCTGGCCATTCCTAAATCTTGGTGACAAGGAGAGCTACTGTGGTGAGGTTACCTATTTTACAAATGGTTCTAAGAAAGTATGTAGTATCCTTTAGATAACTAGGAATTTTGTGAAGCAAGAGGTTAAGAATACTGTCAACATAACCTGAACGATCCTCAGTGAGGGTCCAAATACCGGAAATAATTGGTCTACTAGGTACTTTTACGGAATGAGTCCTAGCTAGGCGACAAATTTCGGCGCCTGACATATTGTCTACATCTGGAGTGGAATCATTGAAATCCCTGCTACGAGAAAAGTGGCTAAGAAGTACCTAAGGTAATTTGTGAATTTTAGGTAGGGTGTAAAAATAACCAGTTTTGGTTGCTGGTCGCTGGTTCGAATCCTGCTTGAGGCTAAGTTTTCCATTCACAAAAAATATCCTCTTTCAGTATAAGGCAAGTGCCTATGTTAGAGGAAAAATGGCCTAAGGTCTCTGTGCGACTATTTAATATAGAGTGGATTGACTCATATATATATATATATATATATATATATATATATATATATATATATATATATATATATATATATATATATATATATATGTACATATATATGTATATAATATATATATATATATATATATACAAGCCCCTCGTTTAGAAACCAACTGCTTGACCGCTACATATATATGTATATATAATATATATATATATATATATATATATATATATATATATATATATATACAAGCCCCTCGTTTAGAAACCAACTGCTTGACCGCTCATGAAACCAAATCCCTATCTAAACCCGTACTGTGAGTGTTTAGAGAAATGATCGTGTTTAATTCTCGATTGCACCTCTCCTGTGCGCTTTTTAAATTTCCGTACAACAAAATACATCTTAAATCGGACAAACTATTTTCAGGCAGATTAAAATGTTCGGCAACGGGGAATCCAGGGGAATTATTTCTTATGCTTTGCTTATGATTGTTAAACCGAAGTCTAAATTTGGTGTTTGTTTCTCCTATATAGATAGCGTGGGGGCATTTTGTGCAGAAAAGTAGATAGACAACATTACAAGTATCACAATGAAAATTTCCTGGTTTAAGATTTTTGCCTGAAGCAGCGTGAAATATAGTGGGTAAAAACTCCATGTGTGTACAAACGTTGCAACGAGGTTTGTTGCAACTTCTGTTGCCCGTGTTCAGGTCTTCCGCAGCAGCCAGGGTTGCGCGGACTAGCATAGTCGTTAAATTGCGGGGTTGTTTGTAGGCAATAATTGGGGGTTGTTTGAAAATTTCATGGAAGGATAGATCACATTTGAGTATCTCCCAAGATTTCTTAATGCTAATTGTTAGGGGTCGTTGGGATGGGTGGTATATGATGACTAAGGGTACACGATTATTGAATCCGAAAAGGGCAAACTCAACATGTACTACATCTAATTGCACATGTACTACTACTAAAACAACGCGTAGTACTACTAAATGTTAATGTACTACATCGAATGTCACATCTACTATTATTAAAATTACACGTAGTACTACTAAATACAAATGTACAACATCTAATTTCACACGCAGTACTACTAAAACTACACGTAGTACTACTAAATGCAAATGTACTACATCTAATGTCACATCTACTACTAACTAAAATTACAAGTAGACTACTAAATGCAAATGTACTATATCTAATTGAACATCTACTACTACTAAAATTAGGCCTACACGTAGTTGGCCTACTACTAAATGCAAATGTACTACATCTGATTCCACATCTACTACTACTACTACTACTACTACTACTACTACTACTACTACTACTACTACTACTACTACTACTAAAAGTACACGTGGTAATACTAAATGCAAATGTACTACATCTAATTTCACACGTACTTTATCTAAATTCACTACTACTACTACTACTACTACTACTACTACTACTACTACTACTACTACTACTACTACTACTACATGGAAAACCGCGAAGTTGAAGAAATACATTGTTCTGAAAACACCTGAGTTGGGCCTACCATCCAAAGAGAAATAACTCAATAAGCCCCGTTAAAAGAGGAATTTTTAGTCACAATATACTTAGGTAGAATTTTCTACGATCATCCTGTACAAGTTGCTGAATGCATAATCCGCCGTTATAGGTTTAAGATCGAAACACAGAAAACTCAATCAAGATCCTCTTCTTCTACAAAAATGAGAAGTTTTCTCAAACCTTAAAAGGGAAGAAGCTTCGTGCAAGATCTCAAACATTTCAAAGGAAGTGTACAGCAATAAAAGGACGAATTAAAGCTGCTTAATACAGTCTGAAGGCGGAACCAACTGAACACTTCATTGAAAACCTTTCCGATAGATCACTGTCGGACATAGAGAAAATAGATCTTGATATTGGCTTAAATTTTATTGTCACCCGACTAAACTAACCAGAATATCAATTAGCCTCCGAGCCCTAAAAGGGTAAATAAGAACAACGAGGATACGATATACCCTGCACGTACGGGAAATGCGCAAAAGCCGTCAAAGTTCGTTCTGAAATCCAATTGGTTTCCTGCCGTTACTTATAGCAAAAACTTGTTAGATTACCTCGAAGCAACAAAAGTGGAATTGGCTAATACAAACTGCCTCAACACAATGTATCAAGCAATACCTCTAAGGCAGAAAAAATACTACATTCTCTCAAAAACGACTGTTCCGTGGTCCAGAACCCGTCGACAAGTGAAGGGGCATCAAGTTGCATTGAAAAACCGCTGTGATTACTTAGAACGAAATCAAACGACAATTAATTCTGTGCATTACGATAATAGGGAGCTTAAGACTGCATGACGCGGACGTCGTTACGACGTAATGACGTCATGTAGTACGTTATGTGCATGCGTCTACGTGAACTTCACGTTGTCGGTGGAATTCTACCCCGGGAGTCGATCGATTTTGGCCTGTGGTGAGAACGGCGAGAGCAAGCATCATCATCATCGCTATCATGATGTCATATGATTTTGTTGCCATGCCGATCGTTGACTGCAACCGTCTGAAACCTTACTAAACTAGCCCGTACTTAAGATGGATGTAATCCAAGAAAAAAATCTATCATATTCGGTAAGTTTAAGCATTTTAGTAGGTTGAAAACATTTAAATTATCGTTGTATTGAAATTCGGGGTGGAAAGGTTTGTTAGCTTCATATATAACAATATAAACTTCATCGTCGTCCATTATATCAGTTAAATAACCAAAGTCAATTGCTTCACGGAACTTGATGAAGGTTCGCCATTCTTTGACTTACATATGGAGTAAGTTTGACTTATACTTTTCCGCAGTGGCAGAGCTACCATATGGTCAGGGGGCGGTCCCCCCCCCCCCCACGGAATCAAATCGCCCGTCGGCGCCCTTTTTAGGTTTTTACCGTATTTTGGCATAGGGTATTTAACTACTTCGAAGCGCCCCTACAGGCCATTCTCTCCCCCTCTGACCGAATTCCCTTCCTCCGCCACTGCTTTTCCGCTATATACTGTTATCATTAACATTGATCGGTTTGGGTGTCTGCTACTCAAACGAGGTTAACTAATATCGCCACGCGACTTTAATTCGATCCCCGTCGGAAAAATCCAAAGCGCAATATTTAGAACACACTGGCCGTAACTAGGTTACAAACGAAACGAAACGAAACAGTTTTGGCCCAGCATAAAAACATGTGGCTCAAGAATTACCAAATTCGAAAACCGGTCATTCAGGTCCTACCTAAGGTTCATAAGACACCGCATAATATACACGAAATTTATCGGCAGGCCCATATTAATCACCCATCACAAGTCTTTTGGAAGCGACCAAGCTACCTAAAAACGTACGAAGGGCGTGTCTAGACCTTCTTCCATAGGAAGGCCAAAGCTGTGCCAAAAGTACCACCTCACTATACCCTCCATGACATCTACATCGTGACTTATTTTTAATTTCCCCTCAGTTTCCATTGAAGAAAAAAGTTTTGATTTCAAAGATACACCCCAGGATTTTTCGTGGTGGGTGCGAAGTGACGAAATTTTGGACAATTGAATACAGGACAGTGCATGGCAGCAGGCCCACTATCTAAGCGGAGCGCCACCATTATTGGCGCGTAGCGCACACAAAAGTTTTAGCAAAAGATGCTTTCCAGATCGCTGGATTTAGCTGTTTAAATAAGGTTTACGCCTCAATTTTTAACCGTCTGGTTTAACTAGAGGCGTCCACGGCCCCTTTCGGTTGTGGGGCACTGGATTGTTTTCCCTACTCCGATCCGATGCCTATGCGGAACATTACGCACAACTGCATGTAACAGTGGCGCCACCAAACTTTGATGACTGAGGCACAACAGATGATGTCGTAATGCCACTTCAGTTTTATCTCCCAAGTCTGGGTAAATTGCAGCTTTTTTCATGTGCCCTTTGCGTTTTGTATACACAGTGGGGGATCCTTCCTTTGTCAGTTGTCACTACATAAAGGTGCCGTCCTGGGGGAGGGGTGTCCCCCTCCCCTTTGACAAATTTTGTTACTTGAGGTTGCTTAGATCCAAATTGGGGCTATCTTTGGGATATTTTTAGAGCTGATCATATATGGCTGGAAATGTCCATAATTTAGTGAATTCTTATTTTTGGTTAGGTGAAAGAGGAGAGTATGTTCTCTAAGAGAAGAATACGTTGTCAACAAACCTCCTGAAGCCCCCTTTTGGCTACTTTACTGCCTTCTATTGGGACAAAGTTTTACACGAAAATACGTGCGTCGATTCCAGGAAAGCATTCTTGGACTATTACGAAATTTTTACTTCCCTTCATTGTGCATTATAAAAGGGCATCTGAGACTGGCAGGTACCTGTATAGGGACTCCTGGAAGCTCTGGAGCAAGTATATAAAATGGAGTAATAACATAATGCTTATTGCCTGACATCCAAATCATAATACAGAGAATGACGCCGAGACTTTACAACTATCGTATTTTTACTAATTTTAAACAAAAATCCAGATGAACAGCTTCCAACAATGGGGAAAGGACGGGAGGGTGAGTATATGTGTAGGAAGATGATATAAGACCTCCCTGATAGGTATAGCAAAAGGGATGAAGGACTAACAAGCGAGTTTCAGAATGCCTTTTCGTCGTAAGTGTATTAACAATCACGGTCTATACCGATAATGGCTGCGCGCGAAGCACTCGCCAGGTAAAATTTTTTGAAAAATGTTTAACGGCAAATTGGGTACTTCCAATCTTACACATCATATCACGGCAAATTAGATTGAAAGATCCCATATTGATGCAAGGCACCTACAGATGTTTGCAGATGTATCTCTGTTCACTTTCGGAAAGTGTTGTGATCAGAATAGTTTCATGTATTATTACCTTAATAATGGTCATGATGAGATGGAGTGCAACCGTAATGCATGCGCGCGAAGCGCGCGAAATTTTTCATTTAATAGGATTTCCATGACAAAACCTGCATCCAGAATCTGCATCGAGACACTTTCAATTGGCCAACAAACCTACATACCACTCAAAAAGCCGGTCTTTTACCTGAGTGGTAATTCGTAAACAGCTTCCAGCTTTTGCTGTTGTGCTCCTCCGGGAGTTGCTATTAGAAGATATTGATGATAAGAACAACATTGTGGCAAGGTTTGAATTTCGCGCGGAGCCCGAAATTTTGATATTTTGCGAAGGATTTGCGAAAATTCTGATAGTTTGGGCAACATTTGTGATAGGAAGTGATTACAATAGATCCATCATTTGTTCTACAACACACCTCACGCTACCCCCTTCAGAAATCTATAGCTTAAACGCCTTTGGGGGTCATTTTAAAATTTTCAGAATTTTTTTCATGGGGAAACCCCCCAGTCCCCCGTGCAGGCGCCTCTGCCAGTAGGCTCCATTTTTGCTGGGAATGACACTTCGCGGGCATTTCAAGGTGCATTTGAAATTGAAATGTTTTTTTTTCTTCCCTGGGATCCCATGTCTACTATGTGTTATATTCTCACAGGAAATATCCGTACCCAAAACGAGGCGTAAACAATATCTAAACCAAACCAAACGAAACCCAGCTTGCAGGAAATGGTACTTTCCATCCAGACATTCCGAAACGCATCTGATCCTCTTTTATATGGAGATCCTGCAAGTTCTAGAGTGGTCAGGGCATCCGCCTTTCCGCCGGCAGGCCGGGTTTCAGTCCGCAGAGAGGGATGTATATATTCTTCTCTGTGGTGCAATCCCTGGTCGAGTCATACCAAAAAGTTTAAAAACGGGGCCTACTGCCATTGTGCGTGGTGCTCCCCATAAGCAATGGAGTAGGGTAAAAACCTAGTGCCCCACAACTTGAAAAAAGGCCGTGGGGACGGCTAGTTAAACCATAAGTTTAAAAATTGAGGCGTAAAACCAAGTTCTAGGTGTATTCACCGTCAAGTAGCAGTTCCCTGGTCCCAGGAATTAAATAATTAGAAACTATTGGTGGGACTGTGCGCGGAGCTCCACCATCGGCTGGAGTGAGAGGGGAAATATTGCCAAATACTACTTCCAGATTGCATGCAGGAAACCACTTCCCAAGCATTCCAACATGCATCTGAACCACCTTCGTCTTGGGATCCCATGTTAAAAATTAAAACAAATACTGGCGCAGGAGCTGTGGCAATACAGCCATCGGTTGGGGCAGATAATTAAATAGTATAGTAGGAAAACACTCTCGCTGCCCCCCCCCCCCCAAGAAAATATTTACTCAGAGGTTTTTGAAGGTGTACAAGATGAATTTTGGGATTGCTGCAGTTGGTACTATGACGTCTCTCATCCACGCTGGTAGCTAGATACATTACACACCTCCCCCCTGAAGAATTTTAGTTCATCCATTAATTTTGGTGCTAGAGTGGTCGAAGGCTCAAAGTAGTCTGCGTCCTACTCCCTCCGCTTCCTATGCCTATGGAGAAGCGGTTCACTACTCTGCTCTCATTTACGCCACTACTTACCATTTACAGAACGTTCCCCTCGCTCCCTACTTCATTACTTTTCTTCCCTCCTTTTTCTTCCTTTTTCCTTCTCCTTCCACTCTCTTTCCCCTTCTTTCCTCTCCTTCCCCTCCTCCTTTTTTCCTTTCTCTCATTTTTTCTCATTAATGGGGGGAGGTCATGGCCCGCTGGCCGGCCCGCTGCCCCCCCCCCTGCACACGCCGGTGAAACGCACTTTTAGCAACACTTGACTTAGTACGATACAGTATTTCCTTTGAGGAGTCGAACAGTAAATATTGCCTGCGAAACAAACAAAAGCGCGAGCTAAAGTCTCTGCGAGATACCAGAATCTAAACTGCCAACTTCACAACCTTCTTAAATTAAACTCATTCTAGAAAGAAACTGTTTCGAGTTTATAGGTTGAAACGAAAAACCTTATATAGCAGCCGTACTACAAAGTTACAGGCTACGGGCTTATGTAACCCCACCCAGTAGCACAAAGATGCTATTTGATAATAATATCCTTTAAGAACACATGTCTTTATGAACCTTTTTGCACAAGGAACTGTCTACGTAGTTTTAGATAATGCTACCGCCTACCCCTTTTTATAGATTGTTTGATTAACCGTACTTTATTTTTACGATTGTATGTTAAGCTCTATCTCCTGTACATAGTACGATCGTTCGATCGTTTGCAAGCAAGTAGCCAGCCAGGGCGAAGGTGTTTTCGTAACAGAATGCATCACTTCAACTTTGCGGTTTTTCATGCTATACTCGAAAATTTTCATAGCGCCATCTCTCAAATTTAGTAGTAGTAGATGTGAATTTAGATGTAGTAGGTGTGAAATTAAATGTAGTACATTTGCATTTAGTACCACGTGTATTTTTAGTGGTACTAGATGTGAAATTGGATGTAGTACATTTGCATTTAGTAGTACTACGGGTAAATTAAGTAGTAGTAGATGCGAATTTAGATGTAGCACGTGTGAAATTAGATGTAGTACATTTGCATTTAGTAGTACCACGTGTATTTTTAGTAGTAGTAGATCTAACATTAGATGTAGTACATTTGTATTTAGTAGCACTACGTGTTGTTTTAGTAGTACTACCTGTGCAATTAGATGCAGTAGATGTTGAGTTTGCCCTTTTCGGATTCCATACACGATCGCAACTGGATTCCTGGCGGTACCTAAGGAGATTTTGCCTCGGTATGGCCAGCCTTTTTTGGAAGTAACCGTTCAGGAGTTTGTAGGGATAGCCCCTATTAAGGAAAAAGTGCACTAGATCTGTTACTTTTTCAAGATAGATATTGTCAGTGGAGCATAAACGGCGGTACCTTAGGAGCTGACTGGACACGACAGAATTTTTTGTGTGACGGGGGTGGAAGCTATGGAAATGAAGATAAGTATGCCTGTCTGTAGGTTTAGTGTAGACAGACGTGGTAATCTTTCTGCCCTCAGTCATCACCAATACATCTAAATGCGGCACTTCCTTTGAGGAATAATCAAAAGTAAATTTTATACATGGGTGAAAACTATTTGCAAGATTACAGAAAGTTTGTAGATGAATGAATGTATCCATTTTTGTTTTCTTTTGACTTTTGTATATATATATATATATATATATATATTTATATGTTTATGTATATGTATATATATATGTGTATATATATATATATGTATATTGCTAATTTGGGATTAAGGGGGAATATTGTATGAAAAAACGTGCCTAAAAGGGGAAAAAATGAGGTCGACTTTGCGAAATCACACGCTTTTTATATAGAAATACGTAAACGGATGGTAACGTCCGTTTCACCACATGATTTACATGCTATTACTTCAATGTTGACCAAGTTACGTACCCATATCTTTTAACACGTACAAATAATGGGTCATTCAAAAAGCGTTGTTGTATATCTGGTTTCCAAAAGGGGAAATATTTTTTAATTTATTTTATTGTTTTTTCTTCCCCTTAACGAAACCGCGATATATCGATTTCCCCGTACAGTAGGAATTAGCGTTTTATATATATATATATATATATATAACACTAATTCGACAGGTTGGGGGAAACCGCGATACCGCGTTCACGTTAAGGCGAAAATGAAACAATAAAATACATAAGCATATATTTCCCCTAAGGTAAAATAGACTGTTCAAAGACATAATCAACGTAATTTCAATGGCTCGCCATCCGTTAGTGTTAACGGATAGGTGCCCGTAAACTTGTCGACATTGAAGTAACAGTATGTAGATTGTGTGGTTGAAAGCAAGTTACCATACGTTTACGTATTCCTATATAAAAAGCGTGTGAAAACGTTAAGGGGAAACGATTTTTCCCCGAATGTACATTTTCCCCCTAATGTATGTTTTTTCACACGATTTTTACCCCAAGGTGAAAAAAAGGCATGTATATATATATATATATATATATATATATATATATATATATATATATATATATATATATATATATGAAGAATGAGAATAGTTGGTAGCGGGTACAGTCGCATAATTTTGATTCCTGTAGAATTAACATCTAACATTGGCAACCTTTGTCTTATTATGAAAGATGGTACTACTAATGATGGAAAAACTGAGCTTCGTGCTGGAATCGAACCAACGGCCCGCCTCTTATCGTGCGACTTGCTCTACCGACTGAGGTAGCATCTGTCGATAGAACTGGTCAATTTAATTCAAATACCACACGAAACAGTTTTACCATCACTGCGTCACATGCAAGCCCCGCCAAGCGTGTAAATGTAAGGATGTATTGGTGTAACGTTGCGACTCACTGTAAGAAATCGCTGTAAATTTTACAGTATATTACTGTTTTTGTCTACAGTAAAGTACTGTGTGTTCAGTCTACAGTAATTTGCTGCAGTTTGGAAATTTTTGTCTCCCCCCCCCCAAGCCACGACTCCACTAAGTGGCTACGTTACTGTAAATTACTGTATTTTTGTCCGGTCCCCACAATGCAATACGTTAATTTTGACATTCGACATTTCCGGTCGACCGGCAACGCGGCGGGAACTCAAATCAACAGAATTCGTGTTCCAATTTCAGCTGAAATTTGCTTGGTTCGCAGTGTTTTAGATTCGCACTTTTAAACAGTTGTAACAGTACTGGTACTTACATCTTTTTTTAATAAAATATTGACTGGCATTCTCTGTAATCACCCAAAATACATGGTTCAAAAACTACAAATGGAGACCGTAAGCCTGCGTGCGCCTACAATGGCCTAACGTTAAAAAGTGTAGAAGCTATGCAAGTATAGCAATACGTTAGGCTAGTAAGTCCCTATACACAACAGTTATAGCCATAACTAGAGGATAACTACATGCGGGGGCATAGGTACCGTATAACTGTTACTGTTAGGCCCACCTACAGCTGTGAGTGCCACCTACAGCTAAAGTCCAGCCAAAGCATTATGAACAGCTGGCGATTTTTCTGTCTTCAAGAGCCGGCCAGAACTTTAACGTTCACAGTAACATTTATCATTCACAGTAAATTACTGTAACTATGTTTGCAGCTAGCGATATTAATACTGTAAATTTTACAGTAGTATGCTGTAGATATATTTTACAGTAATGAAGGTATTACTGTAAAATCTACAGTAAATTACTGGCAACTCTGCTGCCAGTAATTTACTGTAAAAATTACAGTAAATTGTTAACAGTGCTTCTTGTGTATAGAAATTGAAGAATGAGAATGGTTGGTAGCAGCCCATTAAAGATTGGTCCTGAGATTCATTGGGGGTGTAATAATTTGACACTTGATAGTAAACTAGCTACCAAAAGTGCTGCCAGTAGTAGGATTTACCCTTGAGTGTACACAATTAATTGCACCCAGTCATGTGTGATTGTAGATATACTGACCAATGTAAAAGCTAATTAAAATGCATTATATGCTATTGTGAACATTTTCAGTCCACAACCTTTGGAAGTCAACTGGTGGTTATCTAAGAACCAATTTGTGCAGTAGAGTGTTCAATGAGACTAATGTTACAAATTTGGGTAGATATTTAATCTCCCCTGTTTTTGGCCAAAAACAGGGGTCTCGGGTGGTATTCCTTATGGGCTGAGAAGATTGTAATGGAATAGGGATTTATCGATTTTGAGTAACTACTCCTGTAGTCTAGCAGCAAATTTGAAAAATATCTCTAAAACTTGACCAACCTGTTACAGACATGTAAAATATAGCGACTATGCTCAGGGGCGTAGATTTCTTTTCAACTTTGGGGGGATGGGGTGAACTATCGCAAATGTGGAAAATGTGCACGCTAAGCGTGCACGGCGAGCGCGAAGCGCGAACCCATGACGGGTGGGGTCCAGGGGCCCGCCTTAGGACCCCTGGTGGGGTCCAGGGGCAAAGCCCCGGTGGGGTTCCAGGGTGCGAAACCCCCGGAAACTCCTGGGTTTTAATGTCTCAGACGTGGCAGGAAGACTGTTTTAAGGGGTTATTTTCAGTGGTAATGTTCTTTGGTAGGCTATTGGTATATTCATGCATTTAGGAAATAGCCTACTGTTTTGAGCACAAAACTCGTTGATAAGCTGCACTGGATTGAAATTGTACAAGAGCAACAATGTCCTGTTAAGCTTAAAAGGCAGGGATCAACATATAGGGTTATACCAGACAACTGGATTTGAATTCGGAGATCATTGCAAGACCTGCAAGTTGGCTTGAGATCAGTGGCGTCGCCAGAGTTTTGTGATTGGGGGCCCATAGATGATGTCGTAATAATACCTCAGTTCACCCAAGTCTGCTTAAATTACACCTTTATTTTTCATGCGTTCCTGCATTTGCATGCAGCAGTTTTGATTTTTCGTTTGTCACTACATAAAGGTGTCGTCCTGAGGAAGGGGTTCCCCCTCCCCTTTAAGAATTTTCTTTTATTAATTTAAGGTCTTTTAGATGCAAAATGGTGCTCTCTTTGGGATGTTTTGGAACTGATCATATATGGCCGGAAAATGTCCATAATTTAGTGAATGTTAGTTTCTGGTGAGGTAAAAGAGGAGAATATGTTGTCTATTAAGAGACAGATACGTTGTCAAAAAATCTCCTGAAGCCTTCTCCCTTCTGTCTATTTTACTGCCTTCTATTTCGAGAAAGTTTTTTACACAAAAATATGTGCGTGGAGTCCACAGAAACATTCTTGAGTTATTACGAAATATGTCCTTTCCTTCATTGTGCATTGTGAAAGGGCATCTAAGGCTATGCCAGATACCTGAATAGGACCTACTGAAAGCTCTGCGTTAATCATATTAATTGGGGGAGGGGGGGGGGGGATTAAATAATGTGTATACTACCTGACATCCAAATGATAATATAGAGTACGACGCCGAACACTTTACAACTATCGTATTTTTACTACTTTTGAACTAAAATCCGGACGAACAGCTGCCAGCAATAAAAAATGAGAGGGAGGGAGAGTATAGGTGCAGGGAGGTGATATTAGACCTCCCTGACGGGTGTAGTAAAAGGGGTGAAGGACTAATAAGAGCGTTACAGAGTGCTGTTTTCGTCATAAGTGTATTAACAATCACCATCTATACCGATAATTGCTCAGCGCGAACTGGCGAAGCTCTGGTAAAATCTTTTGAAAAATGTATAACGGCAGATACGTACTTCCAACCTTCTACATCATGCTATATATTAGATTGAAGGATCCCATATTGGTGCGAGGTCCCCACAGATGTTTGGAGATGCATGTCTGTTCTTCGAAAAGTGTCGTGATCAGAACAGTTTCGTGTACTATTACCTTAATAATGGTCATGACATGGAGTGAAAACAGTGACGAATAATATTTCCATTACAAAACCTGCATTCAGACTCTAAATAGAGACACTTTCAGTTGCCTGACAAACCTACCTCCCACTGCTATAAGCCAGTCTTTTACCTATTAATTCGTAAACTTTCAACATTTTGCTGCTGTGCTTCTCCGAAAGTGCTATCGGAAGATATTGATAATATGAGTGACACTGACGTAAGGTTGGAAGCGCGCGGAGCGCGCGAAAATTATGATAGATTGCCAACGATTTGCTAAAATTCTGATAGTTTGAGAAACATTTGTCATAGAAAGTGAAGAGAGATTGAAAAAATTTCTTACGAAAATGAAGAATAAAATATACTCTCCATCATACTCGTATCTGTAGACTGAAATATTGGGGGGGGGGGGATGATAACATGGGCCATCCCCCCTAGTCAAATGTTGGGGGGATATATCCCCCCATCCCCCCGGGATTTACGCCTATGACTATGCTAAAACTATTGTTTATAATGTAACTTTAAATTTAAGGTTGGTTGTCACTTTTTATAAGTTCCCGAAGGGACATGGACAGATGGTGCTTAAAATATAACTTTTGAATGTTTCTTAAGTTACCGAACATACAAAGTTTTTAAGGTCAAAGGTCATTAAAGGTCGCACTTTTTAAAGTTGATCTGCATTATACGTCTTTCGTCTTTCCCTTTTAGAACCCCACAAATCATATGACTTCGAACAACATTTATTCAAATATTTTAAAGCAACTTTGCCAGGAGTGGGGCCAGGTGGGGTGAGGAGGCCATAGGTCCATTCGGGAAAGGTTGAGGCCCTCGTAGGGAAAGTTTTTACAATTCTTTTTAGGGAGAATGAGTGTGTGCGATGAACTTTTTAATTTCCTACGGCGACTGGTCGGCCCAACAGTTTAGTTGAGTTACTCTTAAAGAGGGCAACTACTTTAATCAAAGCCTTATATTGTCGGTTTTCCAAAGTACATTGTCAACCCCACCTTTTACATTTTTTTCAATAAAGAATACAAATCTTTAAATTTACTTCAATAAAAATACCGAATTATTTAAATGTCTCCACTAAAAACCCCAAATTTGTGCCCCTCCAATAGCGCCGAAAATATTATTCACCATCCTTCCAGTTTTCTATCGCTTTTGTCCTGGTTTGGTGCTATGGCATCCGCACCTACCCCTGTCGAGAATTTGCCTAGTGCAGTCCTTGAAATTAAGTGGGATATAAAGAAAATTTTAATACCATGCAATGTAGTTTTGTAGCTGTATCAGAGAAATCTGAGTTTTTGTTTCAGTTGTTAGTATGTGTGGAACCATCGCATTAACTAGATTAAATGAGCAGCAATCACCTAACTAAATTAATTGACTTCATTATTTATTAAAATACATTACCGTGTTTCTATCATTGCAATTACTATTACCCAACATGAACCAGATCAGTGAAACGGGTAGATTATAGCAATTTCCCATGCAAAAACAGTAAATATTTGTCTATAATTTTTTGAACATGATGGTAAATTTTATTAAGTTAGGAAGCGTCTTTGCTCAGGAAGGCAAGTAATACATTTTAGCGTTACAAACTGACAAAGTACAGATTTTTTTTTTTTATTTATTTCAACACACATTTTTCTGCTATCTTTTTCTTGAGAGGGAGGTGGAACTTTGTCGGTCTTCATTTTTTGGGGGGGGGGGTAAATTTATGGGTGGTATCTCTTCTTTAAGGAGCCTCGGTTGACACATAGTTTCCAACCCACCGTCATTCCGAAATTCAAATTCATCTTGTTAAACTATAGTTGTCCTCTCATATAGGCTACAAACAGTGGTTTTGGAAAACGTAAACCGACGCATTGGTAGGTGTGAATTTGAAACCATTGTAAATTTTGATAATTAACGGTTTTACACATTGATTGGAATTCAGGGATGTTTATTGTAAAGTTAATCAAAATATTACCACGCCAGTCTCAAGGAAAAGCCTTCCCATGAAAGCAAACTGAAGGTGAAGCACACATGTGTAGTACCAAGATTGTTTAAGTTTGGGTGAAAATTGACTCGTGACCTTTGACCCTCCTAATTACAATGTTCGGGTAAATATAAAAGGTGACAACCAACAGAAAATGAAAGCTGATATCCTAAGGAACATTTTAAGGGTAGGTGTCAACTTTTTCAAAGTTGTACGGGAGGGGGGGGGCGAAAAATTTCAGATTTCACCGCTAGACTACTGTGTACAACAAGCATAGTTTCCACGTAATCCTATTTGTAATCCCATTAGACTTATTTTCAACTAGTGAAATTTGCTTGCAATCCTCATCTCATTAGGCCTTCTATTATCAACAATTGTAATCTGCCTTTAACGCTTGACTCTAGTATAGCTTGCTTTTTACCTTCATTTTAGAGAGAGAAAGAGAGTCTGCTGCCAAAGCTCTCTCCATAGTACCACCCTGCAGACCAATCATATCTGGGAAGGGAACCCTCACAGAATACATTTCAGGATTTATTGACTCCTTACTCCAACGTCTCATGCCGCACATTCCCAGCTACATTCAAGACACTACGGATTTCCTCAACAAACTGGCATCCATCGAAACCATCCCCGACAACAGTCTTTTGGCAATCATGGACGTGACCTCATTGTATACCAACATCCCACATGACGAAAGGAGTGAGGGCCTGTGGCAAATTCTTGGACTCTTTCCCTGTGACCCACATCCCCACGGAAGTGATATGTTCCTTAATTTCGTTCATATTGACTCATAATAATTTTGTTTTTAATGATAATTGTTACGTACAAGTGAGTGGGACGGCCATGGGAACCAGTATGGCACCATGCTTTGCCAACCTCTTCATGGCGTTAATTGAAACGAAGTTCATCTACAAGAGCACCTTCAAACCCCTGTTTTATGCCCATTTCATCGATGATATATTTTTAGTCTGGACCCATGGCCGCCCCGCTCTCGAAAATTTAAGACATGAAGCTAACTCCACCCATCCTTCCATCAATTTCACAGTTGGAATATCAGCCGAAAAGGTTCCATTCCTGGATGTTATGGTAAGCCCAGCCCAACCAGGCCTCAAAACCTCCCTTTTCAGGAAATCCACAGATAGGCCCACCTATCTTAATTACAGCAGCTTCCACCCACCCCACATTAAATGATCGATTGTATTTAGTCAATTGCTCAGATTTAAACGTATATGCTCGGACAATGCCGATTACGAGAAAGCCGTAAGGCATTTGGTTCAGTCACTATTGGAGTGCGGGTACCCTTACAAGCTTATTTCTAGAGAAGTAAATCGAGCTTCCTACCTCTCACGGTACTCAGCGTTAAACCAAAAAAGAAATGATATAACGGCACAGCCCCAACGCATTCCATTTGTTACCCAGTTTAGCCCCTCCACTTCCCCTTCCTACAAAAAGTGAAATGAGATTGGAAGACCCTAAAAAACAGCCCTTCCCTACCCCCACCTTTTTCATGCCCCCCTGTTCTGGCTAAGAAACAACTACCCAATTTACATCGGCTGCTTGTTTGTACCAAACCCAGACCGGCCCCAGGTAATACACCCCGTTGCCAAATTTGTGACCATTTCAACATAAATCCATCAGTTGAATTCCATAACAATGTCATACTTCATCCGGTCAAAGCTGGATGCAACACCCCCATTATTGTGTGTTCTGTATTGCTCCAAGTGCCCGGAGGCCATTTATGTCGGTGAGACCGCTAATCGGTTCAGAACCTGATTCAATAACCATAAACATTGCATCAGAAACAATCCCCCCCCCCACCCCCGGCTTTCCAGTAGCTTCTCATTTCAATGCCCACAATCATTCTCCTAGAGATCTCCGTTGCATTATCGTCAAAGACAAGTTTCCAAACACAGATAGCAGGAAGCTATACGAACAACAGTTAATCTTGAAGCTCAATTCCCACACAACAGGTCTTAACAAAGATATGGCTTTCTTATCCCACTACTCTATCTATAAGCAAGTCCATTCTACACTGTAAGTTCATTGATCAGTTCTGACGAAGATCTTAGGGAGATCGAAACGTTAATACACATACGTGCAACTAATATTTGTTGGATCTCAGTGTTATCTTTTGATGTTATTGTTTTGTAACTCATCGTCCAACACACGGTATACGTGCATCTGTATAATTATGTTATGTTATGTTATGTTATGTTATGTTATGTTATGTTATGTTATGTTATGTTATGTTATGTTATGTTATGTTATGTTATGTTATGTTATGTTATGTTATGATATGTTATGTTATGTTATATATATATATATATATATATATATATATATATATATATATATATAAAGGGCAACGCTATATCTAAGAATTGGTTTAATTTAGATCGAAACTAATACTATTTACACCTTCGACCTTCATATTCTCAGTTCGATCTACCATACTTGACCTATGTGGGTGATTCCATAAATAAGAGAGTCAGTAGATTTGGTGTCAGTCCCACTTTGCATGGTGATATATTCCACCTTCAAATTGGCAGTGCATGAACCATTTAAGTAGAGGGAGACGGTCTCCGTCACAAGCTTTAGTGGTGCCTAATATATTCTAAAATGTACTAAACATACCAATAACTCGTTATGATAATATGTGCCAAAAACTTTTTTTTTCTCAGGGTAAATGGGATACCAAGGGCGTGACATTTACAAATTTAGTAAAGCGTTTTTCCTTATTACAATGAGCTGTATAAATCCCGTAAATCTTGAATAGGTTTTAAGATGTATCTTTAGGAAGCATTTGAGTAGTACTTTGGAATATGTGCATCTGTGCTAATTCTGTTTGTGCAAAATGGAATAGCACTGTGGACAGAGTACAGATTCCCCCTTTAAAACTATGTGTAAATTTTTGGTGTCCCACTGCAAATATAAATTTGTCATTTTACTACAATTGTACTTGAAATATTTAAAAGTATCTTGATGTATTTCCAAGTACTATATAGTCACTATTTAAATATGCAGTTTGCCCAGTTGAGAAAGCTGTGCATAGTTAAGTTTTGAGAAGAAAGTTTCACTTAGTAAACGGGACACCGCGCGACACCAAACAGTGTCCCGCTTTTAAGGGGTACATTTTCCACAAGCTCAACCCAGTCTCCTCGTTTTATGCATTTCCATTCCATAGCACATCAAAAAGCATACCATCTACAACATTGCACTTCCATTTTAAGAGGACTTAAATAATGTTTTCAGTATTATATGGAAAACCTGTTTTTGGTGTCCCGTTTGCATGGGGAAAAAATGGGCGTATTTTGAACCCTTACTATTGTTAGGAATAATTGTTTTCAAACTTTTGACATGATTTGCACTTTTCCTGTACCCATATATATATATACACACACATATATATATATATATATATATATATATATATATAAACTGAAGAATGGTGGGATGCGGACAAAGTCGCATAATTTCTTAAACCTATGGAATATGCGTCTAGCATTGGCAACCTTTGCCTTAGTAAGAAAGATGATACCACCAAATGATACACTTCCGTATATATATATATATATATATATATATATATATATATATATATATATATATATATATATATATATATACGCTCGAAATATTTTGTTTTATTTTGTTAAGGAATTACGTGTGGACGTATAACCTAGAAATGAAAGTATCATTTTTCTCGTTTTTGCTTCTATAGGAAGCAAAACGAGAAAAAATGATACTTTCATTTCATTTGCATAGGTTTTAACTGTGTTTGAAATGATATTTATACAAGACTCTATCCAATCTTGTCGTTTACACAAGTTACTTTGGCCGTGTTATGCTCACTTGAAAATGCATTAACCTGTACAGTGTTGCTAGCTACACATATATAATATTATGTACGGGGGCTGCTGGACACAGTACATTTCATGTACATTTCTGTTCATGGCTTCGTTCACTTTGTGAGTTCTCAAAACAGAGAGAAATATCATTTCCTGGCACCAATTACCTTAGCCAATAGACAGTCACTCACTTTCCTCATGTGGGTCAGGTGTAGCGGTGTTTTGTCCGTCTATATTCAAAAGAGGAAATTCAGTGGTCTTTTGTTTCGTTAAGTTTACCTATTGTTCAGCTCTACCGCCGTCGTTAATATTAGGGGAAGGAACAAAGGTTAAAAACTCTTTCATTGTAGTTCTCATTTTCTCATAAACAAGTTCTATTTTCAAAATGGAATTTCTACCTCTTTCTGGAGAGCTCATTTTGCATAACTTCTTACCAAATCTTTGACAAAATCATAACCAAATACGACAATCCCATGTGCTATTCTATAGGAAATGGATAGACTTGTCGTCACACGTGCGACATATAGTCAGGGATAATTGGCAAAAACGGCTTTTCTCTTCGGGCATGGACAGACTCCTTGTCACACGTGCGACAAGTAGTCGGAGATTATTGGTAAAAATGACATCTCTCGGGCATTCTCGGCTTTGATCCCACAGCAAAAGATATATTTCATGTAAATGATGAATAAACATGGAATTTAGAAATCCATTTTGAAATTGGAACTTGTTCATATTTTCATGCATAAACTCGAGGTTGAAATGCTATCTAGCTTCCCATTAAAGCCATTACATTACTATCACTACATCGACGATACCTTTTTTCATTTGGACCCATGGTAGGGATGCCCTTGAAATGTTTAAAGACCCTGTCAACTCTTTCCATGAATTTATTATTAGGTTTCAAACCATCAAATAGTTTTTCTTGACGTACTGATGAAATTGGACGCAGGGACCATCTCGACTTCCCTATATTGCAAACCCTCAGACAAACGCCTCTTGTAACATTTCGATAGTATCCACCCTGAGAAACTTTAAAAGTCAAAAACGTACTTGCTCTGACCCCGCTGACTACGATCGTTCGGTTTCTTCCTTCACCGGCTACTTTCTAACGAACTGCTACTCTGTCTACATTATCTAACAAGGTATACTTAAAGCAGCTGCTTCAATCAATCGTCAGAACCTTTTATCTTATAAAATTAAAACCCTCAATAGGCGTATGCCACTTGTGCGTAAGTACCATCCCCTAATTTGCAATCTTGCAAGAACCTTAAAACAAACTTTTGCCTCCCTCAAACTGAACACAATCCAACCCTTTCGGGAATTTTTTACAACCCCCTCTGATAGCATTGCACCAGCCCCTAACCATAGGAGACTTCTTACTCCCTTCAAATTAACGACCTCAGACTACGTCTCTGAGGGCAGCACTGCCTGCAACAAAAACCGCTGCCAAATCTGCAAGCATATTAGGACTGAAGAAGTATCAATATCACTAACATAAATGTTTCTATCATTCCTCCTAACCTTAATTGTGATTCCTGTAATGTTTATATTTTTCTTCGTAATTCATGTCAAGATATAAGTTTCATTGAACATTTGATACCATTGCGTGTGCAAGAAGATGTGCTGATATTGAATTTGCATGAACATAAGTGACCGTACTCACAAATATCGCAAATGAACCAGGCTTTGCAGAAGATCGGCATGGATGTTTGAAATTTTGTTTCCTGAAATGTCTCTGAAAAATGAAGGTTGCATTTAATGCAGTGGTTGAAGTTCCCACGTATTCTTATCAAGGCTGGATGACTCGAGACCGGTCTCGGTCTCGAGACCGACGTCGAGTGCCGATTGTCGTGACTCGTGACTCGGACTCGGACTCGGCGTTCAGGACTCGGACTCGGACTCGACCGATATGACTCGGGGACTCGGGCCGAGACCGGGTATGAGACCGGCTATTTTTCCCCACGACTGTAAAACTCGAGGTCGAAAGGCTGCGGAAAAAACATCTTTGCTGAAAATATCATTACGTACACTACCGGTATGTGTACGTACAATATCCTTGCTGCATGTAGCATGGTGGCACCAAAATTAACGCACGCAAGCATTTCAAAGCCGTTATTTAGAATAAAATAAATCCAAACACTCCCCTGTTTTCCTTTTCCAAATGTGTAGTAACTTACGGATGCATTGCTACCCACAGTTCTCCTACTCCGATACAAAAATTAGTAAAAGAAAGCTTGATTTAAGTCGAAATTTTCTTCGATGTCAGTCTGTCAACGGCACCCGAAAGTGGCGCATTTTCCATATGTTTAGTGTGCAACCAGTTTCATTGACTTTGTACAGTTACGTACAGATGCCTACGTAGCAAGCTGTATGGCTTAGTCGTTGTTTAGTCAATCGCGTATCTCCGATGTTAGGGAAGCATTTTTTGTGGAAGTGCCGGACAACAGAGTCCGCTCCGCGGGGAAGGCGCTTAGTTGCCTCACATACCGTATCACCCAAACCTGTTTAACTTGTTGACCTAACCTGCCTAAGGAAGACGGAAAGTTTGGTCAAGTTACAAACAGTGTATAATAACTTTATAACCTAGGTCCATGCATTCAGCACACTATACATGCGTAAGTACGTCAGATGAAGCAGTACTTTGGTACAGTGCACACGAGGGTGAGGTACTTTTCGTTGTTTTTAGAGAGTATTATTTCCAGATGTTAAAAATACACACTAGGGTGGGATGCACAGTTATAAAAATCTTGAAAAATAATCATATTAAGGTATGCACGTACCTGAAATGGATTCATCACCGTGAAAAACAAAATGCCTGATAGGTTGAAAAACGTTAGGCTTGCTAATAACGTTGCTACAGTGATAGCTAGTACTTTTTGAAGGTGCGCCAATTTCGGGTGTGCGCCAATTTCGGGGTCTCTACTATACATGTTACGTACATTGCATTAGTCAGTGTGCAGTATGAACATTGAACACTCCGAATATATCTACTCAATCTTCTCAGGACCTCCAAGGCTTGTTTGAAGATAACATGCACGGGTCCATCACGAAATCTTAACACAACGTATATACACTGCTGCTGGTAGCCGAATGTGGTAAGGTGTATCATAGGTAAACAGTGTCGTCGACTTGATTCTATGCGAAAGCGTTCAAGTCGGCATGACACGGCTAAATTAACTTTTGTGTATTGCAAGATTGGGTACGGTATTGTATAAATATCATTTCACACACAGTTGAAACCTCTGCAATTCGGCATAAATGAAATTTGAAGAAAAACGTACAAAAATCCAATTTCGAAAAATGCCGCAACAGGTCACCTGACTGTTATGACGCAATACGGTATTTCGGAATCACCTACAGCGCAGGCGTAGTGACCTTTGAAATAAGGTCAAGTGAGGGGTTTTCATTGTTTCAGCAGTGTTTTATATTTCTACCTTCATGGAAATCTCCTTTCCATAAAAAGAACCTTAGTGCATTCCAGAAGCTTTAAAAATGGTTTCTAAGGTTAAAAGAAATTTCAGAAATAAAAAGTCTTTCTGAAAACGTGCAAAAATTGAAATATTTTCTAAAATGAATCGAACTTAGTGTCTATTTCAGGACATTTTCTTTAAATACATGGAATTGTAAGCAGACATATGTGGAATGTCTTCTGCATAGCTACCGAAGCGTACGTACTCTTTCTCGCACGTACCTCTAGTGCACGGCACGTACGTACGTATATCTGTTATAAGCGTACTAGTATATGGCAGTTATTAACTATGCAGCCCACATGCACACATATCATGCAGACTGACTAGCCGGTGTGGGTCGGGTGACGCTAGAGAACTTCATCAAGTATAGCCTACAAGGTTAGTGAAGGGAAATCGTAGATTATTTTCTTTACCATTTTTTTCGAGTGATCATTATCACACGCATTTCTTCTATTCTAAACTGGTAGGCCTAACGGCAGCGTTTCGAGTTCGGGCATTTTCAGTGTGGCAAACACTAACGTTAACTTTGGACTAACTTAACGTTAGAGCGAAGCTAATTTAAGTCCCCGTTTTCTCGACTCGCCATTATCAAATTAAATGTGTAGATACATCATCATCTTTCATAAATCTCAATAGCCTAGATTTTGTGAGCCTAACTCATGACAACCTTCTCTAAACTGCGTCGATAACGTGATCAATCTGAGTACTGCTGTGAGGCTTATGAGTCGAGTAGCAGCTAGCTATCTAGCTGTCTCTGCACAATAACGCTTTGTACGTGCACAATCATACAATTATGTGTACAGTATATATATATATACACTATGCGTATCTCGTACCTACATGTACGTACGTGTAATTTTTGAATGTTTACATCCCGCCATCAGCCGAGAGTCTACGTAGCGGCTCTCATTGGCTGTGTATATGCTCTAGCTACACAGTGACGGTGGCAAAAAGTTCGTCCGTTCCCTGCAGGTTCCCCTCATTTGACCTTTGACCTTCGCTACTTGCGTTCATTCCGAAATACCGTATTGGAGGCACAAACACTGCGCTATATAAGGACGCGTATCTACACGTGGAACAGAGCTGAGATGAAGTTATGTTAGCAACTTCATGAAAAGGCTTACAAAACAATACCAGCGCAACATACAGGGCACAAAGCGTGGACCGAGCTGAGAGCTTCGAGGCATATCATTGGCCAATATGCAGGCGTGCATATGCGCACGCGTTTTAGCTTCAGTACATAAGCCTCAGTTGTTTTAATTTTGTGCAAAGAACGCGGTCGGTGCGCATTGTACGGAACAGCTATGCACATGTATGGGCAGTCCATAACAAGCGCGCCTATAGGGAGGTTGCACGCGTGCAAAAGTCAACTAACGCAACTTCCTCCTGGAAAAACAAACATAAGCGCGCGTGTGCTAGGTCATGTACTCATGTACTAAAGCAATGTAGTGCGTGGCGCAGTGTCCTCCAGAACAACTGGTGCGTCCACTGAATTTTCAGTCTACGCGCAGCGACGCATCATTCACAATCTGGTCACTGGTCACACGCGCTGCTCTAGTATCGTAGCACAGGTTTTTGCAATGATGCACCAGCTAACGCGCGTTAGCATGTGTGTAGAATAATGGATGAGCTGCCTACAGTAGTGTTGCTAACCGTGCCTCCAGTGACGTCACGTCTTGAGACGCTCTCACATACGTTTTTTCGTTTTCGGGTATCAGATAGGCTGAGACTGGCCTGTATTTGGGAATTCACATGGTCCCATTTCGGTATAAATGGACGCAGTTTAGTCCGGAAAACATTCGTTTAATTTCAAGCTGTATCCAAAGAGATTACTTACTGAGAAATTTACTTTGGCCGTGTCATGCCCACTTTAAGAAAAACAATTTCTACTCAAATAAATGGCATGATTTCCACAGAGAGAATGATACAAATAATTTCTAAAATATATCACAACCCCTGGAAGTTTGATTGTGATTGCTACGAAATAACGCAGGTTATCGATATGAGAAGTATCCTAGCAGTATGTGGTGTACGTCAGGCGAAGGCCATGAGGTTGTTTGATATCGCATAGACTGTCGTCTTGGACTCGGAAAGGGGTAATATGGTATTTCTAAATCGCATTTTTTACTAGTTTTGACATTGACATGTTTGAGTTAGATGTTCAGTTTTCACACTAATTGCAAGTACACTGTAAAAAATGTGCGTAGGTGCAGGGAAAAGTTTGTTCACATATGATATATTTCCATCTGTATAAATAAAATCAGCTGGAAATATATCATCGGTTGTGTATAAACTGAATTTTCCATCCCTGTAAGGTGTTTTGTTGTAAAGAAACATGTTTTGTTGTATTTCTACATATTTTATGGCTCGTACATGTACACTTTGAGAACCGAATTTATATTTCGATTTGAAAATATATTGGCATTACTTTCTTGTAAATTTACACTAATTGAGCACTGTATTATTTGCAAAATTCTCTCTACGAATAATTTTGAGAACAAGTTTTTATGATTAAATAAATTCATCGTTTGTACGGGGCTAGGCTGTACCAGGTTGGCGCTCACTCGATCAGCCCAGCAGGCGACTTTCTCCAAAATTTGCTTCGAAAGTAACTGGCTTCGATTGATACGGTAAGTTTTTAAAAAATTTTTAGGAGTTATCAATCATTGATGAAAGTTATGCAGCACAGGATTTTGCAATAGATAGTCATCTTTTTGAGCTTGAAGAGTAATATTTGGTGAACCATTAAAGTATGACTGTTTGTTCTTTTAGTGTAGGCTAGGCTGTAATTTACTACCGTGCAGTACATTGTTCTAGCTTGCAATAACAAGTAATACCCCAGGCGGTAACGCACGGTAAACTTCGCGAGCTTCTGTCAGTCTTAGGGGATTACTCCATAGAAATGGAAGGGTGCGTACTTTTCTGAACGCATTGAGTGTTGTTAAGAATACAGTTATTTTTTTACGAAAATATCTAGCTCGGTTTGAGATGCTCGTTCCTAAATTTTAGGACGGTACTATATGAAATTTTTCGACCTAATTGAATTACACAAGTGTCGACGATAGGCGATATGCACCTGTTTACGCACATACAAGTGACGTTGTACGTACGTACCTACGCACGTACGTACGTACACGTATATGTGCTGAGGAATAGGCGTAGGGCCGACACGTACGTGCGCACCTATGTATGTACTGATGTTAAGTGTGACGTTTGTGATCAGTATAACTGTGGTAAAGTCTGACGTCACAACGCGAATTTGGGATGAAAACAAAGGAGTGTGACATCACAGTTACAAACCTCGTTATAAACACTTTTTAAAGCAAGCTACTGAGATAAGTTTACAGTTCATTTTTTCTGGCTCAGCTACGAAAGCACTTAATAAAATTTAGTATGACACATCCTTCCAAAAACATCAAATTTATTCAAAAAGAAATTAATAAAAAAAAAAATAGTAAAGCAGTAAAGTAAATAAAAATCATAAGTTATTGCACTTTAACATTTGATTGGAGACATTCTTCAAAAACATCAAATTCATCCAAAATAAATTAATAAAAAAGTTAATAAAGAAATGAAATAAAAAAAGTTTGATGAGTGAATGCATACATTTAAGCTAGGATAATTGCATAGTCACATGATAAGTTAAAGGAGAAGACACATTTTTATGAAAGAAAAATTTTTTGTATGGGGTTGGTATACACTAAGTCCTGATGTCACATTGAACTTGCCAATAGGTAACAAAACCTAATAAGATCATTAAAATGGATTATGTATTTTTGAAATTTGTGGGCCACTTATTTAATCATATTTCTTTATGGAAACAAATTTATGGAAGAAGTAACAAACTGTAATTCAGTGGTTGGAATGGACTTTCTCATAGTTACTTGGGCAGTTGTTGTATTTCATTTTTATTTTGCTTCCAGACAAACCATTAAAAGGGAAACTTAACATAGTAATACTCAAAGAAATTAGGAAAAGGTGCTTGGGAGCGGAAGGGAAGGGGTTTCTATTTCAGCTTCTGGCAAAACGTGCTATTTTAAAGCAAGTGTACAATTAAAATTTCACTGGCAGGCAAAAGAGTTACAGCCCCCCTCTCTCTGTCAATGAAAATAGTCCCATAGGCTTATGGTATTTTCTCTGTACATCTCTCATCTGTACTATCTCATTTTCTCTGTACATCATGATTCAAGATGCAAGGCCTATAGGCTAACTCACATTTGCAAAAACAATCATAGGGCAGTTTTTTTAAAAGGGAAAATGACTGCAGCTTTTTATGTAATAGATACAAATAATTTTGATCAGACATTATGATCTGTTCAGAATGAAAAATGAAGGAAATAGCTCATCTACAAATTTAAAGTTAGAAAGTGTTTGATTCAGTATACTTTCTTACAATGCTCCACGTCCTCGTAAATTTCTTGTGGTAATTACCCTATAGACTGAAAGTTGCCGTGCTTCAGAGACAGAAGCAAAATAGTGAAATTATTTTTGAAAAGATTGCATTGTTGTTGATGAACTTGCTTTCCAGAATTTTGGTTCCTGAATAATACAACCATATAGTAAGGTATGAACTCTTCAAGATATTCCTCAACTTTTTTCAGGTATTCTAATAATTACATATGGTTGCAAGTTAGCAGTCAGCTCATATTTTTCCTAGGCATTAATGACTTGACAGTGTAATAGTTAATAAATGTTTCTTGTAAAATTTGCGTTTCAGGTAGCAACTTGCAGACTCAGGCTGGTAGAATATCTACAGCAAAGCAACGTCACATTCGTTTGCCTCTAGTATCGCCTGTATATCTACAGATATAGCATGGTAGGTATGTTTTAAGTATATGATAGTCAACTATAAATCCAGTCTTGAATGTGTGAGCAAAATTGAGAACAAATTTTTGTGTAGGTTACTATAAGATGTTTCAAGTCTAAGTTAGCATCACAATTGTTACAGGTAAATCATTATAAATTTTGTAACATATGAAATATATTTTAGTTTTGTTTTTTAAAAGATTGCTTATAAATGGAAAATTAGAAACAGTCATGGGGTTGTCTGGGCATGGTCCCTATTGAGAATTTGGTGTTATTGTTTTGAGAAAAACAATAACCAAGTTCAGACCAAGGTTTTTCTTCAGCGTTGCTTTCACATACTAAAAAATACAAAATTTGGTCTTTATCATAAACTAAAAAATTATGGTGAAGCAATAATAGTACATGGCTAAGTGCATGTTCAGTTATTCTCTGGTGCTTTTAAAACATTTCAAAACAATTTTGTCATCTGATTCACCTGACCTTTAAATTTTTTTGGAAAGGAATTAAAAACCATGTGAGTGACACATGACCAATTTTAGTAGCACCTTTATTCTCCTTTCTAGCAAATCTGTGATATCTAGTTTCTAAGTGGAATATCAAATAGTTTTGAAAGCTGTAGTATATCTAGCTGCAGATACCAGATCTGCAAAGAAGGCATACCAGTCATTTAAAAAACCCACCATTCTGTTTTCTAGGTGTGGTATGTAATGTTATCAGCTTCATGGCCTAAGGCTGTTGATATTACAAGGAGTTCTGAAATGCATCTCTGTGGATCATGTTTCTGAACTTCCTGTCAGAAGTTGTCTTTGAATTCACTGCTTCACATGAAATTTACATCCATGTAGGAAAAGTAGGACATTAGCTTGCTAACCATATTAGCTATAGGGAGGTGATTGCCAGTGATGAATCTCAACATATCTTAGCATAGGAATATCCTGTGATGTTGAGAGGTTTAAATAGTGCGATTCACTTTTCAACCTTTGTAACCTTCTGTTTTTAAATTTTCGAGTTCAGAAACACTTTTATATTCTTCAAATGACTCATATCTAATAGAAAAAAATTTCATTCCTAAGAACCCTTTTATCATTCTTTCAACAGGACCTAACCGATTTCTGACACAAAGACTATTTCGGTACAGTAGACCACACCCCTACAACTTTCCTGACAAGCAGTCTTTCAGGGGTAAACTACTGTTCTATGACCTTGTATGTCTTTACCGGAGCCTATCCTGTACAGTTAAAGCAACTCTAGAGTACATCCAGAGGTACTCCTTTTTCATTCATGTTCCATTTAGTGAATAGGTCATGCAGCATGTAAACTGAAGTGATGGCCTTCGTTTCTGAGAAGAGCAAAATTCCCCCAATAGGTGAAACTGATGCAAATGTCTTTCCTCTTTGCAGATAAATAAAGACCGTGTCATGTCTTAAGTACTGTAGACTGCACTAAGCCATTCTGACAATGGTCATGTATGGTACGTTATGATGCTTCAGCACTGGCTCACAGTGAACATGCATTTGATCATTTTTACATAATGTGTTTTCACTTACTAGAAAACAGTGTGATGTGCTACCAGCCTCGTCTTGCTTTGTGGTAGCTTTGACAACACTGGATATGAATTTAATTTCATTACTTTAGGTAGAAGTATTTTTCAAGGGGGTCCCAAAAACTGTTGGGCTGCTAACAATGTAAAGCAGAACTTGTGGAATTGTGGAAAAGGTAACCAAAGGGGTGGCACACATGACCTATTTTCCTCTCGAATGGGGGCGGGCCGGGAATAGATTCCCAAGAAAGGTTGCATCTTCCCAACTGCATTAAAATAATGTTCAGTTAACTTGGCAAATTGCTGTGTTAAGACAGGTGAATGAAGAAGAAAAAATATTTCATGACTGGTACTTTCAATAAAAACATTAAAAATGCTTAATGTAAAGCAGAACAGATTTGTAATTTGCAATGTTTTATGTCTTTCTACTTATAGATTGTTCTTTGGCATGAACTCGGAGAGGAGAATGGAAGGCCAAAAATAATAACAGATGGAACATCAACCCCACAGTCTGTTCCTTCAGCGAAAAGCTGATCATATTTGAGTGGCACTAAAAGATTGGCAGGGACAACTGTAGCATCAGAACTGTTCATTTATGTGAATGAAAATTAAGCCAAGTAGTTTACCATTTGGCTGTTAAGTTTTTACTCTGCTACGTTTGTAAAGGAGACAGATCAATTGTATCGCATTTTATGCTAAAACCATTAAATTTTGCATTCAGTAATGGAACTTATCTGCAGTAGAGTTTTTCCTTACGGATTACTATAAAGATGAAGGGAGCTTGATATCTATTAATACCAAAATTATTTCCTACTGTCAAAAACAACTGGGGAGAAAATGAAAGAAATTTTCACAGTAACGAAGATAATGCATTAATGCAGTTTTAAATCATATTGGCATTTTTTGATTTTCTTTACTCTGAGTTGCTTAATAAATCTTGAAACTTATAAAGCCTACCATGAAACCACAGTTCAACTGAGTTGATGAAATAGTCATACAATTATCATGCAACCTAAGGCCAATGCATGTTGGAAAGAAGGGATGGTTGTTAATTATTGTTTGGACTCATTTTCCTTTACAGTTTTTTACATGTTTTTCAAAAGTGTTAAATAATTGAAAACATATTTGTGCAGGTACCAGTGCATGCAGTTCCTTTAGTAGTATAAAATTTGGTTTTCTATCTTTGCTAGATCAGTGAAAAAGGGTATATAGAATAGCAGTAGTAATTATGCAAATTCTCTCTAAACCCCGTCAGTTTGATGTTGGGAGTGTGCAGGGAATAAAGATAAACAGTAACATTTCATGTTGATTGACGATTTTAAAGATTTTACTTGTTTAATGTACTACAAATCATTGTACAAAACAATGGAAAATTGGTAATATCCTATAGGTATATACATACTTTGAAAAAGATATGTTGTAGTGTATCAGTTCTTGAGTGACGTTTTGTGACTTTGTTGCAAAGTCGTTTGCTGTTTAAGTCATTTGCCAGTTAATGGGGAAAGTTCTCTGCATTGTATTTGATGTTAAATCAATTACTGTTAGATTCAAGTGTAGAGCTTTGGGCTCCAAAATAGTTTGACAGTTTTACTATTAAATGGAGAGATCCTGAGGAGTGTATTGGACATACTAAATTGACTTTTATGATCCTATCTAATTTGTCATTGTTAAAATGAAATTATTTGAAATGAAAATTACATTCCTTCAACCACAGCTGAGTAATATTCTAACATTTACTATACAGCTTTTTATTGCACAGGCTTTTTTTAATTCTTGTATGACATTATGGATGATCATTGTTGTGAAATCAGTTTTTAGTTTTATAAACCTTCCTAAGCGTTAAAGTTCTTTTGTAGCTAGTAATCAAATAGCAGGGATGTAAAAAAGTTTGTAATTAAAATGGCAATGTTGGTTAACAAGAATCCTCTCACTTATCATTTATTTTTCTTTTGATGTATTTAGTGGGAGGTAAATCGGGGACTGAATGTAGGCCTACTACTATCTACTTGGAAATGCTCCAGTATCAGAGAACACATTGATAACACACAGATGGGAAAACAGCCACAATCCTAGGATACAGGGGAAGATACCATTTGAAAAAAAGCATATCTCTAGATACTTAAAGACTAGTTCTGTACCAAGTAATATGTAATACTACAGAAGTTGATCTGTAGGAAAACAAAGCTTGTTGTTGATCTACGTCAAGGACTGTGTACTTACAAAATTCTTATGGAAACTAATTGACAGCACTTTTGTTGTAAATTTACAGAAGATTTTTTACAGTGTATGGGCCGTACGTAAGAGCATTCAGTGGCGGATCCAGGGGGTCGCCGGCGTCCGGACCCCCCTCCCTCAAATTTTCCAATGTGCCCTTTTTCAATTTTTTTTTTTTTCACAGTAGCAAAAAAAAAAAAAAAAAACGAGAGTTTCACAGGTAATGACAGTGCTGTCCAATTCCGAGGAGATTTTGGTTACCCCCATCCAGTATCGATCAGTCCACTCGTAAAAGTCTAGCCATATATCGCAGAGACTTTCGGCAATATATTTGACTACGGTAGCCTATATTGGCCGCCCCGAAACCCGAACAGTGCAATCGTTTTACAGAGAATGTGACAACAGTATGTCTGCGTGACAATCAGTCATTCGAATCACTTTTCGCTTGGAAACACGTGTGGCGTGCTTGGGCATTCAGAGTAATACAAAACACGCAGATATTACGTCTTACTCACTAGCTATATGCAACGTATTACTATTGGGTTTTAATATTGATTCCAAAAGGTCACTGCTAGTCTTTTGGTCTTACAAAATAATGATCTGTTCACACTCCATAAACGCTACATCTACGAAACCTTCCCTCCACCCTCTAATATCCATCCTCTCGTGAACAAGAGAGAGTAGGTAGGCTAAATACGTTTCGCTATGATATTTATAGTCTGAAATTACTCTCTTCTTTTATAGTGTTGCCCTAGTGAAGGGAATAAAAAGCCAGTCTTAGGTAAAGTCCACAGCCAAGAGTTGACCAGAAGTCACAATAGACAAATCGTTGTTTGTTTCATTTTAAAATTACTATATAAAATCACCATCAGGTCAAATAACGCAATGTCAGTCGGTTCAATTTTTTGACGTCTTTGGACCGATGACCGGTCTGCTGTCGCAAATGAAGAGCAAACATTCGACTTCAGTCATCTGTTCTGACAGAGTGTTTTTGAAAGTCGCGCCGCAACTATATAGGGAACACAACATACAGTATTTTAACCTCCTCCCCCAGTCGAGATAGAGGTAGCGCCAGGTGTGGGAAGGGTCCATGCCCCGCCGTCGGGGAAGGCTGGCCCCCTATCGGAGTTTTACAGTTTCGTAGGGAGTCTTAGTCGAAAGTACGCAGTCCCTGACGACAACTAATCGACGGTTTACCTGTTTTTTGCTCTCAAGAGGATAATTTCTGTAATAAGAACTCAAAATTTTCGGCGCGCTACGCGCGCTGTAGAGTCACTCTATTTTTTCAATAGTTCCATTCCACATAGCAGGATAGCACAAGTCCTGTCCACCTTACCAAGTAACATATGGGCAGAATACATAGTTTATGTAAAGGTCGTAACTTTCATCCCATATCGCAAAGCCTAGCTGGTGTTCTCTTGTGTGTGTCATGCGGTTCAGTCAGTTGGTGGGCGACTTACGGAGCAAAGTTTGGCTATTTCATCGTGTAGTCCAGGTGGTTTCGATACAATGTATGTTACACCCGATACCGTCTACAAACCCTACAGTTCTTTTTTTCGTTTCGTCATATGTTTTATGTGTAAGCCTATCAAAAAATTTCGCCCGCTTCGCGCGCTTTTCAATTTCACGATCCAGATTCAAAAAACACTAACAGTGCGCAACTCGGATCATGAAGTATTAAAAAATATGCCTGCAATTGCATGGGATAATGAGTCTCCCACATTTGCCCATCTCATCATACCCTCGAAATAGGAAATGTCGGAACTTGGGGTAGCTGACACGGCCCGGCCCCCTGTTGGAAAAATTCTGCCGCCACCCATGGTCAGTTTACTTATTTTGGCTTTCGTAAGGGTAATTTCTGGGATAAAACCCAAAATTTTCGGTACGCTTTGTCCACTCTTCCTCAGTTCAGTTATACTTATAGCTAAATATAGTACAAACCCTTTCCACCTTTTCAAGTTAATAAGTAGAATACATGGATTTATGTAAATGTCGGGAATTGAATCGCATTTCGCTAACCCTGGTTAACGTTCACTTGTGTCTGTCGTACGGTACGACTAGTGACTCGAGGAGGGAAGAACAATAAAGTTATGCCCGATAGGGCCCAACTGTCCGCTCAAATGTTCTATATAAGCTTTAAATTAGTACAAATTCTTATAAGTGTAGGCTTACCCAAAAAATTTTCGCGCGCTTCGCGGGCTTTGCAATTTCACCGTTTAGATTCCAGGTTTGATTCCAGTTTTTGCATGTCTCTTGGTTTATCCTTTCTCTTTCAATATGCGGTAAGTTGTGTAATCGCTGACGTTAATGGGAACCAAAATTTAAAAAAAAAAAAATGAATGTGCCTTTTTATGTTGGACCCCCCCCCCCCCATCAGAAAAGACATTATCCTGCTATTTCCTAGGTAGATTTTGACATGGATAAGGCCCTAATGTCATCTATTCGGGTTGTTCGCTCAGTGAGTGTCGTACACGTAGCGTGAAAACTTTCAGTTGCCTACATGTTTGGTTTGATATAGTCTGATCATGGGCAGTAGTGGTGAATAAGGGGAATCCCGTAGTATGCAGTGATATGAGCAGGCTCGGGTGTTACAAATAAGGGGAATCCCCTCATTATGCTTAAAAGTGAAATATATTGACCTGTACAGTGCTGCTTCACATGGTATTATGTACAGTTAAGGGCTACTGTGCACAGTTAACGTAAAGTTCTGTTCACGGCTTCGTGCACTTGGTGAGTTCTGAAAAAAGAGAAATAACATGTTCCTGACACCAATTTCCTTAGCCAATAGACAGTCACTTACTCTCTCCTCATTTTCAGGTGTCGTGGTGAACCTGTGGGTCAGGTGTAACAAATGCCTTATCCATCTATGTTCATACGAGTAAATTCAGTGGTCTTTTGCTTTGTTAAGTTTACTTATTGTTTAGATCTATGGCCATCTTCTATATTAGGGGAAGGAACAAACGTTAGAATAAGACTATTTCATTGTAGTTCTCATCCATTTGCACTCAAAACAAAACAAGTTCAATCTTCACAGGGACTCGGACTCCTCGGACTCGGACTGGGTGGACTCTACTCCAGTCCTGATTCCTATGGTATTTTTTGAGATGGGTACCTCGAAAACTTTGGTTTGTAATGCAGAATGGGGCCGACCATATAGAAATTTTTGCACAGTGCAAACCACATTTAACAATGCCCATATTGTAACATGTGGCCATACTTATCTTTTAGATACCCCTGCCTAAATGCCCCCTCCCAGAAGATGGTGGGATACGGCTGACACACAATTTTTGGCCAGTTCATACGTTTGTCAGTTCTTTCACTCAGTATTAGACCACCTCATATTTGTATAGCCAAAATCCTGGACTTCAAGCTATAATTTTGAAAGGTCAATCGTAGCATTTGTGAATTGCATACTAGGTTAAGAGGTAAATTTGCAATTTGTGGGATTCTATAAAGGACAACCTTGGCAGCGAAATATTCGTTTTCTGATTACAAAAATTATACATTTATTTTGCTCGTCACAGGCAATCAAGATAAAGTAACAGGTCACGAAATGTACCGTCGTCAAGTTGTTTTATACTGTTGTTGCTGATGTCTCTGTTAAATGAGAACATCGACAAAAAACAGACTTGTAAGCTAATTTAGGGCCGTAGCCTGCGAGGAGGCAGGAGGGACAACTGCCCCCCCCCCCTGAGATTTCCAAATCGAAAATAAAAATTGGTCTACTTGAGAAAAAATACTAAAATGCTGAAAATTTCACTCTCCAAGTTATGATTTCAAGGCCCCCAAACCTGGGAAATTGCATATAAGGGTTCCTTTTCTTCCCAAATTTTCCCGGGGAGGTCCCCGGACCCCCGCCGTGGATGCATTCTTATAGGCGGGTTTATCTTTCTGACGAATGAAGTATCTTAGTTTGTCCTACAAGATACATAGATTGAATACACCAGAATAACTGCTTGATTTACCTTCAATATTTCATGGTTTCATACAGGAACATTTTTAAAAATACTTGTGAGAGAAATAAGAGGAAATATGTAAGATTTAGCAATTTTTTGAAAAAAAATTTGGGACGACTGCCTCTTCCCTTTAATAATTCGCTAAACTCAGATGAGCTGCTAAAAAACTTTTTAATTTAAAGGGCATAAGCAGTGGCTGGAACTTATTTTGAGACAACAGCTAAATCCCACAAATGTCCTCTTATTTCATTTCAAGTATCTTCCTTGATATGTTATAACATAATTAGTGTTGCATATTCAAAATAAACCGAGGAGTTACTCTATACGTAAATTTCAGAACTCAATGAGAAATATGTTGTAACATGATCCTCAAAAGCCATTCATTAAAAAAGAATACCCGGGTACACTCATTCAAATTGGGGTGAATGCTTTTTCCCTTTAAATCAAATATAACTTTTCTTCGTGAAATCCCCGAGCTTGTTTCTAAAGCATGAAATCTAAAAGTAAAGAATATTTAGATGCAACTTTTGAGGTCTAAAATGTGTCACCACCCTCTCAGCTGGGAGACATTTTGACCGAACATTTTCTTTCAGGTCTACACTACGGCTACTCTCCAACCGATTGTGGTTCCCCCAGTGGCGGGCTTCCCGCTACGGGGAAGCCCGCACCGCGTTCCAGTCTTGCACAGATACCATGCCACAGCCGAAAAATTCAATACATTAACATTTCAGATCATATTATCAGTCCAAAGCTTTCCCAAAGATAACGCCATTTTTTATCTCGGAAAGCTTAGAACAAGAAAAATTACTCTTAGAGTATAGAGTGTCATATATAGAGTGTAATCCCCTTCCTAAGAGAGCACCTCGTGACTTCCGCCCAGCCAAAGTAGGAAGAATATCACTGAAAAAAAAGACAATTTGTAAAAATATTTTCCGTTCAAGGTTTTGCAACCGATAGCACAATTTTGTACCTAAGCCAGGTCTTACATGTACCCCTCCCCTCAGCACCCTCCCCCAGGAAGGCACTCATGCACAGGAGAAAAAGGAAGGATCCTCCCAGGTGTCCACTATCTGTAGGCACGCCACTTGGTGATCCCCTTAGCAAGTGTCATCAACTACCCCCCCCCCCCCCCAGAGATTTTGCCCAGGCTACGGCCCTGTAATTAGTTATTAATATTTAAATATTTCCGTCAAATAATGAGTATTATCCCCCTACAGGGTAAGTGAGAAGAAAGACACGCAACAGTGCTTCTTTTAAACGACATTGCAGTCAAGGTATAGGCGATGAGACATCGTTGGGCAGATCCTCGAGTAAATTTGTGGCCAAATCAATGCAAAAATTTCACTTCAATTAGAAGTATATCAAATACATTTACTTCTGGAAAGTTTGGATGTTTGATTGTATCATTTGCATCATTTTACGTTATTTTTAATTCCCTTCAGTGTGCTTTATATCGATAATTTTAAAACATTAACAATGAAAAAGGTCAACTAGTTAGGTTTTACCTCACAAAAATACGAAGAAGGGCAAACGAAAATGGAATTTGTAATTTTCATAACGATGAATTCTAGAAAAATTCAAATCAAGAAAATTTTCTGCCGAACTTTACCTTACTATCCAGTTGCTCATAGTATGAAGAGGTTTCGGTTTATATCTTATGCCACTTCAATTCAAGAAAACCACGAAAGTGTGACAAGTCAATACATTGTGCACTTTATTTCGTGTCGGGCGATTATAAAACCAAGTTTGAGTATACCGTGCAAAAAAGCAGGATATATTAAAATCCCACTCTCTTAAGAGTTAGATTTACTGCATCGATGTCCTTTGCATCTTGTCTCGCACAGACCACAGGATTGAAAATGCAAGTGTTTTTACGAATTGACTGGCCAAGCTGTTCGCTACATTTTTGACGAAAAGATCTACCTTCATTATTTGTTAAAGGAAGCTTACGTCTAGTATATATATATATATATATATATATATATATGTTTATTCATTTCATACTTACAGTCATACCTAGTTTAAAGACATTTTGTCCTTACGTCTAGTATATATATATATATATATATATATATATATATATATATATATATATATATATATATATATATATATATATATATATATATATATATATATATATATATATATATATATATATGTATTTGTTTATTCATTTCATACTTACAGTTATACCTAGTTTAAAGACATTTTGACTGTTGAATTTGGGAGTTTACAAGAAGTGTCTGTTTGAAATATGTACCTATTGGCAAGATAATGTTACAAACTTTTCTTTAAATTGTTGACTAGCTTTAACAGTTTTTTTTTTCCCTTGGTGAACTTACAGTGTTTTCAGATTAGTCAGCCCGTTGAATGCCATCTCGTCAATGATTTCAATTTTGTTGTTAGATAAGTCCCTGCAAAGACAATATTACATCAAAGTTTAAGCCAATGCTCTTTCCCTTTGGAAGCTCTACACTTATGTAGCCCACTTGATTTCACTTTCTCCTCATAAATGTTTGCACACCTTTTGTTTGCAAAGTTCGTTATAACTATCAAAAAATCAATGGCACTGTTTATGCTTGCTTTTCCTTTTGTGGTTCAAGTAGGTTGTCCTTAGAAATCGAAAATGAAATTCATTTCATGCAGTTACTGATTTTCTGATTACCTGAGGCTACTTTGTAGTAGTATGAATTGTAATGGTTTCGTGGTTAATGCTTATCAAATGTAAACGATGTAGGAAAAATACTTACTCTTTTACTAAGGGTAAGTGTTTGGTCAGCCATTGCGATGGAAGTGGGTCGGCTTAATTAGCTACAAATAGCAACTACCTGTCTTTCGTCGATCATTTTAAAAAGGTGTATGTCGTTTCAGTAGAATCCAACAACACTACAGGCTGGGATGTGCTTAACTTGACCCCCCCCCCCTCTGAAGTTCGATTTAGATTCAATTAGTAAGACTAATAGAATACTAAAATAGAGTTATTGACAAATTATCCCGATTCATGTTCTTCTAAGTGTGCACAATGTATACTTACCGTATGAATAAGTCTGACGAGTTGACTTTAAATCGAACTTCAGAAAGAAGGAAATCTGTGACGTCTCACAGATACCCCCTTGTAATATTGCTGGTTTCTACTGAGACACATGGGATTAACTGCAGCGGTAGAAGTTAGTATCTGCTCATGCTTGTACATGTATGCAGAGCACCATACCTTTGTCTTTACGTGTTACAGTAAACGTACTGTGTGCACTGTGTTTACGTACCAGACGCATGCAGTTACCAGTTGCTTTTGCATGCACTACATCATAAGAAGTGTCTACTTTGTATACGTACCACACACACAACGCACATACAATACATTATTAGACGGATGGTACAATGACAAATAATAAAAACAAATATGGCTTTGTGGGTGGTAAATACGTGTACAATCATGGGCAGACAGTAACCTTTTCAATTGCAGTTAATCGCATGTCTACCGAGACCACATCTCATCTGGTGGCAGTGTTAGCATTGTAAGTATGTAAGTTCATGAAATAAGTTAAAAATGTGGTTTTAGGCCGCAGGCTAACAAGAATTTCAAAACAAATACGTACGATATTTCTTCTAAATTTGACAAAGAGATAATAGATTGTTTTCTATACCCACATGTTGGCTGTTTAAGCCATTGTGGCATCTTTCCTTGACTTTTAAAATCCTAAGAGAAAATAGTGCATTTGTGCAAATATTTACGTTGAATTTTGCCTTGTAAAGCACTGAAAACTTGATGGATACTACCCTAATTGTGTTGAATATTACTGGTTTTTAATCTGACTGCTTGTTAGGATAAACAAGGTTTCGGATAAATGGGTTTCGGATAAGCGGGGTTTTGCTGTACTTGTTTGATAATAACAACAAAGTTTAGGTACAAAAACAGAGCGATTTCATCGTAGTAAGAGTAGCGAAAAAAAGTAGATTGTGACATTTCTTTGCACCCCGTACAGCTTGTAGCTAACTGATCTCGCCAATCAATATTTTCAAGCACATTTTGATAGTATTTACAACTGTTTTTCGATAAGCGAAGTATCTAAGAGCATATGAAAAAATAACGTGGTATTTATTAGGTTGAACACCGCCAAAAACGATGATTTTTATGGGATTTTTCATGATCGTACGTTTTGACGATACTTAATTTAATTACTGAACATCAACCAATACAATCACTGATTTTGGACTGCGACATGACGATGACAAGGTACCAATTTTTTACGTAAAGATATTATTAATATAACATAGATTCCGAATAGACACTACATTTTAAAAGCTAAATTGCACTCGAATATGGCACCATATGCCATATAAACACCTTCTAAGTTCCTTTTTTGTCCCCCCCCCCCCATGTTTTCGGTCTGTAACCATTGCTCGAAATAAGCGACAGCATCGTAAGGCCCTTCGAATATTGACAACGTCGACGTCAAAAATGGCCGTGATGCCTTCGTAGTTTGGGGTTGGTTCTGTATCACAAAATTCCACTCACACTATTTATCAAAACTACTAAAACTTACTAATGCTGGTAAAGTTGAAGAAAATATTGGAAAGTTTTGTTGAGAGTCGACTACCATGCTACCGTAGAAATGTGTTTGCCAACTGCAGGGGCAAGGTGTACCACAGTGGTGTAATGAAAAGATTGCTACCAGTATCATCAACTCTATCAGACCTTCGAAAAGGCTCTGACATGAACAGTCCTAATCACTTCCATATCCAAATTTCATTAGATATGAGTAATCATGCTAATGGTATATGTAGTCTAAAAATTTACTGTTTACTTACTTCACGTAGTGTAGGTCTTAATTACCCCAAGGACTGAGTAAAAAAATTCCTTAAGCAAGCAAAATGAAAAAAACTTCCTAAAAAGGTAGAAATTCTTAATGATATATTCAGTTGCAATTGAGCACCAAATGTGGCACCATTTTGCATCTAGCTCACCTTACGTGAGCAAAAACACCCCTCCCCTTAGACTCCTTCCCCAGGACGGCGATTCACAAATGGTGAAAAGTCCCCCCCCCCCCACCATCATCTTTGGAGATGGATCCACGCCCTAGGGATTGTTAAATCGCATTTTTCCATTACCATTTCTTCAGATAACTCCAGGTCTGGTCCAGACAATAATAGCTACCACATGGTTGCATAAATTCCAAGAAAGATAAGTGGCGATTCAATTATAGTTATGATTGCTAAACTTCATCATCCGTTTATCCATCCATTTAAAAAGTGTACAACCTTCGAGCTTTCCAATAACATTCATCAAAAATACCAAATGCCAAATGCCCACTTAATTTATGTTACTGTCGCAGTTCCCCTAGCAGCGAATTCCACTATATATATATATATATATATATATATATATATATATATATATACATACATATATTTACATATTTATATACACATATATATATATATATATACACATATATATATATATATATATACACACATACGTATAAATATATATATATATATATATATACGTATATGGTTGGCCACAGAGGACAAAAATCGGGAATTAATGCTGACATTAATTCCATTTAATGTTGACATTAATTTTATCCAATCAGCATGCATTTTTTTTATGTCTACATAAAATCGGTTTAATGCGGACATAAATTCGAATTAATGCAGACATATATTCGATTTTATGCGGACATAAATTCGAATTTATGCGGACATATATTCGATTTTATGCGGACATAAATTCGAATTTATGCGGACATATATTAAGCCAATGAGAATGCAGGAATATATGTCTACATATATTCACTACTTCCGACAACAATTCACTAGTCACACTCATCTCGTCAACAGCCAATCGTAGTCATTGTTCTACTGTTCTATGGATTATGGATTCGATAGGTCACTAAATGGCGGGAATTTCCTATGTTTACACCGTACCCAGTATCATCGGGTCATTTTTACCAGTCTTACGGCTAACAACAAGGCTAAAAACAAGTTACATCGCATTGCCCTAGCCCTGGGCTGCCTTTAGAAGCACTGTTGTTAGGGGTATAAAGCTGAAGTGATCGGTTAGTCTAGTACTGCACCGTGCAGTCCACTAGCATAGGCAGACTGTAGTGGTGGCGCGCAGTTGATAGATCGAGCGACAGAGAGTACAAAATCAGCGCCAGGAATCGTGGTCTATCTGATCTCTTACAAGCGCGACGATTGGCTGTTGAATATTGTCGGAAAAGAATGAATTGTTGTCGGATGTGAGTGATTTGTTGTCGGAAGTGAATATATGTAGACATATATTCCTGCATTCTCGACTTGAACCAATTAGTTGGAAACTGGGACGTTAAACCTCATCTAACTAACTAACTAACTAACTGCATTCTCATTGGCTTAATATATGTCCGGATTAATTCGAACATATGTCCGCATTAATTCGAATATATGTCCGCATTAAATCGAATTTATGTCCGCATAAAATCGAATTTATGTCCGCATAAAATCGAATTTATGTCCGCATAAAATCGAATTTATGTCCGCATAAAATCGAATTTATGTCGGCATAAAATCGAATTTATGTCGGCATAAAATCGAATATATGTCCGCATAAAATCGAATTTATGTCGGCATAAAATCGACTAAATGTCCGCATAAAATCGAATATATATATATGTCCGCATAAAATCGAATATATGTCTGCATTAATTCGAATTTATGTCCGCATTAAATCGATTTTATGTAGACATAAAAAAATGCATGCTGATTGGATAAAATTAATGTCAACATTAAATGGAATTAATGTCAGCATTAATTCTTAATTAATGTCAGCATTAATTCCCGATTTTTGTCCTCTGTGGCCAACCATATACGTATATATATAAATACATATATATATATATATATATATGTATTTATATATATACGTATATGGTTGGCCACAGAGGTATATATATACATATATATATACATACGTATATATGTATATACATATATATAATTATATAATACAAAAGAAATGCAATGAAGAGCATAACTGGTTGATTTTAACAGTACAAAAGACAACATGTAATTCGAAATTGTCGGTCTCCCTGGGACCTTCGTCAGCGAGATCTTAAGGCAAAATGAGTACAATAATTACACAGAAGGCTGTATGTAATAACAAACAGAAGAAAGGATTAAACTGTTTGCTGGAACGTGTACTGATTTAAAGGACCAAGGTCTTTGTTAAGTCCGGTGATTTGTGATTTAAAGGAGCTCATTGAGTTGGTTCACAAAATAAATGATTTTTGTCACATCCTGTTGAGTTTAACTCACATCTTGATGGTTAATGGTCAAACTTAGTGATTCTGCACATCTAAGACACAACTGAAATGGCAATGATAAGGTAATTAATGATTAAATTCATTTATTTCAAATTTTATGACCAGACACTTTACCATAAAGTATAAAGTATATGCAACCCCTGTACAAAAAACTGCAGCAATTATTCACATTTTTGGTAACCATACAAAGTGATACAAGAATATTTGCGGCTAATTATAAGCATTGTCATGCAATTATTTCCTTCAAACTTGTCACAAAATAATCGATATAAACTCAATGAGCCCCTTAAGCTTCGTAAAATTAACTGTAGTTTTCGAAACGTTTGTTGATATCAGAATGCCGTGTGCGTAATTTACATTGTGACATCACATAGAACATTTGATTACTGTGTTCCTATAAAAAGGTAACATGCCCACAGGGATCCCTAGGGGCACCATATGGGCCAGCATATGGGGCCCATATGATTTTGCATCCAAGATTTATAAGAGGCCATATGGGAGAGCCCATATGACCCATTTGGGATAGTTCTGGGGCACATGTGGGCAACTGATATTTAGTTAAATATGGATTAAGTGCAGGATATCCCACATGCATGTGGGATGGCCCATATGGTCCCCTTATGAATCTTGGGTGCAAAATTAACTGGACCCAATATGGGTTTACCCATATGGGTTAACCCACCCATATGGTTTACCCATATGGGTTCATATAGATTTGCTACCAGGTCACATACACATGGCAATTGCCTCTGCAAACATTCCATACTAACTGACTGACGTGATAGTCTAACTTGCGTTGACTTGTTGACACCAGCAACTGACTCGAGTTGAGTCGGACCTAAAAGGTCTGACTTGACTTGTCTTATGTCTTGACTTGGCTTGACTTGAAAATGTGCTCGACTTGACTTGACTTGAGCAATATGACGAATGACTTGACTTGAATTGTCACTCGACTTGTGAATCGACCTAAGGGTAACTCTTTACAACACTGGGGTATTGTATACTAATATTCCACAGGAGGAAAGCGTCAATGCATGCGAAAACTTTGTTTTTGATCACACTTCAGATTATACCCACTTATGCGATCTTTCCAAAATTATTCATTTTATCCTTAAAAACAATTATTTTACCTTTCATGGTAACTTCTTTAATCAAATCAAAGGCACCGCAATGACCACAAAAATGACAACACGTTATGCCAATATTTTCATGCATAAACTGGAGATTGAAATGTTGTCTAGCTTCCCCTTAAAATCATCACATTACTATCGCTACATAGACATACCTTTTTTCGTTTGGACAGATGGTGGGGATGCCCTTGAAATTTTTAAAGACCCTGTCAACTCTTTCCATGAATGTATTATGTTTCCTTTTGAGGTTTCAAACCATCAAATAGTTTTCCATGACGTACTGGTAAAATTGGACGCAGGGACCATCTCGACTTCTCTATATTGCAAACCCTCAGACAAACCCCTCTTGTTACATTTCGATAGTATTCACCCTGAGAAACTTTAAAAGTCAATACTTTACAGTCAATGTCTTAGCACCAAAGGTATCTGCTCTGACCCCGTTGACTACGATCGTTCGGTTTCTTCCCTCACCGGTTACTTTCTAGCGAACGGCTACCCTATCTACATTATCAAACAAGGTATACGTAAAGTTGCTCCAATCAATCGTCAGGACCTTTTCTCTTATAAAATTAAAACCCCCAACTGGCGTATGCCACTTCTGCTTAAGTACCATCCCCTAATTTGAAATCTTATAAGTACCTCAAAACAAACCTTTGCCTCCATCAAACTGAACACTATCCAGCCCTTTCGGAATTTTTTTTCCAACTCCCTCTGATAGCATTGCACCAGCCCACTAACCTCAGAAGACTTCTTACTCCTTTCAAATAAACGACCTCAGACTACGTCTCTGAGGGCAATACTCACTGCAACAAAAACCGCTGTCAAATCTGCAAGCATATTAGGACTAAAGAAGGTATCAATATCACTAACATAAATTTTCCTATCATTCCTCCTAACCTTAATTGTGATTCCTGTAATGTTGTTTATATTTGCCTTCGTAATTTATGTCAAGCTTTTTAAGTTTTATTGAGCATTTGACACCATTACGTGTGCAAGAAGATTTGCTGATATTGAGTGACCGTACTCACAAATATCGCAAATGAACTAGGCTTTGCAGAAGATCGGCATGGATGTTTGAAATTTTGTTTCCTGAAATGTCTCTGAAAAATAAGGTTAGAATTCCAGAGAATTCTATTGACCTGTGATAGAGTCATCGTCGAAATTGTAGAAGGATGGGTATTAGTAGCCATTCCGACTCTAAAGTACAACAGCGTCATGGTAATAACAACGAAAAACGCTCTCAATTTCATCGTACTCTCTTTAATTAAATTTTCGATCTAACCTCGATCATCTTCAGTTATAGACTACAATACAGAATTGTATACATGTTGCACTAACAGAAAGTAAGTAAAACAGCACTGAAGAAAAGAAAGCTGGTAGACAAAAGCCTGGTCGTGAGAGCGTTTTTCGTTGTTATTAGCGTGACGCTGTTGTACTTTAGAGTCGGAATGGCTACTACTACTTATCCTTCTACAATCTCTGAAAAATGAAGATTGCATTAATGCAGCGGTTGAAGTTTCCACATATATCTGTTATATTTAGAGATGTGTTCCTCGAAAACTTTGGTTTGTAATGCTGAATGGGGCCGACCATATTGGAATGTTTGCACAATGCAAACCACATTTAACAATGCCCATATTTTAACATGTGACCATACTTATCTTTAAGATACCCCTGCCTCAAAACCGCCTTTTAGAAGATGGTGGGATACGCCTGACACACAATCTTTGCCCAGTTCATACATTTGTCAGTTCATTAATCCTAACCTTAATTGTGATTCCTGTAATGTTGTTTGTATTTTGCTTTGTAATTTATGTCAAGATTTTAAGTTTTATTGAACATATGATACCATTACGTTTGCAAGGAGATTTGCTAATATTGAATTTGCATGAACATAGGTGACCGTACTCACAAATATCGCAAATGAACCAGGCTTTGCAGAGGATCGGCATGGATGTTTGAAATTTTGTTTCCTGAAATGTTTCTGAAAAATGAAGATTGCATTAATGCAGCGGTTGAAGCTTCCACATATTTCTGTTATATTTAGAGATGTGTTCCTCGAAAACTTTGGTTTGTAATGCTGAATGGGGCCTACCATATTGGAATGTTGGCACAGTGCAAACCACATTTAACAATGCCCATATTTTAACATGTGACTATACTTATCTTTAAGATACCTCTGCCTTTACACACCCTTTTAGAAGATGGTGGGATAGGGCTGACACACAATCTTTGCCCAGTTCATACGTTTGTCAGTTCATTCCTCCTAACCTTAATTGTGATTCCTGTAATGTTGTTTATATTTTCCTTTGTAATTTATGAAAAGATTAAAGTTTTATTGAACATTTGATACCATTGCGTGTGCAAGGAGATTTGCTGATATTAAATTTGCATGAACATAAGTGACCGTACTCACAAATATCGCAAATGAACCAGGCTTTGCAGAGGATCGGCATCGATGCTTGAAATTTTGTTTTCTGAAATGTCTCTGAAAAAATGAAGATTGCATGAATGCAGCGGTTGAAGTTTCCACGTATTCCTGTTATTTTTAGAGACGTGTATCTCGAAAACTTTTTTTTGTAACACAGAATGTGGCCCCCTATATAGAAATTTATGCACAGTGCAAACCACATTTAACAATGCCCATATTTTAATATGTGGCCATACTTATCTTTTAGATACCCCTGCCTAAACACCGTCCCTTTAGAAGATAGTTGGATACGGCTGTCAGTTCTTTCACTCAGTACTAGACCACCTCATATTTGTATAGCCAAAATTCTGGACTTCAAGCCATGATTTTGAAAGGGGAATAGTAGCATTTGTGGATAGCATTCTAGGTAAAGGGGTAAATTTGCAATTTGTGTGGTTCTAAAGGAAAATCTCGACAGCGAAATATTCGTATTCTGATTACAAAAATTATGAACTTATTTTGCTCTTCGATTAATGTGATTTGCACCGATATTACCTACAGGCAATCAAGATAAAGTAACAGGTCACGAAATGTACCATCGTCAAGTTGTTTTATATTGTTCTTGCTGATGTCTCTGTACAATGAGAACATCGACAAGAAAACAGACTTGTAAGCTGATTAGTTATTAATATTTAAATTTTTCCAACAAACAATGGGTATTATCCCCCTACAGGGTGAGTAAGAAGAAAGACACGCAACAGTGCTTCTTTTAAACGACAATGCAGTCAAGGTATAGACGAGGAGACATCGTTGGGTAGTTCCTCGAGTCGATCTGTGGCCGAATCAATGCAAAAATTTCACTTCAATTAGAAGTATATCAAATACATTTACTTCTGGAAAGTTTGGATGTTTGATTGTATCATTTGCATCATTTAACGTTATTTTTAATTCCCTTCAGTGTGCTTTACATCGATAATTTAACAACATTAACAATGAAAAAGGTCAACTAGTTAGATTTCACCTCACAAACATTCGATGAAGGGCAAAACTAAAAAAGAATTTGTAATTTTCATAACGTTGAATTCTTGAAAAATTCAAATCAAGAGAATTTTCGGCAGCTCGTAGGTCATATTAAAAGGTGTGTGTCGTTTCAGTAGTATCTAACAACACTGCAGGCTGGGATAAACTTAACGTAACACCCCCCCCCCCCACTGGTGTTCGATTAAGATTCGATTAGTAAGACTAATATGATATTAAAATAGAGTTATAGACAAGTTATCCCGATTTATGTCCTTGTAAGTGTACACAAGGTATACTTTACCGCATCAATAAGTCTAACGAATTGACTTTACATCGAACGTCAGAAAGAAGAAAATCTGTGACGTCTCACAAATACCCCCATGTAATATTGCTGGTTTCTACTAAGACACAAGGGATTAACTGCAGCAGTAAAAATTAGTATCTGTCCATGCTTGTATATGTATGCACAGGACAATGTGTGTGTCTTTACGAGTGTTACAATAAACGTTTCTATCTGTGTGCACTGTTTACGAACCAGACACATGCAGTTACCAGTTGCGTTGCATGCACTACATTATATGAAGTGTAAAGGCTACTTTGCGTAAGTACTAAAAACACAACACACATGTGATACATTATTAGAAGGATGGTACAATGACATGTGATAAAGACAAATATGGCTTTGTGGGTGGTACATACTCTAATGGCTCTAATTTTATTTCAGATTATGAAACGATTTTATCTTAGACCCTTTAGGGTACGTGCACGAGTAACAAGACCCTTACGTAAGGCGAGACACTAATCAACCCATGTAGAGTTTTAGCTTGGGAAAATTAATTCGGAAGATTCAAAATAAGCTCTCATTTAACAGCATGAAGAGAGATTATTTTGATTACACACCAGAATCTTTAATGCTCACACGGATTGGCCTGAAGCTATGAACTAGATTCATACCTGCACAAGGATGAATTAAGGCAGTTGCTTGGGTATGTTAGTATGTGTCAGTAAGGGGCTACAAGTATCGTAGTTTGGAAAAAGGATCTGTATGGGATTAGAGAATTCGCCCTTTAAGAGGATTTTGCATAATATGCGTTCAAGCATAACAGGTTTTGTGTTTTCTTGCGTAACTTCTACCTTTTATTTTATAGCCAACATAATAAGGCTACGTGAAATGAGATATTGACGATTAATGTTATCTTCATCAGAAGTCTCCCATTACCTACTTGTGATAATACAAGGCATTAATACTTGCTGTCATTTATAGATGAATTAGGATAAAAAATGGAAACATACAGATTGCTAATACATGTAGGTATTATTTTCACTTCTCAAGAAACAGGTTGGTGCTTAATAAAGAGGAAAATTGAATGTGAGTAAACACCGTAATGAAGCCAACACAAATTACTCCATATCACAATGGGTGGCAATTAGTAAACGCCTCTCCATTTGACCGTCGAAGCTAAGTTGGGAGACATTTTAGAACGAAAAAATCTATGTAGAGTTTTCTTCTTGCGCAATATCTTAAGGAAGATTGAATATGTTACCATAATTTGTTCTGCAATATTTTTGGAGAACATTTGTTGTACCAGAATGGTCAGTAAAACTTTAACAAAGCTGCTGCTCATTTGAGCAACTAATTGAGTAATGAACCAGTGGTCGGGTACTTTAATTGGGGACAGCAGTTTTCCCCTAAAGACTGCGGTAGCTATGACTGATTTGAGGAAAGGCAAATATTGGGTAATGTAGAACGGTCATGTCGAGTCTAGTGGTCTCGTATTCTCTATGTTTTTCATTTGCTACATTTACTCTATGTACATTTGTATCGTTCAATTAAACAGTTGCTTGAGGTGGACACACAAATTTCAGCCCATTCGAGTTAGTAAAACTACATGAAACCCCACCTGTTCTCAGAACAAAATGATCAGTAAAGTGGGGTAACTTTTATGAGCTTGCAAATTGGTTCTGCTTTTCGAAGAAAGTGAACGCTTGGTAAACTATTTTTTACTGAACTTTGGAATATTGTTAGAAATATATTGTTCTACAGAAGGTCAATATGACAAAAACCGTACAATGATCAATTTATCTTACAAATGATGGTTTCTGTAAAATACCATTATGTTATAGTGTATAAAATGACGAATTCTACTAATGACAACTCCGTCTAGCAGCTCCCTGCTCTGGCAGGTGGTGAGCAAAAACCATCTAAACTTACAAGATTGATGTTTTAGTTGGTATACTGTATGGAACGTCCCTCAATCGCATGGCACTACAATCTACTGTAAACATACCATCCTGAAGGTAGCAGTGGCACAGGCTTGTTCTTCCTTTTCCACAGACATCTGAAAACAAATTATTTGAGAGCTTGTTATTGGCATAGCCTAGTAGTAGTACTTTATTGACCAAACAAGTTCAGTCAACAATACAAGTAAAAAATTGCAAAAATACAATCACATGCAGCCGTACAAAAACAAGTTTTAGAAAACGCTTCATTAAGAGAAAATACTACATTCATTATTAACGATACACGTTTTGTAATATTGATGGCGATTTGTTCGACTAAGGCTTTGGGATCTTAATTATTATTCATTTTTCCTGTTTCATACAAAGTAAACGTTAAATGTTAATCACTGTATCAAGTTGTAAATTACTTTTTATGATCAATTTTCCGTCTTCGTAGGTCAAGACTGAAGCGAAAAGCAGCAAGATTATGGAGGCGGTCTTTACAATGGAGGCTGCCATTTTCTTTCTTTTTTCTTGAAATCTGTAATATCAAATTCTTAACAATAAGGTGTCATAATGAAGAATGTATTACTGTGTAATACCGACAAAAATTCTATAAAGTGTAAAACAGAAAAAGCATGGAATAAATCTGTACCTTTTGCCTTTTCACGACCTAGGAATAGGTATCATTGAAACAAAACTGTAAAAGACATACCGTTCATGCAAACGTCAAAGAGCTTACTCCATACTAAATCGTACCTTCCATTTGACGACGATGTTTGTGCAGAGGTTTCCTTGTCGTGGAATCTATGCACTGATGTCAGCTTTACTTGCATGCTCACATGTATAAGTACCCTTTGTATCTTTTCACTTTCATTTCAAAAAATACAGTTATAACAATAGGAAAGATCAGCAATTATTAGCAAAAGTTCAGCAATTATTTAAGCAAGCCCACAATACTCGAATATGATTTACATCAATTAACGATTGAAAAAAAGAATAGACCTTTTTTACTGATAAGCTACAGTAATTTTGTCAGCTCTTTATTACTTATTAAAACTTACAAATTATTTTATAACAAACGCCATAAGTGTGACGCACTACCATGTTAGAATGGTCAGCAAAGTTTTACGAAGAAACACATTTCTGCTAGAAGGTATTGTGAATATTTTGTTAATTGTTTATACTTTGCCATGAAAACTTATTTATACGAAACCAATTGTGCAAGCAGGAAGATAATTTACCGATATTTTGTGGCTAGGTAGGACAGGCTTAAAATGTGTATCCGTTGAAAAGTATGATTTTGCTTTTTGATGATTCAGACCAGGTTCAACGAAATTAAGTACCGTAACTTTCAAGAAATTGACAGTTTGATAAATGAGAAATATTGCCCTAAAGACCCTTCTGGGTATAGTAATGTAATGGAGCCTATCATTTGACAGATACAAACTAGTGCAGATGTATTAAACGGTGATAACGACCGTTTATGCCTTCCGATTGATACCCCAGCCCCACCCCCTTAACGAGTGACTTGCTTAAAAAGTTGTATGGCAACATTGGATAGAGTAAATCGGTGCTTTTTTTTTAAATAACGTCATGTCTATGTAAAAATATGCTCTACCCCTCCTCCTTAGTAAGTAACTTACTTTTACGTTAAGCAATAAGTGCAGTGCATCGATTTTTTTCTAACAACGTCGTGTCTGTTAGAAAGGATTGCGCAATTAGAGGTACCAGATAAACTTTCACACACTCAAATTTGACTATTCATCTTTTCTTAAATAAGTCACGAATTTCCGTCTAATAGGAGAGGAAGACTTCAACGCTTCCTAAGAATTATTCGCTTTCTTCATTCATGGGATCAAAGGAAGCAATATCCCACTTCGTAAGCAACACATAAATGATTTTTTTACTAAGTGAATGTTCCTTTAGCAATTAAGATGGCTTATGGCGTGCTACACTCTAGAAACACCTGGTAAAATTTCACCAGAAACTGGTATTTCTACTGCATCTACACAATCCTGGTTACTTTTACCAGGATTTCCTGGTCTTAAAGTAAATATCTTTACTCCACAATCCTGTTGAAAATCACCAGGAAGCCTTGGTGAAGCATCTTGGTAAGCTTCTTGAAGCTTCTTGCATAAAATATTTCACCTTATTCCTGGTTAAATTTACTAGAAATTCTTCGTTTGTGTATCGGCAATCCTCGAAAGTTGCTGATTTTATACAATTGTCGCCTGGTGAAATTTATCAGCGACTCCTAGTTAAGCTCAGATGTTGGTGAATGTGTAAGTAAATTTCTCTTTTAAAGTGATCAGTTTCTCTTCGTTGGTTGAATTATTTACATAAATAACCTGGAAGAAAATACCAAACGTATAAGACATAACTTTATGTTGATTTATATTTGTTTTAACTTCTTCTAATGGTCAAAAACATCAAAACATTGTTGTATCTTAATTTATATTGGTCATATTATCAAGTAATATTCAAGAAGAAACGTGCTATTGCTTATTCATAAGTCGTCACTGCACTTTGATTGCTCAATCATGAGTTGTGCAGATCAGTAGAGTAGTCAAATGGATTTCAGTCCTCTTACAAACAGTAGTAGATGGATATCCCTTTAAGCCATCTCAACTCAGTACATACTGCTGTAAATATGGAATGTACACTAGACAGGTGTATTGTTTTGTAATTTTAATTGGAGGAGGTGCTAAAAGTAAAATGTAGGTGGCGGGAGGGGAACAATTTACCCTACAATTTAATGAAATCATCCAGCGCATGGACCTGGCATTCTCCTTTCATGTACAAGGTGTGCAAATATTCTCCACTCATCTCATGAAAGTATTGTTATTTGTGATCATCAGTCTGTATAAATTCTCATGTAACGTTTCAACACAGACCACGGATTTAAAAATAAACATTAAAATAAGTACCATGTCGAGACTAAAAGCCACTATTTGTCATGGTATAGATGCTCACTTACAAACCTAATTAAGAAATCATTGACACTGAACATCATACTGTGAGTGACATTTGTATCAGCACTACATGTGGGGAGGGGGCGGGAGCCCGAGGGGCACTCCGTGGGATTTCCCCATTGCCACCCAAAACAATGTTCAGCTGATACACTATTAGTCCTTAAAAAGTCTTAGACCTATCCACTCCACCTCCAAGCAGTCTTCTGAAAACTTGGTACTGCATTGAAGTGCAACATTTGTACTATTCACTTTAACAAATAAAATAATAAAATGTTCAAGGCGATGGACCTACAGCTCTAGATACTTCCACAGAATGGAATCTCAAAAGACCTTATGCATTGTCAATAGCAAAAGCAAACAATTGCACTGTAAACATGGTACGGGATAAATATATATAGTCAGTCCAATTTTTGCAGTAATAATGGATCCAAAGGTTTCGCTATTTAGTTCAATGTATCAAACACTTGCTGGAGAATTGAAAACACTCAGTCTGTACTGCGCTATATTCACCCTCGCAAACTTCTGTAACATTGTTGAGTAGCTGCCGAAATTTCATGTTCAGAAAAATGCACTTTAGACGCTTTCGCATTTAAAAGTAACGCTACATACTGAAATGTATGTTCAACAAGTTGTGGTAGTTAGGCATGAAATATACTTTCATTCAGAATTATGTGTGTTCTTTGTCTTCTTTCTGTCGGGTAATAAGAAGCTGCATGATGTGTGTCATTCACTACCAGCAAATGTTCTTCATGTTCATTATATGGTGTTGCATTGTATCGATTGTATCCTTTGTTAAGGTTAGGTATATATATAATGTTGCATAGGCGTAAGAAGCTATTCGAGACTGGGGGCTCGCCGTCCTGGGGAAAGGTCTAAGAAGTGCCCCGTTGGAAATTTTTGGATATTTGACGGTCCTTAGATGCGATTTTGTGCATCATTTTGGACAAATTTTAAGGTAAATTACTACAAATTTTTGACATTTCTTACAGGAGAGACAAATAAGGGGTTTTCGGCCTTAGATCTAGGGAAGGTGGAAGCATAGTTCCGCCCCACCACATTTTTGACTAGAGTGACTTTACCCCCCCCCCCGCCCCAGCCTCCCGCTTCCTACATCCATGAAATGTTGAAAGATATTTCTTTAATTTGTAATAGTCATGCAATTGCGCAATAATCTGTGATGCTCTTCTTGTACAACTCACATTACTTGTTTTTGTTTCTTTTTAAAGGAGCTGAGTAGCCGCCAAAGTAGAATAAATTCTCGGACCCGCCGACTTCGTTACGTCACATCCGGTTATGCTTCTTGGCTTATCGATTCGATCCGATACCGATACTTATCAAAGCCAAGCATGCAGTGTGTCTGGTATAACAGTACACGTGTTACTGTCGTTGACAGTACTAACGTTAGCCTAACTTAGGCTAGCGTTAGGGCCTAGGCCTACCACGAAAAACAAACTCATGATCGAAAAAACAGTTTCAATACCTGCAAAATCCACAATATTCTTCATGAACCTCCTGCAGATGATGCGCGAAATAGGAGTGTGCCTTTCCACTAGTAACGCTAATATATACATACGTACGTACGTTGTAAGTTGTGTGTACTACATGCCTGGGTAGATGCATCGATCAGAACCAATACAAGTGGAAACGATTCAAAATTGCCGATGCCAGAAGAAAAAGTAACGAACTAGAAATTCAAAAAATAAATTGTAAAATATCTTGCAAGTGTAAAATCAAATAACTCAAGAAATAGTATAGGAACTTTATGGCAAATTTACTTTGCAAGATTATTTTAAATGAGAATATAAAACGCATTAGGATTAATATTTTAAAAATTAGCCCCGCACAGAGGGTAATCATCTCGTTTAGTATGATGTATTTATTTTGGAAGTACGCCACTACTCAGCTCCTTTAAATTAATATGTTTACATAACTTTGAAAGGTTTACTGTCTTCCTGCATAGCATATTGTATGGGGAGGGCTTGTATAGTCGAGTAACCCGTAAGACAGTGATCACATTTCGGGACAAGGTGCAAATGCTTTCGAAAAAAAAAAACAAAGAAAGTAATTTGAGTAGCACCAGTCAGAATGACATCACAAATTATTGCGCACTAAATCTACCATTTTAAATTTTAAAATCAATGATAAATTTCATAAAATGGATTAATACTGGACTTTTCCTTGAAAAGGAGGGGAACGGGGCGGAAGCATACCTCATCCTGAGTTTTTATTATGGTCCTCCCCCTCCTCCACCCTCCTTCCCTCCCCCAGTGGCGGCGCCAGCGTGAGAGCAAGGGAGGCACCCCCCAGTCAGAACCTTTAACCAGATGCCCCCCACTAAGGTCCTGAAGTATAGTGGCCTGATGAAAGAAGTAGCCTAATACATTAAAAGTATTACAAATATTTGCATCGGATAATGTATTATGAACCAAAACATACCTATCCCGAGACTAAATTTCTTTACCTAGAGATATGCTAAAACCTGAGAGCTTTCCGGGGGATTCGTCCCTGGATTCCACCAGGGGCCCTAAGACGAGCCACTGGAACCCACCCGTTAAAGCTCGCACTTCGCACTCGATTTCGTGCAACGCGCGAAAATCTTTTTGCCCCCAACAATTTCTTTTGCCCCCCCCCCTTTGCTCCCCACTTTTAAAATCCTGGTGCCGCCACTGCCTCCCCGAGCGCCCAGCCCCTTGCTCTCTAGGACTTTTAAAAAATAAAAATTTGAAGTTATCCTACATTTCTTGCTGTACAAAAAAACCGTCAGATGACATTTTTATATGAATGTACGCTAAAGAATATTTCCTCTCTGTCGTATACAGTAAGTCACTAAACTTACATATAGTCTAGGCTAGCGTATTCGAGTTAACCTGTTTATAGGTCCCTCCTCATACAACACTGGAATCCACCGAGCACTCAACTCAGTAGGCTACTTAAGTAGGTAATTGCTGGGACCCTTTCAATATTGAGTTTGCATATTCCTTTCATTATACCAACAAGTATCGTATGCCGCCAAATAGCAACTCACTGGTCTGCTGGTTTCCCTGTTTATGTGCTTCAATGTCGGCCCTATAGTGTGCCTACCGCTTTTTTCGTCGCTGTGTCGCGACTAGTACCGTAGGCCTGTATATTTTTGTGCTTGTGCGTCGCATTTCTTACAATGTTAGTTGCTTAAATGGCGGGATACTCAGCAACGACAACTGTGGTTTTAGACTTCCACGTTGCACCGGAAGACATTTGATTTAATTTTAAAACATGAGTAAGCGTTATCTATATGATTATGCAGGAAAATTAAATCAAATATGAAACAACTTCTACACCGACAGTTACCTCGGTAACGTGAGATTGTGGAAAAATTCGAGTAATCCGGCCGTGGAATTAAAAGGTTCTTTTTTATTTTTTATTTAGCCTATCAAAATTATGAATTAGTTTCTATCATGCAATCACCCCTTTTTGTGCAAAGTAACTTCATTTCAATGTTTTTAACTTTGAAAGTAATCTAACTAGTATAAACAGTGTGTTGCCGTGTTGTGCACAGTTGCGGGTTGGGAGCAAATCATGGCCGTCTAATGCTAAAGAAATCGAAGCGAAATTTTATCACATCTGTCTTTAAAGCTGGTGCGCCCCTCCACTCTACCAAAATATTTCTGCCATCGGCCATTGGGCCAACATCTCCCCGGTGGGGTGCGGGGTGGGTAAGCAAAGAGAACCCACACTGAAAAGGGACGGGATAAGGGAAGGATGGCAACAATAGGTGGTGGCCGACGACGGGACTGAAAAGAGAAAACCTTTATACATTGCATTCTTAAGAAGCAGATTTTCCAGAATATATTTATGAAAAGGCCTACCACATAGCCTATACCTGATGTAGCTAAAAAAGCGTTCACTAAAAGTTTCACAGGAGTGGCATACCACTTCACGCCCACACACAACGTCAATGATCATTCCTGTGGGTGCGCTGTCTGGGTACCCTTCAGAGTGATATGCACCCATCACCATTGACCAATAATTGATTGATTTGAAAGAAAACTCTCGGCATTACATAATCGCTTTAATGGTGCCTACTGTACTGACTACTTCGAGGATAGCACAGAATTTCCTACTTATCGATTAAAGTGTGGCTTAGAAAAATTCAGACCAAAAAAAAAAAAAAAAGCTTCCGTGAAACATGTGCATGTAGCAGATTCTGTATACACGACCTTTCGGCGGTGCGAGTATGGCACTTTTAAAATGCCTTAATAAACTAAAAAGATCTGTTTTGAGACAAATATTCAATGTAAGGGAAAATATACCGTACGTTTACTAATTTACCTTTAAGGGTGCCGGGTTACCTATCGCAGTGCTGGCGCGGTGATGCTTAAATAATCAAACAAGATCTGTTCTGAACTGAATTCAAAGTGGAAGGGCGAATAAACCGTGTTTTTGCCTATTTACCTTTAAGGGTGCCGAGTTATGGCGAGAAAAATTTCATCTAATTTTAATTTCCTAACTGGTCATGAGATATAAAGTGCGAAACGTGATGAATGCACGACAGGCGTGCCGTCATGTTGCTTTAGAAATCATTTATTTTCATAACAAAAGTTGCATGCAGACTCTGCACCGAGACATCTTCAGTTCCCTAAAAATGCGTTTGCCAATTACAAGGTGAATAGCTGCCAGGTAACCCGATAAAACTTTCATATTTTATTTAAAAATGACTTAAAAGAGGAAGGCAAAATAATTTCCCTGCTTTTCATTCTTGATTGCTGTTCTCATTCATAATCACACCCATCAACCTATATATGCAGGCAAACAGGCAACATTTCTGCAGATGGATAATGCTGAAATACAACAATGAGACTGAAAGCGCGAAAATTTCGGCAATTTGCGATGGAAAATGGTGCTCTATGGTGCTGTCATAAACAATGAAACACGGAAACGTCTACGGCAGAAGAGAGATAAGCACGGATCACCAACTGTGTAAAACTCTTCAACATTATAATTAATGTTTTTTGTTTGTCGGACAGGGGGTTTGGCCCAGAAGAATAGAACGTTAGTTTAAACTACTGATTTGATGAACTTAATCATCGCAATTTTTTGTTGCAGTGCCCCAAAAATTCGCTTCATTTTGCCCTAATTTTCGCTGAAATATATTAGGTGGCTCCTTCCACCAGCCCCGCCCCGCCTCCCACGCCCATGAAATGGATGATGTAAAATGGTAGTTGTATGGAACAAGTTCGCAGTGAATGCTGAACTGCAATAACAATGACATAAGATAAAAATGTGAAAGTAATTTTAACCTGGGCCACTAACGAATAAAGGCATTAGGAAAATGGTTCAACTGGTATTTTCTTTAAATTGGCCTTATCTAAATATTGAAACATGGAAGCACTACCTGGAGACTAAAAATGCATCAAGTCATTGGCAACTTGAAACTTTGGGGGGGGGGGGGTTAAAGGGGGTTTCAAAATCGTAACATTAGACTACAAAATTGTTTAATTGCGCTAAACATATACGATATTGAAACAATATTTTGATAGTTCCTACTTGATATAATCCCTGCAGAGGAATAATTACGAAGCCTCTAAGGCTACGTGTACGGAATCGTATTTCCATCATTTGGGAAGGCGAACTACACCCAAGTAGACATTTTTTTACATTGCGCAAAAAAAGTAAACCTTATAATACGGAAACTCTATGAAGCGGATGAATTCAGAGTGGAAGAACATTGTATTTTGTCTCGTCGCCATTGATGATTTTTCACCAAGATTACGCAGCGTCTAAATGTTCAGGTGCAAACAGGATAAAACTCGCAAATATTTTGGAAATTTACAGCAATAGAGCAAATAAATCTGAAATTTTCTGCAACGTTTTTCCACTGCTCATATATTTCACAAAAATCATCACAATTAGATGTTGAACATGGCTTGTTGGGAGGAGAGACTCGTGATTTTGGCCCGCATGCACTGGCCAACTGAGTTATAAAAATGTCGTCGTAAGATATAGTGGCTTACTTGTATTGTTATAGGTCTATCTTTATAGCACGTACTGTGTAAAGCACCATTGACATATATAATTAACTAGACACATCAGACAACCGCACGTTTGTTCATGACTTGCATAGACCAAAGGCCTTGACGCAGGGTATGTACGGATCTCCTTTCGAGACGAGTTGTTCGTTTTGAATTTGGTTGACCATAATCCTTCATTTTCAAATCTCAAAGTTTTTCGTATTCTCATTGTCGCCCCTCGACTTAAACTGAAGGATTTTAAATGCTCAAATGACTTCTTGAAACGTACGAACGATGGGAATCTATAAAAACAGATTACGATACCAAAATAATGCATAGAAGAAACTGTCTGATATATTGAAAAAAAAAAATATTCGATTTGCAGCTCCGCGCATGCGGGATAGTCTGAATATTTTTAAATTGACCCAATCTCAAGTGGGAATTTTAAATGATGACCAATCGTTAAGAAGTGATTCTCTGTCACGTCCGAATACAGACAAAAGTTTTTTCAGCAGTTTGAGAAAGGTATTAACAGCTATTAGTGTCACTGGACAGCTGGAGTTGCAGAAGGCGAGTCGAGTAGCGCTAATTCCAGCAGGAGCAGGCGGGGGATCCGGCCAGGAAGCTGGCAGCGGAAAGCCTGTTTGGTTTAGCAACGAGGTAGGCCTATTTAGACGCGGGCGATTTTCGTCGGGAAACTTGAAACTTACTAGGCTATATGCTTAATTTTGAGATAATAAATCGGCATGCCGACGTTTATTAAATTGCCAAAAGTTACGACTTTGAGATTTGGAGGGAAAATTGGGGACCTTCTCAGTGGCGGATCCAGGGGGGTCGTCGGCGTCCGGACCCCCCTCAAATTTTCCAATGTGCCCTTTTTCAAAAAATGTTTTTTTTTCACACTAGCAAAAAAAAAAAAAAACGAGAGTTTCACAGGTAATGACAGTGCTGTCCAATTCCGAGGAGATTTTGGTTACCCCCATCCAGTATCGATCAATCCACTCGTAAAATTCTAGCCATGTATCGCAGAGACTTTCGGCAATATATTTGACTACGGTAGCCTATATTGGCCGCCCCGAAACCCGAACAGTGCAATCGTTTTACAGAGAATGTGACTACAGTATGTCTGCGTGACAATCAGTCATTCTAATTACTTTTCGCTTGGAACCACGTGTGGCGTGCTTGGGCATTCAGAGTAATACAAAACACGCAGATATTACGTCTTACTCACTAGCTGTATGCAACGTATTACTATTGGGATTTAATATTGATTCCAAAAGGTCACTGCTAGTCTTTTGGTCTTACAAAATAATGATCTGTTCACACTCCATAAACGCTACATCTACGAAACCTTCCCTCCACCCTCTAGTATCCATCCTCTCGTGAACAAGAGAGAGTAGGTAGGCTAAATACGTTTCGCTATGATATTTATAGTCTGAAATTACTCTCTTCTTTTATAGTGTTGCCCTAGTGATGGGAATAAAAAGCCAGTCTTAGGTAAAGTCCACAGCCAAGAGTTGACCAGAAGTCACAATAGACAAATCGTTGTTTGTCTCATTTTAAAAGTACTATATAAAATCACCACCAGGTCAAATAACGCAATGTCAGTCGGTTCAATTTTTTGACGTCTTTGGACCGATGACCGGTCTGCTGTCGCAAATGAAGAGCAAACATTCGACTTCAGTCATCTGTTCTGACAGAGTGCTTTTGACAGTCGCGCCGCAACTATATAGGGAACACAACATACAGTATTTTAACCTCCTCATCCAGTCGAGATAGAGGTAGCGCCAGGTGGGGGAAGGGTTCATGCCCCGCCGTCGGGGAAGGCTGACCCCCTATCGGAGAAGTTTTACAGTTTCGTAGGGGAGTCTTAGTCGAAAGTACGCAGTCCCTGACGACAACTAATCGACGGTTTACCTGTTTTTTGCTCTCAAGAGGATAATTTCTGTAATAAGAACTCAAAATTTTCGGCGCGCTACGCGCGCTGTAGAGTCACTCTATTTTTTCAATAGTTCCATTCCACATAGCAGGATAGCACAAGTCCTGTCCACCTTACCAAGTAACATATGGGCAGAATACATAGTTTATGTAAAGGTCGTAACTTTCATCCCATATCGCAAAGCCTAGTTGGTGTTCTCTTGTGTGTGTCATGCGGTACAGTCAGTTGGTGAGCGACTAACGGAGCAAAGTTTGGCTATTTCATCGTGTAATCCAGGTGGTTTCGATACAATGTAAGTTACACCCGATACGGTCTACAAACCCTACAGTTCTTTTTTTCGTTTCGTCATATGTTTTATGTGTAAGCCTATCAAAAAATTTCGCCCGCTTCGCGCGCTTTTCAATTTCACGATCCAGATTCAAAGAACACTAACAGTGCGCAACTCGGATCATGAAGTATTAAGTGATATAATGCAAAATATGCCTGCAATTGCATGGGATAATGAGTCTCCCACATTTGCCCATCTCATCATACCCTCGAAATAGGAAATGTCGGAACTTGGGGTAGCTGACATGGCCCGGCCCCCTGTTGGAAAAATTCTGCCGCCACCCATGGTCAGTTTACTTATTTTGGCATTCGTAAGGGTAATTTCTGGGATAAAACCCAAAATTTTCGGTACGCTTTGTCCACTCTTCCTCAGTTCAGTTATACTTATAGCTAAATATAGTACAAACCCTTTCCACCTTTTCAAGTTAATAAGTAGAATACATGGATTTATGTAAATGTCGGGAATTGAATCGCATTTCGCTAACCCTGGTTAACGTTCACTTGTGTCTGTCGTACGGTACGACTAGTGACTCGAGGAGGAAAGTACAATAAATTTATGCCCGATAGGGCCCAACTGTCCGCTCAAATGTTCTATATAAGCTTTAAATTAGTACAAATTCTTATAAGTGTAGGCTTACCCAAAAAATTTTCGCGCGCTTCGCGGGCTTTGCAATTTCACCGTTTAGATTCCAGGTTTTGATTCCAGTTTTTGCATGTCTCTTGGTTTATCCTTTCTTTGTCAATATGCGGTAAGTTGTGTAATCGCTGACGTTTATGGGAACCAAAATTTAAAAAAAAAAAAAATGAATGTGCCCTTTTAATGTTGGACCCCCCATCAGAAAAGACCCTAGATCCGCCCCTGCTTCCTGCCGCCGTCAATGTAAAATGAACGAATTCACGTCCATCGTTAAAACAACACAGCGGTATGTGTAAGTAGCCTACCGGGGCACTAGCACTTGGATCATTAGGGTATGTACGGTGGCTCAGTACAGCAAGGGTGAGGAACCTCCGGCATGTGGGTTCGTTTAGCCTCCGGCCCGCGAGACCACTAATTCATCTGGCCCGCTAAGCAACTGATAAAAATAAATTCAATTCACTTGAATAATAATATCTTTAATAATAATCTTTAAGTCCTCGATCGGTACCCACTGTTTTATCATGCTTAGCTACCTGCACTTTCAGGATATTTTACGTAAAACAACTCCATAAGTTCATGAACTCTACTGCCATGAGCTTACTTATAAAAATTAAAATGTCTCTGGCGCGCGGTTAATTAATATGCCTTATGTTCCATCTCCTTTCTCCCGATTGAAAAACAACTCCCACACCTCTTTCTCGGAGAGGCTACGTCGGATTTGCCATGCAAATTCAATTTCTAGTTAATGTAAAACGTTGCAATGACTGAAAATGCTTGACAAACATGCATGAGGCTGTGATGGCTAGTTAAAGACTGGATGGATACACAATACAGATATACACATCGCGATCGTTCTGCACAGCTGCAAATTTCGTCAATAAATTCCAGCTCGGGTAACGTGAACCTTAGTGCTTCTCTCTTCATATTCGAAACAGGATGGGTCTAAAATTATATGATGTCCTGGTGTGCTGTTCTCTTTATGTTTTATAGGCTTCACACCCCCAATAATTTCCCCATTGACTTACACACTACATTGGCTCTGTTTCGAGGCCCCTGCAGCCTTCTCAAAGTTCACAGCTATTTCAAGCTACACCTCACATGAAAGCTGAGAAGTTTGCCAATCATGGCATTACAAAATTTTTATATCATGGCCGTTTAGATTTTGAGCTAGAAGGAGTTGAAGTTTTTATAGGGTACACCCACCCCTAGTTCTCCTCAATATAACAGAAAATGTCACTTTTGGATATGAATTTTTAAAACAGTCTAAATCACCTTCAATCCACCCCAATTTTTCAATATGCACACTTTCAAATGTTGTCTTCGAGATTCATGGAGTTTTATTAACCACTGGGCGGGTTATCATCACAAAATTTGGTATAAACCGGCGTTTAAAGTACTACTTTTTTGAGGGGGTACACTTGACGCTCACCAACATTACGATAATGGAGTTGTGAGGCCTTAAAAGAATAAAAGTTTGGGAGTTGCCACCCAAATTTTGCCTGAGCATTCCTGGTGTGATGCTTACTAATGCCTTCAAGTTGCTTTCTGTTTTCATTTGTCCTATTTATAGAAATGGGAAACTGTCATAATGGCCTACTTATTCATTTTTGTGCACAATTTCCCACACACATTTGTACTGTGGAGAATATTGACATACATGGGAAAGCCTTCTCTGCGGCGTTTCTTCTGCTGCGAACTGAGCCAAGCTGACTTACCATTCATCCCGGGATACATTGGAAGCTGCCGGACTATTCTGTTGTTGAAATCCCTGTGCTTTTCTCTGTTAAATCGAGCTGGAAGTGGGAAATATGCAAAATTGTAAGAAATCTGCAAAGGACACAAAAAAGGATGCTCTGAAATATATCCAAATTTCACAGAATGCAGGGTTAAACTAAACTGGGTGTAACTTAGGGCATATAAGTATACATTCCAATGCAGTTTAACCCCTCACCCCCCCCCCCCTCTGTCAACTAAAAGGGTCAAATTTAAACACTTTGCAAATAGAGGGCGCTATTCTCTTTCTGTAAAGAGCCTTTTTCAAATTTCAAATTTCAACTGACAATCCAACAACGTTTGTTCTACAAAAGCTGGAATACAGAATTTCTTGCGGAATGAACTCTACATTTGCTTTTTTCACAGCTCAGTGAATTTTATGGTACTGTAGGCCTATAAGGCAGAGAGGAACAAGGAAAAGGGAACAAACCATGGCCAGAAGAAAAGGAATGAAAGGCAGAAAGTCCACTGCTTTCAAGCTTCACAACAAGGAAGCCTGCAAACCTCCAACCCAAATATCCAGTGAATGTTCTGAGGATGCTTCTGACAAAACATATGTGAATCCTACCTCGTATAAGAGGTTGCCTCAAAACGAGTATAACAGGATAGTTCTCTCACCAGTTCAAAGTGAAGTAAAATATCTTTCTCAACATGCTATGCTACTTAGAACTCTTGCTCAGCCCAGCAAAGGTAAGCTGGATGAATTTGAGGAAAGTGTTCAAGCTGAACTGAAATGTAATGCATTTTGCAAAGTTGATGGATACAGGTTAGTACACCTGGGGATTGCAACAAGCGCTATTCAAGCAGCTGCCCTTTCCCACCAAAGAGAGCATCCAAGTTGTAGTGGCCTTTTAATACCTTTGGCTGACTGCAAAGTTAAGAGGGGGGCCGGAGTTGAAGAAGTTTTTGGATGCCCTGTCTGTCACTACAAGGGCAGTAGAAAAGCCTTATTTAAAGAAATACCTCAGCAAAAGCCTGGTAGAAATCCTTGCGAACTAAATGTTGCTTTGCAGTTGGCCCTGCACAATACCTCCATCTCAACTGTAGGGGCACAGAGATTACTGAGTTGTCTAAATTTGACCAGTCCTACGTCAGTTAACTTGCAGAAGGCAGCCAAGGGGTCGGTCCAGTACTGGAAGAAGAAAATGAAAGAGATATGTCAGAGAAGCGTAAATAGTGAGGGATACACTACAGGCCAGAGGGATGCCTCCAGACACACCGACACATCAGATCGACCGCGCTGGATCAAAGTTTGTAATGTGAACACAATCGGTAGATCAAGTGACACCGGATCTCCGGTTTATTTCTTCCCGGCGTGCATTCGCTTAGTAGCATCCGATCAGTAGGACCGGTCTAGTTGGTTCTCATAAAACCTCTTTAACTGTCAATCTTTGAACGACTCACTTTCCTCCAAAATAGTGGAATTTTTAAAGCTTTTGTTTATATCATGTATAACATGATCGGGTATTTTTCCCTAAGAAATATCACAGTTCAGGGACCCCTTTTCACTTTCATTCAGATAATTAATACCTTATGATCTTTGCGAAGTTATGTCGTGGAATAATACCATACCGTGGAAATGAATAGTGCTTTGCTGCGCATAGTATGTAGTAGTGAATAATCTGTATGCTACACGCACGCGTGTGTGTTGGTGTGGTACAGTTCTTTTCCTTCAAAAATCTTTCACAAATTAACAAACTTTTTGTGCGTTTGGCGTACTTTAATATTCGGTTCTATAATTCTTTAATCCTTAACAGCTTTAATACCGGTTTTACAACAGTTCTAATGCAAACGTTCGGCCCGCTTCGCTCGCAATTGCCACGGTTTACTACTCCATGCTCCAGTGGCACCGACATGGGGGAATGGATACGAATGCCCCCTTATCGATTTCCAGTTTTCCTCAAATTCTTTTTGGCTATATTCCTGTAGGGTAGGGTGAGGGGTGTCTTCGACCGATTCATTAATCTATTTTAATATTTTTTGTCACAAATGGTTCCCTAACTACCAAAAGTCTTGCGCACCCCTCTCTCTTCAGACGTTACCTTAAAGGGGAATTTTCATGATCCCAGACAGTTCCAATTCTCCCAACTATGCATCTTCTAGCTCCTCCCATAACTGTATGAGGCTCTTCCTTGTGCAAGAATAAACCTGTTTCATTGCTTAAGGTCATGTCCTAGTGAGCATACAAGGCTATAAAATGTAATAAAAGTACTCTCTCTGCCTTGTGTGGAATGTGAGCTACTCTGCATCTTTCAAATTTTCAAACTTTGATGTCAATCAAAGAGCAGTCACCAACTGAGAATTTTCATATACATACACTAAAAATATACTTTGGGGTGATGACAGCCTGTCTTTAAAGTTGCCCTTATTACCAATACATTCTGATAACAACTCCGGAGAAGCACAGCAGCAAAAGTTGAAAGCTTTGCACGAATCATCAGTTAGTTGACTCGCTCTGTGATTTGCAGATAGGTTTTGTTGGGGAATTGAAACTCTCTCGATGTACTTTTCATTTACTGTTTCATTTAATGAGTTCATAATAAAGTATAATTTGCTTGTCATTTTTTTGGGCTACTGCTCACCGGTGTATGCTGTCCCACAATCATGAAAGAGAAGCGTTAGAATGGTAGAGAGGGATGTTCGAGATAAAAGTCTTCAAGATGTTTTCTTTGCTAAGCTTAATTTATCCAAGGGGGTGTGTAAATTGATTCATAACATGTGTCCAAAAATTTTTAAACCTTTAACGTCCAAAATAAAGTGGGCGTTTGATTTAAGTGAGTGGGATCTGAATTGGAATGGGATGTATGTAAGCTCTTTTAAATCATCATTGTCTCCCACACTCCGGTATTTCCAGTTTAAGATTCTTCAAAGATATCTAGCAGTCAATAAATTACAAGCTCAAATGAGCATATTTAACTCGGATCTCTGTACTTTTGGTAAGGAGGAGACCGTAGATATTCAGCACCTTTTTGGGATTGTATTAACGTATCTCCTATTTGGGGGAAGGTCAGGTAAATTTTCTTGAAAATATTTTTCATTTAGCTAGAAAGGAAATTATTTTAGAGCTTTTTTTAAACTGGAATTTTAAAGTATAACCTTGTGATCCTCTGTTCTAAATATTATGTTTATACCTGTATATGGAGAGAAGTTACACCTACCTACAAAGCTTTTGTGAATATTTTAAGATTGTGTTGAGAAAAAAAACCTGTTGCTACAATGCCAATAAGATAATTATTGTTCGTCATTATGGATTATGTATTTAGTTTATGTTGTTGATTGTATATTGCTGTATTGTTTTAACTTGATGGAATGAATATATAAATATACATAATGAAGAAAAAATGCCAATCACAACGCACGTTTCATATATTTGTCAAATGAGGAGCTACTCGTATCTATTTGCAGAACGAACGTACGTTCTTTTGCTTTGCTTTACCTTGTGCTGCGTTTTCACTAACGAGACGGCATAAATAGCTGCGCAAGCTACCTACAATCATACGTCATCTGCCTGTGTAACCACAAACGCGTCGAGAGGCCATTTTTTACGAATAATTCTGATTAGAAGTGATCTTATGCCCGTAGTTGTGCCCGAAGAGATGTTGGATGTTTTTTTCTCATCCAAAGACGTGATTGAAAGAAATCAGAGGAGGTTCACAGTGAGCGCAAGAGTGTAGAAATAGGCCAAGTTTTGAGATAATTGACCTATCTTGTTAGCATATATATATATATTTATATATATATATATATATATATATTTATATATATATATTTATATATATATATATATATTATATGAGAAAAATCCACGTATGCTCCATGTAATATAACAAATAATAAAACACATTCCAAAGATGACATAATAAGAGCACAGATACGATAAAAACAGCGTATATTTCGGACACTCCTGTGTCCTTCCTCAGCGCAAAATGGCAAGTGAAAAATTACAGCATTTTTCAAACTTAACAGTAAAACAAGTACAGACCAAAACAAATGATAGACAAGCAGGTTTAGTTGACCTTGGCAGCTTGGGAAGGGTTATTAATTACAAAGGGGAAGTCACTTAAGATGCCAAGGTCCTTGTATAGGCCCCTAATATGAGTTGACAGTTTAACGACCCACTTGCTCTCAGATTTGAGGCGTTCGTTGACAGATTGGTAATTTGAACCGAGCAAAATACACTTCAGATTTGAAATGGAATGATTCGGTTCACCACAGAAATGTTTAGCAACGGGGAAATTAACAGATTTATCCTGAATAGTCTTCTTATGGTTATTGAATCTAAATCTGAATTTATTGCTTGTCTGCCCGACATAGTTGCCTTTGTCGCATATATTACAAAAGAGTAAGTAAACCACATTGGGTGTATCGCAGTCAAGGGGAGGAGGACGAACAATGCACTTTGTGCCGGGAGGGGTAAATTCTTTGTCTGTAATAATAAAATGACAGACCTGACACCTCGGTTTGCTACATTTTGCGTTGCCTATGTTACGGGCACCAAGCAGTCGGGAAGATATGAGTAATGTTTTGAGACTGGGGGCTGACGTCTGGCAGTTAAAGGGGGGTCATTGAATAACTCAGATATAGAAGAATCAGACTTAAGAATACTGTAATCTGAACGTATGGTTTTATGTAGCCGTTCAGTTTTGGGAGAATAATCAAAGACAAGGGGGATTCGAGAATTTTCAACCTTTGGTTTATAAGTCAGAAGTTTGTCACGTGGGTAAACAGAGGCCTTACGTATTTCTTCCTTGATAATGAAAAGGGGATAATTGTTGTTAAGAAAATATCCAACAAGATTGCATATGTGCTTGTTGTATTCAGACTGAGAAGAGCAGATACGTCTTATTCTTAGACATTGTGAAAAAACAATAGCGCGTTTAACGCTAATATGATGGGAGCTGAAAAAATTAAGGTAACCGTGAGTGTCGGTAGGTTTACAAAAACGCGTGGTCGCTATGGAACTGTTGCCTAATTTGACCAGCACATCAAGAAAGGAGATTTCCGTCTCGGAGTAATCAAAAGTGAACTTAATGGAAGAGTGAAAGTTATTACAAAACGAAAAAAAGTCATTTAACGAAGGTAAGCCATGTGGCCATAAGAAGAAAATGTCGTCAATATATCTGAAATAATGTAACGGTTTTAAGGGGTAACCGGCTAGCATCCTTTGTTCGAGGTCAGCCATGAAAATAATTGCATAACTGGGAGCCATTCTACTACCCATGGCAGTCCCAGATGTTTGTACAAAGTGTTGACCATTAAACTCAAAATTGTTGTGAGTTAAAATAAATTCAACGATAGAAGTAAAGTCGCTAATGAACGGTCGTGAGAAGTCGTTAGCAGCAAGAATTTTTTGCATGCTGCAATACCATCGTCATGCGGTATGTTGGTATACAGGGCGCTAACATCCATAGTAACCAGGAGCGAATTGGGTGGGGGAGACCTAATGTCATTGAGAATCCTTAGGAAATGAGTGGTATCTTGGATATAACTAGGAAGGGAAGGCAACAGAGGGTTAAGAATGCTGTCTACGAAGCCGCTTAAATGTTCAGTGAGTGTGCCTATACAAGATACAATAGGTCTACCGGGTGGGAGAATATCCAACGTTTTTGCCAAGTCAAAAATCTTACGAGGGCTAAGTTTGTCCGTATCTAGCGGATCGTTTCTACTAACGGAAGCTAATTTAGTTTTAACTAGTTTTGAAACCTTATGTAACTTAGGAATAGTGTAAAAGATACCAGGACTGGGTGAAGAAGGAATGTACATATTTACCTCGTCAGCTAATTCAGAAGAAAAGGTATTGATCATGGATTTAAGCTCTTTCTTGAACTGTGCACATGGGTTATAAGTGAGCTTCTTATAAAAACTAGAATTGTTAAGTTGAGATTCTGCCTCCTTGATGTAGTCCACAGTGTCTAATATGGTGACCGCACCCCCTTTGTCAGCTTGTCTTATAACGATGTTACTGCTGGATTTGAGATCTCTTATGGCCACTCGTTCTTCACGTGAAACGTTTTGAGCTGAGCTTGATACCGCATGACGATGGTATTGCAGCATGCAAAAAAATTCTTGCTGCTAACGACTTCTCACGACCGTTCATTAGCGGCTTTACTTCTATCGTTGAATTTATTTTAACTCACAACAATTTTGAGTTTAATGGTCAACACTTTTTACAAACATCTGGGACTGCCATGGGTAGTAGAATGGCTCCCAGTTATGCAATTATTTTCATGGCTGACCTCGAACAAAGGATGCTAGCCGGTTACCCCTTAAAACCGTTACATTATTTCAGATATATTGACGACATTTTCTTCTTATGGCCACATGGCTTACCTTCGTTAAATGACTTTTTTTCGTTTTGTAATAACTTTCACTCTTCCATTAAGTTCACTTTTGATTACTCCGAGACGGAAATCTCCTTTCTTGATGTGCTGGTCAAATTAGGCAACAGTTCCATAGCGGCCACGCGTTTTTGTAAACCTACCGACACTCACGGTTACCTTAATTTTTTCAGCTCCCATCATATTAGCGTTAAACGCGCTATTGTTTTTTCACAATGTCTAAGAATAAGACGTATCTGCTCTTCTCAGTCTGAATACAACAAGCACATATGCAATCTTGTTGGATATTTTCTTAACAACAATTATCCCCTTTTCATTATCAAGGAAGAAATACGTAAGGCCTCTGTTTACCCACGTGACAAACTTCTGACTTATAAACCAAAGGTTGAAAATTCTCGAATCCCCCTTGTCTTTGATTATTCTCCCAAAACTGAACGGCTACATAAAACCATACGTTCAGATTACAGTATTCTTAAGTCTGATTCTTCTATATCTGAGTTATTCAATGACCCCCCTTTAACTGCCAGACGTCAGCCCCCCAGTCTCAAAACATTACTCACATCTTCCCGACTGCTTGGTGCCCGTAACATAGGCAACGCAAAATGTAGCAAACCGAGGTGTCAGGTCTGTCATTTTATTATTACAGACAAAGAATTTACCCCTCCCGGCACAAAGTGCATTGTTCGTCCTCCTCCCCTTGACTGCGATACACCCAATGTGGTTTACTTACTCTTTTGTAATATATGCGACAAAGGCAACTATGTCGGGCAGACAAGCAATAAATTCAGATTTAGATTCAATAACCATAAGAAGACTATTCAGGATAAATCTGTTAATTTCCCCGTTGCTAAACATTTCTGTGGTGAACCGAATCATTCCATTTCAAATCTGAAGTGTATTTTGCTCGGTTCAAATTACCAGTCTGTCAACGAACGCCTCAAATCTGAGAGCAAGTGGGTCGTTAAACTGTCAACTCATATTAGGGGCCTGAACAAGGACCTTGGCATCTTAAGTGACTTCCCCTTTGTAATTAATAACCCTTCCCAAGCTGCCAAGGTCAACTAAACCTGCTTGTCTATCATTTGTTTTGGTCTGTACTTGTTTTACTGTTAAGTTTGAAAAATGCTGTAATTTTTCACTTGCCATTTTGCGCTGAGGAAGGACACAGGAGTGTCCGAAATATACGCTGTTTTTATCGTATCTGTGCTCTTATTATGTCATCTTTGGAATGTGTTTTATTATTTGTTATATATATATATATATATATATATATATATATATATATATATATATATATATATATATATGAACAGTGTGTATACGGCTTCTAGGCCAGATTATCTTTAAAGAGTGCTCTACTTATGAAAAGGAGCAATATGCAATGATTACAAAAACGTTAGATAGATTATGTTTTCGCCATTTTAATTCCGACAGTGTTCCGAAGAGGTGTTTACACCACCTCCTCTCATCATGGAATTATCCTACTCAGTAACGGTTTGAAAACATCTCGTATGCGTAATTGTTTGCCCGCACTTCATGACTGCGCGCGGTTGTCTAGGTTACGCCGGTAAAGTTTGTTAGTTGAATTTGGACGCATGTCGGCACGTGCTGACTATCTCAGATCTTTGATTTAGAGACGCCATCTCTGGATGGCAAATTATGAAGAATTTCTCCATCGTACACAGAATACATCGTTTGCTAGCATTCGAGTATGATGGGGGCATGGCCCAAAACTTTCCACTGGATTTTGAAATCCGTGTTACCGTGTCAGAGTCCAAACATGTTTTGACAGCTCTGTTTGGTTCCTGAACTTTTCTTTAGTGAATGATTGCTGGTGTTTCGCGAGTCTGAGTTTAAAGTTGTTCTCAGTCAGCTCTACATATGTCTCCTCGCTGTCATTGCTTTTCACGGTGGCTTGCTACACAACGTTTGCTGTTCTGCACTTTCCGTCTAACGGGCAATCGCTTTCATTCTTGCAGTTGCACGGGTTGGTGTCAGGTGCGGACATTTCGGCCTTCATGATTTTCTTGTTGTGGGCATCCACGATAGATTTCATATTTGGCATGCAGCTGTAGGACAGTTTAAGTGTATTCTTATTGAAAATCTTCTGTGGTGCGTGTAATTTAGGGAACTTTCGGTTACGATTTTCAAGAACTGTCGCCCGACGTTGTTATTTACCCTCAGATCAAAGGGTGGGTTGAACCATGTGATATTTCTTTGTCTGACTCGGTGTTTGCGTTTTGTTTCTTCCTTTGTATTGTATTTAAGAATGCAATAGTGTCCACTATTGTTCAGTGCGTTCTGGTATTATTGAATGGATTTCTTGAATTCATTCTCGTTGGATGAGATGCTAGAAAGTCTGTGATTAATGCCTTTAAGGCCCTGTCACACTATAGCGTATGAGAGAAACGTATGAACTGCGTATGAAATTCTTCAAATACGCACATTTTTTGAGCGTATGAACGGAAACTTTCGACAACTGTCGTTGAAGGACGTATGAATAGCGTGTGAATAGCGTATGTATACCGTATAATTGGCGTAGAGGTAGCGCATGCGTAGCGTGTGCGAGCGTATTTGAGCGTATGTCATCTTATGTCAGCGTCAGTGGAGCGTTCACAAACGTATGAGTAGCGTGTGCAAGCGTATGCGAAACGTATGCGAAAAGTATGTCTAGCGTATGAGCAGCGTGCTCCGAACTTTCTCTTTATCCCTGCACTAGACATAGGTTACAATGACGTTGCTGGTGCGCTTTCCATACGCCAGCTTTACTGACCACCTTCATGCCACCGTATGAGAAGCATACTTGACCTATGAGTAACGTACCTTTAGCGTCCCTCCAGCGTATTCAGCGTATGCTGAACGTCTGCGTAACGTATAATTCATACGCTCGCATACGCCGAAAATTTTTGAACATGCTCAAAATTTTTTGGCGGCCTCGACGTATGCGAACGTACACCGACGTATGCCAGCGTGCTTGAAACGTATACGACTTATGCCTAACCTACCCCCAGCGTATATCAGCGTATGACACCGTATGACCAATTTTTCTCATACGCACGCATACGCTACTAGGATACGCTATAGTGTGACAGGGCCTTTAGGGATTGTACTTATGACGTTGGGGGGGGGTGGTTGCTCTTCGCATTTACATACAGTGGGGTGTTACCTGGTTTGAGGTAAGGTTTATATGTTCCGGGATGAAATTCGAGTGTGACGTCGAAGAAATTCACTACTCTTTTATTGGCTTCAGTCGTGATGCGAATCCCGTTTTTTATAGCATATATATATATATATATATATATATATAGGGTCGAAATACTGCGGAGCACTAGAGTAGTATGTAGGTCGATAAAGGTTGTAAAAAGTGCTTAAAGTTTGCGGAAAATTCCACGACGTTTCGAGTATAGACTCTTCATCAGGTGGCAAAGAAATGCAACTGAATAACAAAGAAGTAGAAATAGAGAAGAAACACATTGAAGAAAGGCACGAACAAACCGGTCGCACAGAACGAACACGGTGTAAAAAAGCGAAAGAAGGCTGAAAAAACTGGTAAAAAGTAATGAAAAGGGGAACAGGTTAAAAAAGGTCCATTCTAATGTTAAGACCGTGTGGGGAGAGGGTCCCGAGTTTCACGATAAGCCGGTTTTCGGCGGTCTGACGATCACGGTCAGAACCTCTGCACATTAAGGCTGCAGTAACGGCCAAGTCTTTAATTGAGCACGGTGATGGGGGGTTGAAATGAGTGGCGACCGGATAACCTTGAAGGTTTTGTTTGATGGACCTGAGGTGTTCAGTGATTCGGTCAGCCAGGCGGCGTTTGGTTTCTCCCACATACAGGCAATTGCAACGTCCACAAACTAAGATGTAAACCAAGTTTGTGGAAGTGCAGGTGAAGTGTTGGTTCACACTAAATTTAGTGTGAACCAACACTTCACCTGCACTTCCACAAACTTGGTTTACATCTTAGTTTGTGGACGTTGCAATTGCCTGTATGTGGGAGAAACCAAAAGCCGCCTGGCTGACCGAATCACTGAACACCTCAGGTCCATCAAACAAAACCTTCAAGGTTATCCGGTCGCCACTCATTTCAACCCCCCATCACCGTGCTCAATTAAAGACTTGGCCGTTACTGCAGCCTTAATGTGCAGAGGTTCTGACCGTGATCGTCAGACCGCCGAAAACCGGCTTATCATGAAACTCGGGACCCTCTCCCCACACGGTCTTAACATTAGAATGGACCTTTTTTAACCTGTTCCCCTTTTCATTACTTTTTACCAGTTTTTTTCAGCCTTCTTTCGCTTTTTTACACCGTGTTCGTTCTGTGCGACCGGTTTGTTCGTGCCTTTCTTCAATGTGTTTCTTCTCTATTTCTACTTCTTTGTTATTCAGTTGCATTTCTTTGCCACCTGATGAAGAGTCTATACTCGAAACGTCGTGGAATTTTCCGCAAACTTTAAGCACTTTTTACAACCTTTATCGACCTATATATATATATATATATATATATATATATATATATATATTTATATATATATATATATATATATATATATATATATATATATATATATATATATATATATATATATATATATATATATATAGGGTTGTTCCTGTTACACTTTGAAAGTAACTCGTTATAGTTACAGTTATTTCCATAAAATTGTAGCTATAGTTACAGTGTTGAAAAAGTAACTAGTTACAGTTACTTTTGACTGAAAAGTAACTTGCTAAATTTCAAAAGTAACCAGTTACTTCAACGTGAATATACGGTACCTTGTCCGAATGGGAAGGGGGGCATAATGAGAGGACCGACGCCTCATTTTTGCGGTAAGTCTGAGGTATTCCCCAAAGAAAGACATTGATGCAAGCTGATCTTCACTGGGGATCCAGGCCGAGGTTCTTAATGCTAATCATGCGGCAGAGAATCAAAATACTGTGTCGGAAAAGCAAACCACTTAATAGACAAATTTTGGTTATATCTAAAAATTTTCCAGCTACGACGGTACATTTTAAAGATGGAAATCTGTATAATCCCATCACAAAAAGTAGGCTAATTTAGAGATGCTAACGGCTATAAAAGGGGAAGCATGGGGTTTAAGCATTGACTGAAGTCTTCACCCCTCGTGGGCATAAAAATGGTAATACTATGCTTATATTGTGTAGGCTTACGATAAAACTTGAAAACCTTACGGGCTTATGTGGGGCAAAGTGATAATTCCTAAAGCATAAATTTCAAGTTTCACTTTGTGTCGATATAAAACAATGAATAAAAATTAGTTTACACATGCAAACTGTTTGTCCATAATATTCATTTTCCCTTTACAATAGGTGAAACTTAAAGTATGGCACTTCTCTCCTCTTTCAATTAGTTTGTTACGATACTTTTAACGCCATTGGCCATTTCAATATTCTGCTGTTTCCAGGCTTAGACTAAACTTACTTGGCCTACTATTCCAGTAACAGGAGTTACCGACATTACAAAGGATGTGAAAGTCCCCCCCCCCCCCCGTCAGAAATGTGGCGAGGCAGAATTCAAGGACGAAAACCCCGGTATTTGTTCCCTATGTAACCTATGTCAAAATTTGCACCCGATAATTTTGTTTTAAACTTGTCCAATATTTTTAACCAAATGGCATCTATAAGAAACCTCATATATTCATCCACTACCTTAAGACCCCTCGGCTCGGGACGGCGGTCCAAAACAACGTTCAACCCCCAGTCAAGAACAGCTTCCTACGCCTATGTTAAAATGTACACAGACGTTTGGTACCGTATCATAAACTGGACTCCACTGAACACACGGACCCCGCGGACTCAATGCCGGTCTCGAGTGCGTTTTACTGGACAAGGAATTGGCCCGGAATAGAAGGTTCCGGAATCGAATTAATTACGGAATGTGATGTAACTTGACTTGGACTCGCAGTTCATAACAGCCGAGTTCTCAGATATGAAAATACCTTAAAAGTGTTAAGGTTCCCATTGTTATTTGTGAGCAATGCACAGATGTAAAGTATTGTCACACACAATCAACAAAATAACTAAGGAGGCTAGACTATGGAAGTGAGTCCAAACGCTGTGTTCATGTTCAATAGAATTAAAACATCTGTATGTATGATATGCTATACATTGGCAAATAGATTGGTCTCGAAATCAGTGGCCTCACAAGGGTTATTTGCAGGGGGGAGGTCAAATGACTTAACATGATCCCCGGGGACGCACTACCTGTCTGCCCCGTCATCCCCTGTGGGAACTCAGCAAACTCTTATTTAAGGCCCAGCTGGCGGAGTCGTTCTTGCAACAAAAGAACATGACCGCATCATACAGCTCAATTTAATTTCAATGCTCTAGCCGTCACGAATTAACAATTCACCGGAGGCGGAGGGGCGCGAAAAGTACACAAGCTTTCATTTTCCTTTTCCTTCATTTTCCATTTTTCTATCTTTTTCTCTATTTTTTTCGTCTACTTTTCTTCTTTTTTTTTTTTCGTCCGCCTTCATTTTGCGCCCCTGGTCCATGCAGTGAGAGGCAGCCCCTCCCTGCCCCCTTTATTACGCCACTGCTCGGAATCGGTGCCACTGGAAACAGAACTGGTTGGAACTTGAGGGACACGACTCAGAACTTGCACAAACTTCGAGCATCTGGAATTGGAGTTGGCTCAGACTCTTATAAGGTGGATTTAGGTCCTGCCTTTAAGTCTCCAAAGGCACTGATTTTAAACATGCAAAGTTAGCCTAGTGTTTAGCTACCTGTAAGGCAAACCATTTTTAGATGCACTATCGCCACTGTGTCCTTTAAAGGAAAAAATATACTACATAAAATTCAGTTTCGTTAACTAACCTTATACTTTACTCACTGACTCAGGAAAAAGTTTGCCTGAGACTGAGCACCGTTCAGTATTTTTCAATGAGTCTCACGAAGACTCAGTCTCATGGAAATAAGCATTGAGCTGTTAAATAAATGATTTGAAACACAAATCAAGTTTTAAACTTAATTACATGACTGATTATGGAGTGTGGACGGCAAACACACCTGTGAGATACCAAATCAACCATCAAGTGGCCCTGCAAGTCTGCAGCATGTACATCTATTATCAACTTTTAATTCTAATCGTGTGTAAAATTTAATGTTAATGAGGACGACAACTATAATAGAGATAAATGATAAGTATATCGAAAATATTTTTACGATTAAAGTGCAATCAGTTTGAAAACTTTTTGTCACTAGTTCAAGAAAAATGCAACTTATGGTCATTTTGACTATTTGTAGCGGGAAAGTAACGGGACCAAATGTAACGCCGTTACAGCTACTTTTAAGCGGAAATGTAACTAGTTACTTTCTCCGTTACTGAAATGCAAATGTAACTCGTTACAGTAACGGCGTTACTTGTAAGTCGTTACTTCCCAACCTTGTTTATATATATATATATATATATATATATATATATATATATATATATATATATATATATATATATATATATATATATATATATATAATGCTCCGAACGCCTGTGGTACAATCCATGAGGGACTCACACAGAATGACACAAATTATATTGTAAATGAGCTAACCTATATAAATTCCATATGAGCAAAACCTGGGCCACTCCATGTTTTCAAAAATATGAGTTCCGTATTAGAAACAACCTAAGTTATGGCATCTTGGTATTTCAAGGGCTGGTCCATCTTCAGCCTCCAAATGTGACCAGACGTTGTCCAGATGTGGGCTGTATGTAGAACTCTACTTATTCAGATATTGTTCTGCTCTGCCCAGATGCACCCAACATAATGCCTCTATAAGTTATGAATTACGATTCATTGACCTTTCTGATGTACTTCTATTTCTAATTCCAAAGATATTCAGTTTGAAAAGTAATTTTCACCATGGTGTAAATATCGTTTTAAAAGTCCCAACTTCAAACACTCAATGATGTCAATATGCTTCCAAGGCAACACTTTATTCCCTAATGATCTTTTTATGTCTTGCTATAGAGATCAGGAGAGACCCATTCGTATGCATTTACACAGTTGACATCACTACAAAAGGTACATCAACAAAACACTGGTTGGTGTTTGTATTACTCTGACAAAGTTATATTAAACATATTGGACAGTTAAATGTACCAAATCAAACGAAAAAGGAAGACACAAATATTGATTCAAGTTCCGTATTATAAAATTATCTTGTCACAATAGACACGAAATTAAAAATGTAATTACTATCATATCTTTTTTAAACAGTCATATAAATCGAGAAACTCGTTGCTCTTCAGCTTCTTTATAAATTCTGCATTAGCATTTACTTGTTATTGGAAAGTAGCATATTTGTGTCAACGATTGCCAGGTACTTCAACGATGAAATCGCTACCTTTCATAAAGATAAGGTAACGAAAATCAAATAAGAAGAGAGCTCCCTGTTTCCTCATTGTGGTTGTCGGAGACACAAGTCTTCGGACACTGCAAAGCTCTCAAAAACTTGCAGGTGCCCACTACATCAAGGCCAAATCAAAGAGGTATTTCAGACTGTAAAAGCTACTCTGGGGAATGTGTGTTCGTTGATGAGGAGAAATGGAATTGTGAATGCAGGGCAATGTCCTTTAGCCGATGCAAAATCGTTCTTCAACTTCCTTTAGCTTGATTACTGTCTTGGGGAACTCAAAAAGTATTCGGTGCACTCATATTCGTTTTTGTATTCTAGTGGCAAAGCATTCGTAATCACCAGTCGGTGCTAATGCTCGAAATTTTAAATACTTGTATTAGTACTCCATATTACAGTATTTTGTGCCCACTAAGAACAAGTACCGGTTCATCAATTCTTTGAGAAACAGAGGTAGGTAAAACTGACAATCAGTTAAAATAATGAGGGCATACGCTCTTAATTTTTCATTTCAAAGGAATGTTATTCAAAAACAGTAAACCTTAAACTATTGACTTTTGCTAACAGAAAGTTTTAGTGGCAACTCTTGGCAGTATATTTTACTTTTGACCCTCTGCATAGTCTTGTTCTGTAGGCTAAGCTAGTGATTTAAGTAACGAATAGTAATATCTTTAAAACTTGAACAGCATAACCTAGTCAAAATTTCTTTACAAAAACCATTCAGTTCTAATGTTAAGGCTATGGTAAAAAAATACTTCAATCCTTTTATCGTCATTATTCCATCTAATAATGAGCAGGATGGTGCATAATATTTAAAACATCTAGGGGTTTGGCCCAAGTGTCCAATATCTCCATTCTGACCACTTTTCTCCCAACTGATGTCCTTTTCCATGATTTTTCCTACTTGTTTATAGATCCCATGCTGAGCAAAGGATGTTAGTGTCATGCCCAGTAAGCTTGTGAACGTTATCATTACTGTAAAAAGTAATGCAAGATGAGAATGTCATGTGGTATTAGACACAAAACTTCAAAAGGTTGTTGAAGACATTTCGTCTGCTTGTTAAAAAAGTAATTCTGATTGTGTTTTTTATTTCAAACAAGTTTGAGGGAATATATTATGTCTTACCAAAGTAGGTAAAGACATACCACGAAAGCCTATTTATTTTCGCTAGACTAGTAAACACCATATCACACATGCTAAAACTCTTTGACGAGTACAAAGATAATAAATGAAGTCGTAAAAAATGTTTAAATTTTTTGTGTCTTGTTATTTGTCAAAGAAGCGTAAAGAAATCAATTTGAATGAGAACCAGAGAGGTGAAACGTCGTTTTGGAAAGGGAAAGAAGAAAAGTCATACCAAATTAAAGCAATTTCAATATGCCTGTAAAGTTTGTGTTTGTTTACTGCAAAAATGAAAAATATTAGCTATGTTTTCGGATAAACAATATGCATACTCGGCACTCGTACACCCAAATGCTGCCCTCAAATCCTGATACGTACTTTGCACTCGGGTTCTAACAAGCTGTGCTCGTACTCTGGAGCTTGTTACTGCGATCTAAAGGTTGTGAGGTTGATAACATATAGAGTCCCTTAAGGAAACATGACTCCTCCGAGGAGCAAATCCATTCGAGGGTATCTTTTGGTTTCCACCTCGTTATTCATCCAAAGAGAATTATGAAGAAAAACCTTCGTACAAGATGAAGTGTGGTATCTGCTTTCTTCAGCCAGTCTATAACTGAAGAGAGCAGTCCATGATTAACCCATGCTCTTGCTAAGTCTGAAGACTGCAAAGTTACTCAGGTATTTTGTCCCTCCAAAAAATGAGTAGAAATCCTCCTGGGGTAACTTTTGTGTTTCTCCCTGCAGAATTCAGCCGAGCTTACTTCATGAAACATACTTCGGCATCCAGTTCAAAGGACTTTTGAAAAAATCAAACTTAAAAATCAGTTGTTGAGACTATTGATATCCATGACTTGCCGTAGAAATCGTTAACTTAGCTGATCAAGTCTGATTTGCCTGGGAACAAAGAGACTTCAGGTGGACAAGTTACAAGTTGACTTAGGTCTTTTTTAGGCAGCTGTCTCTCAAATGAAGTCTTGCTTCCTTGCTTGCATTCTTTCTTGCTTGCTTCTAGCCTGCAATCTGTTTCTGCCATTGAATTCAGTTCTTGTTGCACTATTGCAAGGCTGTCTGATGGCCTGTAGCTAAATCCCATGTCTACAAGGAACGGTAAACTGGTTGAGGAGTAGATTTAAGACTTTTTCTGCAGTAGACGAGCAACGTCTATCAGGGATAAGTAAGTGGTACTGTAAGCCTCCATCCCTGCAACCATCAAATACTTATTTTTTTTTAAATGAACAGAGGCATAAAATGATTACACTGGTCAGATACGGATACAAGGCTTCCCAAAAGAGCTGCTAAGGAGTTTAGTGGCAAGCCAGGATGGGGCTGGAAGAATTTCGAAATCAAATAATATTAGTTTCAGTGTCCTAACAAAGATGAGGTTTTATGGCTCGGTTTCTAACCAATTGGTTTAAGTCAGGCCGGACGTGGCCTTTATCCAAGTGTGGCTCACTGGCCTGTTTTCCCTACTCCATTGCTTATGCTGAGCACCAAGCACAATGCCAGGAGTCGAGCCCCAGACCTTTTGGCTGCAAGTCGGATGCTCTAACCACTTGACCATGCAGTCGGTATTCAATATCCTAACAGATAACAAGAAAATTATACTAAATAAAAAAAACGATAAAAATATAATAAATACCCAAGCAAATATTATCTTCATTTATCGCCTGTGCTATGAATTATGACCACTGCAATATCCAACATGCTGATTAACAAACACCGGTAAATTGGTCAAAAGAAATTAGGGTCTAGAAGTCCCCGCAAGAAGATTTTGTCTAAATTACGCACTGTTAGGAACGATTTCTTGTCTTTTGGCAACCAAGATAATGACATAAGTAAACATCATTTACGTGCATACCAGTTACCAAATAATGCCACTGCCTTTAGAAATCGTGTAAGTGTGCAGAATCATTTTTTATGGTACTGCATTATTTTTCTCTAAAACCAATGTAAGTGAGGGTAACCAGCATTAGTGTCATATGTCAGAAGCAATGGTTGGGGTATTCCCCCCTCCCTCGTAAAATTTTGAAATAAAGTACTGTTAGAATTGATTTTCTGGCATCTTGCATTCTTGATGAATGCGTATACAATTGTGTCTAGCAACTCATAATCACATCTAACTTTAAAATGGGCAAGACTAAGGGGGTCCGTGGGTTGTCCTACAAGGACAATATTGAAATTATGAAGTGTTGGATTCAATATATTGCTATCTGGGAAATGGGGGTAAGGGTACATAAACTACATAAATGGTACAAGAGAGACTAAGAAAACTTCGTGCTTTTGATGTGACTTCCTGCTTGGAATACTAAAGTTTTATACCCCATCCTCAGTAACATGCCTTACTGGGGTCGGCTGTTGCGTTGGATTTTTTTCAGATCCTCCCCAGCCGCCCAGTGAAAAAGGGGACGAAAAATTTCGGCTTTCGGACGATTTCTTTCAAAGTCTTTCAAAATCGTCCATTAAAAATCATCAAGGACAATTATACATTCCGGTATCGCTGCCTGGACTATTCCCTTGTAAAACAGGATCGAATTAAAGAGCAGGCTTGTAAACTTTTAAGGTTTTTTTCTTGTTATGGAAAATAGAATTCAGTTTGCCCTTAAGGCTTAAGGCTTAAGCGGCAATAACTGAGACAGAGAATCCCCACTTTTCAAGTGGAGCAGTAGACCCATTGCGTAATAAAACATTCCTTTCTTTCAGGGGCGTCAATCCGTATTCAAATGTGGGGGGGGGGGACGGGGGACATACAAGACTTAGCACAAACCAATCCCTTTGGTTTTGAAGAGGGGGTGTCTTCCTATAGGCCTTTTCCTCCTCCCCCTCCCCCCTCGTAGAGGGGCACCGAAGAAGATTATGTTTGTTGTCAGTAGTACCACCACAGGATTACAGTTTGACGGAACTACAGGGGATTATATCTCAAGCTTACCACACATAGCTTAAAAGTATCGGTTTTACGTGTGCACATACGCGCGCCGAAGCGCGCTAAACCTTCACTCTTCTGGTGGAAATTTTTCCCTCCGCTTGCAATACAGAGACGTAGAAATTCTCCACAAGTGAAGGAACCGACTGCAGAGGTCAAGTGGTTAGAGCATCCGACTTGCAGCCGGAAGGTCTAGGGTTCGAATCCTGGCCGGGTCATACCAAAGACTTTAAAAATGGAACCTACTGCCTTTGTGCTTGGTGCTCAGCATAAGCAATGGAGTAGGGAAAACAAGCCAGTGAGCCACAACTGGAAAAAAGGCCGTGGTCGTCTCGACTTGAACCAATTGGTTGGAAACTGGGACGTTAAACCTCATCTAACTAACTCACTAACTAACTCCACAAGTGAAGGGAAAAACACTATAATCACGATATATCTTCAGCTCAGCAAGTGCAGGTGAAGTCGGTTAAGTACTTTGCGAACGGCGAGGCGGGACCAGGGGCTGCCATTAGGCAGGTTTGGTGTGATCCAGTATGATTTTGTTAGGACCCAGAGCGAAATTCCCCGAATATGTGGCGAATTAACAATATGGGAACACTAGCATGGAGCTTTGAGCAGGACTTTGAATGGCAGTGAGAGCACACCAATGTCTTCACAGTTCACCCTTCGGATGGTCATTATCGTATTCTTACTTTGAACGAAATTTTACCTGACAAAAAAAAACATGAGAAAAAGTAAATTTTTGAATAAATTTTTAGAGTACGAGTAAATTTAGCTTGAAACCGTATAGTCGTTGCGGAGCGAATGTTACTGAAGGTACTAGATTGCTACATGAAGCCCCTTGATGTCCGGGATCTAACTTTGAGACTTCACCTAGCTTTGGCTGGAAGAGTTTACTTGAATTTTTGTACTAATAATGTTCATGGGTGATATTACTTCGCTTGTGAGAATTGCGCGCGAAGCGCGCCGAAATTTTGCAGGAAAATTATTTACCACGGTAAAACCTGCATACAGACTCAGCAAGGGGTGGTGGAAAAATAAGCCCGACGAAGGGACCAAGCTCCCCTAAGAGGTCCAGCAACCCGAAGCCCCGTCAGGAGCAATGGGTTACAGATTGGATACCTAACGCGAAATTTTGGGCGACCGGCGAAAAATTTGGGGTTCTGTTGAAGAAAAATTGAAAATATTTGGTTCTTATTAAGGAAAGCTAGAAAGTTTGGGGTTCTATGGAAGAATCTGCCCTCTTCGTCCTAGACAGTTCCAATTCTCCAGACTAAGTTACTTCTTCCAAAACTGTGTTGAGCCCCTCCTTGTGCAGACGCAAACCTAGTTTATTGCTTAAGGGCATATCCTGTTGGGCGTACAGGGCCATGGCATGTAACCAGAACATTCTCTGCGCATGCTGTGTGTTGTGAGCTTTAATGTTAATCAAAGAGCATTCACCTATGACCAATTGAGAATTTTGCTTTCTCCCAACCAAAATGTATTTGGGGTGATGAGTGTCTGTCTTTCAGAACAAAACCAAGACGCCGGGCGACTGGTCGCGAGCGGAATGCCCCCTTGCACCACCCCTGGACATTGATACACTTTACGTTTCATACAAAATGATTATAATGATGTTGAGCCTGAATTAAGAATCTTCCCAATCGTAAGAGAAAGAGGATGGAACTTTTTATGGATTCAGTTTTGTGTTTTTCCGGGAATTACACCTTCACAGTAAACTTACGGAACTTAGTTAGGTTTCCGGTTTTTGACAGGAGAACGACAGACTTAATCAACGATGGTGTTCAAGACATTTGTACGTAAATAGACAGACGGCGGGGAGCCACAATTTCCCCTAAAACTACAAGCTAGCTCACGAAGACGCTTAGCAACTGCTGCGGGCTAACGCCCAACGGACATCACGTCCAACTGCTATCGGCCTGCAATGACGACTGTGGGCGCACACAGCAACCCTCTCATTACCAGAACCGAAATTCAACGTCACACCCTAGATTTTCCACCTGGTCTCCTTAAAACCACCCAAATTCTGCATTTTATGCAAATTAAGCTACTAAGAATATATAAACCCAGTGAACGTCCGTAGCAAAGTCAGTGAAGCAAACAAAGAGTATTAGAGTATTATAGTTTCGACCCTGGCTGCAGCGAACCTTGTCCTGCAAGCAGAAAGCAAATGAATATTCATGAGTAAATCAGCTGCACGATAGACTTGAATCAAGCACTTTTAGACTTGTGCCAAGCATACTCGTGACACATCCCCCTTCTTAGGATAATTTACGGAATGCGCATGAATATAACAAATCTCTTGACAAATTTCATCTATATACAAAACACACGTCAAAATATTACGATATATTACATACAAACAAAATATTAATAGTACACCTTTTACTCTGGGCAACGACTCAAAAAGTCAGCCCCATAATTTTCCGTTCCCTTAATCGCCTTAATAACAAACCTGAATGGCTGAATACTGAGAGCCCATCTCAAAACTCTGCTGTTCTTTATCTTAGCTTTATTTATGTACACTAATGGATGGTGGTCTGTTTCCAACAAGAATTCAGACCCATACAAATAAATTTGGAACTTTTCCATAGCCCAAACAACAGCCAAACATTCCTTTTCTATTGTAGCATACTTAACTTCTCTAGGCTGTAACTTTCTACTGGCAAAACAAATTGGATACTTGATACCATCCTCCTCCTGCGTGAGCACTGCTCCAATCCCTACATCTGAAGCATCACATCTAAGAATAAATGGTTTAGCCATATCGGGTAAGCGCAGGATAAGTGCAGACAACAGCCTTGATTTGAGGGTAATAAAAGCAGCATCCTAAGGAGGTCCCCATTTCACTCTATTTGGGTTACCACCCCTCGTCAAATCTGTTAAGGGAGCTGAAATGGCCGCGAAATTTGGTATGAACCGACTGTAATAGCCAACAAGCCCCATAAAGGATCTAACTTCCTTTTTCGTGGTTGAGATAAACGCATTCCATACCTTTTGCACCTTGTCGGGTTGGGGTCTTAGGATCCTTTTTCCCACCATAAAACCTAAAACTTCAAGCAATGAATAGCCTACATAGCATTAAGACGGCCACGCTGTAAGTTCTGCTTCCCTTAGGCGTTTAAGTATCTCCACTAGCAGTTCGACATGACTTTCCCAATCTGTCGAGAATAAAAAATGTCATCAATATAATTCACAGTATTTTCCAAACCGTTTAGTAACCTGCGCATCATGCGCGTAAATACTGCAGAAGCGTTGACACTAACCCCAAACGGCATAACTTTAAACTGATACATCCCTTGGTGTGTTACAAAGGCCAATTTCTTTCTTTCCTCCACATTAACTGGTATCTGCCAATAGCCCTTTGATAAATCTATTTTGGTAAAATACTTCCCTGTAGACAATTTAGCCATAAGCTCTTCAACATTGGGGATAGGCTCGGGGTCAAATAGAGCCACTTTGTTCAGTTTTCTAAAGTCAATACAAAATCTGTTTGATCCGTCTTTCTTTCGAACTAACACTATTGGCGATGCATACGGAGAATCAGACTTTTCAATTATATCACATTCTAACATATACTCAATTTCTTTCTCAACAACACTTTCCGTTTTTAAAGGAATTGGATAAGGTCTACTCCTCACGACCTCATCGGTTACCAATGGCAACGTATACTCAATTAAATTCGTACAACCAGGTTTATCTGTAAGCACATCACTAAATTCTGACAACACACTTGACACCTTTCTCACTTTGTCTTCACATAACTTCGAGTTGACATTGACATCTCTGAAACATTCTTTTGACTTAGAAGGAGGCAATACAATACCAAACTTTTCTGTTTCGAAATTACTTTCTTCAACGATTGCACAAGACCCTCCGGTCTGTTCCAACACAATTCCAACTGACGCTACCTCAACATTCTGGTCGGATGATCTCACAAAATATTTCTTAAGTAGATTAGCATGGAAAGTTTTCTGTTTTCCCTCTACGTCGACTTTATAGTCATTCTTATCTACCTTTCTTACATTGTATATGGACCTTTCCATTGCATGGTTAACTTGTTACTGTCTGTTGGTAACAAAATTAAAACTTGGTCATCGACCTTAAACTTTCGATCACGTGCCCTTGCGTCATAATACTTTTTGTACCTGCTTGAAGACTTTGCAAGCTCATTTTGAGCCAAATGACATGTCTCCTCGAGTCTCTCCTTCAAATCAATCACATACTGATAAGTACTTTTGACCTCTTCTTCCCCAATTTCACCAGTCCACAAATCCTTCAAAATATCCATAGGTCCTCGGACCGTTCTCCCATATAACAATTCAAATGGAGAGAAACCTAGTGACTCTTGAGGAGCTTCACGGTAAGCAAACAATAGAGCAGGTAAAAATCGGTCCCAATCCCGTGGCCGTTCAGCCGACATTCTTCTCAACATTTTCTTTAACGTTCCGTTAAATTTTTCAACCAAACCGTTACAAATGGGATGGTAGGGTGTGGTGGTCAATTGCTTGATTTGCAATACCCGACTAATCTCCCTCATAAGATCAGATGTAAATTGACTCCCCATGTCAGTCAAAATTTCTTTGGGAAATCCCACCCTAGTAAAGATTCCGAGGAGAGCTTCTGCTACTCGCTCTGTTTCAATACTGGGCAATGCAACTGCCTCTGGAAATCTCGTAGCATAGTCTACTAAGGTCAAGATATATCTGTTTCCCTGATCTGACACTGGAGCAAGTGGACCCACTAAGTCTATAGCCACCCTGTGAAACGGAGTGTCAATTAGTGGCATGCGTCCTAACTGAACTTTAGAAATTTTACCTTTCGAAATAGTTCTCTGACATATGTCACAGGACATGCAAAACATTTTGACATCTTTCTGAATGCCAGGCCAATAGAAATCACTCGCAATTCTATCGTACGTTTTCTTTACACCCAGGTGACCAGATAATGGCGCTTCATGGCCTACACTCATAACTTTGTTTCGGAATCTTTCAGGTACCATGACTTGACGAAATTCCTTGTCACCTTTTGAATCAGACATCTTAAATTTACGAAACAGTACATTATTCACAACAACAAATCTAACTTCATTTCCACTTCTTGTAACCTTTACCTTGTCAGTCTTCGATAAGTCGTAAAATTTGGCAAATTTAGACTCGTCTTTCTGAGCCTGAATTAATTCATCCCTACCAATATTCAATTCCTCTGAATTTGCGGTTCTCAGTGGCTTAGGAGGCTTTGCTGGTTTTTTCCTTTGAGCTCGAGTCTCAACCGCACCACTTACGGTATCTGAATCATTGCCAACACTTTCAGATTGAGGGGGTGCCCAATCTGGGTCTGGGTCCTGTGGTTCTCTAGCCCCACTGATGTTCCCCAAAATTAGGTCGTACAACGGGCTTTCCATGACTAAAGCCTCAACCTCTCCTTGATAATATGGCGTATCTATAGAAACAATTGCGACGGGTACGTCACGCACGGTACCATCAAGAAGTACACAACGCCTGTTAACACCTGTAAACATTGAATTGTCAACAAATTGTTTTCTAGCTACAACAGTGCTACAGCCTGTGTCCCTTAATACTGACACTTTTGACGACCCAATATAACCTTCTCTCACAGGCATACATTCTTGATTTGTTTCAACAGCACTGACTTTAGGCAGACCGCTTCTAAGTTTGTCCTCACCTACAAGTACTTCAGAGTCAGTTTGACAGGCGGCGGCCCTCTCTTTAACCTCTGGGGTATGGTCACTTTCATCTGCCAAACCTGCAGCCTTATCATTACGACCTTTTGAAGCATTATAACCCTTGGGTTTCTTACAATCACGGGAAACATGACCCAGTTCACTACAATTATAACATTTCTTGTTCTTATTCCACTCCCTCAATTTATCTGCTTGCTGTTCGGATTGTAATTTGTTGCTAGGGCCTGGCTTCGTGGACCCCTTTTTGTCCCACTGTTTACCTCTAGCTTCAACATAGCGATCAGCCCTGGCAGCCATATCTTTGACAGAAGTAGGCTGTCCTTCTTTGACAAACACCCGTAACTCTTTACTACACACACCATAGAATTGATCTCTAACCATGAGGTCTAACATACCTTCAAAAGACTTGTCTGTGTTACTCAGGTCCACCCAACGTTTTAGGTAACCTGAAATTCTTTCTACAAATTGTGCATAAGTTTCTCCCCCTTCTGGTTTCGAACCTCTAAATTTTCTACGAAAACCATCAGCATTAAGTTCATAAGTAAAAAGTAATGCTTTCTTAAGAGTATCATAATTTTTATAATCATCATCAAACAATCTTGAATAAACAGTAAGGGCTTTGCCCGTTAATAATGCACTCAATAACATGGCCCAATCCGACTTCGGCTTTTCTGTAGCAATTGCATACCTCTCGAACCGTTTTAGGTAAGAGTCAATTTCATCAGTTTTCTCATTGAAACATGGGATCTCAGGCTTTTTGAATGGTGACCCTTTGGAAGGGTCTACGTCCGTTTTTCCTGAGGAACGTGACTTTGCGTTTTCCTCCGCAATCCTTAATTCACATTCTTTCAAACCCCTTTGATGTTCTCGTTCCTTTTGTCTTTCGTCTCTAGCCTGTGCATCAAGACCTTTTGCGAAATCAATTAACTCTTTCCCCTTGAGGCCAAGATCTTCCCCCATCGTAATATAGCTTTAAAACTCTGCCATTTTGTAATTTGCAGTCTGGGGTAGCCGGGCGAAAATACAGATAATACACAAAAACAAAATATTGATAATGACATTCAATACCTTCATCTCATAACAATGAGAGCAGACTTGTTCTTATGTCCAGACACGGTTCGATGACTTCCAAACTTGACGCGAGTGATACTGACAGTGCGAAGTTTAACAGCACGCTAGCCTCGATTTTGGGCGCTGGCGACCCGCAAATCGTCAGGGCGAAGAATCCGGCGATAGTATAGGTGGTGGTACGACGACAGACGTCCAGACGAGTGCTTCCCGTCTAAGCCCCCAAATGTCACGGGTAGGGTGAAGCTAACACGACCGGACGAATGACTACATAATACGACGGTACCTTCAGTCATCTAAGTTTATTGCACCAAAATAAAAACCCTGGAATAAATGTAAAATAATACAAAATGTATGTACAAATATTTTACAGAAAACACTCTTTTGGTAGTTAAAGATAACCTTAGCCAAAATAATATAAACACAAAAACATTTAAAGTGACTTGTCTTCTTTTTGCCTTGTCTTTTGATTCGCAACATACCCCTTAATCACATATTTACATTTCAAGCCCTTTGGCGATTTACACAGTATCCACACTTCTATTTTACTACGTACAGCTTTCTCCTTAAAGACAACCGATATTTTATCGTCACATTTTCTGTTTGCTGACTTCAGTGTAATGCTCTAAATAAAGTATCGCCTTGTTCGTACATATGCTACCCAAAATAACATTTTACCGTCGCTAAGTATAAACTTTGCAAGTAACATTACGAAACAAATTAAAACAGTAAACTTACGGAACTTAGTTAGGTTTCCGGCTTTTGACAGGAGAACGACAGACTTAATCAACGATGGTGTTCAAGACATTTTTACGTAAATAGACAGACGGCGGGGAGCCACAATTTCCCCTAAAACTACAAGCTAGCTCACGAAGACGCTTAGCAACTGCTGCGGGCTAACGCCCAACGGACATCACGTCCAACTGCTATCGGCCTGCAATGACGACTGTGGGCGCACACAGCAACCCTCTCATTACCAGAACCGAAATTCAACGTCACACCCTAGATTTTCCACCTGGTCTCCTTAAAACCACCCAAATTCTGCATTTTATGCAAATTAAGCTACTAAGAATATATAAACCCAGTGAACGTCCGTAGCAAAGTCAGTGAAGCAAACAAAGAGTATTAGAGTATTATAGTTTCGACCCTGGCTGCAGCGAACCTTGTCCTGCAAGCAGAAAGCAAATGAATATTCATGAGTAAATCAGCTGCACGATAGACTTGAATCAAGCACTTTTAGACTTGTGCCAAGCATACTCGTGACAGGGTGTTAAAGCTATATGTAACTAAAGATGAAAGCGCGCGTAGCGCGCGCAAATTTTTGTGATTTTAGAACAAAAATGTTACAGAGAACACAATACGTTCATTATTAACTCCTTTTAAGATCATTTTTGGTTACAAATCGCTTGGTGTCATATCAGGGCCACCGTTTACATGTACTAAAATTTTATTTTCGATCGTTTTTCCGTATAGGGGGACACAGTGTTCCGCACGGGGGGGGGGCACGGCCCCTAGTGCCCAGGCCTGGCTACGGGCCTGTCTAATAAGAATTATCATTTCAAAGTTAACATGACCATCATTGAGATCTGCCGGGTTAAATACATTTTACCATGTCCCAAAATAGCTGAAACCACGCTTCGCAGCGTGGATCATTGTCGAAGATCATGGACCGGACCAGGCCCGTTGCTAGGGTGACATGTTTTGGGGTGTGAAGGTGACCGTCCCGAATTCCGACTGGCTGGATGTTTTTTTCCAACTGAGTGGAGACGTGTAAATTGCACTTTGTTTATGAGCGCTCTGGGTTTTGTATACAGCAGTGGGGATCCTTCCTTTGTCACTACATAAATGTGTCGTCCTGGGGGAGACGTCTAAGGGGAGGGGGAGTCCCCTCCCCTTTGAGAAATTTTTGTTAATTTAAGGTTGCTTAGGTGCAAAACGGTGCTATCTTTGGAATATCTTTGGAGCTGATCGAATATGGCTGGAAAATGTCCATAATTTAGTGAATTCTAATTTTCCCGACTGGCTAGATGTTTCTTACTAACTGCAGTGGCGGAGCGTAAATTGCACCTTTTTTTATGCACCCTGCGTTTGTATACAGCAGTGGGATCCTTCCTTTGTCACTATATAAAGGTGTCATCCTGGGGGAGGGTTCTAAGGGGAGGGGGCCTACCCTTTGAGAAATTTTTGTTAATTTAAGGTTGCTTAGATGCAAAATGGTGCTATCTTTGGGATATTTTTGGAGCTGATCGTAGTGTAGCAAAGTTGTGAAGGACTAGCAAGGGAGTTTCCAGAATGCTTGTAAGTCGTAAGTGTATTAACAATCACCATCTATACCGATAATGGCATCGGCAAAGCGCTCTGTAAAAAATTCTGAAAAATGTTTAACGGCAACAACATCCTTTCAACCTTCCACATCATGCTACACATTAGACTGAATGCAGTGGCGTACCCAGGATTTGTCTCAAGGGGGGCGGGGCATGCAGTATGTTGTGTGACTGCCGGCCTAGGGGAGGGGTCTAAGGGAAGGGGTGTCCCCCTCCCCTTTGAAAATTTTTGAAAAATAAGGTGTCCTTACATGCAATCTGGTGCCAAATATGCTACCTTTTGAAGTAAAATTTGTGTTAAAAAATTTACGTATTTTTAGGAACTAAAAATTAGGCATCAGTGAGGGGGCATAAAAAATTTACGTATTTTTAGGAACTTAAAAAAAATCGGAATAAGTGAGGGGGGCATGGCCGAATGGCCCTCCCTTCTGCGTACGCCACTGACTGAATGATCCCATATTGATGAGAGGCCCCTTCAGATGTTTGGAGATGCATGTCTGTTTTCGGAGAGTGTTGTGATCAGAATACTTCCATGTATTTACCTTTTTAACGGTCATGAGAAGGAGTGCAAACCGTGACGCATGCGCGCGAAGCGCCCCCAAACTTTGACGAAATCTGCATCGAGACACTTAACAGTTGCCCAACAAACCTACATACCACTCAAAATCCAGTCAAACAGAGCCACGACACTACTCTTTTACGCAAATGTGGGGGGACATTTGATATTGTGTCCCCCACCCATCAAAATGTGGGGGGGACATGTCCCCCGTCCCCCCCCCCCAGGATTGACGCCCATGCTTTCTTTGTAACCCTGAATAATTATCTAAAAGCAGTGATTTTTCTACCAAAAGCATCCAAAAGGCGAAGGACGAAAATGAAAGACGGAAAAACGTCGTCCAAAATCTTCCAACACCGTCCCATTCTTCATTGGGTCCCCTACGAAAACACCTTTGATCTGCTCCGGCATACGTATTTCACTTTTACATTATTATTTCCTTTTACAATTAATTGGGAAAAGAAAAATCAGTCCCTTATCTTTTGGGAATGTGCTTGCTGGCTTAGGTTATATTTAGATGAAGAAGCAGTTTGCTAATGTAAGAGTATTTTATAGCGATCACGTGAATAAACTGGCTGTGATATTTTGAAGGTAAATGCGTGCTTTTTGTTTTTCAGAAAAGCCAGCCTGAGGGTCTTCTGTAAGATCTTTGAAGAAAATTCGAATGCAGGTAGCTGACTTCATACAAATACTGAATCTGGATTGGTTAATTGATTGGTGATATGATGTAGTTACCATGGTCTTATCATATTCAATATTATTGTGATAGAGTTTTCTAACATGTCTAATATCTGAGCTTTCTGCGAAACGTGATTGGGAGGATTAAAGACTCTTGAAAGAAAACTGACTATGTTAAAATGAAATTCAATTATAGTATCTCCAAAAACGTGGAATATATCCCCTTCCTCACTTATGATTTCCAGCTATGTCTCTAACCTCATCGGGAAGCTATCACATCCTGTCCCACAAATCCGCCCCCTCCTTCCCTCACTGCAACACAAACACAAACTAACAGGGTAACTGTTCTCAGCCTCCTAAGATGTGATCTCCATCGTCCTCGGAGGTCGCTGCCAGGCTCTGGGACCGTTAGCCTCGACTGCAACAATAGGGCTTCTACTGAAATAATTGCTATTTCTGTATAGATTATGCATGTCTAAATCGTCTCTTAGCATCATGGAATGACTGCTCTGCAAGGCATAATGCAAAATGTTTGTAGATATTACAAACAGTGGCGGCACCAGGATTTTAAAAGTGAGGGCAAAAGGAGGGCAAAAGAAAATGTTGGGGGCAAAAAATTTTCTCTCTTAGTCCGAAATCGAGCGCGAAGCGCGAGCTTTAGTGGGTAGGGTCCAGGAGCCCACCCTAGGGCCCCTGGTGTGGTCCAAGGGCAAAGCCCCGGTGGGGGTCAAGGGGGCCAAGCCTCCGGAAGCTCTGAGGTTTTAGCATATCCATTGGTGAAAAATTAAGTCTCAGGAAGGATATATTTTGGTGCACAATGCATCATCAAATGCAAAGATTCCAAATAGTTTTACTGTATTAGGCTATTCCTCCAGTCGATCCCGTCAGGCCACTATACCTTTAAGCGGGTGGGGTCCAGGGGCCTGCCTTACGGCCCCGGGTGGTGGTCCAGGAGGCAAAGCCCCGGAAGCTCTAAGGTTTAAGCATAACTCTCGGCGAAAATTAGGCACAGGACTGGATATATTTTGGTTCATAATGCATTCTCAAATGCAAAGATTTCAAATAGTTGTATTTGTATTAGGCTATTCCTCCCGCCAGGCTACGATACCTTTATGGGGGTGGGATCCAGGGGTCCACTTTAGAGCTCGTGGTGGGGGCCAAGCCCCTGGAGGCTCTGAGGTTTTAGCATATCTCTGGGTAAATTTAAACCTCAGGATAGGTATATTTGGGTTTATTATATTTCATCCAATCAAAGATTCCAAATAATTTTCATGTATTAAACTATAATTCCTCCCGTCAGGCCACTTTACTTCAGAAGCTGAGTGGGGCATCTGGGTGGGCAAAGCTTCTGACTGGGGGGTGCAAATGCCCCCATGCCCCCTCTTGATGCCGCCACTGATAATTAACAAACCTCGTTTGTTGGCACTATGTTAAAAATATATAAATAAGGTTTTCTTTTCTGTTGTTAATATTGTTTACATTTCACGAACTACTTTTCCTTTATACACTATTTCCATAAGGATAGAACTTTCCTCAAAGCCATTATAAATAGTATAAACAAGAAGTAACAACAGACGTAAATTTATACTGCTTGACTATATCATGTTTAACAATGTTTTCACAATTTGACCTCTGCTCCTCTCATACGACCTTTGAATCCCACCAAAAGTGAATAAAAAAATGAAAAAAAAAAAACCCCGAACATGTCCTAGGAGGGATTCGTACCCGGATGTCTGCGTGAGAAACCGATCTCTTATCCACTACGCCATCAAAGAACTCGTTAACCGTATGGTATTTGTATTCATGCTATATATGGCACGCCAAAAGGCTCACCACATATGATGATGTACTGAAAATACACGTACATGTACTAAAATTACACGTTCATGTACCAAAAATACACGATGATGTACTAACTTCATACGATCATGATGTAAATTTACACCATCATATGCTAAATATATATGTTCATCATGTTAAATGTTACGATGTATATATAAAACCACACGTTGTACATATAAAAACACACGTTGTACATGTGAAAACTTACGATCATCATGTTATTATTGTCCTCCCCGCATGCCATACTGAGTGAGCCTTTCAGCGTTCACGAAGTCCGCCGAAAGGCTCACCGACATACGTTCATCATCTAAACTCATGCGATGTACTAAAGATACACGTTCATGTAGTAACTTCTTACGATCATGTACTGAATTTTCTTATTGTGACTATAAAGTACAATGAAATGCATTAACATACTCTAAAATATTTCATGTAAAGATTGTGGTAAAAAACGAAATTATCTTTTACAATGGAACATACACATTTTACATCATGCTAGTCAAATAAAGAAAATTTACACTTTGTTCACAATGATATTCCAACTTGCATTTACAGAATTGGAGACCCTGCACAAATTTCAAGACAGTGTGCGAATGCTTCCTCGAAATTCATCTTTTGAGACTTAAATTTTGAGGGTCTCACACATTGTATGGAGGTAAGCTGACTGAGACCGCTGGGCTTTGCATAGACTTTAATCCTCTCAGAACAGCTACATAAGAACTTCGGAACTTTTAAGTAAATTTTACACATGATTAATGTTAATATTGCCTTTATTTTGTATAATCGCTCTAGAAAATGATAATTTCTACATCATTTATGGGTAATTTACTTTATTGCACAAGATGTGTGTAAGTTTTACATTAATTGTATGTGTTTATGAGCATATTTCTGTGAGGGGGTGTACGATTTTCTACGTTTAGGCTGTCGCGGTGATGCAAGACCTGGGCTAAATTAAATACACGCTATGAAGCAATCTTACGTAGCATGTACGTATTCAATATACACATGGCTAGTAAGCTTTGCGTTGTCCACAGCTAATAGGTAGGCACTGGAAGGTCGCAATTAACGAGTTTGTGCATAGTGAGAGGTACGCATAAACATCGTTTCACAGATACCTTCTGGTTTTATTTTATATCCATGTCTTCCGCGGCTGTATATGATTAATCATTAAACAGGACGGTAGAAGTGTCGAAAGACACAAAATCATTTTTTCTTTCAAAACCTTAATTAGGATACTTGTAATTAGTGCCTGTTGTACGCGGGATAAGATTGTGAATGGCATAGTTACACCTGTGGTGTTTTTAACATGAAAAAAATGTCGATGAACTTTGAAAAAATACTTGAAAAACAGCAGTGCAACTCCTAAAACTGCTTTCAAAGAAGAAAATGTTGAACTAAATGTTGAAATGTCTTGTCATTTGGTTGTCCAAGATCACACGGGGAACAAATCAGTTGAAGTCCTTCACCAGAAGGATCCCCATGATAAAGTAAAATGCAAAAAGGCTCTGCTCATGCAGCCATTAACATTTAATAATCAGGTAACTAAAGTGTAGGCATAATTGAACATTGCATGGATGCGTTTATTTTGTTTGGACTAACACCAGATAAGCTGTTTGTTAACGAAAACCCAAGCGAAGCCAGGCCAACCTAAGAAGGAATTGCAATTACACAATCACCGAAAAAAATGAGTAATCTTAGATAGTCCCCTTTTTCAGAGATGTGAGCACGTTAAGAAGTTTCAAGTAGTTGCCCTGCTTGGAAGCTGGCGTTCTCTTCCCGTTCTCGTGTCACTTAGGCTGGGCTGTTGAAATCTATTTCAGGCTGCTATACTGTGCATAATATTTTAAACAAAGCAAAAAGGACGTTTGTTTGGAGATTTCTAAAGCGTATCGGAACCTATTAACCTGTTCAAGGAGTACCTTAATTCTTGGTAAAGGCCCGTGTATGACCTGTCACCGAAGGCTCCCTACTAGTCTAGTGAAAAAGAGCTCTAAAATTGACTCACCCGGTACCGATTTGTTAAATATAACGACTATGCTAAAACAATTATTTACATTGTAACTTTAAACTTAAGGTTGGTTGTCACATTTTAAAAGTTCTCGAACATGCAAATTTTCAAGGTTAAAGGTCAAAAACGTCATTTTTTTTCAATATGATGGTACTTGTAAAATGCGTCAAAATTAACCATTTATACAGTTTTACAGTGCTCAAAATGTAATAAAAATAAAAGAATTTTAATCTGTTTATAGAGTGTTTTCCTAGCCTTAACACAGCAACTTAAATAACGGACTTAGAAACGTTGAACGTTCTGTTTTCAACACCTTCCTATTCAATTCTAGACCATTGGTGCATACGGAGATTAGAAAAACGCCCAGACACTAACACATTTGTTTTGTAAACTACGGACAGGTGATGCTTAAAACATAACTTTTGAATGTTTCTTAAAGTTTCCTAACATACGTTTTAAGGTCAAAGGCCATTAAAAGTCGCACTTTCTAAACTTAATCTCTATTTTCGTCTTTACCCATAAGGACCTTACAAAGTCATATGTCTTTACATTTATTTAGATATTTTAAGGCAACTTTGGCTAAGGGCGTGTTGAGGCCCACGTGGTGGTGAGGAGGGCCATGGCCCCTTCGGGGAAAAGGTTGAGGGTCCTCGTTGGAAAAGTTCCCAATCTTTTTTTAGGGAAGAATGAGTGGTGTGCGATGAACTTTTTTAATCTTCCGACAACGATTGGTCGGCCCAGTCAGTTTAATTGAGTTAACTCTCAAAGAGGGCAACTGCTTCAATCCAAAGCCCCAAATATTTCGGTTTCTCCAAAAATACCACTGCAAACCCCACCTATTTTACATTTTTTAATAGAAAACCTAAAATTTTTAAATTTCCCTTCAATAGAAATACAACATTATTAACATTTCTCCAAAAAAACAGCAAAATTTGCCGACCGCCCAAATAGAGCCGACAAAATTTTATTCACCAATCCGTTGTTACTTTTGTACTTTTGCCCTTACCCTTGTCCGAAAACTTGCCTAGTTCAATTTTTAAAATTAAGTGGGATATAATGAAAATGTTTATACCATGCAATGTATTTTCGTAGCTGTATCAAAAAATCTTAATTTTTGTTAAATTTGCAGCAATCACATGTCCTAAATTAATTGATCAGATAATACTTATTTACTAAATACATTCCTGTGTTTCTGCCATTGCAATTACTATTTGCCAACATGAACCAGATCATGTATGGGCTAAAAATCGAGCTAATCCTTGCAGCGGAAAGTCAAGCCTAATGTTAGGCGTCAACAGTGGCCCTCGCATGGCCAAGAAGACAACGTTTCTTGCTAAGCTGTATATGTAGACATGTACATATACAGCTAAGCCAGTAACTATAAACAGTAACAGCGTACTGCACTGTATAACGTGTATACAAGTGAAAAGAGTTGTCTGCATGCTGTAGCGAAGCAACCGGTCTCTCATGTTGACTCCACCCCTTACCAACGTTGATGACTTGTGCATTAATTATCATGAAGTTATTTTTGTCTTGGAATGAGATTGGCTAGAAAGTTGGCAGGCTATTGTATTGTATTAAACTTCGTCTGTATAGCCTACTGTACATTAGGAGTAAGCAAATAATAAGAATTGTACTTGTAGCTGATAAAACTCAACAATAGCCTGCTTACAGCAGGCTACTGGATATGAAGCACACATATATAGTACCAAGATTGTTGTGTTTGGGTGAAAATTGACTCGTGACCTTTGACCTTCCTAATTACCATGTTCGGGTAAATTCAAAAGGTGACAACCAACAGAAAATGGCAGCTGGTATCCTAAGGAACATTTTAAGGGTAGGTGTCAGCTTTTAAAAAGTTGTACCAGAGGGTCGAAAAATTTCAGAATACGCCGCTAGTCTATACAGGCTACACTAAGGAGCTCTCGGCGAGCAGATACACCCTGCACCGGCCTTTACTAAGGTCTAGAACTAGCTTCATGATCAGCCTCAGTACTTAAGACCCGTGTATAGCCGATTGCCAAGAACTCTGAGTAAACGACCCCACACTGGCCTTTACTGACAGACTGGGATCTAAATTAGCTGGGCTTAACTAGTCTTAGTCCGCAGTCTGCTGACCTAGACATGGGCGTCCACAGAAAAAAATTCAGGGGGCAAAACTTTTTTCGTGGGAAATATTTTACTCCCAGAAAAGAGTTAAGATGCTACTTCACACAGTGTTGACAAAGGCGTAGCCAGGAATTTGTTAAAGGGGGGGGGGGCGAAGCCCATAGACAGACTCTCAGCGCTCCGCACCACCATGGGTTGGCGCGGAGTGCAAGAAAATTTGGGACCAAAATGATTCCCAGATCGCTGGAAATGGCACACCCAAGGCCTATTTACCGCATATAAAAAGGAGAAACACTAGCAATATCGTAAATATAAACTTTAAAAAATACCAAAAATATGCTGGGGGGGGGGGGCGCTGTATAAACAGTGATTGCTTTTTTTTCCTATGATTACTACCTAATGGTAATAAGTCATAATGCACATCACTGTTTAAAGTACTTACAATGATCCTTACTACCTAATGTGTTAAAAAGTGGACTCGTCACGACTCTGTAATAAATTATATTTAATCATTGCTTACCCTATCATTGCCGTTTTAGTTTATACGTTTGCCTGTATTGTAATCTTCTTCTTTACAGGTATCTCTCTAAGTAAGTTTTATATATTGCCGTCTACTTATCATGAAGTCGTTTTTTTTTTATTACTTTTTCTGAAGTAAACTTTATACGACAGAACGGATGACAGGTTTTTATCGTTACACTAGCTGTTCAAAATTCAAGTAATTGTAATGTTTCTTACCGTAGAATGTAGTGATCGATGGCACCAGCAACACCGTATTCTCAAATCGAATCACACTCTTTTCCACAACAGTTAGCAGTGGCGTAGTAGCTAGATATTTTTGGTCACGTGGGTGGGAGGGCAACAGTGTGATCCCCAAAACATTTCCGACAGATTATTGATCTTGCAAGTGTATTATCTAGGTGTACTATCTAAGCAGTTAGCGGCCACCAATCATCTGGCGTGTATGGGCGCGAGTAGAATATAAAATAGATATTATAAATGTATTGTCTCGGAGATTGCCTTAAATGACACACTTCCCAAGGGGCTAAGGACAGGTTCCAGTGCCCTTGTCAGTAACATAGCTCCATTAGCTCCACAAAAAAGCCTAGAGTACCGGTTTTCTTTTGTTTTTTTTTTTTTTTTTTTTTGTTCTTTTTTCTTTTTATGTTATTTTTTTTTCTTTTTTTTCTTTTTCAACTTTTATTTTTTTTTTTTTTTTTTTCTTTTTTTTGTTTTTTTTTTTCCTTTTTTTTATTTTTTTTTTTTTTTTTTTTCATTACCACCTCTTGGACCTGTCTCGTTGGTCGGACCGCCGGCCTGGTGGAGGGCGTATAAGGGGAGAGGGGTGTGTCCCCCTCCCCTTTTGGAAAATGTGTGGAATTCTTAATAGGTATCTATCTACGCTTAAAATTGTGTTGGGTGGGTTTGCACTTTTTTGGCAAATCAGTCAAACGTTAATTGTCATTAATGTTTTGCCGCCAACAAAATCTGCCACTGATAACTCACAAGCTCGCAAACATTATATATGTTCTTTGTCGCAAATTTTGATAGCGATCATCGGTTGTTTATTGTTACCCTTAATTTCTGATGCAGCACAGTTCATAGGAACCACGTAGCACGTTTCGGCTAGTCAAACGACACCGTGGCTGCTGCTATAGTGATTATACCATAATTGATAGTACGGGCGCGTGGGGGGGGGGTGTTATAATTCACGACCGAAATGGTCATCCATACTACACTTTTTCGCAAAATGGGAATTTTTTCTTGAATTAGTGTCTTTTCACAAAATGTTATGTACATATGTATTAAAGGAATTACCACAGGGATGAGTGTAAGTTGAATGAAAATGTTTATGCTTTTCTGGCCCTGATAGTGCAAAGGTAATTACGTTATTTTTGCCATAGGACTGAGTGGTTATGATACAAGTACGGCTAGAGAACATTTCGTTCGTTCGTTGGTGTTGAATATCTTTCTGAGACTATAGTGCTTCGTGGGCCTCTTACCCGTGGTGTGTGTGTCGCTAAAACTTTACGGGTCATTTGTTTTTTGGTTTTGTAAGTTGCGTCGCGCGGCTATTGGACTCGATTGAGCGATGTCGCCTCCCATTAGAATATTTTCAGATACCTGCTATGGAGCGTTAGCTATGATTGCTACTAGTATACGTAATAAGAGTGCCTTTTCGCAAGGCAAGCAGGCGGAATGCACTTAAGATTGTGATTGGTACTGTGATATTTGCGTATAAATTGTGGTTCTATTTGGGAGGGTCATTGTATACTTCACGAATGCAGGCAGGGTTTTGTTTTGTGGCTCTATCATGTATTGAAATGCGGGTTTTTCAAAGGGTTGGGCGGGTCAGCGGGTTTGGGTGTTCAATGCGGGCCAAACCCTCGAAAGGCGGGTCACTTGTGAAGCATGCAGTAACCATAATTCTGCTTAAAAACATTAGAAGTGTTGTAAGTAAACCCCTAAGAATATAATTTTAGCCACTAATTTCCGTTGTAAGAATTTTTAATTAAGGTGGTAAAAATTTCCGACAGAGACTAGAAATTTCCGACAGAGGCCTCCGGAGGTTTGTGGGGGAGGGGGGCGGCCGCCCCTGCCCCCTTTAGCTACGCCACTGCAACAGAGAGCCGTTCAAAATAACGACTTTCGTAAAAGGTCACATCCTGCCTCTGGATTTAAAATTTTAATCCCAAGAACTCAACCCAGGGTCAAATATTTTTTCTTTTGACAAATGATGCAATACTTCTTTCAATAAACTTACTTTAGTTTATTACAAACTTTTCTTGCATCAAGAATTTTAATTAAAAGTCGAATTGTAGTCATGCATGTTTACACCGACTTAGTGCATATATCATATTTGAACGGTAACGAAAGATTTTGACAGCAAACACATGATGACTGAAAGCAAACATAATGTAATAAAAGTAGCCTAACCTCAAAATCTCACTAAATCATTGTTATGGTAACGCAACACAGATTTACATGACATATACGTCTTTATTAATACACATGACATGTTTCCATATAAACGAAGGAATAACCTGTCAAAAATCAAGTTCACCTGAAGAACATACTTGCAAACTCTCTCATTCTTCATAAGATTCAAGGTGGCAAACAACACGGGGTAAAAGATTAACACATACACGTCCATCATATTTTCTCAAGTTTAGTCAAGTTTAATTTATTTCTTTCTCTTAGGACATGAGACCCTTCCCGCGGTATAAGAGATTCACAAACAAAAAATACGTAGTACATGCAACTACAAAACAATGAAGTAGAAACTGAGATAAATTACACAGACACAAAGAAACTTAAAGTGATTTAAGAGGTTAATTAAAGAAATAAATGAAATACAAATGCACTGAACCTAGACTGCATACTACCGGGTACATCACCAGCTTCATTCAAACTGTTTCATTATAAAAGACACAAATTTAGCCAACTTAGAGAGTTAATTACTATTTACAACATTAAATAACTGCTGGAATTTCCAAACACTGGACCAGAAATAATTATAGGGTTTAACATACAATCCTGTTTGTGACGAGAAGTAAGGGCATTTCATAATCAAGTGAAATTCATCAGCAAAAGCCCAGAATTACAGAGAGAACACAAAACAGGATCAAATACATCAGAATTACTTTCAAGAGCAGTCGGAATTTTGGTGTCTCCACTTCTAAAACGGCAAAGATTAACTCGTTTACAGTACTTCAATTTCTCTAGGTAAAGTTCAAATTTCTCATTCACCTTGATAATATTATAATTTACACACTTTTTGTTATTAATAATTTCAATATGCCAATATTGAAGGTTAAAATCATGTATTGCTATCTACATTAACCCAGATACCCGAAAATCCATTGTTACCCAGAATATTTTTCACCTTGGTAACCCACTTTGAATGAAATTCATTTGACAAGTGCAGTTTAAACATGTTTAAACATCAAACTTGACAATTTAGAACTCTTACCTTCAGAAACTCTTCTCCAAAAATTTAAGATTCTTCCCTCAACAATGCAGGACAGGGGAAAACGTTCAGTTTCCCCGTACACCAAACAACTAGGTGTAGCTTTTTTAACCTTTAAAATAATTTTCAGGAATTTCCAATGGATAACCTTAATATGATGTATATCAAGATTTCTTGGTGTTTGAATATTGTAACTATTTGCTGTGTAGGATTACAAAATAGACTAGGTAGTAACGAAATAAATGTCATTCTACCACCAGATATTGTATCGTTCATTTGAGTTCATTTATTAACATTTTGTTCTGTCCAAATAACAAACATCGTATAGGCCTAAATTCAACGTTGTATACATAAACTAGATTAAGCAATTCACTAAAAGTGAAGGCTGTCTGTAGCTGCCAGTCGTACTTATAAAACTTGTATGGGAGACGGGCCTAAGTTGTCTGTTGAATATTGAAAGAACGTAATGAATGGTGCAGCTGGTGTTAAGACTACGAGCCACCATATAGGCCAGATGCATACATCAGATAATCCTGAAATCATGTGTACGAGGCATTTTAGAAAGAAACAAGTTGATTTACGTGAAAAAATAAAAAGCTGAATTTTCATAATAGCTGTCTAATGAGCTGCTTCATGACAACCTTTTTAATAATTTTCATGTTTCATTTTTCCAGATTAAATGTTAGCTTGTTTCACAAAACACGTTGATTTACTGGATTCTTTTTAACCCAAATTGTTATTTATAGTGCATAAACATTCTTGCTAAATAGGACTACAAATGCAAACACCATTTTGCATCTAAATTTTTCGAGAAAAGTCATCCCCTTATCCTTCTTCCAGAATGTTGCTCTCACTCAAATGTTGTAATTTCCACCACCAGTTCAGTTTGGGTGGAAAAATCAAACCCTCTATAGGACAATCTGGTTACTTGCCTGGAATCAGTTGTGTATGGAAGGTTTATGATAACGATTCAACCATTTGTATAACTTCCCTTTCATTGTCGAAGGCCGCTTCCTTCAGCTGGGTGCTGATCAGAGTGGGTTAGTGGCATCCAGGCAGGGGTTACCTGCAGTGTAATATGATGGCTATAACCTACTTTGTACAAATGATGGTGCAAAATCTATAACACAAACCATACCAGTCAATTACCATAGAACAAGTCTTTTTCCGTTCTAGTTTCGGTTAAATATGTTGTCAGAGTTTTGCTTACGAAGGTCTGAGCACTGAGAAATCGAATTACCCTTCGATCTACTATACGGCAACGACAAAACTACTCTAGGGAGGAAGTTGCTCTCTTGCATCCTCTCTTGTCAGGTTGACCTTCTGAAGCCAATATACGCATTTTCCTCCTGCCGTGTTTTATTTCATACTGATAATGCTATTTAAGAGATAGCCCTCCCCTTTTACATTATCTTAGACGATTATAGAATTTTTAGTCTCATGATCGAGAACGAAGACAACCGTCAATAAGAGAGTGGACAAGTAGCAATTCATCAGTATGGTCTTTATGATCTACCATAGCAAGGCCTCCATCCGTAGGGTCGGTGCAGTATCTGGGTTTTCCACGTATTCAAATCGTGAGGTCGGAACGCGTTGATAGTGCGTACACTTTTATTGAGATGGTTGCGTATAGAGGTCGTGCTTTGACGTCAGTAGTAGTGGTAGACACCGTAGGGGCTGGTGTACATCTATTTTGGGCCGTCATACACCCCCAGACCGGGGTCGTCCCTACCCCCCAGAATCTATGGGGTCGCTGGGAGGGTATGAGTATGGTTTAGTCTACAGTATAGCCGCATGGAAGCTTCCCTCCTCAAAATTACTGTATCTACCTAGCAGTGTGATAGAAAAGACACACACTGTATTAGACTGTAAGCCATCTTTTGAGGGTGCAAAAAAATCAATACTAGGTCTCTGTCCGGAATGAATGAAGATACCACTCAACTACTAGATCTGGCGGTGTACTATAACGGTCATACTATGTCCACCGAACAATAGGCAATACTTCGATCGTCGCTTAGGATAAAACTTGTTTGCAGTTATAAACCTAACTATACTATGTTATAAACCTAACTATAGTATGTTTGCAGAACCTGGACTACGGATGGACTCGAATTGAATAGAGTATTGACTAATCCCCCCTGTCCGAGATAGTGCAAAGGGGAGAGCACAATGCCTGGTATACAGATTTTTTAATGTTTGTTGGAGGCTCTCGCGAGTGAGCATTCGGACTTCTATTGTTGTGACCTCCGAGAAGTCAGCGCTTTTGTGAAAGGAAAGTAAGCCGTCTAGCAAAACAAGGAATTGATATAGGGAGTTTCTATTTATAAATTATAGGTCAGGGGAGAAGTCAGAATAGTTAAAAAAATGATGTGTTTGGGGTAAGAAAAAAATGTGAGATAATGTGAAAATAAAAAATGAGCCCACGGGGTAGTGACACTACACTGTTACAACAGGTGTACAAACGGATATTACCTGAAGAACAGGTCGCATAGGTTAAGTGACGTTACAGACGGGTACATACAAACTGACAAGAAAAACATAAAAAATAAAGATACAAAATGACACAATTTTAGCATGTTTGCAAGAGAAAAGTAGCCAGCTCTCCCTGAAGCATTTGGTGTCCCTTAAAAGAGACGTTGGTTTGATGATAGACTATTGGATGGGCCGGAGGCACGTCATCCCAAGACGATAATGATCTCGGTTATCGCCGCTCCTTCCCCCAGCATGGTCACCGGTACCCGGCGTTCTTCTTGTCCGACAGTTGGTAAAATGTCGGCTGGAGGTTGTAACTCGACAAGAAGTTGTGCCTCATGGTCTTGTGGTAGAAAATCTTCTACCCGGTGGGCAGCTGGGGCCGGGGGTCCGATGGGGAAAATTTCCGCCGGCGGCTCTTCTGGTTCCATCAGGAAGTCTAGGAGGGGCTGAAATGGCTCCCATACAGGTGTTGGTGGCGGAGTTGGCGGTACCATCGGTGGTGGTGGTGGTGGAGTAGGTGGTGGTGATGGTAATTGAGGGATAGCCACGTTGTCTCCCTCGTCTTTGATTACTAGTGGTATTAGCTCAAAAATCTTTGGTTGACGCATCTTGTCAGTTTAATTCAGTTGATGACTGATAAATGAGAAGGTTGCTGATCAAAGTCTGCTTTATATGAAAGTGGGCGTATGCTTTGGGTATGATGTATGGTGTTAGATACAGTTTCACGTAGTGCCCCTACAAAAATTGTACATGTTGATCAAAGCATGGATCGTTACATCAGCGCCAAAAAGATATATCTTTTACTAAGACAAAAGCTTAGAGAGTTGGATGACCAGATAAGGAAGTTACAGTGTGAATCAGAGTCACCGATATGTTAATGTCGGCGGGGTCTAATAACTGACGATTGGTGATGTTTGGAATAGAAGAGGGGGGGGGGGGCGTGACTTTGGAAGGGAGAAAAACGTATCATCAATGGAATATAACATATCGTGAATGCGCAAGTCCTGCCATAGTGATAGAAAAATTACTTCTTATCACTGGTAATTCGTTATATTGACCAAGAAATACTGCACTCGTGTGGGTGTGGACTATACGTGGTATGTATGCTACCGGCGGACTATGTAAACTACATGGACAGGGTTTTGTACTTATGTAACAACGGACGTTACATTTTTGCGCCAAATGCGATGCACGCGACATGAAGCATGTAGTGATACCATGTTATGGGCGTGGTAGAAAAATTGGGTCTTACCATTGTTCATTCATTATATTGACCAACATATAATCACTTCTGTGTGTGTAAGTATATACAGCATGTATGCTACACTGCCGTCTATGTAAACTGCAAGGCCAGGGTTTTGCACTTATGTAACAACGGACGTTACATTTTTGCGCCAAATGTGATGCACGCGACATGTAGCATGTAGTTATACCATGTTATGGGCGTGACTTTGAAAACAAAGAGATGTCGTGTGTCAGGATTTTTTATCAAAGGACCTGATTGGTAGTTTACAGCGCAAGTCACTACACCGGGCGTAAAGGAAAAAAAGTGTCCTGTCCTTCCCCACTCTGTACAAACTAGTATAACCCCTATGCGTAATACACAAAGTATACGGTGTGAACATCACAAGTGAAGTCAAGTTATTGATATACTAATGAAAACGTTTCTTAGGGGCAGGAGATTGGTAGTAAAGTGGTGGGAGAGGGAGGCGTGACTTGAAAGTAAGAAAAAAATGTGTGCAGGTTAATTGTGTGAATGGTAATGTCGCCAATGATTTGGCACTTGAACGAAATGGTTGGCGCAGATGGTAGCTGAGGCTGAAAAAAAATTGTGGGCGTGACCTGGGTAAGTGGTCGGTATGTGATTATTAGCTAGAACGTTGTGAAAACGCGGTTATTTTATCTAAAATCATCATGACGAGCAGAACGAATTGTGAAAAGTGTGGTCTAATTTTTGAAGACATTAGAACTTATGTTCTACATGTAAGAGAATCTACAGAGTGCCCATTAAAGTGGGAGATAGGTGGCACGGCGGACGATTTATTGAGTGCGTTGGTGGAGCTCTGGCTTGACGATAATGACGGCAGACCAGAAAATCAATGTCACTGCCCTGCCTACAGTGACATCACCGGCGAGAACAACGATCAGTCTCCGGAGGGTCAACCAATTCAAGTAAGGATTACTTTCCGACCACATCCGGAGGACGTGGAAGTTTCGGTCTATCCAGAACGATGTTGTCCCCGAAACGGTCAAGGTCAGGCTGAATTTCACCGACCATGGGAAAAATCACCAGGGGAGGCGGCTGATGAAACCTTCACGCCATTCTTCCGACCATGGGAGTAAGGCCGCAGACCGACAGAATAGCCGGGTGTCACCATACTCAACATCAGCCTTGAATAAAGGCAAAAAAAAACAACGGCTTGAGAAATCACGCCACCAAATATTTCAGATTAAGCAGGCCCTTTTCCTCTTTCAACATGCTCGTGTTTCTGTCATTCTTTATTAAGTAGTTAATAAATTACAGTATGTGTGTTTGTGTGTAATTGAGTGTAGTGTCACTTAACCTGTGCGACCTCCTTCATAGACGCGCTTGTTTTCGAAAAACCATCATAAAATGCCCCCTAAAATACATAATGATAATGTGCGCCCCAGTGTGTAGGCTAGAATGTGGTTGGTGAGTGTCAAATGTCACTTTAATCTCGGTTAGGAAAAGTAAAAGAAGCAACTTACCCCCATTTTAGGTATATCCGTAAGGGTACACGCAAACTGTTGGCCTGCAATGTATTTGAAAGAAAATGAGTTTGTGCACTAGTGTCCAAGTGGGGCAAGAAACTGTGCTCTGAATACATTGTTTATCGAATCAATAGTCTTTTGTCCTCTTAGAAGATCAGGGGCATTGCTCTAAGTACAACTTGAGAGAGGGCGCTATTCCCCCCCAAAAAGTGGGCTAAAGCACTGTGTTGGAAAGGATAGAATACGCGACCCTCGTACTTTCAGCTCACTTTTGAGACTGGCTTTCAAGTAGTAACGCCGTTTAACACCACACACGGGCATGGCCGGCTTGTACAGATTCTTGTACCGACTCATCTGTAAGACATTATTAGCCTCCGTGAGCCTGAATGGGTGAACGGGCAAAGTGCAGTAATGCTGTAGAGGTACGCGGTAAGATCGAGTCCGTCTTAAGTATGATTTTTGGATCAAGCGCTGGCCATGCACGAGCCAGGTGACTCTTCTTTCTTTTGAAAAGAGGGTATCCCTGTGCAATACATACACACATCTCATTTATTACACTGTAGAAATCTCCCAAATGTTGGAATTAAATGGATTACTGCCTTTCAATGGGATAGCACTGTAACCCAGCTCAGAAAAAAAAAAAAAAAAAAAAACAGATGGCGACCGTTCATATGGAATACGTTTTTCAGGTTCAAACTGAGTTGCTCATTGGCTCTACAGACCATTTTCGGGGGCCGGATCTGTGCATTTTAACTCTAGAAGTCACGTGATAACAAGTGGGTGATACATACGTTTTCTTCTGTATAACTTATCATGTGCGTTAGTTAACACACATATGTTTACAGATTTGATGTTTGTATGTGTATAGACTCTTAAGGTCACAGTCGAGTTGCAAAGGATGACTGTACATCACGTGTGGCGTAGCTTGGGTTAGGAAAGGGGAGGGGGGAAATATAACGAATGGTGTCCAGGCTCATAACGTCGACTTGATAAAATCACAGACTTCTAACGTCACTGAAAGACTGCCACAGGTTTGGTAGCACCTTTTTTGTCTCGAGAAAAGGTATGCGTGCTTGCCCATTCCCTTCAAAAAATATAGCATAAAATTTTACCCCCATGGGTAAATTTCCGGTCGAATAGGTGGGGCAGGGATCAGCAGACCACCCTCCCTATTTTCTATATCCCCTTGCAGAGCTCTAACCATGCCAAATGGTAATATGATGATGATGAAAAAGATGTGTTGGTTTTAAGGTTATAAAGAGGGCGCTATTTCGAAATAATCGGTAAAAAAGTATCTTGCAAACGAAAACTTTTACTGGTCTTATCAACTATAAAGCATAAAGACCCTCTGCTCTAAGAAACATATATCATTTTATATGAAAACGTCTTCGAATGCACTGGTTTTTATCATTTTCTAAACGAAACTTACTATGTATACTATTAACCTAACCGACCAAGATATAGCCAATGGATGGGAAATACATATCAGTCGCATCAGAGGTCAACCTTACTATTTCAACACGAAAACTGGAGAATCTATATGGGTTGACAAGACGGTGTCACCAGGAGAAGCTAGCACGCCTTTCCACGAAAGACCTCAAAGTTCCGATGTGAATTTTTCAGCCGAAAACTTGACATTGAACGCACATGCTCAAGGTAGAAATGAGCCTACCGTTGCACGGCGTGAAAGTCTTACGAGTGAGGCCAATACAGAACCGATAGGACAAGAAAGCAGTGATGAACGAAATATTTCGGAAATTTTCAGGCCTAACACAGAAAGTGACCCTAATCATGATAATGCGACAGTTCCCGATGGAACGACATCAAAAACGCAGACCGAAACGAGAGCAGACAACCACGCAGACGCAAAACAAGATACGTCAATAAATCCAAAAGACTGTTGGTACATAAGCGAAGAGCGGCGTAGGCGTATAAGACGTTTCCGTGCTGATGCTAACGAATACAACGTGGCATTTCGAAAAGATAAAGTGGTCAATTTCATACTTGAAAGACGAAACGTATTGGTGGGTTTATATGATATCATAGATAGTCTCATGGACCTCCTATGGCGGATTTTCAGCCGGATGATCTCGTTGGTTTAGAGTTGGAGCATCCGACACTCGATAAACCTATTTTCATCCCTATGACACGAAGAGATCAGTTAATTACCGAGCGTATCTTTGCTATTTTGGAACGCATCTTACAGTCAAACGACCAATTTACTTTAGATGAACGTCTTGTCATAAAAATCATACGTGTGGAACCATTTAAAGGGGGAAAACCCACTTCACACGATTTGAAAGGTTGGATAAAGGCCAAAAAGAGCATTGTCCGAATTAAAAACGGAAACGACGTTATGTGTATGGCACGTGCCATTGTCACTGCAATAGCTTGTCACCAAAAGAAAAATGGCGCCACAGTTCCTTGGGACAATATCAGGAAAGGATTTGGAAAACAAACAACGTTAGCGAAAGATCTTCATCGGCGTGCCGACGTACCCTTTGGACGTTGCAGTTTGACAGACCTACCAGCGTTTGAAAAAGTGCTGCCTGAGTATCGAATCATCGTTGTGACGAGGACAGCAAAAATCCTATACTGTACCATGGTAAAAATACGACTGGTGCACCATTGTTTATTTACTACCACGATGATCACTTTCATACAATCATTAGCATGAGCGGATTTCTGAATCGAAAGAAATTTTGCCTGAAGTGCTTAAAACCTTACGATGACCCTTACAAGCACAGATGTATCAAACGTTGCCCAGATTGTAAAAATGTCGGCGCATCCTGTCATGACACTGAAAAAATATACGAATGCAGTGTTTGTCATCAATTCTTTAAAAGCCAGCAGTGTTTCGACAACCATCTTGATCATAAAAATGGAAAGGGAAGAACACGTCAGAACAATACTTGCCAGAAGTATAGACGCTGCAGTAATTGCATGTGCAGTTACGAAGGAAACAAGAATCATTTTTGTGGTATGTTTTATTGTGAACTGTGCAAAACAGACCAACCGAAAGGACATCTGTGTTACATGCAACCCATAAGGCACGAGGCACATGAAATAAAGGATAGCGAACAAAACAACACAGGGTCCAAGACAATATTCTTTGATTTTGAATCTTGTATTGACTCGGAGCGTCGCCACGTGCCAAACCTTTGTATCTCTCAAGTGGTTTGTGACGTGTGTATGGACGACGAAGATATCACCCATCCATGCGAACAATGTGGAGAAACACGCCTATTTACGTTTTTGTCTGTCGAATCCTTTTGTCAGTGGGCATGTCAACACCCTCAAGCTACTTTTCTTGCTCATAATCTCAAAGGCTACGATGGTCAATTTATTTTGAACTATTTTAGTAAGTCCGGTATGCCCCCCCCCCCCAAAAAAACTCGTTTCAACAGGGACGAAAACTTTATACATGGAATTTGAATTACTGGCAAGTTCTCGAAACAAAAAGAAACAGCACATCAGGTTTAAGGATTCTTACAATTTTATACCAATGGCTTTGGGCTAATTTTCCAAAACATTTTCTCTGGAAGAAGAAAAGGGTTACTTTCCTTACTTGTTTAATACACCTGAACACTGATAGTACCAGGGTCCTTGGCCAGATGCCCACTTTTATCACCCCGAGGTAATGTCATCCGAGAAACAAACTGAATTTTATTCCTGGCATCAACAGCAAGTAGGTAAAGTCTTTGATATGAATCGGGAAATGGAGCGGTATTGCGTAGGGGACGTCAACCTCTTGCGGAAAGGTTGTTTACGTTTCCGGCGGATCTTCCTTGATATGAATGGTATGGATCCATTTTTGCATGCCATGACCATCGCTCAAGCCTGCCAGCAAGTGTTTAGGCGTCAGTACCTTACACCTGGTACCATAGCATTAGTACCACACCACGGGTACCGTCGTATGGACAATCATTCTAAGAAAGCTATGCAGTGGTTGGCTTGGAAAAGTCACGAGGAGGGCATTCGCATCGATCACGCCAGAAACGGTGGCGAAAAAATCGCCCAAATTTACGATGATAAACAAACGACAGGGTTTAAGGTGGATGGCTATTAGGGTACAACCGTTTACGAATTTCATGGTTGCGTATGGCACGGATGTCCAAAATGTCAAACCGAACGAAGTAAACATGTCCCGGGATCAGCCTTCACCATGGTGTACGCTTACCTCAAAACCCAAAAGAAAATGAAAGCATTAAGAGAGAACTCTTATCGCGTTGTCGAAAAGTGGGAGTGCGACTTTGATAGTCAATTACAAGATGACCCAAATATGAGGGCGTTTGTGGAGGCATTGACGTACCGAAACCGTTGAATCCACGTCACGCCTTTTATGGTGGTAGAACCAATGCCACGTGCCAAAGATATGACGTGAAAAGGGGAGAGAAGACCAAATACATCGATGTTTGTTCTTTGTATCCTTGGGTAAACAAATATGGTGTTTACCCCATCGGCCATCCTGTCATTGTGACGGAAAATTTCGAGTCCTGGGATAAGTATGATGGATTCATGTATTGTAAAGTATTACCACCGAGAGGGCTCTATCATCCTATCCTACCCTACAGAAGCGGTAATAAATTGTTGTTTCCGCTTTGTGGTGAATGTGCACAACAAAAGGATCAGGGTCTCTGTAAACATTCCGACGACAAAAGAGCTTTGGAAGGAACCTGGGTGACACTGGAATTGCAGAAAGCCGTGGAAAGGGGATATCGTGTTGTAGAAATCTACGAAGTTTGGCACTTCGAGTCATTTACACTGTATGATCCCAATAGAGCTTATGCACCTACGTCACGTTTCTCTATTTTTCCATCCAAGCGTACATTGTGCAACAATTGTTACTAAGGTGCTATCGTGAGCGCGTATCTTAACACACCTACTACGTATGGCAGTTCCATCCAGGAAGCCAAATTGAAACGCGCTGACGTCACGTGCATAAGCTTTATACAAAGAGCGGAGGTCTATTTGCAGAATGCATCAACGCATTCTTGAAAATGAAACAAGAAGCAGACTGGTGGCCTCAAGATTGCCACGCGGAAGAAGAGAAAATGGCATACGTGGCCGACTATGAAGCTCGAGAAGGAGTAAAACTGGAAAGTATTGAGAAAAACGAGGGGCGACGATGTCTAGCGAAATTAATGCTCAATTCCTTTTGGGGGAAATTTGGCCAACGTGATAATCTTCCTCACAAGGAAATTGTAACAGACATGACACGTTTAGTCGAGTTGGCAAATGATGAAAATAAAGAGACGACCCTGAATCGTATCAAAGAAGACTTTATCGAACTCACATGGTCTGACAAAGAACCATTCGTTGAAACGGGGACTACCAAAAATATCTTCATTGCGGCTTACACAACAGCCCAAGTACGCCTCAAACTGTATTCACACCTCGAGCGTTTAAATGACATGGTTCTCTACTTTGATACCGACTCTATTATTTACGTTTCCCGTCCAGGAACACATGAACAGTCCCTAGGAAAATTTTGGGGTCATATGGCCGATGAGTTAAGCAAACCGCTTGGAGAAGGAAGTTTCATCACTCGATTTGTGGCAGGAGGTCCTAAGAATTATGCCTATGAAGTGTACAGTACAAAAAGTGGGGACACGACGACTCTGTGCAAGGTTCGTGGTATTACGCTTGCACCTGACGCAGAACGCGTGATCAATTTTGAAACCATGGCCAGAATGTTAGAACATGTTCAAAATGGTCAGTCAAAAGAAGACATTGTAGTGACGAAAAAACACGATATGATACGTCGTGGTATGGGTCAGATTTGCTCGGCGCCTACGCAAAAGCGGTACAGAATCGTATACGACAAGCGCGTTATCCAATCAGATTATACGACCCTCAAATACGGTTACTGAAACGGACCAATCATTTGATTTTCCTTTGTTGTCCATTAAACATCTTTGGCAAACTAACCCCGCCCGTTTGCCTCGTCTCAGTGCATATTTTAAGAGGAACGCTTTTACGGAAGGAAACTCAGTTGCACATAGAGTCTCGAGATGGAAGCATCCAGTTCAGCTATCCTTTTTGACTATTTTGTCAGATACAGTATTCTTGACGAAATGGAGAAGAAAATGAGAGATCATGAACAGCAAAGTGGGGGCTCTGCGAACGATGTGGGCTTTGAATTGATTATCTCGGTTTCGGGTGGTGCCGAATTTGTACGTGATTTTCAGGAGAATCTGTTGACATTCAAAGCAGCTTTAAACGGGATGCATTATGTAAGCGCCGTAAATCTTCGTTTTGACACTCAACCAGAAAACGGAAATTTGAAAACGGAAATAAATTTTAGTTTCCACACGTCAGATGCGCATGCTCTGATCTCGTTTCTGACACGCTACGTGGATGATGGACCTACCTCAGATAAACAAATCGCATAAATAGATTACAGTGACGGGAAAATTGCCATTTCATATTTGGTCGGCCAAACGTTGTCATCGTCATCATGTCACAACAGTCATCACCCAAAGAGCAATCATCAGAAGAGGAGATTTTTAATACCTTCGAGGCGTCATTTTTACATTGTTTGGAAGATGTACTGACCATGTATCCGTATCTGAATTGCTACGGCTGTTAATTCGACCATCCCAGTCAAACCCATCATCCCTGCCTTATGGATGATATGATTTACGATCAAACAATGTGGTGTCACATCTTGGACTTGGTGGACCGTGACGTCGTACACCGATCGTTTGACCATACTATGAATGTGATGGGCGTGAGAGAACGGGACGAATTCGTTTTTGGGACCATGTATCCTTTCATGATTGGTATATGGAAAGGAGAAAGGGGAGGTGTCGAAGATGTAACGGAGGCAGATTTTTCACACAACGTGACGTTTGAACCACACACGCGCTTCCAACTTATCCGAGAGGCGAGAAGTAAATACAATGCAGACGTTACCCTAGAGATAAGACGAAGTCACGCGATTAAAAAGAAAAAGAACTCGTTTCGAGCAAGGTTGCGCTCACTTTACCTGAAAGCACTCTTGGAGGCGTGGCATGGTACCTCATATGAGCACGCAAAGCTGAGGGTAAATGAACATTTACTTTTGCAAAAGTTGAAGTCAACATTGTCTGAAGAAGACAAACTATTTTACGGTTATTTTGAAGACTACATCGAGATAGGAGAAATAATGGGGGATCTACCAGAACAAGGCGGTCGTGATTTAAAGCTCTGCATTGAAGATATCTTAGCAAGGGATCAACGTGTATCTTTCCTGTTGAGAGAAGCCGAGGAAACCATCAACAGAAAAACCTTCTTACGTCGACTCCGAGCAGCCTACGACGACGTACAAATGGTCATGAATAGAAAACGTGTAGGAAGATGATCTCATTTGGAGAAATTAGCTCGACCGGTATACTTCAACTTTCTCCTGCTGGTAGTTATAACTGACCCACAGACAGTCTCTTGTATGTGCGTGTGTGACACCATATATTGAAAATTGCTCATTTAACCACAGTATTCACGTTCCAGGGCTCAGTTGCATTTCACTTCACGAACTGTCAACATCGTTTTCTGTTATCACCCTACATTCATGATACAGCGTGGATTGACATTATAAAAATCGCAACGTTGACGCAACTGTGGTCATTCGTATGCCATCTTTCCAACCGTTTACATCGTTGTCAGTGGCCTCTCCTCTCACGTCATATGTGACTGATAAGTGAATATAACACTACAGAATAGACTGACGAGTTATCATTTTTGTTCCAATACTCCAATCAATCACAGCGCACTATTTGATTTATCTACATATCTCAAGTGTTACGTTTGGACTGCTCTCTGTGGCACAGTTTATATCGTCGCTAGTTGTAGTTCAAATACTTCAGTTTACACTATGGTTGACGCAGTTTACACCAGGACTGACGAATGGCATACCATGAAAGACAGCGAGGACAAAACCGTGTACTTTAATGCAAAAACTAACGAAGCTACGTACGATCGCCCCACACCTGGTAAACCACTTCAAACGGTCATTCGACCATCGCATGTAATGCCGTGGTCAGCAATCGTTCCCCCGCTGAAGACAAAAGGTCCTCAGATTTTGAAGAAACGTCAACATATGCAAGACGACACTGAAGGTGGTAATGAAATGAGACTGCCCATCGGTAACGATCGCTACGTAACGGTCAACGTCTTCAAAGGAAAACTGTACATCCACATTCGAGAATCCTTTTTCAACCAAGCAGGGCGTATGTTGCCGACTTCAAAAGGCATTGCACTAACACCTCAACAATGGTTCAAACTCACCGAGATGAAATCGACCATTGACTATGCTATCGTTGAAATGCAGCCAATGGATGCCAAACGTCCAACACTTGCTGAGAGGCGTCATGCTCCACCGTTAAAATTCCAAGCGTTTGACGAAGCCGGCTGTATTCCCCAACATCCTGATGGGACATCGAATAACACTAAGTGAAACGTTTCGTTAGCGGTCAACACTTGTTGCTTGAAAATGGTTAACTTTTACACTAATGTATCATAACATTAAATACCTGGCTTGTGAATGGTGTTATGAAAACACCAAGTACTCTGATTGTGTGTGTGTGTGTGTGTGTGTGTGTGTGTACGTGTGTGGGTGTACACAGTCGTTGCTGTTGGCGGTGACGGAGACATTGTCTGCCAGTTTGATGTTTCGCCCTTATTAGTTGCACTGTATGGAAGAATAGTTTGATAGTGTTGTGATAAGCTGTAAGAATAGCACTTAATTACCATTTTAATGATGTGTTGGTATGACATATGTGCGCATACAGTCTGTTTATAATATGATAATATGATTTTGCTGAGTAACATATTATGTTTTGTATGTTTGATTTTCACACACATTAGATTTGCCGTGAATATAAAAGAGTATTGCATCTTTTGGTTTAAGAATAAGAGAATCTTACATTCTCCTTTTTTGACATTTTGAACAATTAGCAAGTGGTTGTCAAAAACAAACATGCGATATAACATCATATGACAACTTATCATAAGTGTATGTTTGTACAATGCAAACGTGTCAATGTTGTGCCATTTAATGAATAAACATGAGACACCTGAATATAACGTCTTTGTCGTTACTCTAAGTGTTAAAAGCAGCTACGCCTTTCTACTTTAGTCATTTGATCGCAGACATTGAGTGTATCAACATGTCATCCTATCGAAGCACCCTAGAATGAAATCAACATTCGCATTGGGCGGTTTAAGGACAGTGACGGTGCAAACGTTAGGCTCACAAGGCTGTATCGCTATACGCAAATGTCGCAAACACCCACAACATCAAACCAAAGTGCTTCAAAACTTGTTTCATCAAAGCAAAGAGTTGCACACCATTAGTCTGAATACGCATTACGTCATTTTATTCAAAAACCCTCGAGATGCTTCTGTGGTCCATCATTTTGCTAAACAAATGTTACCAGGACGTACGCGATTCCTTCAAGAGGCCTACGACGATGCGACGTTACGACCCTATGGGTACATGGAATTCGACTTTAAAGGAAACAGCAATGACGGTACTCGATTTCGCAGTAATATTTTGCCCGAAGAAGATTGTGAACGCATTACGGTATACGCCCTCAAACGTAAAAATGATAGGCGATAACCTGACGTGTGTACGTAACATTTACTGCAATCTCGCGCGATGGCGTTTGAATTTGTTACCACATCGAAAGGTGTCGAGGTGCGATCAGTTCATATTTAGTGTGGCGTCCTGGATTGACGGTCACACAGAGTATCAAAAGCTGTTGAAAGAAGCGTCCCGAATCGATATCGACAATTTACATCTCTTGGAAAATGCCATCGATGTTGACAACTTCACCATGACGCACATTATCGTGACAGTGTTGTTTCTAGTCGATGCATTGATTGAGCAAAGGATCATCAACGCCTTAAATTATTCCAACTGGTTTCACCCCGATCGACCTGTGATTAAACGACTCATATTTCACATAGGAGACGATAAAATGAGTCATTGAGTGACTCTCGGTATTAGTTGTAAATAGTATGGACCAGATTAAAGAACAGTTCCCCCTTTTACAATTTTTATGCAATTGTTCAAACGCACAGTGTGCTCTGATTTTAGATAAAGCAGGTTCAAAACTGTTACCAGTCTGCAAACAATCAGTCAGACCTTTACGACATCAGCACCACATAGTCTGCGATCTACTTTCTGGTGACTGAAACATGCATCGGAAAAAAGAGTAGTTTTACCCGTTTTGGAAAAAAGATCAGACCAATAGCTGTATAGAACGAAGTTTGTTTATGGAAAGAATTAATGAACAGAGGGCCCCGTGGATCTTAAACTTTACTTTCGCAACATCAATTCCTTACTTTTCCCAATGACGTTGTTAGGTATTATCAATGGTCATGCTCTTTCAAAGTCAACCAGAATCCAAATGGGTTGGGAAATATGGGATGGACTATACAAAAGTTAGGTTTTCTTTGGCTATTTTACGGTGGATTTGCTGTCATTCAGTAGTTCATTTATTTAGCAAATATCACTGCAGCTGATCAACCTTATGGGAGGGTTGAAGAAAGGTATTCCGTTCCCAACCAAATTATAGAGGGATTGGCAGTGTGTGCGAAGAATGTTTTGGTTTGGTAATTATCTAACCCGCACTCTGATAAGCGCACCAGAAAAGTCTTTTTTCATGACCTTTGAGTCACCAAAAGTCTAATATTCACACAAATGTCACCAAATATTACGGCCTCTGCTTAAATATTGAAGGCATTCTGTCCCTTTCAACCAAATGATTGGAAGGAACTATGGCTCACACTCGCAACTACCAGCAAATGTTATAGTCGGTCACCAAATATGGGAGAGGGGTACAAAAGGGTGTCCATCTCCAACCAAATATTGGGGGGGCATTTCCCCCATCCCCCTCATTATCGCCGCACTTGTAAAAAAGCATACCGTATATAGTGGCTCTTCTCTACGCTATTATGCGTTACGTTCCTTCAACATTCAATATACAACATAGACCCGTTGCGTATACTCCTACCACTGTTAGTTTCAATAATGACAGATTCTAATTGCTGTAAGTGAAGTGTCCCAGCCTATTTTATGTACGCAGCGTTGAATGTATGCGGCCTACACGATGCTTTATGGTTATTTATACTGACCTAAATGTTAATAAAGAAACCCAAATGAATGACACAATATCTGTGGTGGTAAAATGACTTTTATTTTGTTATTCCCGTCTTCCGTAGATTGTTTGATTACTGATGCGAAGAAAAAAATTGTTCCAGATGAGTTGATTTCCAAAATCTCTAGAAGGAGTTTAGAATGAGATCATACACCATGCTTGCACTACCTCCCTTACAAAAGAATTGGAAATTCTAATCACTCCTGGCTAGAGCAGTTACATTGAAAGAGTAAAGATTCCCCCAAACAATGAAGACTGATATCAAAAAAACATATCCAAGGTCCAGCCGACTCATCACAATAGCGGCGAACCCAAGTGCACTTTAAACTATTTATGAAGCTTCCAACATGGATAACTTTGAGCCCTCCTTGATCGATTTGATTTATCATAGCTGTACGTTTAACTTCATCGGGCCTCCCGGACCAAATGAAATCAAAAATAATAGATTCGACTTCTTTAATGAAATGGTTTGGTGGGTTTGGAAGTACCAAGAACAGATAGACAAGCTGTGAATGCCCAAAAGTCTTAACTATGACATTTCTACCCATAGGAGTTAAGTCCCTGACAGACCACATACCAAGGAGGCTTTTAAGACGAGACATCTTCGGCATGAAATTCAATTGGAAAAGATCATCACCATTATGGGTAAATGATACACCAAGCAATCTAACAGGACCGTTAGAAATTTTGATATCGAAATCACTCACATAATTGGGGAGATGGGAAACAAAAGGGCCTAGAGGGAAAAGAGTAAACTTTTGAAGGTTTACCTTCAAACCAGCAGCAAACTCAAGATCATTGAGTATTTTTATAGTTTCATGAAGGGAATCTCTGTTATCATTCAAAAAAAAAAACGTTGTATCGTCAGCGTATGTTAACAACTTAATTTCTCTATTACCAATTCTGATACCTTGAATAACAAAATTAGTAACTTTTAAAGCTAGCACTTCGGCACAGAGAGTCAAAATATAAGGGCTGATCGGACAGCCTTGTCTCACACCTCTTTTTACAGGAAGAAAAACCTGTCAAATACCCATTGTTGCAAACACATGCATTACAATTACTATAAAAAAAACATTAATCCAACGTCTAAAGCTGTTACCAAAATTATAAAAGGGCAATGTATAGTCAGTAAAGTTCCATTCGAGAGTATCGAAGGCTTTTTTAAAGTCGATCAGAAACAAAAATCACGGTAAACAGTGACTTGAGGTGTAATCAATAAGATCAAGAACAAAACGGACATTTTCACCAATAAACCCCCTTTTAAAAACCCAGTCTGATGTGGACCAATGAGAGGGTTAATTACTGACTTTAGGCGCAAAGCAATAGATTTTGCCCCAATCTTATAGTCAGTATTGAGTAACGTAATCGGTCTATAACTTTGGAGGACAGTGGGGTCTTTTTCAGGCTTAAGGATTAAAGTTATTACACCGCGAGACTGTTCTGGAGATAAATCTTCTGATGAGTAGCAGAAATTGAGGGCTTTCGTAACGATATCACCGATTAGGAGCCAAAATTTTTACAAAAGTTGGAAGTAAGACCGTCACTTCCAGGGGCTTTGTCATCAGTCATGGACATGAGTGCTGTATAGCATTCATTGGTCGAAAGCACCCCTTCACATAAAGAAGATTCATCATCGTTTTAATTGGTTACACTCAAGGTTATGAAAGAAAACCTCAGGGGATGTATTATTAGAGGAGTACAAGTCTGCGTAGAACCTTCTTATTTCCCTTAAAATATCCTCATTCCTATATCCAATAAATGACCACCGGTGGTACGGATCTTAAAAATTCTATTCGAAGCTTTGTTCCTCTTTTCTAAATTCAAAAAGGACTTGGTATTTTTTGGCCTGTCTCAACCCATCTTGCCCGTGATCTAATGATAGTCCCTCGTAATTTACACTGGTAGAATAGGCGTAAATCGGCTTGGGCATTTTTTTTAAGCACGTACGGAGGTGATCTGAGTCAGAAATATAGAGCTGTTGCTCTAATAAAGAAATACGGTTGGTAAGTTCGACTTCATTACGGCGGCGTTCTCTAGCTTTCTTTTTAGAATAATTTATACTCAGCTTGCAGATTTTATACTTGAGACTTTGCCATAAAAGGCCTGCATTAGAATACATATCGTTGGTAACTTCATTAGATATTAAGTCGGTAATGAGATTTACATACACATCATCACAAAGTAAAGAATTATTGGTTTTCCAGTATCCGGGCTCAGAATAAACATTAAAAGATAAACTTATAAAAGAATGGTCCAATTGAATGCCCGGAGAGAAAGCAACGTTGTTAGCAAACCCACTAAGGCCCCTGGAGATAAAAAAGTAATCCAACCTACAATGTATTCCAGCGGAAATATTTGAGCTCCAAGTGACCTGGTGCTTTTTACGTGCTGAAAAACGGACACGGCCAGACCGGCGAAAGAACTACATATGGCTAAACAACCAAAAAACCCAAAGACTAACAACACCCCTACAAACAAAACAAAACAAAACCACCAACACCTCTCCCGAATAGCCACAGACACCGGGAAAAGACACCAGACTAAACTACCAGAAACTGCCCAGAAGGGCCACAAATCAAGGGAAAACTAATGAACCTCCTTATGTACAAACTTTTACAGTATATGTACACTATTTACACCCAACCAAACAAAAACCATACCAAGGTCCCGAAGAGATCGAACGAGCCCGGTGAGGCACCAGCACCAAGCACGTCCGTATGGAAAGCCGTTTTAACATTTAATCAGGAATTTTAGATATCTCGAATTAATTTCAGATATCTCAAATTTGCAATATTTTTGATATCTGAAATACAATTTAAGATATCTAAAATTCATTTCGAGATATCTTAAATTGAATTCGAGATATCTGAAATAGAATTCGAGATATCTTAAATTGAATTCGAGATATCTAAAATAGAATTCGAGATATCTTAAATAGAATTCGAGATATCTGAAATTGAATTCCAGATATCTAAAATTGAATTCAAAATATCTGAATTGGAATTTTAGATATCTGAAACTCGTGATTTTTTCGAGATATCTGCAATTATTTTAAGATATCTGCAATTATTTTAAGATATCTGCAATTATTCTAAGATATCTAAAATTCATTTCGAGATATCTGAAATAGAATTTGAGATATCTACAATTAATTCAAGATATCTGAAATTCCTGATTAAATGTTAAAACGGCTTTCCATACATCCGCTCTCTTCGGCGACCTGAACTGTAAACTGCTTGGAAAGAGGATTCTTTTCTCTCCAGATATCAATTAGATCATGGCACGCCATCAATGAAAAGCATTCTTCTCGAGCTTTGAAATTGGTATACAGAGGCCTCCCATTTTATCAAACTCAAAGTTAAATACAAAGTTGAAGTCCCCTCCGAAAATAATGGTATCGCCTGAGGAACTATTTAAATGTCCAGATATGTCGGCGAAAAGGTCAGGTCTATCTGTGTTGTAAGCATAAAGTTAATGAAAGTAAAAACATGGTCGAACAACTCTCTGCATCACTTATGACATACCTTCCATGCTGATCGAGAAAAGTGTTAACAAGAGTAACATAAAGAGTTGGTTTGAACAAAATGCAAACACCTCTGCTGCGATTCGAACCATGAGAAAAGAGAATAGAACCTCCTCATTCTCGCTTCCAGAAGACTTCGTCGTCAATGCAGCTATGTGTCTCCTGAAGGAAACTAATATCTGCCTTGCGTCTATGCAAGTTAGAAAACAGCTGCCTGCGCTTTTTAAGCTGCCTAAAACCCCTAACATTATAAGAGATGAAATTTAAATCTGCTGACATAAGAATAGGCAAAATACAGCTAGGGAAGGTAAAAAGCGATCTAAACATGAAAAATAGCAGTGCCAAACAACGTAAATATGTACAGAAGCATGAACTTTAAGCACAAATAATCGAGTAACAACAATAGTACTATAATAGCTATAATGGAGCATGAAAAGAAAGAAAAAGAATAAAATGTCAAGCCAAACGGACGATACGAAAACGTTAGGTTTCACAGGACAGGATGGTGTATCCGCGAGGAAAAACCAATTCATGGTGAAGGCAAATGGGATGTTTTGACACTTTCAGGGCTATAGAAGAATCAAGATTTGGTGGTTCCGTGAAACAGAAAGTTGCTAAATGAACAGTAGATCATAGAGCTGCATGTGGCCTACCTATACATCAGTTCCGCGAAAAATCGAACGGCTTACCGTCGGAGGAACGCCTGCAGCCACCTGAAAAACGGAGTCGAGTTCCCGAGTTGAACAGCTCTGTAACTTTCTGCGACCACTTTCTCTTCTCTAAAAGGTCTGCCTTGGTAAGATCATCGATTATGTAGAAATTTTCAGCAACTAAGGCCCGTCTCGCATTTTTGAGGATTTGTGGATAAAAAGATAATTTTACCAGCAGGTACCTGGATCTGCCCCGTACCACTCTGCCGTCACGATGAGCCCTTTCGATTTTACAAGAGGTGATTCCAGCCTTATTAAACACTCTTGGGTAATTTTGAAGTAGTCTTTGTTTTCCTGCTGGGGGACACCGACTATACGTGAATTACTTTTCCGAGAAAAACTAAACGTTCTTTTCTACTATTTATCAATTCTCTGTGATCGTCACGTGATTTCTCTAACCCGCTAACTTTTTTTCAAGGGAGATGCATTTTTCTTTTAAGGCTTCATTTTCGGCCTTGACTGCATCGATTAGTTTTTTATGCTCACCAATGGCTCTGCCAAAATCTTGTCTAAGTTTTCTCAGTTCACTAGTGATCTTTTTGATGGTAGTATCTAGAGCTTCTTCACCTCACTAGCTGAATCCTCCTCAATAGGCAGTATTGGTGTACCGGTAGAAGCTAGGCCGGTTAGGCTATCAAGCGTTGCCTGGTGAGTGCCCTGACTGCGTTTTTTAGTTCCAGCACTACCTCTTGTTAGTCTACCTCTTCTTTTTCTTTTTGGAGTAGGCATGATTGATGAAAAGTCACTTATCAAATCACTTTAGTGAAGAAAAAGCTCTTTAATTACACTCTAAAAAAGTTGGTTAAAAAGGGTTTGGGTAAAATTCAAAGTGCCCATCCTGGGCAGTAACCAACACAGTGGCAAAACAGATTAACCAAGTGGGTTGGGTAACCTTCAGGTTGGGTAAAGTCCATCTCCCTCGCAATATTACCCAGGTTGGTTAAAGTGAACTGATTTGCGCGCCATACGTACGTACACAATTAATGAAAAGGTACTATACTGTACTGCAGTACGGACGGTACGTACGTACCTACGTACACTTGTACTCGCAGCCGACCGAGACGACGACAGACTTGCTTTCAAAGTCTGCAGAAAAAGGCTGAGCTTTCTGAGGAGGCTGATTGTAAAATAGCCTGTTATCGTATGCGACGAAACTGTCATACACTTTTAAAAAAGTTGGGTAAAATTTTCTGGGCAATGTAGAGTTGGTTAAATTTTTGACAATGTTGGGCAAAAGAACCGAAAAACCTATTGACCAACTATTGGTGAAATGGTTTAAGTGAATTCCTTTACCCAACACTGGTTAAACGTACCGCCAATTAATTCTTTTAATAACACCTATTTCTAAATTTTTACATTCACAGTTAACATTTTGCAAAACGTTTACTTACACTGTGGGAATTTTTGCTACGACAATTTGAGAAAAGTGCATGTTTAAAATGCTGTGAAATTCTATTGGAATACCAGGTTTATATACCTATCCTTTGAATGGAGCATCCGACTTTTCAAAGGAAATTTGTGTTTATCCTTTATTGCAGGTCTAATTGAAATAAATTGAAGCTGGCACTGGTGAATTCTTGCAGAAAATTATGTTTGTCAGTTGTACAATACAATATGAAGAAGGAGAAATTGAAACGTCGTGAAGAAAATTGTATTATTAATCGTTAATAATAAAAAACAAGTCTCACTGAATATATATATATATATATAGGTCGAAAGGTAAATAGTAGTACATTCGATCTTGAATTTTTATACCAATCCTAGATAGAGCATAGCCCTTATCAAAGCAGGAAAGGTTCAGAGAAAATACCAGAGAGAAAAATTGAGCCGCACCGAGGGTTTGAACCCGCCATCCTCCGCTTTCCGGGCAGAGTCTGTGACCACTGCACCAGTTCGGCTTGTCGACCTACTATATATATATATATATATATATATATATATATATATATATATATATATATATATATATATATATATATATATATATATATATATATATATATAACAGCCAAACTACAACATTCATTTATATATGAATTTCCAATTAAAATCCCGCTACTTTAAAAGTGGATCAGGTCGCTGAAGAGAGCGGACGTGCCTTTCCCCCCTCAGGACTCGTTCGATCTCTTCTTCGTTACTTTGGTTTTTTTTTTTAATTTTGGTTGGGTGTAAATAGTGTAAATACTTGTACATACTGTAAATACGGCAAGTGGACCCCGGCCCCTCGTAGCCCTTTGGGGCGGTGGCCCTTCGGGGCAGTTATTTGTGGATGGTGGTAGTTTGGTGTGGTGTTCTTGGTATTTCGGTCTTTTGGTTGTTAAGTGATGGTAGTCTGGTTTTGTGTTGTCCTTCAGTTTCGGTGTCTGTGCCTGCTCAGTAGCAGTGTTGGTGGTTTTTTGTTTCGTTTGCGAGGGTGTTGTTGGTGTTCGGTTTTTTGGTTGTTGGCCATATCTTATATGCTTTTGCTGGCCTGGCCGTGCCCGTTTGTTTAGCACGTAAAAAGCACTTTAAAAGTGGATACTTACCTGGCGCAGGAGTATCCGTGATCACGACGGCGGAGCTCCCAGGTGGGACCTGTTCTGTTCAGCCAGTCTAGCACGGGACCACTGTTGTCAGTTAAGTCAAAGTTTGTCCCTTGGGGACGTTGTTACTCCTTTAGGGAGCAGAACTCCTTCGGGAGTATTATTTGGTTTTCGTCCCTGGCTCTTTGCCAGAGAGTCGGGGGGCTTTTGGAAAAAAAAGGTTGTCCCTTGGGGACGTTGTTACTCCTTCAGGGAGCAGAACTCCTCCGGGAGTATTGTTTGGTTTTCGCCCCTGGTCCTTCGCCAGAGAGTCAGGGGACTTTTGTAAAAAAGTGGCTAGCATTAGCAATGCCGGTATCTTTTAAAACTTGTAGAAGGTAACTTCTCTGAGATATTCCAACCCCCGTTGGGTAACATGTTTTATACAACCGTTGGTTCCGTATGCCTCCTAACTGGAATTGGGTAATAAAATACCCAACTTGGTTGGCTAAATGTTTTGCCTAAAAGTTGGGTAAAATTTTTGCCCAATTGGTTGGGCAAAATATTTGCTCAATTAGTTGGGTAAAATGGTTGGGCAATTTTTTTGCCCAACTAATGAGTAAAACCCTTAACCAACTAAGTTGGACAATATTTTACCCAATTCCGGTTAGGAGGCATACAGAACCAACGGCTGGGTAAATTTTTGCCCAGGTTGGGAAATCATTTTTTAGAGTGTACCGGAAAACTTTAGAAATTGAAAAAATATCTCGAGCCCGAAGGTTTAAGTGTTCTCAGTGGAACATACTTTTGAAAAAAGAATCTGGTTTATCCATTAATCTGTCCAAATCTAATCTATTTCCTTTGGGTTCCTACATAACTAGAATTCCTTTTGCCATGCACGAATTAAATATTAGCATTAAATACGGACTGGTTCAAATTCTTGGTATTTTTCACCAGTGATAGAAAAGATTTATTCTCTCTAAGCTATGCTCAAACTCTCTAGACTCAAAAATTATTTGAGATCGTGGTCTTCAAGGGATCTAGCATCAATTGGGAGCATTATTATCATAAAAACATTTGCACACTTTCTCAGCTTGTTTAGTGTTTTACGTTCTGTCAAACCCTACCAATTATTTCATAAAGGAATTGGAGCAGGTCATTTTAACTTATTTGTAATGGAAATCCTGATAAAATCAAACGCTCGGTCATTATTAATAAGATTACAAATGGTGGTCTTAAGGTCACACATATCCCAAGTTTTACTAACAGTAAAGTACTTGGATCAAACGTTATTGTAATGGAAATAATGGTATGTGAAAATTTTTCTTTGACTGGTATCTTTAGTCTTTCGGGAAACAATTTATTTTTAAATGCAATTATGTAAGTAAAGATGTAGACAGTATTAAGAATTCATTAAGCAAGTTTTGCAGGCAAGGAGTACTATTGTTTTCACCATGCCCCATGAAAATATACAGTTCGCAATTTATATGGAATAACTCTTACATTCGTATTAATGGTGATATTGTATTGTGTAAGCAACTCTTACAGAAAATGTTATTTACGTCAGCAACCTTTTTGATCAGAATAACGCACCATTATCTTTTGACCAGTTTATGCACAATTTTCGTATTGATTCATTTTCGTTTACTCTCTATTGGGTATTGGTCGCAGCTATCCCTCAATCCCTCAAGCATGGAAAAGATCTGGCTGTGTTAGAATTGACACCGTTAATACCAAGAATGGACTTTGTTAGCCCTTTACAAGTAGGTTTACTTGCAGCCATCAGTTAAGTCGCGTGGCGATTACCCCTACATCGAGGTAAAATGGCACAACCAATTAAACACAATTACAGAGAGGGATTGGCGTAGAATTTGCAAAAGGTCGGGCTATACTGTGACTGAAGTTAAGCCTCAGTACTTCCAGTTCAAATTTTACATAGATTAATTGCAAAAAAAAAAAAAAAAAAAAGAACTTTTAAAGGCAATGGGGGAAGTGTGATTTTGACTTGTGAACCTTTTGTAGTATCGAAACAGAAAGTCTCGATCACTTGTTTTGGGATTGTAGTATAGTTGCTAATTTTATTTCGGATGTGGAAAGGACGTTTTAGATTCCTTGACGTCAGAAGAATCTATGCGATGGTAATGACGTGGGTGTGTGTGTATGTGTGTACGTATGTGGCACTTTGCTTCTAAATACTCAGTCTCAAGAAGGGTAACCTCAAGGGATCTCATACTTGGCATGCAGATACCCTTATTAAGTAGAGGATCCGGATTGTTTTGGTGAAGGTCAAAGGTCATTTAAGGTCACCAGAGGTCAAATGGTAAATACGCTGGAAATTGCTTGTAAAAAATCTATCTCAAGATGTGAAACTTCAAGGAATCTCACACTTGGCATGTGCATGGCTCCTATTAAAAAAGGTGATCATTATTGATTTTGGTATTGGTCAAAGGTCATTTGGGGTCACCAGAGATCAAAAGAATTAAACCTTGTAAACACTACATCTCAAAGAGGGGAACTTTGATGAATCTCAAACTTAGTATGTGTATGGCCCATATTAAGTAAACGATACTTATCATTTTTAGTGGAGGTCAAATGTCATTTGGGGTCATCGGAGGTCAAAAGTTAAAACCTTGTAAACACTATATATCATGCAGGAAAACTTCAAGGGATCTCATACCTGACATGAGGTGGCCCACCTTAAAAAGATGATCCCTGTTGTTTTTGTGGAGGTTTAAGGTTATTTGATCTCACCAGAGTCAAAAGGTCAAAATTTTGTTAACATGATATTTCAAGCAGGTGAACTTTGATGAATGATCTATTAAAAGCTGTTGATCAACACTAAGAAGCTGGTTGGTACTACTAGATTTCTCAGCGGCGTTCGATACTATAGATCACGACATTACTTTTAAACGGTTGCAAGCTCATTACGGTACTGCTTGAACACCATTGAAGTGGTTCGATTCTTATTTATCAGAAAGCACTCAGTCCGAGTCCGTGAACATAGGGTGGAATTCTGTCTGACCCAAGTAGCCTGGACGAAGGAGTACCACAAGGCTCTGTACTTGGTCCGTCCGTTTTCTCTATGTACGTTGCCCCACTAGGTGACATCATCACTGCTCAAGGTATCAGTTATATGTCTTATGCAGGCGACACTCAAATTTATCTCACTTTGAAACAATCTGAGAGCCATGTTGCAGTTTCCCGTTTAGAGCTATGCATTTGTGATATTAAATCATGGAGTATACGTAATAAGTTGATGTTTAACGACTCTAAGACAGAAGTCCTACGTTTTTCTTCTGAATTTCTGAAATGCCCGTCTTTTCCTAGAGTTTCAATCGATGGCACTGTTGTTGATATTACTAGTAATGTAATGCTAAGAGCCTTGGTGTTACCAGGGAGTTGTTAGGAAGGAGATCCAACGAACAAATCTGTCAAACAATATGTACTTGAAAATGATTTAATTCTTTTCAGGCACTGCCATTTGATTGACAGGTCTCTTTCTTCCTATTGTTAAGTCTCTATTAACTAAACCTTTCAATGATGAATTCTCCCTTTCTTTTCCAAGTAATCCCGAGACAAAGGCCATTATCTATACATGCTTTGAAGTAAGGTTTGTTTCCGCCAATAAACAAAATTTAATGAGGATTTTCAGTAAAACGACTGGCAACAGAATTTTAAATAATGTACCTCAATTGTGCCCCTGAGATTTTAATACGTCACCTGCTGGAAACATTGTTCAAGCCTATACATTTCTCTTAGTTTTTAGCAAATTTCCCCATCATTAAGAAACATATTAGAAAAGTAAGTCGTAAAGAAATTCTTAGCTAACTTTAAATGAAATGATATTTAGTGCGACGAATAACGACGAACGGTTAAAATTTTACATTTTTGCATGACGGCTGACAACGCGAAGTTTATGAGTTCAACGTAAGGGGTGTGTGTTCTCAAGGTCATTTTGACAATGCCTCACTGACCCTAGTTGATCAAGGTATTGAGATAGGAATTTTAAGAAGAAAGGCAAGATTACTGTCGGAAACGAACATTGCTTCAAAGAGTCTATAGAACGTTGTATCTCCTTCCTAACACCTCCCTGGTGTTATCACGGATAGTACCCTGCAAATGAAAGATCGTGTAAACAACATCGTTTCTGCAGCTTCTTTTGCTATTTATAAGATAGGTCAACTAAGCAAATATCTTGATCGTAAATCCGCAGAGCGTCTCGTGCGTGCTAGGTTTACACCATGTTCCCGATGGCCACGGCAATCACGTTTGCCCGAAACGTAAGGCGCCGTGTAATTTTGGCCATATTTTCTCCGTAATCAAGTTTTGTTAGGTCTTGCTAAGTTTCTCACGGACTATCACGGTATTCGCGACGAGCCTTGGGGCGGGGAAGGAGCTGATTCTAGGAGGCCCAAAGGTGCACTACAGTTCGGCCCGCGGTCTACCACGGATGCCAGTACGTTTCCTCCCGGCCCGTCACGTTCTGAGGGGATTCCTCACGTTTTTCACGTTCTGAGCAAGGTCTGACACGTTTTTCACCTTCTACCAAGGCTTTCTACGAATGAAACGTGGATGGTATAAAAAGAAGGCCTCCCAAGCAATAGCAATCATTGTATCCTGATACTTCGAAGAGACAACATATCATGAATGCCCTCCTCCTAGCAGGTGCGTCTTCTCCAGTCTCCTCAGCTTCAGGTTCCAGTTCAGGGACCAGATCAGCAGCAGCACGCTCCTCTTCATCTGGCGGGGGTGAACGGCGAGGACATTCAGGCTGCCCCTGCTCCTCTACTGGTGGTGGTGGTGCAGGACGAGGGGGTGAGGCTTTCGTACGTCTTAGCTTCTTCGGTGGCATAGCTTGGACTTCTTTCTTCGGGACTGTGTCTTCTCTCTGCGCTTTGTAAATGCAGTGATGTAATAATGTAAACCTAGCTCACAGCATTGCTCAGATTCGAATGAAGCTCTTCTTTTGGGTCGGGCTGTTATATACTCCCTTCCAGACCGCGTGCGCCGTGTCAGACCATAGTAGAACGCAACGCGTCGTAGCGCGCCGATCCCATATACCGTCACACGCCGGGACGCGCCGTGATTGAACGCGGCGAAACGGCTACCATACATCCTAGCTTGTCGTAAAAACCATGACAAGACGGGACAAAACTCGCAGCAACCGTGAAACAACTGTGACAAAACGCGCACTAGGCGCGGCAGAACGTGACAAAACGTGAAAGGACAGTGCGATGCCGAGGAATTCACATGCTTCCCGTACCACTACGGAACGCCTCGAAGTTTTGTTACTTCCTATTACGTACTGTCACGTTTGTCGCGCACACCCGATTTTACTACGGCCTTCTAGGTTTCTCATCCGCACCGTGACTGCCGTGGCAAATTTTTTGACAGTTTAAAAATCTGCCCCGGCATCCACGGTAATCACGGCCTGTCACGTTTGCCAATGCCGTTCCCCGCGTTGTATCACGTCCATTCCGTTTTGTCCACGGTGGCCTGAAACGTGATTGCCGTGGCCGCCGGGAACATAATGTAAACCTAGCATCATGCTTTTGTTACTTCACGTCTAGGCTACTCTAATAGTCTCCTGTATGGGCTTCGTTTCAGGAAGCATGAACATATTACTCCGATCTTCCGTGAGTTGCACTGGCTACCGGTGCATTATCGTATTAATTATAAGATCTAGCTATACTTTACCTTCAAATCATTACATGGTATATGGCTCCAGATTATATTTCAAATCTCATTACTAAATACACACCGAGTCACTGTTTACAATCTTCATCTGAAAGTTTTCTTTCCCATCCTCCAATTTCTATGACCAAGTTTTATGGTGACAGATATTTTGCCGTCGCTGCCCGGAGGTTTGGGACAGTCTGCCTGCTAATGTGCGTTCTTTAAACAATCTTAATCATTAAAAAGCATTTGGAAACCTACTTCTTTAATTGTTTAAACTGATCAATGCTTTTGTATTTTATGCTTTTTTGTTCCTTACTGTGTTTCCAGTTTTAGATTTTATCTGTTTTCTTTTGGTGTAATTTGTAAATTGTTTTGTTTAAGCCTTTTCATTGTACAGGGCTTTGAGTTTTATTGAAAAGCGCTTAATAAATAGCATTATTATTATTATTATTATTATTATTATTATTATTATTATTATTATTATTATTATTATTATTATTATTATTATTATTATTATTATTATTATTATTATTATTATTATTATTATTATTATTATTATTATTATTATTATTATTATTATTATTATTATTATTATTATTATTATTATTATTATTATTATTATTATTATTATTATTATTATTATTATTATTATTATTATTATTATTATTGTAATTGTAATTGTAATTGTTATTGTTATTGTTATTGTTATTGTTATTGTTATTGTTATTGTTATTGTTATTGTTATTGTTATTGTTATCATCTCATAGGCCTACTTAGTATATGGATGGTCCATATTAAGTACATGGTCCCTATTGCTTTTGATGGAGGTCAAAGGTCATTTGGGTCATCAGAGGTCAAAATATTAAAACTTTGTAAACATTATATCTCATGCAGGGAAACTCCAAGGGATCTCATGCTTGTTGACATGTAGGTGGCCCACATTGAGTAAATGATCCCTGCTATTTTTTGTAGAGATCGGAGGTCGTTTGAGGTCACCTGAGGTCAAAAGGTCAAAATCTTGTTAACATGATATTTTAAGCAGGGGAACCTTAGATGAATCTCATACTTACCATGTGGATGGCCCATAATGAGTGAATGATCATCATTGTTGGTGGAGGTCTGAGGTCATTTGGGGTCACCAGAGGTCAGAAGATTGAAACTTTGTAAACACTATAAACATTATATCTTGAACAGAGAAATCTTGATGAATCACATACTTGACATGCAGATGGCCCATATTAAGTGAAGGTCAAAAGTCATTTGAGGTCATTGGAGGTCAAAAGTTGATTAATATGGTATTAGTGTGTTTGATCAATGCCCAGGGGTCCTAGACATTCTGTTCCAAAATTGGAAAGACAGTAATTTATGAAACACTGACATTTTGAAAACATAGTTATAGGCTTACATTCATTGGCAAGGAATCACTTAGCTTTTTTGGCTTTGGCTAAAAGCAACAGTTCTACTTCTCAAGGAGTAACATTTATTTGGACTATAGTAACGGTCCTAGTCACCCATACGACTTTAAAAAGATATCTTACGGAATGGAAATTTATGGGGTGGCTAATGCCTCTATCTTGAAACATATACAAGTCCTTCAGAACAGAATTCTAAAAACGATCACTTTTTCACACCGGCGTCATCCTTCCATTGATCTGCACAGTTAACTAGGGGTCCTTAAGGTGAGCGACATTCATGTTCCTAAAATGGATACTTTTATCTGAATTATGTGAATAATACACTGCCTTGTATTTTTCGTAACATAGTTAACCCCAGAATGTCTTCATACCCTATAAACCGTACAAGGAGTAATGCACTATTCTCAGTTACCAGGCACAATTCTAAACACGGGAAGCTCCTTCTGAATAATTACTGTTTTAAAGTATGGAGTGATCTTCCTAATGATATCAAGTTTTCTAAATCATATGTAACTTTTAAAAAGAAACTAAAAGCTTATTGAATTGATAATTACTCTGCTTGAGACTATGCCATTTTTTACTTTCCTTCATATTGCGTATGTCATTGTTCTTGTTTCTTTCTTTTGAGGGGTAAGGTGGGCGGGGGCGTTCTTGCTAAATTTTCTTACTTTTTTCCTGTAAGGTCAGCTATGATAAACATCTATTTGTTTTTTCTAGTGTCCTGTTTATACTACATCATGGATTGTTTCTTTGTAAATTATGTATGTATGTATGTATGTATGTATGTATGTATGTATGTATGTGTGTATGTATGTATGTATGTATGTATGTATGTATGTATGTATGTATGTATGTATGTATGTATGTAAGTATGTATGTATGTATGTACGTACGTACGTGTGTATGTATGTATAGACAAAATAAATGAAATAAATGAAATGAATGAGTGCAAAAGAAACGAACGCAAACCGACAAAGGATGAATTTTTCTTCAAATTTAAATTCACTTTAAATATTGAAAGATGTAACAACCTAAAATTGCAACCCGATAGGAAATGTAAATTAAACTTCACTGAACTACAATGTGCTTTTTCTACTTGTCCTGAACTATTTTATTAAAGAGTTGTATTTAATATTGTTAGAGCTGTATGTTTATTATGTAGTGAAATCTTATGCTGTTACTCACACTGGTCCGTGCTATATACATTATTCTTATACTCAACCTGCATTGTATCTCCATGATGTTTTTCTCCTTTTGTCGTTCGTGACAAAATGCTGCAGTGTTATTAAAACTTAAAAGTTATCAGGCCAGTACGCATAATTTTTCAAGAGGGGGTTCGGATAGACCCTGTCTCGTGAAGTCATGTTTTGCTTATGCGGCCATGTTGAGGGCACACTTGGAACAAACGGGCTTTGTACACTTCATCACTTCACTACACTACAGTTGTACACTACGCCGTGCATGCACCATATATTTTACAAGCACCTGTCTGCATGTGGCACCACTGCCTGACTTCGACTCATTTACCATTTGAATACGTATGTTTATCTGCGTCTTGCTTATTCCCCAACAGGGCGGCTTTTGGCGTTGCCATAACAAAGAAATGTGGCGTTGGTGAAATGGATCTATAGGTATGGAACCCTCAACTGCAGGGGAACTACAAGGGGTTTGTAACTGGCTGGCACCCAAGAGAATGTCATTAACCCATCCCAGATGTAAATCCATCGGAGAAAATGTGCATATTCGGGAAAAGCAGGTGACAAATTTTGCTCTTCCTAGTGGCACATACCCACCAGAGGCCTAGGAAGCAGGTCCCTTTATAGAAAGTTTTTCAGTGGAGAGGTGGGGGATGGTAGTTTGCAAAAATCGGAAAGCTATGAAAATATCTCAGCGGAGCGCATGCACCACCAGTTAGCGCATAACGTAACAAGAGTATTTTTGCCAAATTGTCTTTCAAGTTGCAAAAAAGTGATCACAAAATTAAACACAAGGAGTTGCTTAAAGGTGGTCACACCGGCGCTGCGCTACCAAGGTGTTATTGCCCCTTTTGTATACATTGTTTTTAACTTTCTCCAACAACGGTACAACGAGGAGCAGAATGTTCTCCACCAAATTAAAGGAGTAGCTATGGGCACTAAACTGGGACCTTCTGTGGCCTGCCTCACCATAGGCCACTTTGAGGAGCAGATGTTCTCTCGATACACCGGGATCAAGCCCATACTTTATAAAAGGTACATTGACGATATTGTTGGGGTCGCAGTGGGTCCTCGAAACGATTTGGAAAAGTTCATTAACTTTCCTGAAACGTTCTGCCCGTTTTTGAAATTCACTCACTGTATTTCCAACTCCTCAGTAGTGTTTTTAGACACGGAATTATCCATCTCCGACCTTAAAATCAAGTCCAATCTCCACTTTAAGCCCACTGACTCTCACAACTACCTCATGTACCCTTCCAACCACCCCAGATCTTGTACCAATTCCATTCCTTTCTCACAACTTTTACGGGCCAGACGGATTTGTTCCGACGACCAGGATTTCGCTAAAGTTTCCAAGCAGATTATTTCTTTCTTTGAACAACGCCAGTATCCACAAAGAGTGCTGTCAAATGCCCTGAAACGCATACAAGGAATTGATAGAGCCTCTGCCCTTGCCCCCAAAACTGACCATACACCCACCAGACGTATCCCGTTGGTCCTATCCTTTCACCCATCTGTAACTCCCATTGTACGTGCCATTTACAGGAATGTAGAGACCCTCCGTCATGACCCATCCACCCGTGACCATTTCCCTGAACCCCCCATCACAGCATTCAGAATTGAAAAGAACATATCTAAGCACTTGGTCCGTGCCTCTCAACCTCAAGCAGTAGTGCCTAACAGCCCAGGAACTTTTCCTTGCAACCGTGGGAGATGCAATACTTGCCCGGTGGTCAGTTATGACAAAAACCTTTCCATTGTAGGTCCCAACAACAACCGGTTTAACGTTCATCAGCATTTTACCTGTACTTCAGCCAATGTTGTTTACGTTCTCGTATGTAAACGCTGTAATATACTGTACGTGGGAGAAACAAAACGTCGTCTTGCTGACCGAGTCACCGAGCACCTGAGGTCAATCAAACAGAACCTCCCAGGGTTCCCGGTAGCCACACACTTCAATCCCCCGTCAACATGCTCGATCCGTGACTTGATGGTTTCGGCGGCCATCTCGTGTCGAGGTTCCGATCATGACCGCCTAGCTGCCGAAAACCGCCTAATCATGAAACTTGGAACCCTGTCCCCACATGGTCTGAACGTTAGACTTGAACTGTTATAACGCAGCAATTCCTGCATTGTTTTGACTTGTGGTAACCACTTAACACTGTCTGTTTTCCTAGCCGAGTTTAACCGTGCCCAATTTTATTGTGTATTTTTTATATTGTACGTTTGGCCGTGTCAACGATCAGTTGCATTTTCGCCACCTGATGAAGGGTTTAAACCCGAAACGTCGTGGAATTTTTCACAAACTTTTAGCACTATTTACTACTTCATTTTTACCTACCTACTTTATAAGTGCTACGCAGTACTTTGACCTTATTTTATTCACGTCTTTGACTTCCTTTCACTGCGATTTTAAGACCTTTTCGACTAGTTGACCATGCCTTGCTTGAAACAGTTTGTTTCAAGACTTCGTAGCACGTTTATACAGGAAATTGCTCACTATCCCAGCGAACATTTTCCCGCCATACTTCCTCTTGCTATGGCAACCTTCAGTAAAACTAGGTTTGCCAGCCACATCCACTTCTTGGGTACGTGCCTACGTAGGAAGGTTATCCCAAGAGGTTTCCAACTCAAGTTTCACGTTCATACCTACTCAGACCCCGTTCATAGACGTAACACCACACGTTACCTACGTTCGTGTTCGTTTGGTTTGATGCGTTCTGCTATTAGCGGAATGGTTAGGAAAAAGGCCTTATTTGACCGGACCATGAATGAACAAAGGTCTTTTCTTTCTAATTCATTCCCTAACGCTGGCGAAGTACATTATCTCATCCATGTCTATAACCGTAAACTTTACAACTTTTTACAAGAATCCAAATCTAAGACCTTAGCTTCCTTGTTACCCAAGGAGCATTCCACTCTAACCCCTGGCAGTGACCGTACTCCTAACACTAGATTAGTCGTCACCATCCTCTCTGACATGAAATTATCCTCCCCTGAACGTTCAGTCCTTTCCAAAGGTTTGAATTTTGTCCCCCTGAACCCCCTTCCAGATGAGTTTTCTATCCGCAGAGACGTGTCCTCGTTCTGCAGGAGGCTCCGCCTTCGCTTACATTTTGGAGATTCCGATGAAACCGACAACACTTCATCGGAGGACGTTTTCCGTTCATTTCAGTCTAAGCGATCTCCATGGACCCCTAAACCTGGTAAAAGCAAGGTCCTGGACAGTGTAATTGAGTCCATTAATGCCGATTTAGAACGTCTCCTTCCTCCCAAAGTAACTCCCTTTTGTAACATTTCTTTGGACGAGCAGAAGGCCCTTCTGTCCCTCAAGAAGAACAAGAATTTGATTATTAAGCCTGCTGACAAGGGCGGTGCCACTGTTGTTTGGCGTCGAGATCTTTATGTTTCTGAAGCTGAGAAACAACTCTCAGACCAAACAGCATACACCGAACTGCCGATGGACCCCACTTCTGAAATCCAAACCTTGGTCAAGAAAACCTTAGCTACCCTTGTAAGTCAAAAACATCTTCCTGAATCGGCTAAAGCCCTTCTGCACGCTTGCCCACAAATCTCCAATTTCTATCTACTGCCCAAAATTCACAAGGCCAATAATCCTGGTCGTCCCATTGTGTCTTCCCACAGCTGCCCTACGGTTCTGATTTCACAGTACGTAGATTCTGTAGATTCTGTACTTTCCCCATTAGTTTCAACCCTACCTTCGTTTATCCAAGATACTCCTCACTTCCTTGGGCTAATTCAAAATTTTGAGTTTCCTGAGAATCCCAGTGAACGTACTTTATTCACCATGGATGTCAGCAGCCTCTATACTTCAATTCCCCATCACGCTGCTTTAGCAGCCATACGCCATTACCTTGATCAACGCCAGGACCCTAACATCCCCACCACCACCTTTCTTTGCTTGACAGAACTAGTCCTCACACAAAATTGCTTTCAATTCAATGGTCAAATTGAGAACAAACCAAATGAACAAACCAAATATATATATATATTATATATATATATATATATATATATATATATATATATATATATATATATATATATATATATATATATATTGGAGATATACAGTTCTTTGACCTAGATATTCATAGGGTGTGTTAAAGAGATTACCATGACTGTAAATATTGTACTTATGGCAAAAGTATTCTGAATGGAAACTTGTTATGAAACTCTCAGACTAATAAAATACACGGATCAATATTATTTATTTATTTATTTATTTATTTTTATTTATTTATATTTATTTATTTTTATTTATTTATTTATATTTATTTATTTATATTTATTTATTTGTTTGTTTATTTATTTTGGTGAGAGCATTCAGAATTGAGTAAAAGTGTTTTATAAAGGTAGTAGTACATGTATATTAAACAATGGTAATTCATCAGGCTATTTTTCTTTGCAGCGTGGAGTAAGACAGGGATGTCCACTAAGTCCCTATCTCTTTATATTAGCAGCTGAAACTTTAGCTCTAAAAGTTGTACACAATGATCTTATCAAAGGTATTTCAATTAACAGCAAAGAAGTGAAGATTTTGCAATACGCAGATGACACTAATTTCTTTTTAGACGGTTCAGATCAATCGCTTAATGAGGTCTTTCGTATTCTTAATTTGTTAAAAGACTCTTCAGGTCTTGTAATTAATTTAAACAAATGTAATTTGTTTCCTTTAGGCCCATTTGTTTCACATTTACCTAACTTTGTTAATGATATTGGTGTTAATGTTACTTCTGGGCCGATTCAGATGCTCGGTATTGCTTTTACTTCAAACAGGAGTGATCTTTTTCGCCTCAATTATGTTCCAAAACTATCAAGGCTAAAAGCAAATTTAAGACTTTGGGCATCAAGAGATTTAACGCCAATTGGTAGAAATATTATTGTAAAAAGTTTTGCGCTATCTCAGCTAGTTTTTCTGTTTCTTGTCCTTCCAGATCCCCCCAAAAAGTTTATCAAAGAATCAGAAAGCGTTATTTTTTATTTTATTTGGGGTGGGAACCCTGATAAGGTCAAACGCTCGGTAATAGTTAACACAGTAAGGGATGGAGGGCTGAAAGTTACCCATATACCGACTTTTATGAAAAGCTTAAAGTGTACCTGGGTTAAAAGGTACTGTATTAATAAAGACAATCCATGGAAAACTTTTTTTGATATCTCTTTGCAATCTGTCGGGAAAAAATTTTTCTTTCAATGTAACTGTAGGAACAGCGATGCCCCAAATATTCAGAATACTTTTGTTAAAGAGGTCGTTGATGCATGGTGTGTATTGTCTTTCTGCTCTCCGACGGAGAACTTTGATAATCAAATTATTTGGAATAATTCTTTTATTCGGATTAATAATAAGCCTATTATGTACTATGATTTATTTCAAAAAAATGTTCTGCATGTAAGAGATTTATTTGATGTAAGGGGTGCACCTTTAGCATATCGTGATTTTATGACTCGTTTTCACATTAATAGATTCCCCTTTTCATCGTATTTTGGTATGATTAATAGTATTCCACGAGGGTGGAGACCAAGAAGGGGGGTGGGGGATACGGTTGTGAACATTAATTCTTGGTTTGAAAGGGTTATGGATGCTCCCTCTACTTCCCAGTTCATGTATAATTATTCTATTCAAACTTTTTCTGGTCGCCCAACTGCATTGTATAAGTGGGGTCAGAACTTTAGCCACCTCACTGATCTAGATTGGCAGCATTTTTTTGAAATGCCCCGTGTTAACACGAACGAAACAAAACTACACTATCTACAGTTTAGATTTATTCATAGAATTATAGCCACGAATAAGCTGCGCCATGCTATGGGGAAGAAAGAAAGTGACAAATGTTCTTTTTGTCACACTGAAAGCGAAAGCCTTGAGCATTTATTTTGGGATTGTAATATGGTTTCAAGTTTTATTTTAGATGTAGAAAGGTCGATTCTCAAAAAGCAATTTTTCTTTTCCAAACAGGATATATTTTTTGGTTTTAATCAAGGGAAAAAGCACCCTTTTAACTTTTTAATTTTGCATATGAAAAACTATATTTATCAAAGCAAGTGTAAGGGGGTAGAACTTTCAGTTCAAGAGTTTTTGTACAAGTTTAAGTTTGTAATTAATGTGGAAAGATTTAGGGCGAAAAGAAAATCAATTCGATCGAAAAAGCAGATTACTTACTATGATTTATGTGACGTGTTCTATGATTATATTGACTCGTAGTGGTAATGTTTGAAAGTCTGTGTACTTAATTCAATGATTTAACGCCTTCTTTGTACTTGTTCTTAAGTTTTTCTTGAAAATCATGTGAGCTACCAGAAATACTTTATATGTCAGTGTTTATATGAGTATGTCATGAATAAAAAGGAGGAAAAAAATATTTATTTATTTTTTCTTTATTTATTGATTGATTGATTGATGGATGGATGGATGGATTGATTGATTGATTGATTGATTGATTGATTGATTTATTTATTTATTTATTTATTTATTTATTTATTTATTTTTCAACAGTTTATAATTGGTACGGATTAAATGATTTCTCGGAACATACCCTTGACATTTTATACGGTTATCTCTCTTCTTTATCCCCACTTCGAGGGATTTTCTTCACTACATCCTTGTGTTATAAGGATATGGATTTCTATTGAGTTATCGATTTATCTTGGAAGATGTTGTGTTGAGCAGTTGAGCAGTTATAGGGTAATAACTCTGTTTTTACCTCCTTTGTTTATAGTTACAACTTATTGGGTATTACATCGACGATTTATACTCTATGATTACGTGACTGAACAGCTGTGAGTATTTGACTGCTTTCTAAAATATCTGTTATTATTATTGGAAAGTTTTGATCGTTAGATATATTTCACACAGCCCCAGGCCCCACTATTCATTCTGAGAGCCATGTTTATTGCTGTGTCCACCTTTGGGACCGCAACGAGTAAAGGTACTCGTTTTTTCTGTTTCTTTAGCCTTTTTTCTCATTATTTCCACTTATCCATCCTCTACTTTGTAATGTTAATTCATGATTGTATATTGTGTAGGTGTATTTTGGTACATATCCTCCTCTTTCCAACTTGTTATATACCGCTGTCATTGTTTTGTGTGTACATAGTTATGTATATATCTTGTAATTCATTTATGGCGGAACTTAAATTGTGTACGTATAACGTAAGAGGTCTCAGACAGAGCCGAAAGAGGAGACAGGTTTTCTCTTATCTGCATAAGCAAAACAAAGATATTTATTTTATTCAAGAAACACATAGTAGTCAAAATGACGAAAGGTATTGGAAAGCCGAGTGGGGTGGTCATATTGTTTTCTGTCATGGCTCAACAATTAGTCGCGGGGTTTGCATTGTTTTGAACCCGGCGCTTGACTACACAATTTCTCGGACGGTCGCTTGTGATAACGGACGTTTACTCTTCCTTCAAGTAACAATTAAGCAAAAGCTGCTCACCCTTGTATGTCTTTATGGACCAAACTCAGATGACCCTTGCTTTTTCGAATTGTTGTTTAGTAAATTAGAGGATTTTCAGTGGGACTCTCTGGTGGTAGGTGGCGATTTTAATTTTGAATTTAATCTAGATATTGATAAGGCAGGGGGTAATCCCCGCACTAACTTTCGGGCTAGAGATAAATGCATTGAGATCATGTCCTCTTTAAATTTAGTTGACATTTGGAGGGAGAGGAACCCACATGAAAAGCACTTTACTTGGTCCTCAAATATAACCACAGGTATACACTGTAGGCTTGACTTTTTCCTCATTTCCAGGAATCTAAGTCATTTAGTAATAAAAAGCAATTTTACGTCTGGACTAAATTCCGATCACTCACTGGTTAACTTAGTTATAAGGACTTGTAATGAAAAGAGGGGTCCAGGTCATTGGAAATTAAATAATTCTCTACTTTTAGATTCAGAGTATATTTCTCTGATTACTGATTTACTTGTTAACATAACTAATAATTGTACACATGAGAATCCTGCCTCCCAATGGGAGTATATGAAATATTGCATCCGAAAGACCTCTATTGATTTTAGTAAGAAGAAAGCAAGGGAAAGAAGGACAACTGAATCTAATTTGATTAGAAAAATTTCACAACTAGAACAAAGGTATTATTCTCTAAATTTAGCTGAGGACGGCCATAGGTTAGCTGAAGCACGTATGAAATTACAACGTATTTACGATTATAAAATTCAAGGCATTATTATACGATCTAGGGCACGATGGATCGAACAAGGGGAGAAAAATACGATTTATTTCCTTAATTTAGAGAGCCGTAATAAAAGCTTTAATATTATTCGTAAATTTAAGTCCGAAGATGGGACAGATATTTGTAACAATAGTGCAATTATTCGCACTTTGGCAGCATTTTATGGATCCTTATATACAAGTGAAAGGTGTGATCCATCTATAATTTTTGGTAATAGTCACTGTGTTGATCCTTTATCTCAAGAGGAAGATGAAAGTTGTGATGGTAAATTTACTCTTAAAGAATGCTGGGAAGCCCTTAATTCTTTTAGCAATGGGAAAAGTCCAGGAAGTGATGGCCTCACAGCCGAGTTCTACAAGACTTTCTGGAATAAGATTGGGGATTACGTAGTTAATGCGTTTAATTACTCTTATGATAAGATTGAATTACCACACGAACAGGGGCGGGGATTGATTACCTTAATTCCGAAACCACAAAAGGACCATACATTAGTCAAGAACTATCGACCTATATCTTTATTAAATGTAGACTACAAAATAGCAGCAAAGACTTTAGCTGCTAGACTTAAAAAGTTATTCCATCTATCATCAATCCAAATCAAACTGGGTTTATTAAAAACAGGTTCATTGGGGAAAATATTCGTTTAATACTCGACTGTATTGACTACTGCGATGATTTTAATGTCCCTGGTTTTCTACTATTTGTAGACTTTGAGAAAGCCTTTGATCGCCTGGAATGGTCTTTCATCTTTAAATGCCTCAGTTATTTTGGTTTTAAGGAAGGTTTTACTCAGTGGCTTCGCACACTTTACTCTAACGCCTCAGCTTGCTTTTGTAATAACGGTTTTTCATCCGCCTTCTTTCAAATATCTAGAGGTGTTGGACAGGGGTGTCCACTTAGCCCATACATTTTTATAATCTGTGCCGAAATTTTGGCCATCGGCATCAGTGATTCCCCTCTGGTAACAGAATTATTTATTATGGAAAAGAAAATTAGAATAACCCAGTATGGTGATGATACTACTGTTTTTATCGATGGTATCCATAACAGCTTAAGTGCTGTAACTGAAATATTTCACTTATTTGAGAAATCTTCTGGTTTAAAGGTGAACTATGATAAAACCAGTATCTTTTCTTTAAGACCATTAGCTGGTAATAAGCCACTTTTCTTAAACGAGTTCAAATTCGCTTGGACTCTTGGCCCTGTAACTGTTTTGGGTATTACCTTTGACAATAACAGAGATAACTTATTCCACCTAAATTACACCCTCAAGCTTTCACCCCTTCAAAACAAGTTAAATCTATGGTCGACGAGGGACTTGACACCTTTAGGTAGAATAACTATTTTTAAGACTTTCTCCCTTTCACAATTAGTTTTCTTATTCCAAGTACTACCTAACCCCCCAGTACTTTCATAAAAGAATCGGAGACTTATTTGTTCCGTTTCATCTGGGCGGACAAACCCGATAAGAAATAAAAAGCCCCTTGGATCAGGGTGGCCTGGGAGCGACTCATATTGATTCTTTCATTTGCGCATTAAAATGTACATGGGTCAAAAGATATACTGATAATACCACTGCTACTTGGAAACAGCTTTCGACTTTTACTTGCAAAATTATGGGAAGCATTTTTCTTCAGTGTAACTACCTGTGCGAAAGATCTAGTAATTGGTAATTATTTCATAAGTGATGTTTGCTCTGCATGGTCAAAGTATTCTTTTCGTAATCCAGTAGAGAATTATGGTAATGGAATTATTTGGAATAATTCGCTGATAAGAATAAATACTGAAATTGTATTTTATGATTATATGTATGTAAAAGGTGTACTAAGGGTTAATGATCTTTATGATAATAATCAAAGGCCTTTAAGCTTTGAATCCTTTAGACAAAAATACTCATTAGATGCTTTCCCCTTCACTGTTTTTTATGGTATTTTATCTGCTATTCCCAGAGTTTGGTTAGAAAGTTTGGATAAGCGTAGCAATGAAAATTTAAATAATTTGGTAGATAATCTTCAAGATATTCCACATTTATCTCGTTATATCTACAAGCATTTAATCCAGATAGTAACTTCACCTCCTGTTGCTTTTACAAAGTGGAACGAAGCTTTGATGATTGAAGCTTGATTGATTGATTGATTGATTTATTTGGTTTTTTTGTTTATTTTTCGGTAGAATCACATCTCGCCTACAAGCTCAGCTAGCGTTTAAAACGCAGTTATCAAGGTCCGCGGAGCCAGTTTCGAAGTAGGGGGTGGCTAATCATCGAAGCAGCTCAATATGTTCAAGTCAATATAAGCCTTTTGAGACGGTCCAAAATGCTAACGGCAGAAAATTGCGGGGGCTAAAGCCCCTCGTCTCCGCTGTCCCTGGTTACAGACCTTCAAAACAGAGATGCAATGCTCGAATTTCTCCAACAGACCTGGAAATAGACAGAGTGAACCCTCAAAAGTAAGCTCCATGCATCCAATTTTTAATGTTTTAACGTACAAACTCTTGCCAGCTAGGAGAGTTCAGGAACTTCAGTCACTGTGTTAATGCGGGTGTATATACATAATTCCACACTGCTTACATTAAAGGTCATGTGGTACTCTAGTTGATCTGCTATTGGTTGGTGTCACGAAATCTTGCGCTATCTTTTGGCACGTTCAGGAACAGCTATGTTTACAAAATTTTGGCTGATATTTCACTTAATATCTACAAATGTGCAACTGGGCTTCGGCCCACCGGCTAAAGATTTCCTTTTTATATTAGCTTTTCCTTTTTTGCTTTAAAACAGTACAAGATCTGCCCATTCTCTACTGCACATCTATCTCTGAATTACGTGTTCAGTAAAACAAATGCTATTTACAAGCATTTAATATAGCCTTGTAAGTAGCATATTATATATATATATATATAGAGAGAGAGAGAGAGAGAGAGAGGGGGGGGGGGAGAAAGAGAGAGAGAGAGCTTATGCATTGACGTCATGCGACGTCACTTTGGCGCCAAAACAGTGACGCACAGTGCACGCACGACGTAGACTTCTGCATTTGCAGGGGTAAGTTGCAATGACGTCCAATGCATAAGCTCTCTCTCTCTCTCTCTCTATATATATATATATAGACTTTCTTTTTCTTTTTTCTCCCTCCTCTCCCCTTTTTCGCCCCTTTTTATTTTTCCTCATTATTTGAGGGTGGGGTGGGAGTTGTTCTCCTGGATACGCCACTGATATGTATGCCTTTGGTGCTGAGTGTTATCCTACGTGCAAAACGAGAAAAGAATTAGATCCCAGAAGCGTAAAGAGAATCTTTGTAGTCCATGTCAAGGAAAGTCCTACATATCTTGAGTACTATACCCAGGGAGTACAAGTGTCACAAAGGTCAGATATGTAAAGTTTCCTAAAGATATCGAAAGTGTTGAAACTGATGACAATAGTATCGTATTGTTATGAGAAACAAACCAGTGTCACTTGTTGAGCCTATACCAGTTTCTCCAGCTAGTAATGAAGAAAATGAGGTTGTCAATGAGCAAACAAATTGCAAAGCTAAAGAGCATAATTTAGATGAACATACAGTACTACAGGGAGAACACTGGTAGGTATCCGAGTAAAGGGAAGGTTAAACCAAAGATTATGATCTAGGGGGTGAATTACACCATACTTTACTGTAACAGTTAACTGATGTACCAAAGACATACCAAGAGGCCGTTGACTCTCCAGCTTCGCGTAAATGGCAGAAGTCCATGGAAGATGAGATGTGTGCCTTGAGAAGGAATGAAATTTTGAACTGAAACCCAAACCACAAAACTTGCCATGAAACTTGGTCCCAACAACGAAGAACAATTCAAATCTTGCTTTTGCCAAAGAGTACTTCCAATTGCCCGATACTGACTATCAAGAGACATTCTCTCCTACTGCACGCATCACATCAATTCGAACTTTAATGCAATTATCTGTACGATTCGTTTTTCATTGTCCATCAAATGGACGAGAAAACTGTGCTTCTAAAGTGCCCCGATAGACTATGCATTGTACGTTAATCAACCTGAAGGTTTTGAAAAAAGATGTAAACATGGTGAAAAGTTAGTACACAAACTGATGAAATCATTATATCGTCTCAGACAAAGTGGTCGATTTAGAATCTTTTGCTACATTCCCAGTGGAGTATCCAGGGGGCCAGCAGACCATGCCCCCATTGAAAAATGCGGAAAAATAAAAAAGGCGAAAAAGGGGAGAAAAAATAAAGAAAAAGGAAAAAGGAGAGCGAGAAGGTATAAAAGCAAAAACCTCTACTCAGAGTATATATATATATATATATATATATATATATATATATATATATATATATATATATATATATATATATATATAAACTGAGTGAATTTCAGTGAGTGAATTCACTGAATTCACTGTATTTCCAACTCCTCAGTAGTGTTTTTAGACACGGAATTATCCATCTCCGACCTTAAAATCAAGTCCAATCTCCACTTTAAGCCCACTGACTCTCACAACTACCTCATGTACCCTTCCAACCATCCCAGATCTTGTACCAATTCCATTCCTTTCTCACAACTTTTACGGGCCAGACGGATTTGTTCCGACGACCAGGATTTCGCTAAAGTTTCCAAGCAGATTATTTCTTTCTTTGAACAACGCCAGTATCCACAAAGAGTGCTATCTAGTGCCCTGAAACGCATACAAGGAATTGATAGAGCCTCTGCCCTTGCCCCCAAAACTGACCATACACCCACCAGACGTATCCCGTTGGTCCTATCCTTTCACCCATCTGTAACTCCCATTGTACGTGCCATTTACAGGAATGTAGAGACCCTCCGTCATGACCCATCCACCCGTGACCATTTCCCTGAACCCCCCATCACAGCATTCAGAATTGAAAAGAACATATCTAAGCACTTGGTCCGTGCCTCTCAACCTCAAGCAGTAGTGCCTAACAGCCCAGGAACTTTTCCTTGCAACCGTGGGAGATGCAATACTTGCCCGGTGGTCAGTTATGACAAAAACCTTTCCATTGTAGGTCCCAACAACAACCGGTTTAACTTTCATCAGCATTTTACCTGTACTTCAGCCAATGTTGTTTACGTTCTCGTATGTAAACGCTGTAATATACTGTACGTGGGAGAAACAAAACGTCGTCTTGCTGACCGAGTCACGGAGCACCTGAGGTCAATCAAACAGAACCTCCCAGGGTTCCCGGTAGCCACACACTTCAATCCCCCGTCAACATGCTCGATCCGTGACTTGATGGTTTCGGCGGCCATCTCGTGTGAAGGTTCCGATCATGACCGCCTAGCTGCCGAAAACAGCCTAATCATGAAACTTGGAACCCTGTCCCCACATGGTCTGAACGTTAGACTTGAACTGTTATAACGCAGCAATTCTTGCATTGTTTTGACTTGTGGTAACCACTTAACACTGTCTGTTTTCCTAGCCAAGTTTAACCGTGCCCAATTTTATTGTGTATTTTTTATATTGTACGTTTGGCCGTTTCAACGATCAGTTGCATTTTTGCCACCTGATGAAGGGTTTAAACCCGAAACTTCGTGGAATTTTTCACAAACTTTTAGCACTATTTACTACTTCATTTTTACCTATATATATATATATATATATATATATATATATATAAATATATATATATTTATATATATATATATATATATATATATATATATATATATATGATTGATCAGAGTCAGTGATTAAAATTTAGACTTATTTTTTTTTTGGCTCATTTGCATAGAGCAATGGTATTTTGCTGGGCGCACCTGACTGTTTGGTGGCAATGAATAGTCGTTTGTATTCAAGTGCATTAATTTGCTCCTCACTGTGGACAACTAGACATGAAAACTTTGTTGCCTGTCAAGTCCCTTTGTTAGCATCCATTTGGCAAGGATGAGGTTGCCTAGGTACCAAACTAAGATGTAAATAACGTTAAATAAAATGATCCCTGATTATAGGATATTCCCCAACCGCTGAAGTGGATCAAATTGGATTAGCATAAATTAAAAGTTTTTCCGATGTATCTCCAGCTAATACCACCTTCCTGATCTTATTATCGTAAACTTCATAATAATGCAAGTGTAAGTCTTTGTATAGGGATCTCTTCTCACAGAATATTTCTTTCTTTAATTTTCATAGCACTCTACAGAAATCTCACCTAACCTGGTTACCTTTTAACTGTTTTTACCAGTGGCGACGGCCCGGGGTGATGGGGTGGTGGCACGTGCCCTCAATTGATTTCCGAAAATTTCAAAATGAACTACAAAGGCGTTTAAGATATAGATTTCTGTATGGGGTAGGGTGAGGTGTGTTCCTGACTAAAGATGAATCTATTTTTATCATTTTTTATCCACACGTTTTTCTCAAACTATCAAAATTCTCGCAAGCCCTTTTCAAAGTATCAAATTCCGCGCGCTCCGCGCCCTTCCAACCTCACTACATGGCTGTATTTACTATAAGTATCGTCTCAAAAATATTCGCATTATTCAATGGTGAGGGTTCTAAAATTACGTAGATCCTGGGTTCTTAAATGGCGGTCCGCGGGCTACATCCGGCCCGCGAAGCGATCCAATCCGGCCCGCGAACAAATTAAGGCCTAAAACAAAATATAAGGTTTCTTTCCGAGATATATTTCGATGCAGACAGAAAATCATTTTTGTTATTCTAAATGCAGTAAAACATAACTAAAATGTGTTGAAAACATTATTTTTCGGCGCAACTGTCATTAGCACTTCACTATTACTTCATAAAGGACAGCTTCGGTGCGGTAATTGTTCTAAACCAGTTGAGTGGACAGGTATCCCCAACCATCTTGGTAAAATTGACAATAATTAGAAAATAGGAGGCCTACAGTGTGTCTGAACCGGTGGAGCTGTACTGCAATTTCTGTACTTTAGGATAAAAACAAGTTGACGAATAGGCAAACTGGAAAATTAAAGTAGAGGGGAGAACTCTAGTGTTCAGGTGACCTGCATGTCTTTCTATGTGTTTTTTTTTTTTTTTTTTTATTTCTCCTACCTAGAATCGTCCCAAACTACCAAATGCTCGCTTGCTCCACAAGCTTTTCAATTTAAGTTCAATCTAGAAGTTAAAGTAAGTTAAACTTATCCACACACCCACTGCATATTGTATAGCCAAAACGACGGGCGGTTTTCCGACATAGGATGGCCAGATCAGTGAGGGTTAAGTAAAGGGAAAAGCCACTTACACCAAGTTGCACGGGTTTATGAATTTTGAGAGACGTATGCCTCTTGGCAGAAGACAACCTAGGCCTGAAACGTTGCCTCTTATTTGCCTTACTTGATGTGTGTTTTTTTAAATCATGTCGGACCTCAAAATAAACGAATATTTAGATACATCTTACAAAACTTGGTAACAGTCATTTCAACGATCTGGGAGCTACCTTAGCACCTACATTCTTGGCACGGTAAGTACCAATCGATGGTGACGCTCAGAGTGTCATGATTAAGTCCCTCGTCCCCACCCAAACATTCATTTCAATGTGAATGTTCACCACCGAATCTGGCATGAGTTTATTATCTGCTCTGCATAGCCCAGGATTTACGATATGACAGAAAATAATGGTCAAATTGTGATACTTGTGATCATATGATAAGTGTTCCTCATATTAAATTGACAGAAATGTACGTATAGTATGTTTCAGCCATTCAATGTTTCGCTATTCGCTAATATATTTGGGTTTCTGGGGTTCCACAGGAGCGTTGCCCTGGACCCTACTAGGGGCCCTTCGAAGAAGGGCGACTGACCAGAGAGCTAAGATAAAGAGAGGCGGTACCAATTACAATTTTGTAAGTAAAAGTTAAACATTTAAATTCAATCCTTGCAGAGACAAGCAACTAGTGGCCATCACTCAAGATGGGAGTTCATGTTTCTTTGAGCGTGAGACCATGCGGGCAGCTGAGTTTTGAATCAATTGAAGAAGTAATGAATCCGCTTGGGTGGTTTTCTTCAAGTGTCCCGGTGGTGGCATTGTTACAGATTTTCAGCGCATCATATGCTCTTTTGTTCAAAATTGAGCATTTTAACCCGTCCTGCTCTTGTGGAACCTATATGGCCGAATGCCACTGCAAATGACACTTAAATTTAGTTAATGGTCAAGTCCAAATCGCATGTTGCGATCCACGCTTCGATTCCACTGTAGGGAGTGTATTGATTAATAGATGTTTTAACTGAAAGTTCTGTGACTGAGTCCGTAGTTGCTATGGTTGCAATTTTCTGTAAATTGCAGTATTCAAAAAAAAAACATATCTTTCACTTTCCCATACCTTGTTGAAAAATCTTCGTCACCTTTTGTTGACTAATCATTGTATGAGGTACATTTTCTCTTTCTGTTTATTCGCCGTTCGCTTTCTCTGGCTTCTTGATAAACTTTAGTATCGTCAAAGGATAAACTATTGAAATTATCACGGCTGTTTCTATCATGACATGCAGTATAGACCAGTTTAAGATTTTTAGTCGTAAAGAAGAGATCATAAAAGTAGTCTGTATTAATTTGACGTCTTTGAGTATTCCTGATGATTGCATCTTTCAGCTTATTGATCACGAAGGATTTCTCAATGCTGCAGAGAGGGAGAGAGAGAGAGAGAGAGAGAGAGGAAGAGATTGCTGGATGTAGCAACCTAAACTACTTATTCAGCCCTTTGCCAGTACTGATCATTTACACACTGACAAAGAGGTAACGAAAGGGGGAGATAGTTTACAAAGAAATACTTAAATTGTTACAAAATGAGTTAATGTTGCAGTTTTAATCATTGGATTTCATTTAAAGCGTTTGAAACAGTTGCACAGACTACAACCACTTACCAGTGATCAAGTTCCCATAGCTGAAACTGTAAACGCCCCTCTCGTGTTCTGTATGGATTGATGATGTGATGAAAGGGACAAGTGTCTTGGTTATAGGCACCTTGACATTTAAACTTCCCTTCATTGTCACATATTCTATTAGCGTCCTCGTCTGCCATTCCAAAGAGAGTCTTGTGCCACCCATTTATTTGCAGAAGAGTCTGGAATTTATCCAAAACTTTGTTTACTTCATCACTGTTAGGGTTGCTATTTCTCAACGCAACTGCTATCTGTACGAAAAAAGTATAGCATTTAATTTATTCCACCGGTTTATTCTACTGCTCAATCAAACCAACAATTACATTGTTTACACAAACGCAAAATCATGAAATCAATAGGAATAATTTAGATTTTGACCATAATAATCAACAAATACAAAAACAGACGTAAAAGATAAATACGTTAAGGATACGAGGAAATGACAGCAACACCAACATGCCAAGAATCTGTAGTCACAATTCCAGCAACAATGTAAATTTGATAGGATATAGGCTATAAAAGTAATATACAAATGCGAAAATCCAATACAACAATCATCAATAAGTACCGGGAGAAAATTTCATTTAAAATATTTAGGAAAGGGTATGAAACAGGCTTGTAATGGCAGTCAAAAGTTAAATATCAAGAAAATGTCACACGAACAATTTTATCTTTGAGGTCCCCGAAGTTGACAGTTGTTTCCTTGGTTGCTACCCTACTGATAAGTATACCTTTCCACCTTGAAGGTAAACTGGTTTATTGAAAGGATACAGACAGTACAACTGTCTTTTTTCTGACCGTTAATATAGAAGTGTTATGAGACTAATATAAGGATGTCGATTCTATTGTTGGTATTCAAAGATTCTTTTTGAAAAATGAATACGTGGACCAAAAAGACAAATTTCAACGGCACTTACAAAAGACAATACATTATTACACTCTCAATAAAGATGAATAAGCTTTTCGAACTCTGAATTACAAAAGGCCTGGGAATAAATTATTGTTGGAAAAAATCATTAAACTAAGTAATCTATATGGTGAAACATATTTGTAACAAGGACGCCATTTCTATGATTCCTTGCCCCAAAAGTAGTCTGTGTCCCTTTTTTCATTCTATATGGATATGGCGGTGCAGGGCGGTGCCGCGGGTGGTGCTGGGCAGTACCGAGCTGTGCCAGGCAATGCTTGACGTCATCATTTATACCTTGAAGTATCATGCTCACAAGGTTGTGGTTTTTGACCGGGTGACCTGAAATGACCTCCGAGCTCCAACACGAACAGGGACCTTCCACTTAAGACGAAAAAGTAAACAATGAAAAACTAGACCAATAAAAACTGAAAAATGAAGTGCCTTGAAAGGGATTTGAACCCCTGCCTTCAGAATGAGAAACAGAGCACTGTCCCTTGCACTCGTAAGTGCCGATTTTTTTTTTTTTTTGCAGGGGGGGGGGGTCGCATTGAAGCATTTGTAGGTAAAGATAGAAGAAAGCTCACTGAAGTCAACTGGATCATGTATCCGGGCGGCTGATCCATGTTGGACACTTGACATGTGTGTATTGTATCCATCGACAGGGCTACCCCATGAAATAACCCCCCGCTTCGGCGCCGCGAGTCCCTTAACTTACCGTATGGTAAATATGAAAGAAAAATTGTCCGATTAGTTATGAAATTCCGTATGTTTTACAAAAACCTTTCAAGGCTACCTATTAGTTACTTGGTGAAGAAGAGGGTGTACTGTTACGAATATATGGAACGGAAATAAGACCGAAAATGTTATGTTTCTATTAAGAATCTTTCCTCCCCACTTGAGGATAAAATATCCTAAGAAATCCGACGGGGCCGACTGATGTCCAGGGGGCATTACATTCTTAACCATACCCACTAAGGAAGAAGAATTCCCAGACGAAGAAGATATGGCCTCCTGCTTCCATCTGGTACCCCCGTGTCAAAATGCATTCCCATCCATCCGCCTGTTTTCCAGAGTCATTTAATGTACTAGGCTACCCAGTACCTTTCGACAAATACAAAAGAACAACTTTGCGGTTTAGGATGAAAGCTATGAATGTTTTGGCATTTCACATGATTAGGGTGTTTCTGTTTACTTGGGAAATCGACATTCTTCATAGCAAAACACTTTAGGGTGACGAACCAATGTTAGGGAGTGCCCTCTATCGTGCCTTCTTTGGCTCCCCAACAAAGATTAAAAAGAAAAAATTATAGCATGGATCAGTGACGAAGCTCGACATTTGTGCGAGGGTGAAGACCATAATTTTCCGGAAGAGTGCTTTCTTCAGATAAAAGTTTTGTCATTGAATCAGTTGTGATAGGGTTCGTCGATTTTGCTTTCCGATTGTTTTGTGGAGTTTGGCTGAAAACTCAAGTGTTGTTGAGGAGGGGTTTTATGGGAGGGAGCCTCCCCTTTTGAAAAGATGCAACATTGTGCTGTTTTTGAAAACTTTAAGATATTATGAGCCTTTTTACAAGGGTTTGTTAGTACCGTTTGAGGATCAGGTATAATAAATCAATAAAATGCTGTTTATTGGGTAGTTCACACGAAGACATGACGATACATGGGCCTCCATAGTAAAAATGCCATTGATTAACGACTTGAACGGACGGAAGCTGCATTCTCGTAATGTGTTGCTGACAAAGCCTTGAACGCTAGTGCCGAAGAAACGAAGCCGAAAGTGGTGTGTCTAGGGGTGTTACAAGAGACTTTAAAATTAAATTGTTTTTGCAGCTATTCTGGGACATTTGTAGAGTAAATCTAATGTTCTCCGAATGCAGTTTGAACGCTAATGAAATAATTTGGCTAATTATTGCAAGCTAGGTGTTGATCGAAAACCTTCGCTACGATTTGCAAAAGTGTTGCTGTAACGCTATGCGCTCCCGTTGCCAGCATACGGTCAATTGTCCACCTCACTGGTGCTAATTCCACTTCAGCTTTCTTACATAAATCGGTAATGACACTTATTTTTTCTTTGTGACCGCAAAGCGAAAAATTATATTAAGTAGCCTATTTGAATTGTGTACACGGTTCAGGTTTCTGAACTTGTTTATGCAAGGGCTACTGTCTCCTTCCAAGTTGACCATCGACAACCATGCATTGCAAGAAATTTCATGGTAACAAAAATTTCCAACAGAGATTTTGGGCGGTAACCTCCCCTTCCCCTCCCCTCCTCTCAAGCTACTGGTATGGATCTCCATAACAAATCAGTGAAGTCTAATTCTGTATCCCAGTTCTCATGGGCGCAAATCTGAGGGGGGGGGGGGTGTTGAAATTATCAAACGTCGGCAAAGGCGCAACGGGAGCATATCAAACAGTTTTGTTGCATTTTGAAAGCGCCCTCTATTACCGCTGGATCCTAACACAGTGGAGTCTATATAAGGATCACCCAAACCGCTTTCTCTGTACCACGGTCCTCCTCACGGCGTTTGTAAAGTAGTTAATCTATTGTTTAGTACTTTACGACTCATAACAACCTAACTTGTATGTATAGACTACACTCATACCCCACCGTACCAGGCCAGGTGAACAGCAGCTTAGGTTCCACATTAATACAATATACACGAAAGGTTAACGAACTTGACGGGTCCCTGCGTTGAAAATGTCACAATACATCCACTTTGTAAAGGGGTGTTCTCGTCAATCAATGTCTGAAAATCAATTTTCATTGGTTGAAAGCGGAATACACCCACTTTTGCCCACCGTACCGCTTGCTTAAACATCGATTTCCATTGTCTTCTTCAGAATACACTGCTAATGTATTATTCATAAGCATTTAGGCTCCTCCATTAATACAGGGGTTGTCATTCATCGTACACTCGGAAAAATTTAATTAAAAGAAAAAGGACTCCTTCTGAACTTCTTAATTTACTGATCGAATATTTTTAATAAATAATTTCCATTATAAGTTTACTCTAAGAGGAAATTTTAGCTTATATTGAGCTTCTGGGACTAAATTTTAACGTTTAGCTTAGACTGAGGCCTAAACTAGTATGTGGAAAGTCGGACTAGGCACTTATCCTTGTCATAACGAACTGTGCATATGATTTTACCATGTGTGCGACACATGGGCGTCAATCCTGGGGGACAGGGGGACATGTCTCCCCACATTTCGATGGGTTAGTTAGTTAGTTAGTTAGATGAGGTTTAACGTCCCAGTTGCCAACCAATTGGTTCAAGTCGAGACGACCACGGCCTTTTTTCCAGTTGTGGCTCACTGGCTTGTTTTCCCTACTCCATTGCTTATGCTGAGCACCAAGCACAAAGGCAGTAGGTTCCATTTTTAAAGTCTTTGGTATGACCCGGCCAGGATTTGAACCCTAGACCTTCCGGCTGCAAGTCGGATGCTCTAACCACTTGGCCACTGCAGTCGATGGGTGGGGGACACAATATCAAATGTCCCCCCCCCCACCCTTCGTAAAGAGGAGTGTCGTGGCTCTATTTGACTGGCTTTTTGAGTGGCAAGTAGGTTTGTTGAAAGTGTCTCGATGCAGATTCTGAATGCAAATTTTGTCAGGGAAATCTCATTTTATGAAAAATTTCGGCACGCTTCGCGCGCAAGCGTCACAGTTTGCACTCCATCTCATGACCATTAAAAAGGTGATCATACAAGGAACTATTCTGATCACAACACTTTCCGAAAACAGAAATACATCTCAAAACATCTGTATAGGGGCCTGCATCAATATGGAATCCTTCAATCTAATTTGTAAGCATGATGTGGAAGGTTGAAACTTTAAAGCACGTTGTTGCCGATAAACATTTTTTAAAAAATTTTACCGATCGCTTCGTGCGAAGCCATTATCGGTATGGATGGTGATTGCTAATACATTTACGAAGAAAAAGCTGAAACGCGCTTGTTAGTCCTTCACACCTTTTGCTACACCTATCAGGGCGGTCTAACATCACCTTACTGCGCCCATTCTTTCCCTCCTGCCGATTCTCCATTGCTGGAAGCTGTTCGTCTGGATTTTCGTTCAAAATTAGTAAAAATACGATAGATGTAAAGTGCTTAGCACCATAATCTACATTACCATTTGGATGTCAGGTAATAAGCATTACGCCATTGCCCCATTTATATAATTGATCAAGAGCTTCCAGGAGGTCCTATACAGGCATTACCAGCCTTAGATGCCCCTTTATAATGCACAATGAAGGAGAGGAAAATTTCATAACAGTCCAAGAAAGTTTCTGTTGACTCAACGCAGGTATTTTTGCGGAAAAACTGCCAAAAAAGTAGCCAAAGGGGTTTCAGGAAGGTTGTTGAAAACGTAATCGATCAGCTTCAAATATAAACCATTTAAAGATAGTACCTTTTTGCATCTAAGCAACCTTAAATTTACGAAAATTTCTCAAAGGGGAGGGGACGCCCCTCCCCTTAGACCCACCAGGGCGACACCTTCATGTAGTGACAAAGGAAGGATTCCCACTGCTGTATGCAAACGCAGGGTGCATAAAAAAGGTGCAATTTACGCGTCTCCGCTGCAGTTAGTAAAAGCATCCAGGCAGCCGGAAAATTAGAATTCACTAGGTTATGGACATTTTCCAGCCACATACGATCAGCTCCAAAAATATCCCAAAGACAGCACCATTTTGCACCTAAGCAACCTTAAATTAACAAAATTTCTCAAAGGGGAGGGGGACACCTACCAAGTAATCATACTATCAAAAGTCTTCAAAGTTTCTGTTAATGTCTGGAATTTCATTTTCAGCTACTTGGTTGTTCTCTTTTATTTTTCCCATGTTACGGTATCCCATACTCTGAATTTAATCATCACGTTGGCAGACCATGAATACTATTCAATGCAAGTTGGCTCTGATAGGGAGACATTAGCTCTGACAGTTGATATATTTATTCCTTTGTTGATTACAAATTCTTTCCTGCATTCCTAATATTTGGGTCATGTTTTTGCCCCCCTCGCTCGCTACATTCAGTTTCAACTCATCAAATACCACCTGTAAATCAGAACATAAAACGTTTACTTACATCATGTATTAATGCTGTGCCAATATGCTATGGCAGTGAATTGGGCTGTTGTAGCCGATTGCAAAATAGTTTCCTTCCCATCCTTTCTATCTCCTCCTCAAGTACCACAACCCCCTGCATTTTGACTTATATAATGTTTTTCAGCGGTTACTGGTCAATTTTTAGGTGCTGATTCCAAATCAGGTGAGTGCCAGTTCATAACTATTGAACATTTTTGCTGGAATGCAAATATCCAAAATGGCAGCCAAAATGTACTGTTTGACGTATATCTCCTCTTTAGGTTAAGCAAATTTTGCAAATACTCAGTAAAATTATAATCGGGAGTGCAAGTCTATTACTTCCATCAATTATTTGGCGGTTTGGTTTGCCTTACGGTATGTGATGTTATAACGTGTACATCGCCTTACAATCGATGTCGCATAAGTGCTCTTTGCTTTATTGGGTTAATTAACACATGATCAGTTTAACAGATATAGCCAGTTCTGCATCAGGGGTGATTTTGAATTTTTGCAGTAATGGAACTAGTTTTAAAGAACACTTTTTAATTAGGAGTGGCTCTCCTCAAGTGAGAAATGATGCAACGGAAGGGGAGGGTGCTGTTCAATAAGGTTTAGGTTCAGAGATCTCGGGGCATTCACGTCCATCATTTTAGAAATTCCGTGTACATGAATAATTAGCAAAGCTAGAATGGACGCCATCTGATCTCATGGGGCTTAAATTCCATGTATCCATCCCTATAACCTCCCTGTATCCACCCCTTTAAATGTTCAGCCTGCGTAGTAACACTCACAGACTAATGAAATGTGACGGACACAGGCAATGCACATAGATGTAATGTGATCCTCCCATAGCTAGAAGGATAATATTTACACTTGACCAGCTGATTAGTCACAGTTGGTGGTTTGGTTTAAGCAATTACATGAGTTCAAAGATGAAACTCATTCCAGAACCATTCAGGTTCTCAATCCAGCCCTGCTTTAAAACAGTGCTACTATTTTACATTGCAACATGCGCAATGTGGAATGAATGTAACTAATATTGGCGATATGCTGCTCAACTTTGGGGGGTCTCATCCCTTAACTTTGGTGGTAGTCGTTCCATGTCCGCTCACTTTTTGAGCGGAAATAATTTCAAGTTCAAAAATTCTTAACAGTACCGTCCATGTACTGTCCATTTTGTAATTTTTCTCATGTATTCATTGCTGGTAAAAAAATCTCATTTGCAGTGCTAGTAGATCAGGGTTGTTATCAGACTTTGCCCGAAGAGGAGTCAAGCTCGGTTGGGTGCTCTCTAAATGTAAAAGAGTGAAAATCTACCAAAAAGATTGACTACAGTGACCACTCTCTATTTCGAGTGGAATGCCACTCTCCATCGAGTGGCATTTTCACTCCTTTAGAATTGACTACCACTCCGGGCAGAGTGGAATTCCAGTCGATTTCCACTCGAAAAAAAGAGTGGTCACTGTGGGCAATCGTCGAAGAGTGAATTTCACTCTTTTACATTAAGACAGTGGGTGGAGCGAAACCTGAAGCCCCGTTCAAAGGTTGGTTGAATGGATTGCGAAAGCAAAATGTTTTCGTCTCAAGCGTGTAGCACTCCAACACAAATTCTGGACCTAAATTCTAGATTTTTTAAAAGAAACCATAAAATTGGTGTTTCTGTTGCTGAAAACTTGTAAAAATTAGAGTTTTACAGTAGATATTGCAAAATTTGAGGATTTTATTTGAGTATCTGTATTCATTTGGAGCAAAATTATGTAAGCCGTTGGGGTCACTATTGCCTTCGGACATATCCTGATGACATTTATCGAACCCATGAAGGCCCCTTGAAGTTCCCTGACAGGGGGCTAGCCTTCCTCTACGTGGGCATTGCCCCTGTCACCCCACCTGAAGCCACTCTTGCAATTATATCCGTCAATTCAAAAGTAAATAAAAATGTTTCATACCAAGGACGGCGATTTGTTCTCAATATTGGAGGGTGGGGCATGGCCCCGTTTTCAAATAATTTAGTGTGTGAAAAATCAAAGTCAATGGTGTCTGAAGAAAAAAAAACCAGGGGAAAAATAACCCAAGTAGACCTTTGAATACAGAAAAAAATTAAAGACTGCCGCAAATGTGAATAAATATAATAAAATGAGAACTGGTAATAATTTAAGTTACATCTCGAAATGATCCTCACCTCTCCTGGATTCTGCTGACCATTTTCCGAAATAGGTTTCAAGTCGTTAATATCATATTTATATTTCTTATCTATTTTAAAATATGTCAGCTTCATATGATTTCGGTTTCCAAAAGCCTGGTTTATCTTCTCAAAATATCTCCCGAAATTGACCAAAACTTCAGGTAATTCAACTGAAAGTGGAAACACTGCAGGAAGTGAAGCTACCACAAATTGCCAGCATAGTGTCAGTTGTTAACGATTGTTTTGTTCCGCACTCAGTCCGTTTTGCTGCCCACAATTTACCAGTCTGTTGTACAGATTATGTTTCACATGATTGAAGGTGTTAATACTTCAGCGGAGAAGTCACGCCTAATAGTGTCAATTGTAATAATTCTCGTCTTTTATAGCATGTCGTTTGCTGGATCAAACTGCGCCAAAGTTCAATACAAGGGAATTTGAAATGCAGTGTTTGGTCAAAACAAATTGGTGGGGACACGGTATATCATGTCCCCACCACTGAAAAAGTTGATGGGGAAGCGGGACTGTCCCCACCAGGATCTGCGCCCATGTTTGGAATCATCACCAAAACCTTGACAAGAAACAGTTGAAAAATGTTACATATGTACAACACAGGACCATGCAACTTGCAGCCTGGACTGATCTAATTATTTTTCGGAAAGACATCTAAGTGCATAGCCTATGTGTTTCTCCGTTACGTAAGAGTCTCTATGTAGGTGTTAACATGTGTGTCATTCAGGCTCATTTAAAGTAGCTAATTTCGTGTCGAGATAAAGAGTCATTCTTAAAGGCATAACTGACTGTTTAAATGACCATTACTTGTGTAAAATTTTCACAGAAAAGAAAAGTGGATATTGATCCATCGAAGCAAATTTATTGGACTATGCACTATTGCACTTCTGTGTAAGATATGCACATAAAGTGTAACCGGATTAGTAGCATAACGTCCTATTCATTATGTGCATAGTCTAATTAGTTCTCTTGGAATACGTTACAGACGATTACTGCAATCAAAGCACATATTATAGACAAATTCAGAAGTAATAGGCTACAGTTTCTAACTTACAGGTGTAGTTTATGAATAAGCTGTAGGCGTATGAAGCTGTTCGAGACGGGGGGGGGGGGGGGAGGGCGTGGGCTGATTGTTGTTTCAAATCGCCTTCCTGGGAGAGGAGGGGGCCCCCTTTGAAAATTTTTTGAAATATTTGAGGGTCCCTAGATGCAATTTGGTGCAACATATTGGAAAAATTTTAAGGTAAGTGACTGCAAATTTTTGACATTTCTTACAACTGAAAGGAAACAAGTAAGGGTTCGTCCTTACATTGAGGGGGCGGAAGCATAGTTCCGCCCCACCACATTTTTGACTGAAGGGGCTTTATCCCCCAGCCTCCCGCTTCCTACCCCTATAGAATAAACAATGGCGAAATTCTTTGGTAGTGGGAGAGGAGGTAAAGGAAATTATCATTGCTTACTTGAATAGTTATTGTTAGGGCCGACCTAATAAGTTTTACTTGGAATACATACATTTGAAGTTTAAACTTAGGATTGATGTCCTTTTCTGACACTCACCTTATCATAGTACTTACGAATCCTCGAAGAAGCCTTGCATTTCATGTACTCAGATTTGGTGTCGTATTTAGTCAGTCCTTTAAATGTAATTAGAATTTAGAGTTTTTGAGAGCGGAATTTTCTGAGCACTAACTGATACATGTAAAATCGTTTGAAGAGTTGGCTCTGTGCACCTAGTAAAGTGTGGGGAGGGGGCGAAGGATGAGACCTCCACCACTTAAGCATATTCTTATTATTATGTTCTCACCTATTATACTTATAGGCTAATTGTCTCATTATTACTTCCTGTACTGCATTGGGTAAAATCATTGTTCCAAACCCAAACGCATCCCTACAACCATGCATACTTTGCATGTTCAAAACGGCCGGCTTTTAGACAGATGGGGATAGGTTGTCATAAAACGAAATTGTCAAATTGTGAAGTTTGTGAGGCTGTCAAATACAATTTTAGGGCCACCACTTTAGCCAAATCCCCATGTTCCCTGGCTTCGCAACTTTATCCCTACGAAAGCGTTGCCCCAGGACTAACCAAGGCTCTAGAGCCGGTCTCTGGACCCTACGCTGCTTGGGTGCTACACTCTCCCTCGGGTTTTAGGCGCGGTTAAGTCATTTCCAAACTAAAACCGTCACTCAATAAAATTGTGGCTGCGTGCCTTTGTTTGCCCTGTATAGTTTAGGACATATATTTGCGCACGCTATATATAGACCTAAGCCGGAGTATAGTTGTGATTTACACGGACAATAGCCACGGCCAGTGACTAGTGTTGTCGTTGTGGGGTGCGGGTCAGGTTATGGGGAGGACACTGGAGCAAAATTATTAGCTGATTTATTTCACGTTAAGAGCATGTCTACAGGTAAAACACACAAGCCGTTATATGCGACTTTTGCAGCATCTTCACTCCAAACAATTAGGCAAGTCTGCAGCATGCAGGCCCGTAGCCAGACTGCAAATACCGTGGGACGAGATAGCTTCCTGGGTGAAATATTTTTCAGGGGCGAGATGTGTGAATAGGCATTGAGGTTATGGTAATTGGTCTGCAGAGATCACGAAAGTCGTATGTTCAATGTAGTTATTGTCCAGGGATCACTTTTGAAGAGTATAAGCATTCATCCCAATTTGAATTTCCATGTGAGTAGAGACATATTGCCGATGCTTTTACATGTATACTGTTCATGTGATAATACCACTACAATATTACAATTCACGCTAACTTCAATAAGCAGTTTTATGCCAGGAAAATCTTAAAAATACTTATATGCAGGATAATAGAAAGAATTTTCAAGATCCCTAACTGATGTTTCAGAAAGGCAGAGCCAACTCTTAATCCAGTAATGCGCTTTAAGTGTGAGCAAACAACGAAATTACGAGGGAATTAATTTAAATTTGGAGTGCACATCTTTTGTTTACCAAATTAGTTAATAAAGTGTTTAATGTAACTTAAACGTAAGCATACGAGGACTACTTCTAAGTGGAGACTGCCGCATTTTGCCGGAAATTTCAATGCATGTTGCCCCAAAACATATACTTAATGGAACATAACGCTCATTTTCCGGCTGACCACTTCCGCGAATGTCTTAATTGTGTGTGGATTTGCTTCACATCGGACCTATTTATCAATATCTCAGCTCATACTTCACATAAAACCACGAGGTATAAACAGAATGAAAGATTGATTCATAAGCTTTAGGTGTATCTAAGTTTTATTTCAAATCAGCATCAGGAAGGTTCGGCGGATTTTCATTGATAAACGTAAAAACGAGTCTTTTTCAATGGCAATTTTCGCCGAAACTGCTAAATTGCGGCCTTTTCATTCAAACACACAATGATATCTTTGCTTCTGAATGTCGTATCGACTTGGGGCAAAGTGGATCTTTCAGACTAACTTTTCGTCTTTCCGACAGTGTAAAATTCATTCGGATTGGTTGAGCGGAACCTTCGGCGGATTTTAGTTGAAGATAAAATACCCCTGTCAAAATGCCAGAGCTTCTTATTGTTCTCTTTGTTTTCCTGTGGCATTGAGGAGCTGTTGTTCAGTTTTGAGCGGAAACTTAAGAGCATGCTCTTGAGTCGGAGACGAATTTTCACAGTATCTGCACCCATGTAAGAAATAATGTCACCAAACATGTTTCTATGGTTTAAGGATCATGGATATAAAGTTTTATACGATTTCATCGACAAATGAAAGGAAAATCACAGTTTAAGAAAATGTTCGTCGTTAGGTTCTGGCTCCAAAACTGTTCCTTGATGGTGGTATCCTCCACCAAAAGGGAAAGCTAAGTGATAAATGTGAATGTAAGAATGGTGCTGGCCATATAAAAGACGTCAGAGTATAAAATAATAGTACTGAACTACTTAATAAAAACTTTTTTCTTATATTCAAACAAGTTGTAACATTTGCAGAACGACTAAATCTATTTTTACTAACATATAATCCCCTCACAAAATGGTCGAGTCCAAATAGCTTGTACAGCTTCACGTGGAACGAACGTGTTTATCTTGATTGCAGTTACTGAAGCGTGAAGCTGCTGCGCGAAGGAAACTGAGTAAACTGTTTTGGGCATTTATGTTCCATTATGATTGCCAGAATGTAGTAAATTTTCTACCCGAAGATATGCAGCCATCAGCTCCCCCGCCCCATACTGCTGATGCAATTTCACACAAAATGCATTATATACTGTTTCCCTAGTTATTGGTACACTCTAATACAAATCCACGTTACAAATAAACTCGTGCGCGACAATAGACGAGTTGGGAAATGTTTCCACGCAACGCAATATGGGAATGGGTCAAAGGTGAAGTGTACCACGCTTACAGTGTCCCAGCGTGGGTGTTGCAATCTGAGCGCGCAGAGCTAAACGGGTTGCCCGTTGTCATAGTACACTTGACCTTGTGACCTCACCGGAAGTACCGAATTTCCCAACTCGTCTATTACATTCCAATAGACAGTTTATTATTTGCTAACTTCCTTTCCAACTGACTTGCGAAAATGTTGATACTTCAAAAACTTGATACTCTTTACATTAATTATCGATAAGTAAAATTACCAAAAGTGAAGTAAAAATACGAAAGGGAACATGATGAAAACAAGTTAGCAAACAAGAAACGTATCTGTCGATTGGAATGTAATTGTCACGAATTTATTCAATTTGTAACGTAGATTGGCATAATAGTGTATGAGTAGCTAGGAATGACGTACTTTGTCAATTTCATTGTATACTTAATTGTGAGTTATACCTTCGAACCAGCCCTGGTCATCTTGCCTGTTGTCTGAAAGATTTCCTCGCAACTGCATATTTAAAAAATTGTATATACAATGGGCTTCGTCATTGGACTCAGTCGGCTCCACCTCCAACGATATCATAACTGAGGAGGCAAACAAATGAGTTCATAAAATTACAAGGATAATGGCTATTATGCTATATGGAGACATTTGTAATATAAGCGTTTCCTTGATTTTAATTTTCAAGTTCCACTTCAGGTTAACTTGAACGTTGAAGGACATCTCAGTGACACTGTAATTTGTGCTATGCATACACGACGAAAACATGTATTGATATAAGCGTAGTGACACAGCCGGAAAGGAGGAATCTGCCCCGCCCCTTTATTATTTGAATTACGAGTGGAGAATCAATAAAACACTGACTTGTCTCAGAATGCCCTTATATACTGCCCGATTAAGCCGACTCGAATTTTTCACTAGCTCTCACTTATGTCTTAGAATAACAACTTGAGATTCCAGTTCTGTTAAGTAGGCTAGTTTATAGGTAGTCGAGGCGAATTTGTTTTAACTTGTACTGAACGAGACGATCTATGTAAAGGGCACATCTGAGAAGAACTGAACAAGGAGAATGGTGTTAGGGTGGATCACAAATACTCGAGACTGGTATGATGACCTCGCTAGTAATCTTGCACAACGGAGGATACATAAGTTTATTACACTAGTCCTGTAGTACCTTACCTACATTTACATATTATCGTTAAGCTGGCTCTTGCATGAACTAATGAGTTTTGAATAATCTTTGTCTATGACTCTTCGAAATTGATGGTTGTACTTTGTAGCCCTTTTACAAGTTTCCTATACTTTGTCAAACTATAAAATTTGTGTTTCATCAGTCAATGTAATGATTCAACTTACTCTTGTCTAGATTAGTCCAGAAGACGACCTCCTTGCCTGGTGACAAGTGTTTTTGGTAATTTTCGAGATCGAGATCATTGTTTCCAATGGTCATTTTCCAAACCTGTGTCGAATAAAGACATAGCGATATATTCACTCACCATTATTACACAGTGAAAATGGCACCAACTATGTAAGTCGTAAGTGTATGTTTTGAAATATTTTATAGCCTATATATTTTACTATTTTAAAGGGGAATGTCGAAATACGTAAAACCCTCAATGTGAAGTTGGGGTCAGTTTTAATGTTTTCTCGTTTGTAGATAAATCATGGAGGCAATACGGTTCCATTGACTCAGGGATAATTTTTATGAAAACGCAGTGGCGTCGCCAAATTTTCGAAGGAGTCACAACGTTCCGACGGAGGGGCATACCGATATGTAGGACTGAGACTCCGAGTTCCGCGGAGGGTGTGGGGTCCCGGGCCGGCTGCAGGACCCCTAGTGAGGTCCATGGGCGAGGCCCAGTGGGGGACTTGAAGGGAAGCTGATAGTAGCTCTTGGAGTATTTACAAAGTTGTGACCAATGAAACATTTGACCATCTGCAAGTGTCATTGTATGGGCAATAAACAGAAAACAAAGATCACCATTTGGAAGCCCCAGCCTAACTCGAAGTAGATTTAAAGACGCAAGGGGCTTTAAGTGGGGGGGGGGGGGGTCGGGAGGACGGATCATGTAATGCGTTATATCATTTAAAAACATCGGTCTTTTTAATCCTGCTTCAAACCACTCAACTCTAAAATTGGTTACGCGGAAAGAACCTTATGAAAGGAAAGTGGTTTTCGGTCACCACTTTGTTCGTATGCCTATGCAGGAACATTTATTGATAAACATTATACTGGCAATCGTTCGCCATCTTTTTATTTGCCACGGCTTTTCGTTGTTAAAAAGTCAGTGCTTCACGCTGTATTGAACGCCGTCATATTGTCGCAAATAACAGCTAACTCAAAAACGGCAAGGTCAATTTACGTATTAACAGCTATTCCAGTTTTTGTTAAATTCACAAATGTCAGTTTTATTTAGAGGACGTAAATAATCACCAACGATATGAACGTTCACTACATCTTCCACAACTTACATGTACTATTTCCCCTAGAAATATGTTTCATGGTGTTTCAGAACATATCCTATAGAGGACCTTCACCGACGTCACGCGATCGCCCGTCTCCCGTTTTGAAGGGCAGGCGTTCATTGTGTCACAGTAGTATCTATGGTAATACCGTGCGCGTGTACTGTAAATACGCTCACTGCGCGTATGTTTTGTCCTTCAGTGCCGGGCAATCCCAGTCGCGTGACGTCACATGAAATTTTTCTGTATATTTCTCATTTAAGTTTAAAAAGAAAAATGGAGTTATTTAGCACGGACTTGGCAATTCAGTGTTGTGTTTGTTTCTCGGATTCTTCTTGATTCTTCGGAAAATTAGACAAGCTCAGGGTAAACTGGTAAAAACAATAATTACAGCTGAAATTAAATCTAAGTCCAGTTATTCTTGATTCGCTTGAGGCTCACACAATTATTATATTCACAGATTAAGCAAGTAGAGTTGACAGATCGAGCTCTCAAGCACAACTGTGAGAAAGAAGGATACTTGAACATAGTCCTGTCTGGAAGACTTCCTTCCGGGCTTTCGGGCCAAATCACGATTTCCTGAACATTAATATGCATGATCAAGAAACCAATTACAATCGGTTAAACATGTCTTTTATCTTAACGACTGAAAATGACCTTCGAGGCTCGATTAAAGCATGGGAAATCTCTACACAACATCCCCTTTGTTTGTAAAAAGGAAGTGGTATCTTTTCTTTTGAATCGCTTTGAATGAAACCAAATTATACCCAAAATCACTTTTTTCTAACGCATTTACAAGTAAAGAATTTCAAGTATGTTTCCATATTTACAAGACTGTCTGTCGATGGTTCAACAAACCATAAATAAACTTCTGGTTAAAATTGAAAAGAGTTTTGACCTTGTCACATGTACAACAAATGACTATATACAAAATATGAAAGCACTTCAATTCTTGTGAGAAAAGGAATTTTTGTTGAGCCCTTTTCACCTCTTTCCCGTCCTTTGAAATAAATTGAAGTCCCTGAAAATTCTTCAACACACAGGTGCGCTCTGGACAAAATGTATCAAGTTGCATTTAGCAAAAAAAATTAAAAGTGAGTAAAGCAAAATGAAGTCCAACCTGTTTTAATTTGCTTTGAATTCATCGTTTCACGAATTACTACAGAACCCTTTTGGAACAAACTTCAAGAGAAATCAAGGAAACCAATTATTTACAAGCATGAAGACAAAACGCGTCCTAGTTTGCTAAACATTACATGAAAATAAACATGTTTGACACGAGTTCTTGCCACAAGCATTAAAATACACACGCATGCAAGTGTTGCAGGATAAAAGGCACAAAAATTCTACACATACAAATTCTTGGACATTCTTCTTCGATTACCAAACTTTGTAATTTTGGTATTTTCTAAAATTTGATTAACCAAATCTTCGAAACCAGCGTATTTGTCCACTGACCACCAGAATCTAAATTTTTATACCTTTGTCACAATTAGGTGACCTTCGAGAGAAAAGTAAAATTTGCAAATATCCTGATTTGAATCTGGTTTTCTCAATGTTCATGAAAGGTTCTTTTGGAGCTTCTAAGATTTAAATTTAATTGTTGCTCTAACTGCTCTCTATTTACAGGACTTGGAATGCCTAAACCTTGGTTTTCTGAAATGTGCTTTGTGTATTGATTCAGATCGACTGACTCTAGTTTATCAACACACTCTATGTCTGTTGACGAAACACATGGTAAAACCGTATCATTTTCATAATTGAATCGTAAACTTTCCGTCTTTATGTCGCTTGACTGAGGGCATCTTTCTTGATCAAAGGCTGCTTTCAACTTTCGAATATTTGTGATATTCTTAATATCACTTGAACTTCTAATGAAACATGGTTTGAGACGATTGAAATTGAAAACGTCATTCAAAACCTCTCCCTTCATTGTAGACAGAACATAGTGAGTACAATCTAAAACATTGTGGATTACCAAAGGTCCGCACCATTCCGCAGCTATACGTTTGGAATTTGCTGTCAGCGATGAAGAAGTAGGCTTAAATAAATACACTAATTGCCCGACTGTATAAATTGGATTCTTGAAAAACTTATTTGACAGTTGCACATTTTGTTTCTCTTGTTGATGTCTCTGTAGAGACGAAATTGTCCTAGAGATGGTGCTAAATTTGTATTTAAGATGAAAAACATATCCTTGATATGACAACGACAATCCTGATATTGGATTAAATTTCAAATTTGTTAAATTTGGAGTTTCTCGTCCACGTGGTTGCTCAAAAATGGCGATGAAAAGGAGTTGTTAGCATAACAGGTTGTGGGAATAAACTTACCCAATCATTTCCAAACTGAGATTGACCTTGAGAAAATTTGGCAAAGTGCTAATATGACGCCCCACTTGGAGACTTCCATGATTCTCTACACTTATAACCTTTTGGTCAATGTTAAGAGCTGCACATAACACAGAAAGTAATTAACCTTCAAAGATACAGCAGTATCTGTGATTAAACATTGTGGTGGACCAAAAACTGACACAATTTTTTGAATGAAAACTTCACAAATCGTTTTTTGTTCTGAGGTTTTAAAGGCGCACAGATCTCAAATCTAGTGACTTCGTTACATGCACCTTAAAATGCTTAAAACTACTTACAGATGAAGGCATAGTCTTACAATCAAGACTTATCTTTGATAATGGCTTGTACTCATCTGAAATTCTTTGGTGACTCATTCGCAACTTATCTGGTTTGTTACGGAATTGTTGACAACGCAAACATGATTTGACATAGTTATTAATTCTTTCAAACATTTGAGGCATGTAAAAATATCTACGAATGGTCAAATAAGTTCTGACTGTACCTTGTTGATGACTACTTAAAAAGATTATCATGGAATTGTTGCAATGATAGTCTCAGCTACATTCTCTGGTACTACCCTTACAAAAAAATGTGGGGCATACCACATGTGAACATGCATAATCACATGTGACAAGGCATAGGAAAATACATAACTGGAAAAGTGAGGTAATGAGTGGTGACACATGTGGGATTGGAACCAATTTGACACACAATATTCTACTTTACCCCACTTTGCCACATGTTTGCCATTGTAAAAATGTATTTTGGTTCTCCACTCTTTGTCACATGCGGTAAACTGCGGTAATGCAGGTAAAAGCATGGCACCTTAAAAAGTGGGTCAAAGTTTTATTAAAATCACAAATTGCCCTACAAATAATCACATAAAACTCACTATTTTTCACACCCAGCCATAGTTTTACACAGTATGACACGGTTTGTCCAGTGTGGCATTGGAACTTTTGCCACACAATTTTTTTTTTGTAAGGGTGCTAACTGTAAATTGAAGTCACCTTTCTTTTCACAGAAAAATAAGCGAAATAAAACTCCATTACATAAAATGTATTGCTCTGTTTTCAACTGAACTGACTTAGCAGACTTTCGGTCATTAGGTAAAATGTCATATGTGCCAAATAATGTATACAGGTTTGAAAAATGCTGATGATTCCTGTTCTTTCCTTAACTCATTCACATCAACTGGCAAATTAAAATCACGAATGATCTATTTCTTAATGACATTCATTAATTTGTTTAATTCGACTTGCCTTGGAATATGTCGAGTAACCAAATTATTTATTTTAGAAATAAGTGGTCTGGGTGGAGAGTACAACTTTGGCGGTACTTCTCTGTGATCATGAGGTACTTTCATGTGATCAGCTAGTCTTGGCTCTGGCAAATTATTAGACTGAATATCAACATGTGGAAGCACTGATAATCTCTGATTCGACTCTTTTCTAGCACTGGAATTTGTTTCTCGAATACCTACAGAAACTGGGGGAGGCTGTTCTAAATTTTGTACACCTGACTCTGAAGGAGTAGGTCTAGATGACTCTTGTGGACTGTCTTCAGTCACTGAAACCTCAGACTGTTTCTTTCGAAACAAATTGGGAATTTCAATACCCATTTTTTAGCATATGAGCGAGTGACTATTGGATTGGCAAATTCAAGATAGTTGCTATTATTTGCCGAAAAAGCAATGGAAACAATTTGATCTATTTCCGAATCGTCATCTCTGGCGACCTAGATAGGAGATCTGCCAAAACTATTTCAGTATCCTTTTTGTAACCAACCTGAATAAAATAATTTGACAATTTCAGAAGAATTTTTTGCAAGCGAGACGAGGGCGGTTCATCCTTTAAAATTTGAACAATTGATGGATGATCAACAAATGCTTTGAGCATACATCCCTTTAGTAAATAGCTGAATGCTGAGATGTTAATATACAAACCGAAAAGTTCTAATTCGGTGTCACTGTACCTCTGACAAGCATTAGGTAATATTTTCGAATAATAACCAAGCAGGGTTTCTTTACCATTGACAGTTTGGGTAACATAGGCACCTGTAGCATATCTAGAGGTATCGCTGTGTTATAAAAATATACCTTCTTTCTTAGGTAAATGCAATATTGGAGGACTTGTCATTAACTCCTTAATTTTACTGAATGCAGCTTTACATTCTCCTGTCCAGTTAAAGAGTTTATGTTTTCTGGACAAATGATGCAAAGGACGTAAAATTGTCTGAGCATGTGGGAAAAATCCTCACAAGTAATTTATTGCACCTACAAAACGTCTGTAGCTTCCTTTGAATTCTTTGGTCTTGCGATAATGGCTGCACACTTAATGGGTGAACACTTATTAGATAGTGGCTGAATTGTGATATCTCCTGACTCATTCACTGTTAGACTATGTCCCATATACACTACTTGTTTACAGAAAAAAATGCATTTCTTGTTGTAAGGGTCTGAAATATACTTGCTAAATGTTTTCTATGAGACTCTTTACCCTGACTAAATACAATTATATCGTCATGGTGAGCAATACAAAAATATTTCGAATCTTGAACTTGACCCAATACTTCGTCTATCTTTGATTGGAATATACCAGGTGATACATTTAACCCTCGCGCTAGGCGCTTTTAATAGTAGTGTCTACCTCCAATGAATGATGAAACTCCAGTGTATTGCTGAGCACGTTTAGTTAGGGTTACGAGAAAAACTTTTTGCAGACTTGAGGTCGATTACACTCAAAAATTTGTTATTTGAATTTTCCGTATGCTTCATGGTTTCTGACAATAATGGAAAGGGATGGTTAATACGTTTGATACAAGAATTCAAATATCTGAACTCACTAACGACTCGTTTCTCGTCTGTACCTTTCTTCAGTTCGGAACGAGCAAAAACAGGTGAGGTGTAGGATGAATGCCCAACACCTAGAATTCCTAATGTAAACAATTTATCCATTTCTTTCTCAATGATAACCATATCTGACTCTGTCGTAAAATATCGTCGGATGAAAAATGGTTCATCGTTTTCCAATTGATGAAATCAATTTCATGACCAGTACAAGTAGAAAGTTCACCGTATAGAGAAAATGCTTCTCTGTGCCTCATTAACATATGCAAAAATTCAGATCTCTCTCTTCACGGAATTGAGAACACTATCAGACAGATTAACATGATTACAAAACACTTCTTCCTGAGTCATATCCAGTAAAGGATCGGGAGGGTCTAAATCTGGATATTTCTCTTGGTTACACTGTCTCAAAGTTTTTGAGATGAGACATTCGAGGCTACAGTACTCCATTCTGTATTATGCAAGTGTTGTACTGGCGTTCCATACTGTGATTTGCACATACGTGATGACCTGTGACCTTTGTTGTTGTTTACGCCATTTCCTTAACAAAACGTGGTATTTATAAACTCCCGATATTACGCCAAATAAATGTCGAAACTAACAGTGACTGTCTTCCGAGTTTTCAATAGCAAGTGATTACATAACTCTTTACTGACCCTTTGAGTAGCATATGCCACATCATTTGCATCAAAGTATGCGACTGGTCGACTTTGCACAAAATATTTACGCCTTTCACTTTTGTGTGTGACTTAATATAAGTTCTACCTTCCTTCAAATTGACTAACATCTCAGAAGGACACACCGGAGTTAAAAAATGATTACATTGTAACTACACAACTTCACTGTTTCTCAGAAATGAAGGTACTCGACCGTGCTAAAGGATTCTTCTAGACCTGGGGGAATGTTCACATTGAATACAGGTCTAAAATAGACTCTTTGGTCTAATTTGAAAGCAACTCTCTGCAAAATTCATGACTCCACCTAGTTCTCTGAGAGTGTCATTTCCCAAAATGAGATCTAATGCCACAAAATTATCAGCAATTGGTGCATTTAATTTGAAAAGATGACCTTGAATTCTGATCTCAAATTCAATCGTAAGTGGTGCAGTCAAAAATTACCATTTTCCAACTTACAATGTACTGGTTTAACTTTCTTAGATGCAAGTGAAGACAAGTATAATGTGATTTACGAACAAAAGGTGCTGGAATGATAGATTTGCTACTATCAAACAAAATTAAAACATTTTTACCACCAGGTAGATTGCCTGTTACACGATTCTTAGATTGAATCTAAGTCAATTTTGACTTCAACATCATTGCCTAAGTAGATATGTGGCTGATGGTCAAGTGGTTAGAGCATCCGACTTGCAGCCGGGAGGTCTGGAGTTCGACTCCTGGCCGGGTCATACCGAAAACTTTAAAAATGGAACCTACTGCCATTGTGCTTGGTGCTCAGCATAAGCAATGAGTAGGGAAAACAAGCGAGTGAGCCACAACTGGAAAAAAGGCCGTGGCCGGCCCGACTTAAACCAATAGGTTAGAAACTGAGCCGTAGAAACTGAACTAACTAACTAAATAACTAACTAACTAACTAACTAAACTAACTAACCTTGGTTTCTGCTTGGGACCTGACAATGAGCGCTATTGGGAGGTCTCCTTACTGAAAATCCTGTGTGCTGTCTTTAGTACCATCTGAAAATTGTTTCTCATGGTCAGGTTCAGTAATTTTGCCACTATCTGAAAATCTTTGTTTTCTTTGTTCCATGAGCTCTTGTCTTTCAGACACTGTCACCATTTGTGACCTGGCTTCAAGCAGAAGTCACAAAAAAGTTATCTTGCTCTAGGCGCATATTGCCGATTACGACTGCTAAAGTTTTGAAAATCTCGTTTGGGAGGACGGGAACGGTAACTGTTTTCCTTTGACCTGGGTGTCATGTCATTACTAGTACTACTGGCCGAGCACGAGGTCTCATCCACAAAAGTAGGGTTAGCATTCAAATCAAAATAGCACTGGGCTCTGTCAACATACGTTTGCAACCTATCATCTTGGGCAGACTTTAAGACTGACGCTCTTCACTGTGGTGGAAGGGTACTCAAAATTTGTCTCTTATCCGAGCATCTCCATAATTGATTTTGCCGACTGCCTTTCTAATTTTACCTAAATGCACTTCTGCACTATCCCATGTTGCATAAGAACGGTTGCGAAGTCATTCACTAAAGCAAACTTTAACTTGCTGGGACTAAACCTTGCAATACATTTTTGCTTAAGGTCGGCAACTGAAATAAATAAGTGATCCTCTACCCATAACCTTGCCTGACCTTGTAAAGTATGTTTGAACATGGAAATACATTTTGTAAATCTTCATTTGTAGCAGGTGCACTTAGTTTGTGCGATTCTAAATAATCAGTAAACAGTAAAAATGTGCGGTACATTTATCCCTGTTAATTGCACTACCATCAAATCTAGCTGGCAAAAAGTCAGTTTGCCTTAATGCCGGTGGGTTTGACATGATTCAGAGGAATACGAGGGTTAAAAGTAACATGTGAAAAATCGAAAATGCTTCACAGAATTACAATTCACCTTGGAGCTTAGGCTTAAAGCCTATGACAGGAGGAAGGTGATATGTGGCTGGGGTAGGCCAATGCCTAAATTTTAAAGACATAATTACTCACCCTTAAATCAAATGAAAGTAAACACAATTCAGCTTAAAACATGAAATGAACATGACTGAACCCATGAGAAACAGTAGCAATGCAAAATATACAGATGGGAAGTTCTTAACTTCTGATACGAATCGTCGAAACACACTAGTAAACTTCCGATCGCTAAATTGGTATTCAGATAGATTCGAAGGCTTCAGAAAATAGCACATTAGGACCGGAACATCTTAAATAAAATACGCGAAAACTTTTTGGGTGACATCGGTGTAACGATAGTGGCTTTTGGAGACTAGACCCTAATCTGTGTTGGCTAAGCTAAACTAAAAGTAACACCTTACGAGTAAACGACGATGCTGGCTGCGTATTGTGCCGGAACGGGTCCTCTGCTAGGTTAGGCCCTCAAGTAACACCAAGGCGATGCGTCGAATCGCATGGCTACAAACTGTACAAGAACTTGTACAAGGCTTCCTTCAGGGCTTTCGAGCCAAACCACATGATTTTCTGAACATTAATATGCATGACCAATGAACCAAATACAATCAAATAAACATGTCTTTTATCTTAACGACTGAAAATGACCTTTAAGAGGCTCGATTAACCTGAATAACTGAACACCTGAATACGAAAACATATACGAAGAAGGGTGCAGGGAGGCCTATGCTAATTCACACTGTGTGACTGCAGAATAATGGGTAACGGTTGGATTTCTTTTAGACAAGAATTACGTATAAACTAAACAATTAACATTATTTAGCAATGACGTCACCTAACTTATTTCACCGAATTTCAACCATTTAATGGCTAATTAAGCGAAAATTTACGTTTCATCGCTTCTCGACCTTTAGGCTAAGATCTTGTGCAGTATCTTCTTTTCACCCAGTCAAGAATGGGACCACGCATGACAGACCCATGATATAGAGGTCTGAAAGTCGTGAGGTTGGTCATTTTCAATCCAAGTTGTCTCTTGGGGACGTAGCTCCTTTAAGGAGCAGAACTTTGGGAGTAAACCTTTGGTTTCCACCCCTGGGCTCTTCGCCAGAGAGTCTAGGGGACTTTGGAAAAAGTAAAATTTATTTCACATTTGTGTGAAACTTCATAGTTAAAGAGAATAAGCAGTCACCCCAAACATACTTGGAAAGATCAGGGAGCAAGAAGACATGAACTAAATGTTGCACATCTCATTTTATTATTTTTGCAGCAGGGAGCTGTAAGAGATGGAGAAACAACGCTTGTTCCTCCTTTGAAACTAGGTGTTTTGCCGACACGTAAGCCTTGCATTGTCTTGCTCCCAAAATTTCTCTAAAACGTAGAAGGGTTAGGCATTTAAGACAATTGCTCTTGTCGTCTGCTTAATCTGAAAAAGCTCATAGATGATTTCAAACATTGAAATAACATTGCCAGTGGTCGAGGAAAGGAAAATTTATTTTATCTTGTGCCGCTAGGTGTCACTTTTTAAAAGGGTACAGTGTATCTTTATATTACTTTTGAACAGATGTACATTTTACGCTATTTTAGGAACAATCCGGAATGGTTTGAAATGCCATCATCAAAATTTAGACTTCAAATGGTTCATCTAAAAGATATATTCCTTACGTAATGAAGAAAAGGGAATAATAATAAATTGTTTTTCATCTTAGGGGTGTATGCACAGTCGTTTTTGATATGAATCGGTGAAAACGTTTCACATTTATCGGCTGCCTAGTTATCTTCATAGCATTATCTTGACAATGGTTTTTGTTAGAGGATCACTGGGTTTGGAAAGAAAGGGATCATCATTAAGAAGAAAAGCCAACAGTGGCTAAACAATAGAAGAGAGATATTTCAATCAAAGTTTGCAACCTGAAAAGGGTTAACTTGTTCTCAAGTACATATTGACTGACAGGTTTGGTCGATGTTCCCCCATCTCTAACAGCTCCCTGGTTCCAAGTATCTTTCATAATGTTTCAGAACATCAACAGTGAATTTTCCATGTAAACAATGAGGTTAAATTGCGTAAATTAAAAAATTCAGATACAAACTTGTCGTCACATGATTTAGGAGAGCCTTGACTAAGGAAACCCGGATATACTAATTCAATTTGGAGTGACCGCATTTTCCTTTAAACACTGACCATTAGCACGAAAATAAAGTCAAATCTACGTACCATCGCAGTTGTTATATTAAGTATTTCAGAACCTCTGCCCTTCAGATCTTCGAAGCTATTAACCTGCGTCAACTGGTGCAGGCGGCCACTCACTCTTCTAACTGTAACGTCCATCTTCAATGAGCCTGTCTATTTCGTTGAATGGCTGTGTGGGAAATGGCAGAGTAAGCTTTGATAAAGTATGTTGATATTGAATAAAAATGTAATTGAATGTGTAGCTAATTAAGGGACTCCCTACGGTAGATCATAAACACCATACTAAGTGTTAAATTACCACTCTTTACTCTCGTAAAGACGATTATCTTTATTCTCAATTATGACAATAAACATTTAATCGTCAAAGACAATATAAAAGGGTTAGGCTAGCCTTATCACATTTTAAATAAAATTAATAAAGAATCTCATTCGTTGCATTTTAAGAAAACATTTACACATTGATACCAATTAAGATCGTATATACCAGTTACTTTTCTGTTTAGTATATCAATGAAAAGTTTGTTTAATGCAGAAAACCTTTCAATCATTCATATCATTTGAGTCTGTTTTTCTGTTTGTTCTTTTATAATATTAGCAACTTAGTAATCACTTAAAGCTTCCCGTTGTTTGAGAGTCATGATGTAAATTCCAAAAATCTGGTATGACATATGTACATAGCCCATCCTTGTTTGTATCATAACTCAAAGGCTTCCCTACGTTCCAAAGAAACTTCAAATTAGCATTTTTTCTAACTAATTTGCATTGGAGTTAATTAAAAGAAATTATGTAAAATACATATAACAGATACATAGAGAAGCGTCGAAATAAACGAGATGGAAACACATATCATTTAAATATTAAATCAGTATGAGATGAAAATCACGGCAGGGAGAGAATATGTATATTGACTTCTAAAGGTCAACCTGACAACAGTGCCTGCATAGTATACTCCCTCCCTGGAGCTCGTTTGTCGTTATCATATAGTAGACCTAAGGGTAATTCGATTTCTACTCAGGTCTTTCGTAAGCAAAATTCTGGTTACATATTTAGCCGAAACCAGAGCAGTGGAAGAGTCGTGTTAAATGGTAATTGACTGTTATGGTTTGCGTAACAGACATTGTACCATCATTTGTACATAGCCGCTATAATGACACTGCATTTAACATCTGTCTGGATGCCACTAACAAAATTCTCGTTAATCCTTCGCAAAGTACCAAAATGTTTGCCTGCGGATCTTCGGTTCTACTTTTTCTTTAATATCTTCCCAAACGTATTTGTTGATATGTACTGGAAAGGGGTTTCAGATTCTAATGAAAAGTTTGGCACGCTTTGCCCGCAATTGTCACGGTTTACACCCCATGCCTGATGAACATAACTATAGGACGATATTGCATGGAATTATTCTGGCCAGCACTATTTTCCCAAAATTTCTGCGTACAACCTCAGGCTTGCATCAAGAGACGATTATGTCTCAATCTTAATATAGCCTATAGTCAATAATAATAATAAGCATTATGATCCCTGCATGTTAATCTTCTACCCCATTTGTTTTACACTTACTCCCGTCTCGATCACTCCCCATTGGAAGCTGTTCATTTGGATTCTCGTTCAGGATTAGTGAAACTACGATTCTTGTGAAGTGCTTGGCGTGCTCTCGCGGTAGTGTCAAATGGATCATATCGTTAAAAGCATCACAATTTCGTCTGCAATTTGTAATTCCCCAAGAGCTTCCAGGAGGCCTTATAACGGACTCATGCAGGTACCAGCATTAGAGGGTTACTATGTCACAGGCAATATATCACTAAAAAATGGTAATTTCTTAATATTTAATTAGTTCAAAGGTTTGCCAAAGATAGCTCCATTTTGCAAGTAAGCCCCCTTATGCAAACAAAAATTTTCAAAGAGAGTACTTTCAACCCCCCTCCCCCTTTAGACGCTACACCCTGCCCTTACACCTAGACAGAGTAGGAACAATTCACTAAAGTATTAGAATTTTTCAAAGTATGATCAGTTCAAAACTTTGCCAAAGATATTACCATTTTGCATCTAAATTTTCTATTTGTTCAGGTGAATTTTGCTTGTCAATTCCTTCATCAATATTTCTTGATATGCCAAACTACCAAGTGTATAATTAAAGAAATAAATCACGTAAAACTTATTGTGCGTACTTGTATTAAATTATGTTTACTCACTGCCACCGTATGAAATCACAATCTTTCCTAGAAACATACTAGGCGTGGTGACATGATTGAAAATTGAGTTAACTAAATTAGATCAAAACGTTCATCTAAGCAGGTCTAGGGGTTCTTAAACAGCACCGCACTCTTATTAAAACATTACACATATAACTATAGGGTGTTCAGAAAGTTCCGTCGTTCCGACCCCCCCCCCCCATCTCATTCATACTGTGTTTAAAATTCAACTTACACAATGAGTTTGTTAATTGTTTTTTTTACATATCAAGTATGGATATTTGTATAGATAGCTGTTTTTACTTTCTTCCGCCATTCCCTAGCAAGTCCTGTCTCCTTTTTCAAGCCACTGTTGTTTTTCTTAGGCTCCATATTGCAATGCGTTGAGGTTTGTGAACCTATTCAATTTACCATCTGTGTTTTGTCTGTTTGTACAAGAAAAAATAGTTACAGAATTGATTACAGTGTATGTGTGTGTCTTAGGCTATTCAGAGGGTGACGTTCGTCGTACTGTTCATAAGAAGGTTCACCATAGAAATATAAGTAAGAAAGAATGACATCTGTCGATCTGGACTGAAGTCATTGATTTGGCTAGGCTGTACGGCAACAGAGCACCTGCGCGTAATACAAATATCACGTCATTGCTTTTGCCCCAAGTATTGGCAAAAAAACTACAAGTTTTCAAGTTAGGAGTATAAAACAAAATACTTAAGGCAACATGACTTATTCCTGTTGTGAAAATTACTCCTAATCTCTCGAAAAACGGATAAAATAAGCTATAACTTCTGCAGCAGAATGCACACTGTACCTACGGAGACACTTCAATCAACCGGTCTTTTGCCGTACAACGAAAGCGCCGTGACAATGTTCGTGGCTTCACCGGTTAAACATGCGCGCATGAATACATTGTGTCTCTTATTTCTATGAGGTTCACCTAGAGTTTTCTACTGAGGGTGCTATTGCAGCATTGCTGAGATGCTCAGGATTAAGAGGGTGCTAGGTAACTTTCTGAAAACCCTATATAACTTTTGACGAAAGTCGTTAGTTTGAAAGTGTCTCTGTCGTGGTCAAGAATTGATGAGCGGCTTGTCACTATTGGACTCTACGGTAAGAACATAACAATACTTTAATTTCGAAACTAGTGTAAAACAGAACCAGTTGTAGAAAAAATTTACTTAAAATAGTAGCATTTTCATGACATGTAGACTTTATATATCTAACTATGGGAGATAATCAGGCGCGTATCCCTGGGAGGGAGTGTTGGGGGCACTCCGGGCTGATATTAAAAGAAAGTTTCCATATTCTTTCATAGGTCGCTCCACTTGGCTTTTGCCCTGCATACACTGTTGATAATTGTAAAAACTACAATAAATGGGCCTACTTATAAACTTTCGATACTTAAGTCCCATAAAAGCAGCGGTACAATAGATATCGACTATTCCTCTTTTTGTGAGAGCGAAATCCAACCTTAAAAACGCATGTAATGAATTATGATCATATATCCTTCAAATCCTCAAGAAATGGTATGTTTGAAATTAAACATGATTTCTTGTCACAAAACTGTCAAGACAGCATAGCGAGATATGCATATGTTGAGGTAAAGCTTAGGAATAATCGGAAGGGGCCGGAGGGGGGGGGTGGGTATGACACTATCTAAGAGGCCCTTAGATGCCAATCTGTTTTAACTTGTCAAAGTGATGAACTGATCATATGACTAAGAATCCTTATTATAATAGTGATTTTTTGACTGTTTTTGGTCAGGTGCAGTTGAATGGATTATGTGCCTAAAGAGATGGGTGGCACTCCTACTCTAACTCTAATCCTACTCTTCGAGACACTGTTCATGTTCTAAGGTTTCCTAGATCCAAAGTTATGTTACCTTTAGTAAAGTGTTGAACTGATTATATATTATATGTTTAGAAATTCTACTGATTTAGTTTTTTGCTGTGGACAGCAATTTCCAAGTCTTGTTCAGGGGCGGATCTAGGGTCTTTTTTGAGGGGAGGGGGTCCAACATAAAAAGAGCACATTCATTTTTAAAGTTTGGTTTCCACAAACGTCAACGATTATGCAATTTATCCCATTGACAAAGAAAGAATAAACCAAGAAACCGCAAAAACTGGACGCTGAATGACTTTGTTGAAAGATCATCGTGGGCGATTTCTAACTTCAAATCACCCCGAAAGTACTTCACTGGGATTCTTAGACTTTCGTCAGTCCTCAAGTGAACGTAGACCCGCCTTTATTCCAGGTACAGTATTGCGGCGTGGGGTCCAGGGGCCCGCCTGAGGGCCCCTGGAGGGGTCCAGAGGCAGAGCTCCGGTTGGGGTCCAGGGGGCGAAACTCTCGGGTATTTACAAATTGTAGGTATTAATATGATGCATTTTAGCTTCAACTTCAAATGACATAAGGCGGGCACTTAACAGACCACAAAAATCACAATTTGACTTTTTTCGATTATATTCTTACTCGGTAATAGTCAGATAGGATCGATAATGCAGAGGGCTTGAGAAAGGAGGGGAGAATGGATATTTTTGAGGGTTTCCCTGGGCTTTGGAACAATAATTTTAAGAATGGAAGGTGTAGTATTTAGAGTGGGTGCGCGCGAAGCGCGCTGAAAAAAATCGCATTTTCAGACTTTTTAGCGAAATGAGTAATAGAAAAGCTAAGGAAAATGTCCTGAAGGAGCTAGAGGGCTCTTGCCCCCGCCCCTTCTACTGTATAAGCGTCTGTCCCTTATTACGTAACCGGATTTGGCACTTTCCGTGCCTTACAACTTGCATCTACACAATCTTTACAGAGTCGGTAAGTTTACACATATTGGTAGTGATAAAAATTTTGCTTGAAAATTTCTTGGGAGGGGAAATCCCCCCCCCCCTCCCCTGCTGCGTATGGCCATTGGGACATTAGTGGTTCCAATGATAATAAAAGAGTTTTTTGCGAAGCAATGAGAAGCAAGATGTTCCACAGGAAGTAACCCCGAATCCCGAAACAGTATAAAACGGGTGCGCGTGAAGCGCGCCGAAAAAACAGCGTTGAGACAGCGTTTGAGACTTTTATTTGTAGCCTGTTGTTTTTCTTTAGTTTTAAATGCAGTATTTTCGTTACATAATTTTTTTTATTTCCCCGGGTGCCTGTTCTTTCCATAGAGCAGGGTATATGAACCTACATACTGCTCTATGGTTCTTTCTGTCATGTTTCATTTTGTCGATGGTCTTGGACAAGTCCTCCTCAAAGTTTGCCCGCTTGGCGGACGTATATTACTCCTGTACCTATATCGGCTGCACTAGTACATATTCGACACTTGCTATGAACGTAACCCTCAACTTTGTTAGTGTGAAAAATTAGTGTCGATTTTGAGGGTTATAGACTATGTGATACTTTAAAAAGTCAATGAAATGTTTTATGAGCAGTTTTGACATGAACATGGACATGGTCAAAGGCATCGGCAGTTAAAGTGCCAGGGAAGTAATTTTAATTTTTATTGAAGGCTGCATCTTGGGAAATTGTGGTCGGCGAAGCCTTTAACAGTAAGCGCCGAAGGAGCGAAGCCGGAGGCTGGGGACTGAGGGTTCTCCCCGAGAAATTTTTCTTAAATTTGGCGGCTTTTGCGGTCATTCTGGACCATTCCCCGAGAAACTCCTATTACCCCCAGGTGTAATTTGAAATGCTAATGAAATAGTTTCCTTATATGACGATGATGAAATTAAGATAGTAACCGTCAGTCAATCTTCTGAGGATGGTGGTAGTTGGTGAGGAAAGTAAACAGCAAGAGGTGTAGCGAGAATTTTGGAAATAGTAATTTACTCAAGCTGCCCTACAGAAAGTAATAACGAGGCAATTCCACCCAAGTTTTCCTACGCGCACAGCAGCACAGCAGTACTAATGAGTTTTCCAAGGTGTGGCAACAAGTTGTCGGGAAACTTCTTTGGGGAGGGCACTGCATGGCCTTTTCCCATTGGATCTTTTTACTAGCTTTAAGATCTCTATATGATCATCAAAGAAAAGTCTACCACGTAAGACCTCTTATTAAGCTAGCTGAAATTTGTTTGTTGCTGCCTTTGTATGCAGTAGCTAAGATGAAATCTTCCTTTGGCCTACTATGAGTTTCTTTAGCTATTGCAGCGTTGTGTCGGTGTACCGCTATCCTTTCTAATGAAACCCTTGAACAGTTGAACAAATCTGTATACTTTGTAAACTTCTTTCGGCGTATTCCTTACAAGCTACTTCTCTTTCTTTTGAGGTTGTCATGAACTTACAGTAACAGCATTGAAATTCAAATGGCAGAAAATGAGGAATTGAAGGCAGGGACCAAATTGGTATGATGTTTTGGGGCATTTGCTGTATAGTTGATGCAAGAATAAAGCATATAACCATACTCTTACACCATTGAATATACACTAAACGGTCCAACAAAATCACACTTTGACTATTAGTTTATTACAGTAAAGCCCAGCTACTGATTCATTTGTCCATGCGGGGAGGGGGGGGGGGTTCTTGTGAGTGGAGAGGATGTACGGTACTGAACTTGGGGCGAGATAGCTTTCAGTGGATGATATATATTTATACAAGCCCCCGGAAAAATTTCGTACATTGTCTTGCTAACTAGAGCCTAGATATATAACGGAGTGGCGTGGATCATACGGTTCTGGGAAAAGGTAACAGACTGAAGTAGAGGTAGATGATTGCAATACGGATATTACCCAATAAAATTTCCCGATTTGTTCCCACAAATCTGCCCCAGAAATGGGTTTGTCCTCACTCAGTGCGGTGCCAGTCCTCGTGCATGGCGTTGTGTCATTTCGAAATTTTTCCGGGGGCTTGTATATATTACTTCTGTTCTTTTTAGCTCAGCTATCGCAAATGTTTGTCACTTTTCGACATCGTGTTTAAATGATTGGCATTTCGCTATTTCTTTATAGATTTGACTGAAATTTGGGTGGCGTGTAGGTGGGGAAAATATCTTAATGATGCAACCACTTTCGATAAATATGAAAGTTATTTGACCTCGCGAGAGAGCTTTGTCTGAAAACGTAAAATTCCCTTCCTTTCGTTCAATTGTTCACTAAATGTGCTGAAACGTTTCATATAGATAGTTTGAATAGTGCTGAACAAAAGTTTTACTTCCGAGTTGTTTTCGTTATCATTTGAGGTTCCAAAACAGTACTTTATTTAAAAAAAAATATACTTTCAAAAGAATACTATTCGCATTTACATTTACAGGACGTCGAGACTCCCAGTTTTCGTTATCATTTGAGGGCCCAAACAGTACTTCGTGTACAAAAAACTACGTACAAAAGTATACTGTACACACATAAAGGTACAGGACGTCGCGTGCTTAATCGTGGGGAAGCATTTACGCAAAGTGCAGTATATCGACAACGATGATGTCAAGCGGATGTCCTACTAATGAATGACCGATATTGCTCGACGGTACAATGAATGCCCGACCTGTGTGAATGATTGACAGTTGATGTGTTATTGATTGCCCGACCTGTGAATGAATGCCCGACCTGTGAATGAATGCCCGACCCGTGACTGATTGTCTGACCTGAGAATGATTGCCCGATTAGGAAAGGTTTTATTTTGAGGCCTAACGTTAGGCCTCACCGTTATGATGAATGTAGTGAGATCTGGACATGAACAAGCGGGGTGTGAATTTAGTTATGTGGTTGTTGGGGATCGCGTGTAATTTGGAAGCTACTCTTGAATTGGGATGCCAGGGTCACTACTTCAAGTTAAGGTGAATGCTGTTAGGAAATAGGTTTAAGGGAAAGAGGAACTCCCTCCCTCTTTTGTAAAAGAACATAGCACTTTGATTGACAATAAAATACTACATGTTTAAACTTTAGGGTTGTGTTAACATTTCAAAACATTTTATGAAAGGAAAACGTGCATTCTTAGAGACGTATGTATGTCAGTCTCGGAGACAGGAATTAGTGGACAGTCACAGGGGGCGCCGACGCTGCAGGGGCACCATTCAAGCTGTTTCTTCGTTGCAGAAAGCCCCGCCAGAAGTTGGTAAGGGGGAGCCATGGGATGACATTTCAAGCCCACGCGAGATAGCCTTTGCGGCTATTACTCGTGCATGTTTTCCCTCCCTATACGAGCAGGTATATATACGGCCAGGCCTCCTGTTGCCAAAAATTCACCGGCCATAAAAATCGTCCAGAGCAACGATTTATACCTGGTAGATCCCAGTCATAGAAATGTTATGCAGTAAAATAATTTGCAGGAGAAAACGGGAATAAAGGGTACACAGACTCGAATTTACTAGTAGCGTGTAACAAAAGGTAATCATAGGCAAAGTTACATAGGCTAAGCATGTTGGGCACCGTACTGCGTGAGAACAATACGTTTGTACTATCTTTATGTTTCAGCTGTGTCACGTGCATCATGCATCGGAGGGAAGGTTAATGCGTCCTAGGCAGTTACTCGCATCAGGGAGTTGCAACAGATCCCTGCATATTCGTGTTGGTGTGTCGTTAAACCCTAACTAAACTAAACTAACTAACTAACTAACTAACTAACTAACTAACTAACTAACTAACTAACTAACTAACTAACTAACTAACTAACTAACTAACTAACTAACTAACTAACTAACTAACTAACTAACTAACTAACTAACTAACTAACTAACCAACCAATTAACCAACCAACCAACCAACCAACTAACTAACTAACTAACTAACTAACTAACTACAGTATTTGAAACCGAAGACACATTCTGACACAGTTTTCTTCTTGTCTGCCTATTGGCTCATAGCGTCTAACGCCAATATTGTCTGCTGCCAATAGTTCTTTCATAGTGACCAGCTGAACAAAAGCTTTAGTCGCTGCGCCTGTCAGGAGGTCATGTATCGGTTTGTACTTCGTAGTAGCTGTTATTTTGCTTGCTCTGGTCCACAATTCTAGAATATTCAAATGACTTGTTAACTAAGTGAACATCGCGTGTCAAAACAGATCTACTTCACAAGGACGCCGAGAAGTACGGTGGTATGGGAAGACTGACGTACTTCGACTATAATGTTGGCAGCTTGGGGGAAAATTCGTTCTCAGTCATCATTCCACAAACCCTTTCGGAAACATTTCACAATTCAGTTTTGATTATATAGAGCTTTGGAATCTCAGCCTGCTCTAGAACTGTAACCACCCCTTCCCGCAGGTTACGGTCCTGTTGAAGCCTCAACAAAGCTACCAAAGGAATAACAAGGCGGGGCAGTAAAGTCACGTGCGATCGGCATACGTAACGTTACCGATCAACTGCTGTCAATGTCATTCAAGACTACTTCGTCCCTCGGTATAGCTGTATGTCCAGTAGAAGTAGAGAGCATGTTGTATGATAATTATAAAGATATTATGGCTGCAAAGTTCCCCCAAATTCATATTTTTCAAGGCAAACTGAAGAAATCGCAGAATTTGGGTTCCATAATTTCATGCCCATTCTCATTTGAGTTAGTTAGTTAGATGAGGTTTAACATCCCAGTTTCCAACCAATTGGTTCAAGTCGAGACGACCACGGCCTTTTTTCCAGTTGTGGCTCACTGGCGTGTTTTCCCTACTCCACCAAGGTACAAGGCTGCCCATATCAAGAAGATGAGAGCAACTTGTATGATACCTATAGAGATATTAAGGCCCAAAAGTGCCCCTAAACCCATATTTTTCAAGGAAAACTGAAGAAATCGCAGAATTTGAGTGTCCGTAATTTTATGCCCATTCTCATTTGAGAGTCAAAATTCTTTCTGTGTACTAACAAGGCACTAGACTGCCCATATCATGAAGATGAGAACATCTTGTATGATACCTATAGAGATATTACGGCTCAAAAGTGCCCCTAAACCCATATTTTGCAAGGAAAAGTGAAGAAATCGCAGAATTTGGGTTTCCGTAATTTTATGCCCATTCTTATTTGAGAGTCAAAATTCTTTCTGTGTACTAATAAGACACTACACTGCCCATATCATGAAGATTCGAGCATCTTATGGCACAGTATCAGAGGTAGTACTGCTCATAAATACCCTTTTACCCATATTGTTTTTAATAAAAATGAATAAATTTCAATATTTGAGTTTCCCTTATTCAATATTCCGTTTTCATCTGTCAGTGTAATTTTTTCTGTGTACTCTTGAGGCACTTGAGTACCAATTTTGTGAAGATGGAAGATCTTGTGAGGCTCTAAAAGAGATCATCATTGTTCAAAAGTGTCTTGTAGTGCCAAAACTTGTATTTTTTATTGATGAAAAATAAAAAAATATTGATGTTTTAGCTGTTAAGGGTCTATGACAATGGAACATTTGTCTGTTTTAAAATTTTCAAAATTGATGTGTGTCTTAACAATCCACGTTTCTTTTAACAGCAGGGAGATCAGTAGATCTAGTTGTTCAACTGAAGGAAATATTGGGCATAAAAATAATCCCAGAGGCCAAAATTTCCCGACGAAATACAACGAAATTGGAATTTTCAGTACCACTCATTTCATGTAGGTTTGAATCTGGGAGTCCAAATTTTCCCTGGGAAATTTTACTACCTGGTTATAAGACTACCCATTAACAAAAGTTAAGGTCGTTGGAATACACACTTTAAGAGAATCTGGTACTCATATTTGTCCTCCGGCGCCAAACTTGCCAAAATTTCCGATTTTTGGCAAAAAGGGCCATAATTGACAGGTCACTACAACAAAACGGATCAATATTTGGGGAAAAACTTTGAGCATATTGTGGGAGACTGTGTTTATTTTACCACCTTTACTCCTACAAAAGTTTTAGACCCCAAATGTTGGAGCAACAGAGCCTTATTTGAGCCAAATCAGCCAAAATGATCAAAATGGCGGCCATTTCGAATTGGCTGGCTACCCCCCTTGCACATGAAAAAAAAATGGATCACATACTTTTCTGATTGTCTGATATCTACTCTACATTTTGTCAAAGTTTTACCAAATATAGCAAAAAATGCAACAAACCAAAACGTCCCTGACTATAAGTGATCTTGTGGTTAAAGGGGAAATTTTCTCATCCCAGACAGTTCCATTTATCCCAACAATGCTAGTTCTAGTCCCACCCATAACTGTCTTTAGCTTCTCCTTGTGCAGACACAAATATAGTTTATTGATCAGGGCCACAACCTGGTCAGTATACAAGGCCCTCCTATATAACAAAACACTCTGTGCATGCTGTGTAATGTGAGCTGCTCTGCATCTTTTGAATTTTGCAACTATGATGTCAATCAAAGAGTAGTCACCAATTGAGACTTTTGCTTACCCCTTTGTAACAGTCATACTTGGGGTGATGCAAATCTCTCTTTAAGATAAAAGCAGTTTGCGGTCTAAGTTAAAACAGCAACTTTAGTGGGGGATCGAACTCTAATGTACCCGAGAAAATTGCGCACCGTAAAAAGTGGCTGGGAAACTGGGTTGGGGGAAGGGACTGTATCCACGAATCCCCTCCTGTAACGCCCTGGGGTTGCCTTGTATAATGTATAAGGCAACCGCAAGGCATATTATGGTCATGGTCAAATGGGAAACAGTAATCAGTGTGGGGGAAGGAAGGGAAAGTTCGAAATTCGTCCTTCATGAAGTTTAAAAACACATTCCCTGACAATAACAGCATCTTGTTTTTTTCACAAATTTGTACACTGTCTCAATACGACACCTGAAATGTACTTGTATACAAATGGTGTCGCATTGACACAGTGCTGTTAGCTTTCCTTAGCAAAAGGGTATGTAGAATTCGACATCGCATTGTAACATTAACTTTATTCATAATCGCATAATCATTCATAATCGTTTTACTGCAGGTGAGCCACATTTCCGAGGAAGGCTGTATTTACCCGAGAAAATTCGCCCATGTTTTTTGTAACAAGTGGTTGGAAAACTGGTTTGGGGAAGGGACTGCATCCACATATCCCCTCCCAGAACACCTCGCGGTTGCCTTATATAATAATCCTATACAAGACAACCGCAAGGCATATTATGGTCATGGCTGAATGGGAAACTGTAATCAGTGTGGGGGAGGGAGGGGAAAATTCGAAATTCGTTCGTCATTAAGTTTAAATACACATTCCCTGACAATAACAATATCACGTTTTTTTCACAAATTTGTACACTAACTCAATACGACAAACAGGGTGTCGCATTGATACAATGCTGTTACCTCTTCTTAGCAATTGTTCATATAGAATTCGTCACCGCATTGTAACATCAGTTTCATCCGTCATAAATTTGCGAAATTCTTTTTACTAAGGTTGTGCGACTTTTGATAGGAAATGATGTATTTAGTACCCGAGGAAATTGCCCACGGTTGTGCAACAAGTGGCTTGGAAACTGGTTTGAGGGAGGAGATTGCGGAATCCACCAACACATCGCAGTTGCCTTGTTTATGGTAATGACTCAGTGAATAACTGTACCCTATGATGTGGGAGAGAGGGGGAAGTTAGGGATTAGTTTGTCATGAATTAAAAAACATTGTTTGACTATAACAGTATCTAGTGTTTTTGACACACTTTCACACTAATTCAATACAACACCTGAAATGTACACTAACAGTACAAGTAGGGTGTCGCATTGCTGTTAGTTTTCCTGCATCCCCAAAGTCCCTCCCAGAACGCCATGCATTTGCCTTGTGTACGGTCTTGACTGAATAGGCAACTGCAACCCTGAAGGAGACGAATGTGGGAAGCTCGCATTGACACAGGTGTTGTTAGCTTTCCTTTCATGTAGAATTCGACATCGGATTGTCCGATTAGATTTATCATAAGCTCAGGCTTACGGGATACTTTTTCTCTGAGGGTGAACCAGTCTTTTTAGAGGAAAGCATGTATTTACCCGGGAATTTACCTAAAATTTTGCAACAAATTGTTGGGAAGCCTTATTTTGATGGGGAAGGAGGTGGACTGCATTCCCCAATCCAGCGCCGGAAAGCATCGATGTTGCCTTGAGCGTGATAATAACTTAATGGGGAAGTGCAGTCTATGTTTGGGAGAGGGTGAAAGTTAGGAACTTTTTATGAATTAAAAAAGAATAACGCGTTCATTACAATAACGGTTTCTTGCTTTTGACAAACTTGTATACTTATTCAATACGACACCCGAATTGTACTTGTTGAACAAATAGGATGTTGCCTTGGCACAGTGCTCTTCTTAGCTTTTTTATCAATAGGGCATGTAGAATTCTCCATTTCATTTGAAAAATTAGGTTTATCATAATCGTACAGGATAGGCTAGTTGTTAACGAGTGTGTGTCTCAAATCTGCTTTTTCCCTTGCAATTGGCTTGTATATTAATTGCAGTGGCGTAGCCAGGGGGAGGGACGGGGGGAGAGTTGCCCCCTGGAAAAATCTTGGGGGAAAGTTTGAAAGTGAATATGTGGTGAAATTTGCGCATGATCTGGTAAAATTTTAAATTTCTCAACCAGTACACTTTACTTATTTAAAAGTATATGCCACACTGGCACAACCAGTCCTCATTAAGGTTTTCAGAGATGGAATGATGACACCATGCTTATAGTTGTACTAGTTATGTTTTACTATCTGTTTTATACAGGATGGGATCTCTGGACCTCTGACAAGGGACTCTGTCCTTTAACTGTATACTTCCAATGTTTCTTGATAATTAAAGCAGCAGCATTGTGGTATATGCAGTCTGTTAGAATGGGTCAGTGGTCAAGTGCTATAATCTGATACTAGGGCAGGTCCTCGTAAAATTTGGACTGATTGTGGTGAATGTGGTGAACTGATGAAGGGAAAGGTGTACCAGGGTTCACTTAATTACTGTACTTCACCCATTGTGATTCTGAACTACCAGTAGGACTCAAGAAGAATTCTTGCTGAGGTATTCAATTTACATTTAGCACTTAATGTGGCACCATTTTGCATCTAGCCCACCATACATGAGCAAAAATTTTCCAAAGGGGAGGGGGACACCTAAACTTGTATATTTGTTAACGCGGTAGTATTATATCAATTACCCAAGGTATGAATAATTAACATTGTACTGTATTATGTTGAAGAAGAGGTGGGCGGGAGGGAAAAGTAGTGGTTGAGCTCGATTATTTACCTTAATATTTTTCAGTACGTCGGTTGTCATGATCTCAAATGAGATACCACAATGGCACATCACCTTGACTAACGTACTTACTGCCGTAGTAAGACACGGCACGACACCCGGTTAGCCATTATGGATTGGACTATGCCATACATTACTCATTGCTTCGTTGTCCATTTGACATTTTACAGTTGGCTTACATATTAAAGACACCCGACATAGCATTTGGCAGCTTCTGAGGTTCAAGACTTACAATGTTAATGATCAAAGCCACATTTTGTGTGAAGCTTTTTATGACTTGTCGTCTGTGGCGGCGCCGTCCGAAAAGTGGCAGAATATAACGTTTCAGCTACACGATTGCATTTTGGTAAATACTTCGGGAAAATAATTTGACCCAAGCTGTTCTACACGAAGTAATAACAGAAAAAGCTTTATTTCAGGATGGGTGCGCACAAAGCTTGCCTAAAAAATCGTATTTTTAAGACATTACTCTAATGTTCCACCTCATTTTGCATACAAAACCTTTCCATCCACACACCAAAGTAGCTATATGAGTGATAAAAATGTTCAAGGGGGGGGGGGGGGTCATAATAAAACATGATGGAGTGTTTCCCCTTAAAATACAACAGTTCACCGATTTGGTAGCGTCTGCAGCAAACGGCCTAACCCCCTCCCCTCCCCCACCACTTGCCTATGCAATCATTGGTTAGTACTGATTCATAGAAAGCTTAATTCCAAATGTGAAAGAGGTACCAGGGAGTTTTCGTGCTGCCATTACATCTAATTCAAACAATATCATCCCAGACTTTAAAATCCTTACTGTGACAGATGTTACTTTCTGACGGAGGAGCTGTTTCTATGGCAACATGTGCTTTTCTAAAAGCATAAGTTATCCATAATTATCCACTCGTATAAAATACACTTATCATTCGTGGATATATCCATGTTTAGTTACTTCTTTTAATGTTAACGTAAGCGGAGGAACATCAAGCAAATTTTCGAAAACTTCTAACAAATTATTCACCCTCGTACTTTTCTAACTGTCCTTTCTGTACGGCATGAATTGAAGAGCAAGCATTGAATAACATTTTAGTGTTTTGAATTTGTGTAAATTAACAGAATGTACTAAACATATGAAACGAAACTAAACAGGACTGGAGTCGAGTCCCTGATATCCGAGTCCGAGTCCTAAGGCCCGAGTCCGAGTCCCCGAGACCCTGTGTGAATTGAACTTGTTTTGAGTGCAAGAGGACGAGAACTAGTACCCTGGAATAGTCTTATTCCAACCTTTATTCCCTCCCCTAATATTAAAGATAGATCCAAACAACATGTAAATGTAACAAAACAATACTGGATTTCCTCTTATGAACATAGACGGATAAGACACGGATCTGCAATTTCCAAAAGGGGGCCGACCAAATAATAGAAGAGCACAGCAATACTTCACCGCACGCGTAGTACCAAAAGAGAAAAATCAGCTTTTTTAGCTTTCCAGAGGTCTATGTTACCGTATATGAAACTGAATTATTTACAACTGACAGTTCCAACACCAAAAATTGACTGTACTTTAAGATTAATGACTATGAAGAGAAGGGGCTAAATTCCCCTGAGCTCCGCCTGGATCCGTGCCTGCTATATAAAAGATGGCCGGCAGTGTTTAACCCCCACCCCATCCCCCGATCAGGGCCGGGTTTGGGCATGGGCAGTGTGGCACCTGCCCAGAGGCCCCACAAAATTACATAATTGTATTTTTGGGGTAGTTTGTGGAGATCATCTGTGCTAATTTTCGATTTGTGGGCTAACGTATACGTAAGAAGGAAATCTATGGAGTTCATTTCGAGTGGGATCGGGTGAAAGTGACCAAAACCTTTGCCCTTCTTTCGTGACTTGTGCAACTGTAGTCTTCAGGAGATTAACTTCGGAGGGGGCCCCCGCATTAGTTTGAGCCCAGGGCAGTTCACAGATTTGTTCTTTGCGGCGATTTTCCCAGAGAACCCCGCAATATTACTTGGTTATTACCAAAATATCATGGACTAGGGGCATTTTCTGAAAATAACCCATGGGTTTGATTTCTTCAAACTTAGACCGAGTTGCCCTAAGGAGCATTTCAGGTACCAAGATCGAGCTATGCAAGAGGAGCAAAGGGTGAATGCTGAATGCTTTAATGATATTCTGATATGATGTTGCAATACATGATTTGTCATTATGACAACTTAATCAGCCTGTAAGCTCCTGAAAATTGCCCCAGGTCTAAAACAAAAGCTTGAGTACTAGGACCCTTGAAAGGCTGGAGGCCAATATTTTATTTCGACCCCGTCTAGTACACGTTTTGGATACAAATAACATTAAACCATGCTCAGATCTGAAGGTAAATTCTCCAAACATTTGATCACTGAATGCTTACTATAGGCCTACAGGTTCACAAGTGCAATCCCACGTACGATATGTTTAACATTTTGTGCTGGATCCGTGCTATCTTCAATCTACAATCTAGGACAAAACTCGTTGGGACACCCCCGCGTCCCAACAGTTTAGTCCAAGATTGTCTGAGAAACTCGAGAAGTTAGAACTGCTCGCGGCCCACGGTAGAAAGTGTTTCTTTGCGCTGCGTTGATTCGCAAAAGGGTAGGTGTCTTTTCTTTAGGTATAAGAGAACAGTAACAGAGAATAGTCAGCATATTCTGAGTCCATATTGAAGTTCTTGTTAATATAATACTATTGAAGCTAAAAGCATTGGGAAGGTAGCTAAATAAGTTCAAAGCGTCCTCTCGTTCAGGAAGAAATTTTCAATAGTGACGTATTTGGGGCTCACAATGTCTGAACAGGTACCAAATAAAAAGAACATTCAGCAGAGGTACGTGTTGTATCCTGCCTATTACATTATATTAAAGTAATTTACCAAAAATAAGTTAAAAAGTACTTGAATGTATATTCATTTCACCTTTATAACGCAGTAACTTTCATTTGAGTAGCTGAAACTATACAGAAAATATGCCATACATGCTAATTTGACGAGACCGGGGGTGAAGGTTAAGTTAACCAAACGGTCTACCATTTGTTTTGAGAGCAAATTTGAAAGCAAAACGTAAAGAAATTGAGTCGGCTAAAAGAAGGCATAATAGGTACGTCATCAGCTACATGTAACATGAAAAAATGTTGTCACAGGCATCAAATTCGCTTCAAAATATGTCTAAAACCAGCCCTAATTAACGATCTACCATCTTTTTAATAAAAAGCTTGACTTGCAGTTCTGCTTTCAACATTTCATGGTAGATCGTGGCGCTCTTTCAGGTAAAATCTTGCCTTCCTACCACTAGTTTGCATTAAGAGTGAGACTCTTCGATCTATTCATGGAAGAAATTGTTTTGTTTTCCGTCTTACAACTTAAGAAGAGTTGTCATCCTCCCTTTAATTTGCTAAAAATGCAACGCGTATGGCTGCCATAGACGTTGTTACGGAACGTAAACATTTCTGCCTGGCATTCCCTGCGAATATCTGAAACAGTCTATCCATTATGAACTCGCCAGACAACAATAAATCAGTATAAACAAATAAACAAAATAACTCATTAAAACAATTTTAAATTATACATGTAAGGGTTCTTTGTCTGCTCCAGAACGGACATTCTGTAGTGTGAGAATAACAGCAACACTAACAGGAGCAAACTGTTGGTTTAAAATGTTACATGTGTTTGCAGTACAAAAAGCAACCCAGGCCTGAATACTGAGAAATATTTATGTTTCGGTCTGTCATTCCGTTAAACAAAAAACAAACCAGGCCTTAACACTGCAAAAAGTTTTCGTTTCGGACTTTCATTTCGTGACAAATGATATATATTTAAGCATAAATATATATATATATATATATATATATATATATATATATATATATATATATATATCGAGAATAAGAAAGTTCAACGTACCCACCCTTACAAAAATTCCCAGCACAATTCCTGTAGAAATCCTGTAGGAAATGATCATTTCCTGTAGGAAGTAAGCCATTTCCGGTAGGAATTATTAAATTCCTGTAGGAATTTCAAATTTCCTACATAAGAATTTGCTATTTCCTACGTGGGAAAGACCATTTCCTGTAGGAGTTTGCCATTTCATGTAGGAATTATCAAATTCCTACAGGAATTTCAATTTTCCTACATAGGAACTTGCTACTTTCCTACGTAGGAAATTCCCAACATACTGTCTACTTCATGCAGTGGATGCATGAAGGGAAGTCCATTGTGACTGGTCAGTAAAGCCAATTGTGTCACAACAAAGAACTTTTGAAATACTTCCTCTTTAGGTGCAGTATGCTTTGTGAAGCCTTGAACTTGACTTGTAGTATGTGTGTACTTAAGCAGTGTGGTATATTGCATCAGTGTACAAAGAGACTCCATGGCAGTAGCAGTACAGTGCAGGTTACTCTGTAGTTGTAGTGTAGGAAGGTTGTGCACTGGACACTCAGAATTTATATTCTGGAGAAAATATTTTGTGTAGAACAGTTTAGGACTGTGCAGTATCCAAAAAGTGTCATGGAACCATTTGATTCTCTATTTTGTTTCATTTGGATATTCTAGAGACTGTGGTAGAATCTGACATATACTAACTGGAGCTCTAATTTTCTTTGGACTAAATTTTCTGTTAAAGTTGGACCATGCATCTTGCAACATTGTCAGGTTATGTTTAATTTTAAGCTGCAGTAGTAACAAGTGAATGCATGCATGCAGCTGTCTGAATGTGCTAGCTGATACATAAAAGGGATGTGTTCATCTTTTCTCATCAAAGTGGATGAAGGTTGTAGAGCTGTTATATTTTTAAAAGAAGCAACATAGAAACTTACAAAATCGGCAATTAATCATGCAGACATTCATTTGTCATCCTGTATCTTCAACTTAAATGGAATTATTTCAGCCTATTACTTGCTTACTCAAAGGATGAGTGACCTCTTTCAGTGCTTTGAACTTACATAGCCATGGCACCATATGCACCGGTTCTCAACAGCCAGTACATGCTCATACCTTTAATAGATGATGATGACTAAAAAAAAAGTCCCCCTCAATAAATGGAAGGGTCCCATGTGGGAAGCGGTTTCCCATGTAGGAAAGCAATTTCCCATGTGGGAACCATTTCCTACAGGAACATGCACAAAATCCTACAGAAATCCCACATACTGATTTCCTGTAGGAAATTATGTTGGGAATTTTTGTAAGGGCAAACAATGTACTCCCGACAAAAAGATCCAAATAGGATGCCAGGGTGTTTCTCCCATGATAATATAGAAAGTATGAGCAAAAATAATAGCAAGAAACAAAACTTTTGCTGCTCCACTATAATAAGTATAATTCAATACGTTTCGGTCATACGACCTTCCCCAGTTGAACAAATGCAGTACACTGGTGATAAACACACAACAGAGGGCCTACGGGGCAAAATTGATACGCTTTTTGGAATTAAGTTCATTTCTTTTGTTAAGACCATAGGGGAAAATAGTACGTAATTGGGCAGTCCAGTAGATTTCACGGCTGAGGAGTTTCTTGTTGGTTTCTATGGTGTCTGTGATGCGTTCAATCGGGAGAAAAGCTAAGTCAGTTAATTCATGGGGAGTGTGATTGAAATGGGTGCCTACAACGCAAGTTTTCTTATTAGTAAACATGTGGGATTTGTGATTACGAAATCTAACTTTAAATTCAGTAGAGGTAGAACCAATATACTGGACATGGTATTTATACGCACAATTTCTAATGGTGAGTTGTGTTTGACAATTGCCTGCTTATATGTGGTCTTGAATTTTTTGTTTGAACTATTGGAAAGTATTAATACAAGTTACAAAAAGAAAAAGAACTCAACAGAAAAACACAACATTATATCTTGAACAGCTTCAACTATGGTTGTACACCATACAGTAGACGAACCACAGAACTGCATCTATAACGTTAGTGTGTCCCGCTCGCGCACTCAAGCCGAAGCTGAACTTACTTCCAAGAAACTGCCAGGAACAAAAACCTAAATAAAGGTACCATTAGTCCTATTGTATAGTCGCAAAAATTCTGAGGGTTAAAAACTTAAACTTTCAAAATAATTTACAGTTACTACGTCCAAATACACATTTCTGGTGAAGTACTTACAAAGACAAATAATCTTGAAAAATATCAGAACTTGAAACCTACGTTGAGCGACTCATGCCTCTAATGGCAACGTAATTATGCAAAATTACCCTCAAAGCACCCTGCTCAATATTATAATAAGCTTGTTGTTAATATTGAAAGTTGCCTACTAACTATTTAAATGTTAAAAGTTTTGGATAAAATAGCTCTTACTCTGTAATAAATGATAGTTAATTAACGTGTTCATCACATACGCGATTCTTCTAATTTAAATAACTTTGCACAAAATATGCTCCGTCTGCTGCTGGAAATCGTGAGATAAACTGAACGAAAGAAATGTGGTAAATTATTTTGTGGTCTACTAGACTGGCATTTATAGCAAAAGTGAGGTTGTCTAACGCTAAAAGTAGTGTCAGTTGAGTGTTGCAAACGATCTTCAATTGCAGAAAATGTCCTTTTACTTAGCCTGTTTTCACAGCGACATTCACATGCAAGCAATGTACACGGCACCCGCTTTCCGCGGGGATGTGCTCTCTTTAGGGAGTCGAAGGAAACATGGTTTCATCGATACAGTAATGCCGTATGTAGCTTGAAGAATTTTTGGTACCTCTAAATTGTTAATTAGCAATACGGCCCGGTCACAGACGCATGCAGCCTCTAGCACAATGAAGCAGAGTTGTATTCAAGTCATTTTTTTCTCAAGTCTCAAGTCATTTACCTTCAAGTCATAAGTCATTTACCTTCAAGTCAAGTCAAGTCACAATTCATTATTTTCAAAATATAATAAGCCTATGACCAGGCTGCAGTTCCTAGATAATCTCTTAATGTGGAGATCGGGCGGTAGACCTTAATTTTTCTTGAATTTACAAAATATATGATGTTCATATCAAGTTGAAGAAAATACAACCAACAACTTCTCAAGAACCAACCACTGGACCACGAAAGCTTACAAAAATAAAGTATCTACCAAAATATAAGTAAGAAAAGCTAAGTTCTTATGGAAATGGTGTCGTTTTAAAATAAGGGGGATAACCCCAAACATAATCATACTGCTCATCATTTGCAGTTTTATGATATAACCTGCATAACGTGTCAAACTTTTTTCATGTTTGATCAGTATTCTCTGAACCTGGGTACAAAGTCAACCGGCAAATATATGTATGCTTAAACTGGTACAGGAGCAAAAAAAAAGTAACACCATGCCTATTATTTTTAGTATTCAAGTATGGTTGCTTTTAATTATATTAGCTGATCTCAATGAGTTGGTAAAGAAACTTTTAATTAATTTCACTCCGAGTGTTTTTCATGATATTTTCAGAACGTAAATATTGCATATTCAAGATAAACCAAAGAGTTACTCTATGTGTGAACTTCACAGCTCAATGAGAAATATTTTAACATGATTCTGGAAGCCATTCACGAATAAGATACCGGTAAAATATTTAAATTGGGGTGAATGCATTTTCCCTTTGAATCAAATCTAATTTTTCTTCTTAAATCTGAATTTGTTTCTAAAGAATGAAATCTAGAAGAAAAGAATGTTAACATCCAACTTTAAGGTCTAAAAGGTGTCATCCCCCTCAACCTGGAAGATATCTCATCGAACATTTTCTTGCAATGCCTACTGTACGATGGCGGCTCCCCCATGTCGTACTAAGAGCGTTAGGGAGGATCCCGTACCAGGTACTAGTCTTGTAGAGGTGCCATGTCACAGCACTCATGCAAAGGAAAAAAAGGAAGGGTTTGCCCTAATGTCAATATCTGTAGGTAAGTCACTTGGTGCTACACTTATAGAGTATCATAAACTCCCCCACCCCCGAGATTTCGCCCAAGCTACAACCCCGCGCAAGCACACAGATATGGAAATTCTTTGATAAAGCGGCGACTTTGCTCTTCAGGGTCAGTGGGAAATGCTAAGAGGAGCAGGGGGTGTTTGAAAAAATAAAGTACTTAATAAAAAGCTGGAGCTTAAATAGATAGTATAAATGTTCCACTGAGTTCTAAAATTAGTGTTTATAAAATGGAGATAAAATGAGGACAACAAGAAAAGTTCGTAAATTATTTTGATTGCCAGATACCAGCAAATTGCATCTTGGAAAGTCCCCAGATCCAGTGTCATTGCCATTTAACTCATTAACAATCAGTATTAACTATCCTATTCCAGAATTGCAGGTCGCAGTCCATCATACTACAAAATTTCATAAAATGTTTACCGTTTGCTCACTAATCTTGATTGTCGGGTACTAGAAAGTTGCGTTTAAAAGCGTTTCAGTAAGATACTTTCTTGAAAACCATTTTCACGCCATGAAGTCTTCACTCCTTCGACGATCGCAATTTTTGGCTTCTCCATCACGTTGTAAACCCCCATGGGTTTGCAGTTACCTGGATCCACACATACAAAGACTATATTAAACACCATTTATGTTAATATGTGGTCACTCATCTTTTTATAGACATAGGGCGTTCCTTTATGGTCGTTCATATTTTATAGACAGGGTGTTTGCTCAACACCATTCTGTGCAAGGGGCCATGATCGACCCGAAAAAGGTTGGAAAGGCCTGATCTTCACTATTGCGAAACGTGACGTGTGCGATTGGGGGTGAGTCTTCATTTGCCCTTGCAAGTATGCATTGGAATGGTTGCTTTAATCTATGCTGTACTACAGGTATACCTTTTTTCGACCCCCGAGTGTATCGTAGCCTTCCACTCGCGGCAAAATGCAATCTTGAATGCATGAAAGAAAAACTTGCCCTCTGTTCTTTAAGAATTTTATGGTAAAAAATCCATGGGACACTCTGCGACAAACATTTTCATTCAATGTCGCCAAGTCAGAAATGTTCAAGTCAAGTCAAGTCGCAAGTCATTTTTCTTCAAGTCAAGTCAAATCGCAAGTCAAGAAAATGTACGACTTTAGTCGGACTCGAGTCCAAGTCAGGAACTCGAGTCAACAACTCTGCACTGAAGCAGCTTGCTTTTATCAGCAACCGGAATGCAATGCATTCATACTCGCGAATTAAGTGCCGGGATGCGCTAGTGTAAAGTTATTGTCCGACCAATGATTGCGATATGCAGAACTAGGTAGTTTTGCAGCAGGTGAAATTACCATAAAAAATGTAACTGTAATTTAGTTCAGTGAAGATTGCAGTGTTTTAATCATATACTGGTAACGATCTAGTGATGTGAGATGAGGGGAGGGGTACAGGAGAGTATTTTGGTACTAGAATCAAAAGAGGTTGGGAGTTATAGAATCTACATCAGTGATACGAATGGTGATGCTAAGATTGATGGTAAAAAATAAGGAGCAGGGATTGGGAAAAAGAAGTGTTTAGTTTGCAGTGAAAATGGTCGGCGCTCATACTGATAATCTAGGGCTTTGGGGTAATATGTGTGTAATGTTCTTTCAGCCTGCTAAGGGGAATGTAATTATTTTTATCAGGAGAAAAGATAATTCCATCTCTCAGAAGTATTTGTCACCATGATGGTGAGTACTTAAGGCTGACCTAGGCTACTGTATGAGGTACTTACAGGGTCATCATTGGTTGTGATTTTTATTGGGAAAGGGAAACTCAAATTTCTAAGGTTAGGGTTACAAAACTTATGGTATACTTTTAGAGTAATTTAATTTTTTTGATTGTGGGAATGTAAAGCTGACAGCTTATAATGACCTCCCCTGTCAAGCGTTGGAGCACGGTAATATCATTACTCAGTGTGTTGGACTATAGGCCACTACTTGAAGGAAAACCTTTAGCAGTTAAGACTTCTTAGATAAGATCTGCTAGGTTTAGTGAGACTGACTTGTGGGTCTTAGATGGTGAGGATCGAGTTATGATTGAAGGCTGACTGTAGACTGAGTCAAGTGTGACACTTGTAAAAATCTAAACAACAAGCTAAAACGTAGACCACCAACACAGCTGTCCACTTCACAACAAGACAGTTTAAATACTTGATCTTAAATTTGACACATATAAAGCTTAAAAGCCGACGTGTATACAACAAAAGACAGTTTACTTGATGACAGCAAGGCAAGGCAATTGCAAATATTGACCACAAAGAACATGTATTTTCGCAAAAACCTTTAAGGTCAAAATTTTGAGATTAAAAATTTGATTTTTTTAAGTCAAAGTTTTGGGATTAAAAACCAAAATTTTGACTTTTAAAGTCAAAATTTAGACTTTTAATCCCAAAAGTTTGACATTTCAAGTTTAAATTTTGAGATTAAATGTCAAAAGTTTGACTTTTCAGGGAACTTTACCATGTCCCTATTGAGCCACCGTACATTAGTAATTGCCAGGCCGTTAGCTTGTAGCCTTGGTTGAGCCGAGAGCGGAAGGGCTGTTGTGACTATAAGTCTAACGAAAGTAATTGATAGCCCAGTACGAATAGCTTTCACTTGCAGGCCAGCCCAATGTTATTCCTACAGCTCAGTGGCGTAGGAACCGGGGGGGCCAAGGGGGCCATGGCCCCCCAATATGTTTTGAGGGGGGCCAAATATCATTTTGGCCCCCCAATAATTGCGACAGTTTACAGTTTCGTTTTACCCATTTTTGCTCTTAAGAGGACAATTTCTCTAATAAAAACCTGAAATTTTCGGCGCGCTACGCGCGCAGGAGAGATATTCTGGTTTCTTAAATAGTTTCATTGTACATCACTAGATAGCGCAAGTCCTTTCCCCTTACCATAACACGTAGGAAAAGTACACAGTTTATGTAGAGGTCGTAAATTTCATCCCATATTGCAAAGCCTAGCTACTGTTCTCTTGTGTGTCATGCGGTACGGCCAGTTGGTGAAGGACTCACCGAGCAACATTTGGCTGTTTCATCGGATAGTCAAGGTAGTTTCGATACAATGCATATTATCTTCTATACGGTCTAGAACCCCTACAGCTTTTCTTTCTTATTGTTTTTAATAATTACATAGGCCTATGTTTTTGGCGAAAAATGACCCGAAAAAATTTCGCGCGCTTCGCGCCCTTTGCAGTTTTACAGTTTAGATTCCGGAAAAAACATTTAATCAACTCGGAACTTAGCTTCTCTAGTATATACAAATTTTATGCAATATATGACCCGAATGAAATGGAGGCTAGTAGACAGGCTTTCTTCAAATTACACCTCACCAATACTCGACGGCATTGGGGCTGTCGGACTTTCGGGTCGTTGGCCGTTCGCCGGGCAAATCGTGGGGCTACCTCTACTCAACTTAATAATAAGTTAACAGACTCTGGCTGTAGAAAATCTCAGTTCCAACTAATCCACTGAAATCCATGGGGGATAACTCAACGCTGAACAATTTTGAATGAAGTCGGATAGATTGTAACAGACTTAAAGTGTTAAATTCAAATCAAACTTTACAAAATTTGCACAACAAGGACACATCTTGATGGCTTCAAAAATCCTGGCAAGCGCCACTTCCGGTGATCAGGTGATTTGGGATGTATTAAAATCTCAGATTTTCTCGGTACGCTCCGTCCACGCAAACCTATGGTGGCGCTTTGCTTAGATAGTAAATGGGGTTCAAACTTCCAATCCTCGGACCCCAAGTCCAGGCCAGCTCAACTAATCTGTCCTCACAGAAATGTGTTTTATAAAAAAAATCAAATCAAGCTTTACATTTTTTCACAAAAATTGCACATCTTGATGGCTGCTATCAAGCCTGACAAGTGCCATTTCCGGCGATCTGGGACGTATTCAAATCTAAAATTTTCTTGGTACGCTCCGCGCCAACCTATGGTGGCGCTCCGCTTAGATAGTAAACGGGAGTCACCCCCACAAAATCTCCAGTCCTCCAGAGCCTCCTAAACAAAAAATCACTCCTGCATGGTGTTGTTTTTGTTTCCTTTTGCTTTGAATATTTTTATTTTGCTCAAATTAAAATCGGAAGAATCACATTGAGCAAATGTGTTTTAGTGTGGGAAGGGGATTCAAGGTCGAGAAGTCACATCTGGTCTGGCCCCCCCAATGTCAAACATCTTCCTACGCCGCTGCAGCTGGTTTATAGTCTCACATTTAATGTTACCGTACGGTTTAGTAGCAAAGGTTAGTTTAAACGTAGACAACTGAGATAAACGGCATTCACCTCAGCTTCTCTTGAAAACGTCCAAAGGGTGTTTGTTACACGATTACCAGTAATGCTGTCTTCGCTACAGTACTTCCACTTTTGAAGTCACGTTACTTTCTGACAAACTAAAATTCCTACCATACACCAAATGTGTAAAGTTCAAGTAGTCAAGGGAGAAAGATCTGCATGAATTTAACAAAGGAGTAACAAAAATGTTACATGATTGAAAGGAGCCATTCCTGAATTAGAATGTCAACGGGCTACATTTATTTAAAGCGGGGGCCAGGGGAGGCATTTTACATGCTACACGCTATATGGCATTTCTCGATCGTAACGTCAGCGCGTTTTTAATTGGCATGCTGGTCGTCACAACTCAGTAACAGGATCCTAAGTTCAACTTTAATTAATTCAATTAACGACAAGCCTTGAAAAACTTCTGTGGGTCTTTTGATTCCATGATCCCACTGTGAGGGTGAACAAATGTATGTGAATAAAATGGCAAGTTGAATGATAAACGTAAAAGTTTTCTTTCGATTGTCAAAATTTCTTCAAGATTTTTTATGAAATGTGTTAATTTGATTATTTTCCGAGATTTTTAGATAAATTATAATTTCCAAACCTACTCCAATCGTTTTACTAATAATAAGTGAAAACGCCTCAACTGCACCCGTAGCTCTGAAAACGACCCCTGCAAATCTTGTCTGTGTCCCATGAGACAATCGTTTCAGGGTCTGCCCTAGAAAGTCTGTCAGGGGAGTCACCTAGGACACAAATTACTGTAACGATTCTATACAGACAGTTATTCCGAAGGACAAGGCATTTTCAAGACCGCGGAAACACTGTCTACTTTTTAGCACTGTCTGCTAGAGATACATGATGAAGAAATGTATTCTTCTACTTCTTCGACACGACACGACACACCACAGCTTCTGTACTCGACCCCGTCGTTTGATTTCTCAGCTCCGATCTTCACCGCGACAAGCAGATCAACATGCATCATTTGGAAAGGAGATTCAGGGTGCATACCCCGCTAACGTGAAGAAAAATCATTAGTTTACTAACTTTAACAAAGGAAAGCACAGGACTTGAATAAAGGTGATGTTAAGGTGTTATCTGAAGGCAGGTCTAAGCAGAAAGTTAAGGAGGGTGTTGGGCCTCTCCAAGGTAATCAAGGCACACTAGTTAGTGATCATCAGGGTATGGCTGATTTATTAAATGATTATTTCGTATCTGTTTTTACCAAGGAATCATCTATTTTGGGGACTTGTAGGAGTTCTGTTAATTCTTCTGTAGTTAGTGATGTTGTCTTCTTTGAAGAGTTGGTTTGTAGTAAATTGAAGAGTTTAAAAGCTAGTAAGGCCCTTGGGTTCTGTTCTTGGCCCACTTCTTTTCTTAATTTTCATCAATGATATTGATAGCTCTCTCACATCTAGTATTAGTAAGTTTGCTGATGATACTAAGCTCTATAGGAAGGTCAGTGATAAGGATGATGCCGCATTACTGCAAAAAGACTTGGATAGGTCATTTTCATGGTCTCAGGCTTGGCAAATGTCTTTTAATGCAGATAAGTGCAAAGTCCTTCACTTTGGGCCTAAAAATTTCAGCTATGATTATAACATGAATGGTAGTATTCTGAGTGATGTGATTTTTAAGAAAGATCTGGGTGTAGTTATTACAGGCGATTTAAAGCCATCTAGACAGTGTGCAGCTGCTGCTGCTAGGGCTAATAGGGTGCTTGGATTGATCAAGAGGAATTTCATTAGTTTTAGTAAAGAAATTGTACTAAATCTGTATAAGCAGTTGGTAAGACCCGACCTCGACTGTGCAGCCCAGTCTTGGAGTCCCTTCTATGAAAAGGACAAGTTTCTTTTAGAGCAAGTTCAAAGGAGAGCCACTCGCCTTATAACCGAGGTGAGGCATCTACCTTATCATGTTAGACTTAAGCACCTTGGGCTTACCACCCTGGAGTTGAGAAGGATTGGGGGGGGGGGCATGCTTCAGGTGTACAAATTTCTCTCTGAAAGGAATCCTTTGTCATCTTGTACTTATTAAAGGTTCAAAGTAATTCTCGGGTTCGAGGCCATTGTAAGAAGCCAGTAAAGTGTTTTTCAAGGCTTTACATTAGGAAGTTCAGCTTCTCTCATAGAGTTGTCAACGGGTGAAATAGTCTGCCTGAGTGAGTAGTTAACTCCACGTCTGTGAACTGCTTTAAGGTTAACATTGACAAGTTCTTCCATAACTGTGGTAGAATCTAATTGTGCTGGGTTCGTTTGGTGTCGGTTGTTTGTTTTCAGTTAAGGTTGTATGGACTTCAGGACATCTTATGGGGCCTTAGCCCTCCTTTGCCCTTTAACCTGTTATGTTATCTTATGTTATGTTAAAAAGAAGGGGAATATTTTGACAGGATCTCCAAGTTTGAAGCATATACAGTAGGCCTATGCGAATATTAACGTTAGGGATAGACCTAAAGCAATACTGCATATGTTGGAAAGCTTAACAGGCTGGGCTACATCACTGTAAATGTAAGGCAGCATAGCATGCAGCCTGCTGCATATTTCGGCCCATACAGTGACTGTAGCCTGGACTATAGTGCAGTTTCAGGTTTAGCTCAGGAGTCACAGGGAATAATTTATCCGGTATCGCATCACAATTTGGTACAAGCTTGCCAAATTGCTACACAGATGCAAAAATGTGTAGGCCTAGAACGTTTGTGTACATAACCGTAGGTTTTCAGTGATTTTACACCACAGAAGGAAAAATTTTCAAAACTGCTATTCAAAATTTGAACACTAAATATTATTCCCAGGAGTCATACTGTACATCATGATCTAGCATAATTTGGGGCTAAGACGGGCTGATACTGTATGCATGTATGTACATTATTGACTAACTAGCCTACTCGCTGAGTTGAACCCTAGCCTTTCTAAGGAGTTATGACATCCCCCAAATATATTTAGACATATCCGCATAGTTCTAAATCCAGTTGGTGACTGTACTTTGATTCTGTGGCGCACCGAAGGGGGAGGCTCAAGAGGCTTGAGCCCCCTGGGTCATCAATGGTTTTTTATTAGATGAAAATGTATTTAAGCTATAGTTTTCAACAGAGGTAAGGGGCCGGGGCGAAATTGTTCTTTCCAGAACGTAACAAACTATTAATCAGAATATGTCTGCTAGTAATGTTAAGGAGGAGGGTTTACCATTCCAAGAATATACTGACAATATCATTTTCATGAACTTACTTGCGGGGCCTGGGAAGTACGATTTCCGACAATTTAGGGGGTATTTCTATCCGAAAATTTTCTGGTATGCCCCGGGCCAACTGATGGTGGCGCTTCGCTTAGATAGTCTTTCCACAATTCTCAGCCCCCACCCCCCAGTCCAAAATCCTGGATACGCCGCTGGCATTCATTCAAACAATAACAGCACCACTCTGGTTGGTAATGATGACATGGACAGTCAGTTGTGTTCCTAATTAGGCTCACAGTCACACACAGTTTGTTTTTTCAATATTGCCCGGGCAATTGAAACTCGGTGCAGGCTACTGTGACTCTGTTTTGGAAGTGTTCAACTACTAGACAGTTGTTTGTGACTCAAAAATTGGAGGCGGGGCTAAAAGTTTGCTTAGTTCGGAGAATTGTAACTGTCTGGGGTGAGCTTAGAGGGCCTGTAAGCTACACTGAGCATTTCAGCAAGGAGGTATAGGCCTAGGCATAACTTATGCTTAGGCCTATTGGCTAGAGTGGGGATAAAAGGTTGCATCTTACAAGTTACAAGTATCAATTAAGCACTAATATGGGCAATGTGTGTGGTATATACAAAGCTAGCCCTTGAACAGGCTCGGTTGTGGGTAAGTAGGCTATCTTACGTGCATTACACGTGTGAAGTGATATGAAATGTGCCTTAATTAGCAAAATACAATGTATAGTACAGTACAGTATGTGCATGTGCATAGCCTACAAGTTGGCCCCAAAACAAACTCGACCCCAACCAACTCGGCCCCAGGCCAAGTCATCCCCAGACCAGCCTCTTTTCGATAGAGTACCTAAAGGCAGACACCCATCACCCCAAGTACTTTGGGGTAACCAAAATCCTCAAGTGGTGACTGTAAATAAAATTTTGGGTAGCCTACTTGAGAAAAAATTCTAAAATGCTTAAAATTTTACCCTTCACACCATGATTATAGGCCCTTATCTAGCCTGAGAACATGGGAAATCGCATGTAAAAATTTTTCTTGGAATGCGCCTTCGCTACGGCTAGCCTACACACTAACCTATGGCAGGGGGATTAAATTTCCGAATATGTTTGGTATGGATTGACCATACCATACTGCACAGTACCATGAACGAATGCAATTCAAAAAAAAAAAAAAAAACACCTGTTCTGCAGTTGGGGGTGGGGGCACTTCCCCTGTCAATCTGGAGGAACCTGCATTCACTGCATTTAGAGATAAAGGCTAACCTAGCTTGTTCCTGATATATTCCACTTATAAGTGTACATGTTAATTAACAGCTTACTGTAGGCTTGACTAAGCATGAGGTTCCCACAGTACGTGCTGTCAAAATGCTGACTGCATACTGTAACACCCTAATCATCGCATTGCCATGATATCAATTCTGTAGTGTCAGGGGGATCAACCTGTAGCCATGCATGATCATTACTGACCATCGAGGTCCCCATATGAGTTTGGAAATCTTTCTCGAAGGGGAAGGTGGCCTAGGTCACAGCCTTTGGTCTCTTTGCGAAATCATCACATGGTCCTATTCCCCGCTTTGACATGGAGGCCATTAATGTATCATGAACTTTTTGTTTTGCACAGGTCTATATGGCACTGGAAATACTGTGAATTCAGTGCGGGGACGTCATCCCGGGTAATAAGTTGGTGCAAGGAGCATGACCATAGGAGTGTGATGGATCCAGTGGCCCTTTTCCCTCTAGGTCAGATGCAGCTTTTTGATGGTTTTAATGATTGATGTTCACTAAGAGCTCTACTGTACATTTACAAACACGTGGGAAAGCAAGTCTTGCCAAAAGGTAGTCAGTGTAACCCTGACATAAAGGGTAATAATGTTTTGTTTTGGTGTCTTTGTTGTAGTCTTTATGTCAGGGAGCAAATATTAGTGAAGTTACTCCCATTCAGAAAATACAGGGTGGGTGAAGGCTAGCCCTTCACCGTCTTTCAGCATATGTTCCATTACTTGACATGCTTTTAATCATTTGTTTTATGTACATACAGAACAGCCACAGTCTGCAGCATGTACAGTACTGTACAGTATGAGGGACATAACCCCCCTCATATTTGGCTATAGGTAGCTTCATGAGAAGCATTACAGGTGCAAAAAAGTCCCCCAGTCTTCCCAGAATCATCCTGTTATTCCCCCAGAATCGAGTAGAAATGACAGGTGGCCCAGTTGAGTGTCCATATTGAGTACCGGTAACTTTCAACTCAGTCAATAGATCCCTTTATAAGCACATCCACATTGGCTTTTTTTCATTTAAAAAGAAGATTGAACATAGCCAGTCCTCTTGGCCACCACCATTTAATATGTAGTGAAGGTAAATTTGGATAGAAACAAGCCCCATTCCAGTTCAAAAATGTATTCATCTGCTTTAAAATAGTGTTAACTTTGTACAGGATCTGTATGTCGCAGGACAGACATTACTCTATAGAGTATAGTTTCATTACTGTATATTGATAACAAAAATTGTGAATGGGGAAATTAAAAATTGAAAGTCAGCATGATCCCCGTGTGCTGTTTTACATTTAAGGGTGTATAACAGAGATGGATGGGAATTTTTTTCTTTATTTTTGGATGGCTGCAGAAATCTGCTGAGGCCCAAGCTGTTTCATGGAACCAGGGATGTTGCTAATCGCTGATACACCCTGATAATTTGGGTTCCCATAAAAAATGCAGATTTTCCATATGAGTAATATCCTCCTTGTTGTTTTCATGTTTGCAAATGCCTCACTATAGGTCTGTCATTAGAATAAGAAATGTTAAATTTTTCAGCAAGCAAAATCAAAAGAAAAAAAGGCTGGAACCAATTTAAAGTACGCGTTCCGTAAGGACAAACAGACAATCTTTCTTTTGGCCTAAGCTGTGGGAGTCCAAATAGAAGAAACTATTAAATGCTTGCAATAGAATGTACAGTACTAAAGATACAACACTATCCAGGATTCTGATTCTGTGGGGGGGGGGGTTGAGGCAGGTAGATCAGAGGACTCCTAGACTGCTCTCACACAAAACCTTGCTGTAAGGACATAGCCCAAACCGCAACACTGGCATGCATCATGCCTCTACCAATGCTTAAGTTCCTATGCTTGAAGAATTGTCTGGGTAAGAGGAGAAGAAAAACCTGTCTCCTTGGGACTTTTTTGTCATGTAAGGTCTCTCGGACATAAAGAGCTGCTATCTGAGCTGCTTGTGACATTAAGAACGCAACGAGCTGTGAACAAATTATGTTTGAAATTCTCATTTTACTTTAATTTGGGTAGAAGTTCTGTGGCTTTGGCTTGGTATCCCTTTGAGGGCTCGTACCCTGGGAAGTCTAGACAAACTGCCCCCTTCATTTGCCACTGTGAAGTGTATATATATGATGTTAACGAGTAAATGAGTTCAGTAAGTTTTAAAGTAGTAAGTAACAATAATGGTCCGATAGTATCTTACGAGGGGTTGCTATTCAGAGTAGCAATTCCTTGATCTTAGTTATGGTGGCAGTGTTACCATTTGTGTGCACAACCTTAACTTATTGACATATTGTTGTGCATCATACTCCATATCTCTCTGATGTACGCTTAGTATACTTTTTTCACAACATTTCTTACCTGGGAGAAACGCTGTTCTAACAACCGGCTTGCTGGGTTACTAGCTGTTCTGACCCAGCAATATTTAACTTTTCCTTTCATAAAATGAGAATTACAGCAGTGCTTAAACTTGATTCAGCTTGTTATTTTTTCAAACATATGATGAATAAATATGACTGAAGCATGGTTCCAGATGCCTGTTAAATCTTCCTCTCTGTCATTTCGTTTCTGAAGTGTTGGCTCTGTATGTACAAAAGTGTAATACCCTAGCAAAAATGGGACTTAAATGTTCGTTGAGAGTGAAAATTTCCTGATTGTTAAGTGGTTTCTCCAGTCGTGTTAGAATAAATAACGCCCTCTGAGCATCTGTGCAGTCTTATCAATTTTGATGGTTTAGAACTGTGGTTCTCCCCCCCCCTTACCACCCCCACCGTACATTCCAGCAACTCGGAGAGGGTGTGGGTGATAAACACTATGAGGGCAGCAATATGGGCGTGGGGTGTTTGAAAAAATGTAAAAAAGTTAAAAGGGGTGCAGTTTCCTGTAGCTGAGCCCTCTTGTTAGCACACATAGATAAAAATGACAAGTATGATTCCCTTAGTCCCTGGGTTTTCAAATCTAGGGGACGCATCTCACCGGTGGGACATTTCGCAGTTTCTGGTGGGACATGAGTTCGTCCCAGGTTCCATAAAAATAAAAAAGGGATTTGCCAGATTTAATTGTAAGTGACAATTTCATATCGGAAATCCCCACTTTATTTAGGCTATATTGGAAATCCCCACTTTATTTTTGTTATGCCCAGAAAGACTACGGTTGATTACAGATATTACATGTAAGATTAAAAAAATAGTGGAATACAATGATATATGTGTCTAAAATTAAAGTTATAAATGTCACTAAACTGCACCATTTCAAGTGTTTTATCCAACATTTTCTATATATTCCCCTCCCCTCATAAATGCCAATTTGGGACGACAACCAAAAAAGGTTGAAAACTCCTGCCTTAGTCTCTTGTACTACAGCTATCTGAATAGCTAGCTACCAGATATGTGTTTAATTTCACAATTTTTCTGGGGATGTCTCTTATATCTTCATTTACCTGTGTTGGTGGTGGGAAGAAGAGGAGGGGGAAATAAGTTTATAGCCTAAAATTGACCATCCTTTTTCCATTGACTGTGAATTCCAGCAGATTCAGGAGATTTCTGTGAAGCCCTAGACATTGTGGATGTGTGTTTCACATTTCCTTAAGTCTGCCCTACCCCCTCCCCCATCCCCACAAAGCGGTGTATAGTTGCCCCACTTCCAAAAACATTTGCCGATTGATTCAACACAAAAGGCATGTACAGACTGTGTCTAGCTTTTCGTTTTTTTTGAGGGGGGGGGGGGGGGAGGAGGAGACAAGCTTTCATTGCCGGAGTCTCTGAACGATTTAGAAAAATTCTACCTGCAATTCCAGAGATTCTGCCAAAAGTTTAGAGTTATCTTAAAATTTGGGGAAAACCTTGTTCCACCTCCCTTCCCCTAGTTATTACGGGGCTAGGGACTAGAAGTGACAATTCTGGACACGTTGCTTTGATGTCACTTTATATACTTGCTTATATGGACAGATTTTTCCTATTTAATGGACAGATTTTTCATTATTCCTCGTAAAATCTGATCCGCCAGGACGGTTCATCCAGTGTGGGGGTGGGACAATGTTCTCTCCAAAATGCTGTCGACTAGACACTTTTTCCAGGGAAACATTGCCCGGCGGGACACATTTTCCAGGGAAGACATGATTTCCTTTTACATTTAAATACGGTTTCAAATACGATTCAAGTTCGAGTTCGGTTTCAAATACAGTTCAAATACGGTTCAAGTCCTTCCCTGTAGTCACCTCTTACGACAGGGGGCTAATACCGTGGGCATATTCTACAAACCCCAGCCCACAGGGGGGGTCAGGAATGAAGGGGGTAAATCAAAGATGTCGAGTTGAAGCACCCACAGCAAGGTTTGCCTTCCCTTTCAAGTATTCAGACCATCAACAGGGTTAATCTTGGACCATGAATTAATCCTTTTCGTCAGATTTGTGACCTGATGACACCAACCCACTGTTTACACAATTACAAATATCTGCTACACAAGGAACTGAGAGGCAAAAAGGATGTCTTGGGATGAGATCATCAACTCCTTGGATTGCCCTTTTGTTACAAAACGGTAGGCAGTTTTCTAGGGTAAATGCAGCCTTTCACCGGGAAAGAAGCACACCCGCCGTAAAAGTATCCTGTGCGATTATGATTAACTTAGTGTTGCAATGCATAGTCGAGTTCTACACGCCATTTTGCTAAGGAACCTAACGGCATCGTGCCAATCTGACACCCCATTTGTAAGCCAAGTGTACATTTGAGGTGTCGTATTGAGTTGGTGTACAAATTTGTGAAAAAAAAAACAAGATACTGGTATTGTCAGGGAATGTGTTTTTAAACTTCATGAAGAACGAATTTCGAACTTTCCCTTCCCTTCCCCCACTGAATACAGTGTCCCATTCGACCATGGCCATAATATGCCTTGCGGTTGCGTTGTTCATCATACAAGGTAACCCAAAGGCGTTACGGGAGGAGATTCGTGGATACAGTCCCCTCCCCCAAACCAGTTACCCAGCCACATGTAACAAAACGAAGGGCAACTTTCTCTCGTAAATACAGCCTTTGCTCTAAAATGTGGCTCACCTGCAGTAAAACTATCCTGTAAGATTATGATAAACTTAATGTTGCAATGCGATGTCGAGTTATACATTTCTACAGCATTGTACATTTCAGATGTCGTATTGAGTGTACAATTGAAAATCTTTTTCTTGTAATTGTCAGGCGATGAGTTTTGTAAAAATCATAGCATCATGATGAACGAATTCCGAACTCCCCCACCCAGCACATAAGTTTCAGTTCCCCATTCAGTTATGACCATATACAAGGTAACGGCGAGGTGGTCGGGGGTGGGGTTGTGGGTAGCAATCCCCTCCCAAACTAGTTTTCCAGTTCCAGAGGGACACCCTCAGAACAAATCTATTCAGTAAGCTTATGATAAATTTAATGTTTTACTGCTATGACGAATTCTACATGAAATATTGCTTCGGAAAGGCCGCGACAGAATGTGTCATTGCAACACCCCATTTATACACCAATTGTACTTTTCAGGTGTCGTACTGAGAAAGTGTACAAGTTTTTCAAAAGCAAGATACTGTCATTGTCAGGGAATGCGTTTTGTAAAATTCAGAACGAACGTATTCCGAACTTCCCCCTTCTTCCCTCAGTGGGCTACAGTTCCCATTCCGGCATGACCATATAAAAGGCATCCGCGAGGAATTTCCCCTCCCCAAATCAGTTTTCCAGCAACCAGATGGCACTTTTCTCCGGTAGATACAGGCTTTCTTCAGAAAATAAGCAGAAAAAAATGACTGACGCACCATCAGTAAAACATATCCTGTAGGCTTATGGTTACACTAATGGTACAATGCGATTTCGAATTCTACATGAACCATGGCTTAGGGAGCTATCAGCACTGTGCCAATTCGACAATCCATTTGTACATCAAGTGTACATTTCAGGTGTCGTACTGAGTTAGTGTACATGTTGAATTTGTCATAAACAATACACTGCACTTTTTTGTCAGTGATTGTGTTCAAGTTAAATTCATGACACAGATACATTCCCAAGTATCCCCCATGGGCTACAGTTCCCGATTCATTGGAATATACAAGGCAACTTAGAAGTGTTATAGTTCCACTCCTGCCGACTACTTTCTTTGCCGAATTATTGCAAATTTCCGAGAGAAGCCTAAAAACAAGCTTATGTCGGGTAAAGTAGGCTTTTTCCCGCCACCACAAGCCCACCCCTGAAAAAGTCCCATATGCCTACAATGCGATGTCAAATTCTACAAGGCTTGTTTCTTGACAAAACCTAACAGCACTGTTACAATGCGACACTCTCTTTTCAATGTTTGCTTACGAACATGGATTACGAACGGTCCCCTCCCTCCCTTCCTCCCTCACATACAGTTGCAAGACAACCGCGGGTGATGGGGAGCAGGCATAAAGCCCCCATACCATGCAGAGTCCCTGTCCAATCGTTGCAATTATTCTGGGTACTACACATACGCACACTTAACACCGATAGTCTGGGCTTATCTAGGGTGGGATTCCTACTAAGTAGACGTACCAATAATGAAATCCGTCTTGTTCACTAGACCTCATAAGTCAAATCATGTCAATAAAAACAATATCAATAATAGCCGAGATAAACGCCCGGTAAAACCCGAAACTTGGCATCAGCAGTCCACTGAAGTGTAAGAAATTTCCCAGTGAAGGGGTTCGGACACGTTTACGGCACAGGCGTATACACACTGATGTTCGTCTACGACGCATTCGTCCGGACGAATGATCCAACCTACTTTCCCCGACTCCTGCATCTTTCCCGATTACTTACTAAATATAAAAGAGTGAATAAGCTAAGATTATAAAGAAACGATATGGTAAGTCAGACAAAATTTCATCTAATTCATCTATCTTGATGGGAATGTAAGGTTTCATATATGAAATGTAAACCTTAAGGGTGTGTAGATGAACTTCAGTATTAAGACCGGTAATTGCTTTCTCCGGCATTCTTTGGCAAACATTAGTTGGTAAGTTACAAACCAACTGATCGCTCCACTTAGATAGTATCATGACGTTTCTTTTTGGAAATAACCCAACTATAAATTTCTTTAAAAAATCTACTATGTTTATTTGGGGTGTAGATATATGTAGATGAGGTTTTCAAAATGATTCAAAGGAGTGTGTAGACACAGGCGATACTTCTGGGGATGAGCCACTTAGCCTGAGAAAAACTTGTGCTGCCCGCCAAAAAAATTGTCCCATGGTTTTTGTAGAAAATATCCTCCTGGGAAATAGGTTTCCCCGAACCTTTTGGTGCTGCTGCCCCTTTAAGCTTCCCTGGCATGTATTTGTGTAGATGTAACTAACAAGACTGGGAATTGCTGTGTTCGGCAAATTTTGAAAAAAAAACTTCTTGGTGTTTTTTTCTTCAGATTTTCAAGTTATTAGTTTTGTAACTTAACAACAAAACGTTCGTTGAACGATACGTACAAATTACGTTCAGAGCAGTCGCCCCCACCTCCGTAAGATTTCCAAACCGTAAATGAAAGCTTGCCTACTATAAAAAACTTAATGAAATGCTGAAAATTTCACTGTCCTAATTGCGATTTAATGGCCATAAGAACCCTAGAAATCACAAATAGGTATTCCCCTTTCTGGAAATTTGTCTGGGGAGGTTCTGGGACCCCACCGTCAACGTATTTTTATGTGGGTTACCCTTCCTGACGAATGATCCCTCTTCCTCCTGCATGATACTCAGCTTGAATACATTTGTATATACGCAGGCTAAAGATCTTTGGTAGTAATATTTCTCATACCGTTCCTTAAGATGCTTTTAAACTATAGTTTGTTTACCATTTAATTATAAAATACACTCTACAAACTTGTGCAGTAAGGTTTCAATGTAATCAGATCGACCTTACTTTCTTAAAAAATTTTTAATTTGTTTCTAAGCATGAAATGTAAAAAATAGAGAATGCTTAGATGCAACTTACAAGGTTTAAAATGTGCCATTTCTCCCTTTCTGCCATTTTGACCAAACCTCGATAATAGCTTTTTGTATAGCGTACCGTAAAGAGGCAGCCCTCACCGGGTATCAGCCTTGTAGGGGTGCTCTGCGACAGCAAAAAGTAAATAAGTAGAATTTCTAAACATATAATCAGTTCAAAACTTAACCAAAGGTTACACCTTGTGTAGCCAAAGTATGTTGTGTGAACTGGTAGAATCTTGTCATTCTGTGTGATTAAATATCGATGAAATTACCGGGCTTTCTGAACATTTCAATATTTTGTATATACATTACCCCTTTTTCTCCTTTTCCACTCACTCTTGTCACCCTAAATAGGCCATTGGATGATTAAAAAAAATCTCAACTTATTCTGGGCTGACTTCTAAAATTGAATTAAACTTTGAGTGAATTTCCGGTGTTTTCTTCCATCGGCGTAAAACATTTAAAACCCTACTTTATGGACTAATTAGAAATAGATCGGGAGATTTTATCATGTATTACCCTTTACACCATAGTAGTGTTTTTCATCTGTCAAAAATGCTCATTAATGTATCGTTTTGCATTGTCCTTAGTGATAGTAAATGGTGGGGGAAAAGAACAAATAAATGAGACATACGGACTCGGCAGGAGGTTTATCTCAACGTGTGTGAGACGTTCCGTACCGCTCCGTATTGATAATATACGTTTTTGAACATTTATTGATCAATACACGACAAATACACACATAAAAAAAAACTGGTGGTGGTGGTGACGGTGACGATGACGATGAGGATGATGAGGATGATGATGATGATGGTGGTCGTGGTGGTGGTGGTGATGGTGTTGGCGATGGCGATGGCGATGGCGATGGCGATGGCGATGGCGATGGCGATGGCGATGGCGATGGCGATGGCGATGATGATGATGATGATGATGATGATGATGATGATGATGGTGGTGGTGAAAATCGTTTTACCATAATGGTGAAGGGACAGTTTATGACCGTTCGACGAAAATCATTTCCAATACTAGCACATTAGTAGCCGAACTGTGGTATCATTACTATGATTAAAAATTTTCTTTAAGTGTCATTGAACTATTTCTTAATCAAACATTTTAACATTTTCAAAACTGAAAACTTTCAATATTATTCTAAAAAAAATTAATTTAACATATAGTAAAAAATTTTGAGAAAATTTATCCAACACTTCTGCAGCACATTACCTCTTGAACACATTTTACAAACATTGTTTTCTTGGAATTTTTAACAATTTTACTACGACATGACTTCTTAAACACATTTTCCACACATCTTCCCTTAATCTATTTAAACGTAGTTACCAACAACAACTACTTTTCTGAAACACTTTTTTAACATTTTTAACGTTTTTAACAGCAACAACAACAACAGCAATTCTTTTTAAATATTTTAACATTTTCAACAACAACAACAATTCGTCTTCTTTAACACATGTTTAACATTACTCAAAAACGATATCAACTTTTCATAATTCTGAAACACATTTTTTGAGACATCATATTAATTAATTCTTTCTTAAACACATCATACATTTTTTCGTAACGATGCATTTAACGAATATTTAATAAAGAGTGGATCGAACGCTTTACATACTTATCGTTACGTCGCGGGTCGTCGGTAAACCTGTGGACAATGCGATGCATAGGTCGTCCGCGGCAACGTTGTTTTGACAGAAAATGCAATAATCACTATGAACATGTTCACCATGGTGAAAATGATTTAACCACTGTTAAAATGTACATCAGAATTTTTCAAATATCCATGACAAGAAAGGCACCACGGTGAAAATTTTGACACAGACCACTCTTTGCTGCTGATTTAATGAGAGGTTGTCAGTTGTTGTTTAACCCCAAGGCTAAAACAGTTAAGTTGGAATTAAATAAACTTTTTATTGTCATGTCTCTCTTAAGACGGTATTAAAGATCGAACAAAGAAAGGGGAAAAGGGGACTTGCACACAGGATATCTAGAAAATAAAGACAACTTAATGTTAATTCAAACCTGCACAACTCTAACTGTTACTAAAGAAATGACTGACGAAAATCACCAACACCCGCCATTTCACGTTTTCTCCATTAGAAAACAAGGTTTGGTCCAAGGTAAGAAAAGTCATAAGTATCATTCTGTCATTTTAAGAGAAAGGTTTTTCCATGCTTAAAAATAAATTTCACGTTTCAAAAATAAAATCAAAGTTTGGCCAGGGTAAAGATATTTTACTAAATAATTAAGCACACATGCTTCACTTGAAATTTTCCACTAAAAACAAGGTTTGTCCATGGTACAAAAAGTATTTTATGAAAAATCATAGGCATCAGTCTTTTCACATTTTCCAAATTAAAAACAAGGTTTCGTCTATGATAAAATAGTGTTCTTAAGCCCCAAGGTTTGTCCACGGTGAAAACTTATGGAGATTTCTCAGCACAAAGGCCTTTCCAGTTTCTACACATTTCATAAGGTACATAAATGAAAGGTTGACTATAGAGAAACTCTTTTGTCTGACTGCTGTATTCTTCTGTCCTTACATTGCCCACCATGCAAAAGAAATAATCGAAATCAATAACAGTACGACTCTCCTCACCTCCATTCTCGTACAGGTGCTCTACTCAGTCTCTCAGAAACAATGTTAAACTCCAATTTTGAACAGACTGTTCTATTTTATAGACTAAAAGAAATACAAAGCTAGGAAGCCAGCATTTTTTGCCAGTTAGTACTGTCCATAGCCATTTGTAGGCAACTTCTTAAAATGTTGTGATTTATGTCCTATAGTTTGTCCTACTGTTTCACTTTACATCATCCATTTCCATACTGTAGCTCTTCAAAACTATGAACTCATTCTCTCCACAGCAAGTACATCAAAAGGTATACAAACTTGTTAACGCTTGTCCTGAATTTCATGCATGAATTCAACAGTCGACACTGCGCATGTAATGTTGCCAATGACAAACGTTGCAGACCCAACCAAGCATGATGTTATTTGGAACGGAAGTACATCACAAACGGACATCCTTTACATTTATACTACAGTGCAACCTATTTGCTGTGTCAGTAATACAGTATCATGTAAGCACTTCAGAGATAATAACAGCACAAACAGTCAGTTAAGGACTCCATGTACAGTGTATACAGTAGTGTCTCTGTGTCTCTGAAGACTTACTTATCACTCAAGCGTTTAAAATGCTTTATGTTTGATTCGGGTGAATGACAGTCTGGGCTTAAATGTAAATTATCCACAAAACTCCACCAAATAACTCCATTCAAGCTGTGCATAGTTGTACTATCATGTCATCCTGTAAATAAAATGAAAAATAAAATTTCAAGCATATGAAATACTGTACATCTTACTTGTACGAGCAAGTAAAATGCTCTAATCAAAACAAACATATTGATTGAACTTCAAACACTCAAGCTAAATATATAAGTCATCTTCTTGTCTTAAAAAGTATGGTTTGAAGTTATTGCAGAATGCGTTCCCCCACCACCACCCACCAATTAGGAGCTCTGTCTGAGAAACTTAAGGCTAACGACTTTGGGCTCCTGTGACAAGGCTAGAGGCTATGTACAGATATAAAACTTAGAAGTGGGATTATCTAGTAAGAAATTCGGTTTTCTTTCAAGGAGATACTAATATATATTACACGTATATACCGTTGCAAAAACTCTTTTTTGGAGGCGATGAGGATACACAGTTACTGGGTATAAAGTACAGTACATACCAGGAGCGGATCCAAGGGGGGGGGGCTTTCCCAGCCTCAGCCCCCTTTTTCGCCACATCAACAATAACAAATACGCAAAAATTAGCATAATCTTAATCTAGGAGAATATTCAAGTGGACTTTCAGCCTCCCTTTTCAAAATGTCTGGATCCGCGGCTGCATATCACCCGTGGAAAGCAGCTTCAAATAAAATGTGGCATGGTTAAGTGGCCTTGGGTTCTTCTTACCTAAACCTCAATTTACAATCCCAATAAAGTCTCTTTTCAGGGTAAGCTAAATCAAAATTAGTCACTTGGACGTCTTTCCATAAATTTCCATCAGAAAATTTTAACCGACGTTGCAAGAGTGTGTTTTATGGTAGCAGAAAGTATTATCAAAAATCCTAAATCCTATTGAAAGTGTGTACTGTTTACACATATGCAGTTAGAGTCTAACTCTTAGGCCTATTGATTCTAACCCAGTCACCATGCATAACACACTCTTTGGCTCTAATTTTGATTGCCACTACGTTTGGTCTCTCCGGTGTAAAACTTGTTTTCAAGTTTTACACAACCTAACTAACTGTACTACAGAATGTTCTCCAAAAGTCCTTCTAGGAAAGGATTCTTGCCCTGTTGCGTTAAATCTCACTTCAAACGTTTCAAACTTTGTGACTGTTTTGAATTCATGACGCATGCCCAGTACTGCACTCAGCGGCTCTGTACTGTGTACACTGTACTTTAAATGTTGTAATGACTCTAGTACTGCTGTACTATAGTGTACAAATATACGTGCGGAGAATGTGTTCAGTCGGCTCTCTATGACTGAATTCGACACCCTGTTCTCGAACAGAGAACAGTGTTTTCGTACGAGTCAATCACGAAAGAACACGTTCGCGAACTGTTTTTGCACCCAAATCTCACACTACCTCGGTTGGTGGTGAAGAGAGAACGAACATATGATGGCAGAGATGTCTTCCCATGGAAGAAATGCTAGGGAACTTGCAGCACAATGCCCTACGAAAGGAACATGTGTGCCCGGCAGGAGTAAGCGGACAGGGCCGTAGCTACAATCTTGGACAAAACTGTTGGGACGCTTTGTCATAATATTCTCGAATCTCCGTTCCCAGGTTTACATGAAGCCCCCGCTCCTTCTTCCAAAGTTGCGCAGAGAGAATGACTGTATGCCGTGAAAAGTTGCGCAGAGAGAATGACTGTATGCCGTGAAAATGGTCAACTTTGTGAAGGGGAGCGGGGGTGTCCCAACGAGTTTTGTCCAAGATTGTATGGTCATATGTTTGGGGGGTGTGAAGGTCTCAAATTCCGACTGGCTGTATGTTTTCTTCCAACTGAGCGGCGGCGCATAAATTGCACTTTCTTATGCGCCCTGCGTTGGCATGCGGCAGTGGGGATCCTTCCTTGCCACTGCTTAAAGATGCCGTCCTGGGGGAGAGGCTGTACCCTCTACTTTGAGAAATTTTTGCTAATGTTAATGTTGCCTACATGCAAAATAGTGCTATGTTTGGAATATATATATATATATATATATATATATATATATATATATATATATATATATATATAATATATATATATATATATATATATATATATATATATATATATATATATATATATATATATATATATATATATATGGAAAATGTCCATAATATAGTGAATTTCAATTTTTTCCCACTGGCTGGCTGTATGTTTTTTCAACTGAGTGAAGGCGCGTAAATTGCATTTTTTATTATAGGCCCTGCGTTTATATACAGCAGTGGGGATCCTTTCTTTTTCACTTCATAAAGGTGCCGTCCTCGGGAGGGGTCTAAGGGGAGGGGAGAAATTTTTGTTAATTTAAGATTACTTAGATGCAAAATGGTGCTATCTTTGGGATATTTTTTTAGCTGATCATATACGGCTGGAAAATGTCCATATTTTAGCGAATTCTAATATTTGGTTAGGTAAAAGAAGCGAGAAAAGAGTACGTTGTCAACAACGCTCTTGAAACCCGCTTTTGACTACTTTACTGCCTACTTTTCGGGCAAGGTTTTTACGCAAAAATACGTCGTGGAGTCAACAGAAACTTTCTTGGGACCAAAGATATTCTAAGCGTAGATTCCAACTTAAAATGGTGCGTTGACTCCCCCAGGGAGCCTAAAATATCGGGGCGGAAGTACCGAGCACTGTTCAGTTGTTTTGACAACGTACAGAGAAATGAATGCCTTACAAAAGTTTTAAGTATTGTTATTTCGAAATATTGTAAATGTAAGAAGTATCACACCTCAACACTAAATTCTAATTACAAGAAGTTTACTTTTTCTTGACGGCATTACACATAAGTACACTTGAACATAAACGCACAGTCAGTGGTTTAGAGTTCATGGACTTATCCGCCTATATTCATTGGTCAGTTTCTATGGTACCTTTAAGTAATGCACTTTTATATGCGCGTTTAATTTCTTACGCGGTAACAACGGGAACACAACAGGAACTCAACTAGCGCGTTTGTTTTCCGAGCGCGCAAAAGTGTGCGTCAAGTATTCCGAATAAAGGACGAGTTGGGAAATGTTTCCACGCAATGCAATATGGTAATGGGTCAAAGGTGAAGTGTACCACGCTTACAGTGTCCCAACGCGGGTGTTGCATGCTGAACATGCAGAGCTAAACGTGTTGCCCGTTGTCATGGTACACTTGGCCCTGTGACCCAACCGGAAGTACCTAAATTCCCAACACGTCTATACACAGAGAAATGAGTTCTGCGCGTATGGAACGCGTTGTAAAAGTGCACGCACGTTAACCTCTTTTAACGATGAAATTTCTGCAACGCGTTCTTACTTTTGTACGCAGATTGTCGATTAGAAAGACGCGCATGTCAAATTCACGCCTCCGCCACCGATATCCGCGTCTCCATGAGGAGTCAATTTCCATAACATTGCAGGAGTTTGGAATCTATGCTTATAATATCTTTGTCTTGGACTATAAGTGGCGCCGTCAGAGGTTGGTGGTCGGGGCACTACATAAGATGATGCTTTGAGCCTACCCCAGGCACACCCAGAAAGCAGTTGTAACGTGTGCATTTTCGCATCGGGCGTAGTTTGAAGCTGGAGCGAATCCATCGTCACCTTATGCAGGTGATTTACTGGGAGAGTGGTCTAAGGGGAGGGGTGTCCCCCTCCCGTTTGAAATTTTTGTTCATTTAGGATGACTTATACGCAAAAATGGTGCTACCTTTGACAAATGTTCGAACTTTTACAATTTTTGAACGAAAATCCAGACGAACACGGCAGCTTCCATCAATGGGGATTGAGGGAAGACACAGGTGCAGGAAGAAGATACTAGACCTCCCTGATAGGTATAGCAAAAGGGGTGAAGGACTAACATGCGCGTTTCAGAATGCTTTTCGTCGTAAGTGTATTAACAATCATTATTTATACCGATAATGGCGGCGCGCGAAGAGCTTGGTAAAAAATTTGATAACATCAAAAACGTACTTTCAACCTTCCACATCACGCTAATAACTAGATTGAAAGATCGTATATTGATGCGAGGCCTCTACAGATGTTTGGAGATGTATCTCTGTTTTTCGGAAAGTGTTGTAATCAGAATAGTGTCATGTATAATAACCCTAATAATGGTAATGAGACGGAGTGCAAACGGGGAACCATGCGCGCGAAGAGCGCAGAAATTTTTCATTAAGTAAGATTGCCATAACAAAACCTGCCTTCAGAATATGTATCGATAGGAAAATAACGTTTAGTATTAAACTAACTTGATCTATTTGGAAAATATACACAAAGTTGACATAAGCTCAGTTGGAAAAATGTGCTAGACTGAGATATCAGAAATTCTAACTGGTACTTCAGATTATCCAATTATCGTCGCTCTGACGAACCTTGGGGGGGGGGGGGGGGGTGAGACGGCTATGCTTGCGGGGTTATGAAAAGTAAACGAAGTTAATAGTGGAAGCATGAAACAGTACGGCGGCACGGTAGGGCCTATATATGTACGTAGTAGCATGTACGTAGCATGTATGTAGAGTGACGTCGCCGTTAGACCAAATACTGTACGCAGTAAGCTAAACAGTATTTTCAGTCACTTTCGTATATCGCTGGTGTACCGACAGGATGGTTATGAATATCATGCATGTACTCATTTGAGGTGCCTAAAAATCAGGTGCTATGAAATTTGACTATTCTGTATGTGTACAGTCCGTTTATCCGTGGTAACTGTACCTACACTGTAGGTTTCTTGTTCGACACTGCAGAACGAGTTCCCATGTTCTCGTCATGTTCCTGAACAGTCAAGAAGAGGATGTCGAATACAACCTATGGTGCTGTACTGTGTGAGTGCTACGTTCACTGTGAATTGAACCAAGTAGTTGTGCCACAACTGACCAACAATGGTCCTTTTCATCCAAACAAACGATTGCTTTGTTAGGGCTTCCTGTGGGTTGAATAGTTACCAGTGCAACGAGGGATGTAAGATGGAGGAGTTCTGGTAAATTCATTAAAGAAGTATGGAGGAAAGGTAGAAGAGATAGTATGGAGTAGGAGTACAGTAAATTTTGAAGGATGTGTCTTTGGGTGGCTAAAAAGTACCTACAACCAGAAAACTGAAGAGTTCTGTTAGTAGGCTAGTAATATAAAGGGAATAAAAAAAGGGAATAGCTTACAAGAAGTGACAGAACACGAAAGGTAACAGTGAAGGGGCAAATGAAGAGAGGGTAGAATGGGGAGGTAGCATTAAAAACATGGGATGGAAAGGAGATCTTTTCTCAGAACCAATACATACATATTTTATGAAGCCTATGCGAGTGTTAGGGGGTGGGAGAAATGAAATTGTCAGGGGAAATAAGGAAATTATCTCTCCTTTACTTTTATGTAAACACAGCTAAATGTATAAAACAACTGATGGATAACACCAAAGACCAGTTGAAAGTGATCTACATCCAGTTGGAACAGTTGGAAACATTTGGGACCAGTAAGAAACGAGTTGGTCCCAGTTGGAAATTTCAACTGGATCACAGCAAAGACCAGTTGGAAGTGATCTATATTTAGCTGAAACAGTTGGAAACATTTGGGAACAGTACGAAACCATTTGGTAGGATACCAGTGGGACCAGTTCAAAATTCCAACTGGTTTCAACTGGAATTTTCTCCTGGGATACCATGGGCATACTAAAAGTTGGACCAGGGAGCTGCTTTAGAGCCAGTTTTAGGACATAGGTTAATTAATGGTGGGGATCTGGCATGGGATACCAGACACGGTGAACAAAATGGCTATTAGCTTACACAAAATTACTTTATCCCATCTTATCAAGTCGATTTCTATGATCTTGCTGTAACTGATACTTAAATGGATTTCTGAGCTGGGTACAAATACGTTCTTTTAGGTTGTAACAATTCCAATTGAGACTTTCATTTTCAAAGCTTTCATATTAAATGACATGGCCCATATGTCGTGATAAACAAATCTCTTTTGTGTATACAGGTTGAAACTTTTGTTCCATTTATTTGAGGGATTGATGTCCTGACATTTACGGAAACTATTAGCCACTTGTCAGAATTATGAGACTTTACTACTAACTGATGACCTCAACATAACAATTTTTCTTTATTACCCAATCATAGGTAATATATGAGGCAGGGAAGATTAGAGGAGGGCCAGCGGGCAGAGTGTCCCCAAATTTGTGGACAACACCAAAATTTGGGCAGAATCTTCAGAAATATAAAGAAAATTTATACAAATGTAGGCAAACGTCTTCCAAAAAGGTTGAAGAGATTAGGGGCAAAATATTGCCCCCCAAATCCGAATAATCCTCAACCAGGACTGTAGCATGCGCAGGTGCAAGTGGGCAGTTCAACTTCATATCCCGCCCCTCAGATTCTAACTGTGAATTAACCCCCCCCCCCACACACACACACTTTGGATGTTTTCCCACATGGGATGCTCTCCCTGATCAATGACTGAACCCTCTTCCTCCTGCACTCACATTCTACCATTGATGCATATTCGCAGGCTAAAGATATTTAGTATTATTCCCATCACTCTGCAGGAGCATGCCTTTATGAAATCATTAACTTCAATCAAAATTTTTTTCTGAAGCATAAAATCTGAAAATAGAGAAGGTTAAGATGAAACTTATAGATACAGAAGGTCTAGAATATAAGCCATACTCCCCCCACCCATCTGGATGGTCAGTTTGACCAAAACTTTTCTTAGGAAGACCTCCGATACAGACAGTTATGCCACATGCCATTGAATCCCCCTATAGATAGAGGTGTACCAAATGGGGAAGTACATAGTAACCACCCTTGCTGGGGATGTCATCCCGCAGCAGAAAAATTCAAACATAGAGTCAGTTCAAAGTTTACCACAGTTAGCATAGAAACCTATTTAGAACAACAAAATACTTCCCAAAGTGTAGGGAAGTCACAATTCCCCTCAGGCAATATCTCACTCTATTGCACCCAATTAAGAACAACTGAAGATTTCTCAATATAGAATCAATTCATTGCTCTTACAAGCTTAATTAAAGATGGTATCATCTGAAATTTTAGCAACCTCACATAGAGATAAATTTTTTCAATGAGTAGCGGTGTCATGATCCCCTCCTCTTACCTTGCACCGAGCCAAAAACTGGCAAAAATTACCCTTGACTTGATGCTTGTATCCTGTACCAAGTTTTAGCATGCAAGTACTGTTTTAGTTAGCAACGTCAAAACCATACATTAAAATTAAATAGGTCACTCAAAGATTCACCTCATTGCTTATGGTCCGACAGGGTAAACACTTCATAGCAAGCCAGCTTAAAATACTTCTTCAGGGTCAACAGGTCACACCAAATTCCTGTGCAAACTGCAGTAGTATACTCTCAGAGTGGACATTATCACTTGGGTGTCATGGTTGCTTGGAACCTGAAATTGATGGATAGCAGGGCAAGCTCATGGGGGCTGATCTCTTTTTACAAGGGCTGGTGTATAATTAGGAAAGCAGGGAGATCCCCTTGTTGAAGTATGCATTACTCAAACTAAGATAGTTTATATGCTGTGATGTGGCAGGGATGTGGTTTTCGTTGATAGAAGCACCTCCTTTTGAGCATGGAAGTACCTCAGACTTAATTGTTGGAATGCAGTACATACATTCAACCACTGCATTTTTAATCAATCTAAAAGAATGGGATCAGTGACAAACCTGAATATGGACTGAAAATTTTAAAGCAAGAATAAGATTTATTCTCAGTTTATTAGATTGAATATTTCAGTCAAAATTACTGGACCCTTATTTCGATCTTTTGAATTTAGAGAGCTCGGCAGTGATGTATGATAGTGGACTGCATTACATTTTCAGTCAGTAGTTTCACACCTTGTAAGAGAACTGATATACAGTACTTACAGTGCACATTTAGTAAAATACAGTATTAAATGTACATTTAATTTATTCACAAAATTGACCCCTGACAGCACCATCACATACATTTGAGCAATTTACTGTAGTACCAAATGAATCAAAGTTAAAAATAATACCATATATTTTTGAAATAATAATATTTTAGGTTAGGGAGATATTGTACAATGTGCATTAATTTTATACCAACTAAATTTATTATTTTGTTTACTATTTTCAATTTTTAAGAAACAATGTGGAAACACCTGTGACGAAGTAAATTTACTACAAATCGGCTAGCAATGAAATACCAACTATTTAAAATTGCTTCAGTACTATTTTACATTTTCAGTAGTGATAGGCGATGCTTCTTGTCTATACAGTGTAGCTGGTCTAGGAAGAAAAGGTGATTTTTGTCAAGGTACTTGAGGTTAAAAGTATCAGTGCTTAACTTTTCCAAATGCAACCTAATTTTCCTCCTGCAAACATAACTGCAGAAGAATTAACGAATGAATGTCAGCTCAAAGTATGAATGCCCCCCCCCCCCAAATGCAGAGGTTGAATGTACCTACTGTATTCCAACATGTGGTATTGTCATGAATCCTGATATTCAAATATCCACCAGTTTAATTATTCCTAATCCTTTGATAAAATGTTTCCATCTCCATCACTATTCTCAGTTTTATAATTAAACTATAATAATCAGAGGCTGTAAATACCTCCCTTTCGAAGTTAATCCAATAATTTTCCCAGAGAATGGTTTGATATTGCACACGTTCACAAGCATCCGAGTAAAGCGATTAAATTTGTTTGATATTACGAAACCATGTTCTGATTTCTCAAGGAAGTGGCTATACCAGGTATTGTATTCGGCGGTCTTCCATACGAATCAAAATATTTTACACCCCCGTTTCTTACTGTCCTTTAAATGTCGATCTCGTGGCGGTGTCATTCCGAGAGCTTTTTGCTATAGACAAGTAATTTATCAAACAAAGTCGAAGGAAACGTTTCTGTGTTGATCGATTTCGATAATGTTGTCAAGTCAGCGTAGCAAATCAAGATAACACCTGCCGGCAAAGCTTCTTTGAAACCAGTCACAAGATCCAAGCTACCTTTTTGCTTTCGGTTTCAATGAGCACCGTCCGAAAGATCGGGTGTAAAGTCGAAATCGAAAAGCGTGTATCCGCCAAGCCTCCTCCAAGCCTTTTTAATGCATTGCCGTGATGAGCGAATCGCATACTCGCAATGCGTTGGTTGACCATTCACTTTCAACTGCAAAGTCCAGTCTCATAGGATCGGAAGAATAAAGTTATCCCGCATACTTGAGAGTCACGTTCGATATCTTACAATGCTGAAATTAAAACGGATTTCTCTCATAAACACCGTTGAAGAAAGATGCAAGAACGAATCCAAAAATGACTCCAAAGGCTAAGATCTTAGATGCTGCAACAAGATGGTGAGACTGGGCGTCACACGTCTGGTGTACAGAGCTATCATAGTGATCTTCAACTTGTAACTGGGTGACGCGTTACTGGACATCATACCAAAGTCGTCGTGACTAGGAGGCAACTTCACTTTGACGTTGACACCATCCATCAAGTACCGGTTCATGTGAAAAATATCGCAGTACAGACGTTCCATCATTCCTTCGTTCCCCGGCAAAAAACTCGGCTCTTGCCTTGAGACCTTTGTTTTGTTTTTGCTAGTGCATTGTTTGCAAAGTTGATTTTACCGGGTGTATCGGTGTTATACAGTGCAGATGACAGTTGACCATTTATTATTCTTCTCCGTAGTTCAAGAAGGCTTCCACATAAGCTTTGCATGGATACATCGATGACGAATAGGATATTTCATGTCCGTTCAAAGAGACGTCGACTTGTTTGAAGAGCAAATGTAGAATGTAGTTGGTAGGCCCAAGTTTATCCGGATTTTTGGCGGCATCGGCATCCATGGCACCTCCATGAGAGGTCCTGTGCACAGAACGAGTCGAAATTTACACTTTGTGTACTTTGAGAGCAATGAAAAGACTAAGGTGCACTCAGATGTGAAATGTTCAGTTTAACAGGAAACCTGCTAGCCCACTGTCAGGTGTTGACTTTTTATACTTCCTCCCTGCGTTCTGCAGAGCTGAGTTTAACAGCTGTTCTGTAGACCATATACGTACTTATTTTCGGGTAGGCTACTATAAAAGTCTACTTGAATTATCGTCAGGTGAAACGCTTTCTGGCAAGGGGAGTATTAGACTGGACTTTGATCCTAAGAAGTGGCTACTCGATCAGTTATTGCAGCAATATAACTTTCGTATAAGCAATATTTAATTTTGCTACGAAATAAAATAAAAAGAAGAGGAAGTTTTTTAGATCGAAGGTAAGACCTTCATTAATGGTCCTACTTTTTTGGCCACGCGACGTTTAAGATGTAGTTTTTCGCTCGATCAAAAAACCCCAGAGTATATTATAGGCTGTGATGTTGAACTGAGACCCAGACTAATCGTATGTGATTCTTTTCTTTGGGCGGATATTTTTTCAGTTTAAAAGGTAAATGCAGGAAAGAAGACCGCCGATATGATATAAAACAGATACATTACCCCAGAGGGGTAAGTTACCGAACTTTCATTGACCTTTCCCAGGGGCGGATCCAGGATTTCCAAAAAGGGGGCTATCTCCATGAGGACAAAGTTTGCATGTGAGAGCGTGAAATGTACAGAGACTCGATATAAAGGGATCCACAAAAAAACTTAAAATTTAGACAATTAAATGGTATTTTATGGCATCTGGCAATCAAAATAAGCATACATTTTCAAGAGCAGCTTTGAGACAGTTACAAAAACATACAGTAATAGAGAGTGGTGCCAAGAAGGGGGGACAGCTGGAGCCAGTAAAGCTCCCTTTGGGTCCTCGTCTGAGCAATGAGCGCTCTTTTGATAGAAAACGTTTTTGTAAGTTTTAGTATGTGGATGTGCAGAGCCAAGGCTTCTAGTTGAGAGTCAATATCAGCATGTATTTTACATTAAAGCCCTCCAGGCGCCCTGTTCTGCCTGAGGATATATACGTACCTACGCAGCATGTCTCTGCTAGAGGGGGGCCGAGGAAAACGAGTATTTCGTACCACCGGTTAGTTCGGGATGCGGTATCTCCGTCCACCCTCCGAGTCTTAGGGATTTTTTGTTAAAGTTAGGGGTAAGTGTAATTTGATGAGAGTTTCATGCAAAATTTGATTGAAAGTAATGCAATTGTTTTACTTTTTACAGATGGGACAAATAAAGGGTTTCTGTCCTTGAAAAATATGTGGGTATGCCGGGGTGAAAGTATGCTACCGCCTTACCACATTTTAGACCAAGGGGGAGGGGAAGGGTGGGCTAACCTTCAGCAACCCAAACTAATTCGTACGCCGAGGTTATCATGACAGTGACGTATGCCTTAAGCCTGGAATAAAATAATTTTGTGACACCAGTCCATCTGTGCTACCTCCTTAGTTGGTACTGTAAATCATACTTTTCTATGCATGTCAGCATAATCAAAGCAAGAACCGGGCAAACTATGAGGAAGTCTTCCGTATTTAATCCAACTTGATGAATCATTTCCGGGGGTTCATATTAGGCCCGAGTGATTTTCCCCAAAATATGTGGTTAGTTGGTCCATAAAAGCATGCTGACGTAGTTCAGTTACTCTCTGAACACTTCTCTTCGTGTTCGAGACTTAAAGGCAATAGTCAGTCGCCCCAAAATTGCTTTGAAAAATCAGCAAGGTCCCCCTTTCCCCTCATCCTTTCCGTCCTCCCTTGCAATTTGCAAAGTCAGTCTTACTTAATCCCCCGTTCATGTTCCAGCCACTCTCAGCCTGAATTGCCCTTCCCTCAATCTTTTCCATCATTCCTAGCCCTGCCTTCCACAGCACTGCTCTCCGAGTCGGTGTTTCTGTCTTCTATTTATCAAGCCAACTTCTTCCCCTCCCTTCTTCTTTCCATTCATCAATAATCCCTTTTCGTACTTTTCAGAGGCCATCCACATACATTTCAGTTCTAAACCACAGAGATCGCTCAAAAACTACAAAGACTTCCTTATAGCATTAAAACCCTGTAAATAAACTTCCCGCAGCATACACAGTAGTGTATTACAGCAAAGTCTAGTCCATTATCAAGTTACTTAAGCTGTATAAACCTGCATTGCCTGGTGCAAAAATTGTGAACGAAAACGAGCGTCTGGTATGCTTCAGTATTTACTTATCCCAAATGTTTTATTCCAAAGACAAAAAAAAATTCTTTAAACACCATTTAAAATAACTTTGATCCATTTTTGAAGTTTTTCTTTTTTTTTTGTCGTTGGTTGTTTGCATTTTCACCCTAATTACGAATCAGTAATTGCTATCCGAGTTACTCCCAAACTCCAAAATAACCCCCCTTGCCTTTTTGTGGAAATTTTTACACACAAAGGCAGCAGGTGATGTGTCATCAAATTTGAGTAGGAAAAATAACGGTCACAGCATTCTAAATGCTTTTGGTCATTTTTTCCGTTTAGTATAAAGCCATTTTAGCTCCGATTTTTGTGCTTAACATCTCTAAATGTGTCTAATTTAACCACATAAAACATTTTAAATCAGTACTTTTCATGTTACGGCGTACGGAGAGGAAGTCGTTTCTCTAATCTATACGTCATGCAGCCTTTTAAATCCCCAATTAAACAAGAGGTGTTATCCCAGTTGTTCCAATTTTTATCCGAGTTACCCCAGTCTTAGTTTCAACAGTTGCGTTTCATCCAAATGGTTCCCGAGGTTTCAAACTCGTAAGGTATCGATAGACCTGCGATGGGGTTTATCTTCTCCCAAATTCCTTTTTCGATAAAGGTCTGCGTCGGTGGAATACTGAAAAGGTCCATCTCGGATTTGCTACACTCGCAAGAGTCTCGATGTCCTGCCATCCTCGTTTAATCAAAAATGTCCGAAACACGTCTTTTCCGTTTGGTGGTCGGTGTTGAAATGACTTTTCTTCTTGTGCCTCTTCCCGTTATACGTTTCCTCGACGTTTTCTTCGGTGTTTTTTCCTTTTTTTTCCTGAAACAACGACGTCTTTTAGCACCAGAACCTGTTTGTTTTAACATATATTACAGACTAGCTCGGTCTGCACGTGACATTTCACTGCAGTACTCAGTTTCTTTCAACTCATTATATCTTTTGCAATGTTGGTTCCAGCCGCAAGAACGCTTTTACCCAGGCCTGAGGTTCAAATATGGCATCTTGACGGCACCTCTGTATACACTAAGAGCTGTTCCCAATACGTGTCCTCTTTAGTAACAAGGGGCGGTGAATACGGGAATGCCACTCATAATTTTTGTCGGAAGTGAAGTTTCACACTCACTAGTCCGATATGAAATGGTATGCGCTTACCAGTATCATATCTTATATCGATTAATGTAAATTAATAAAGCTCACATCGACCGTCCCCCCATACTTATTACTGGCAGGTACCTCACGGGAGGTGCCGTCCTTTCACCGACCAGTCGGTGTTTGATAATATCCGTGCAAACGTAAAGTTGATGAATGAGATGTAGATCCGCCGGTCGAAAATTGCTGTATTTTTAACATTATATTTGCTCCAAGACCAACTGGTATTTTTATCACTTTTCGACAGTAAGATGGTGAGTTCTTTAGGACCCACGTCGGTTCGTATATTATCATGAGTGAATACCATAGGTTCTCCGCTATACCCTAGCGGTAAACCGAAGCATCCACTGCATTATCGAGATCGTACCACAAATGGTATAAGAGATCCCAAACATGGCCACTTCCCATTTTCCTCGCAGTTCCAGTGGTTTACTCAAATGAGTGTAGTATTACGCCAATACATTATCGGGAAAAATGTCCATAGAACTGTTAGTGGGAAGCGTCCCGTAAAACGAATCCATGACGGCCGTCAAAATCTCAAAATCTCAATTGACGTGTAATAAAACGTGGATCACAATATATCAAAGATTTGAACTTTTTTTTCTTCTTTTCCTCTTCTCCTCCTCCGGGTGCGATGCATCGTAGTAAATGTTGCGAATGGTGTCTGGTATTTTTTCCGTCTGTTTGGTCATGGGTGACGGTGATATGACTACCGCAACAAGCACTGGTACACTTTATACTTCTCAACAATTTTCTCAATTGGACGAAAGAATTATTCCAAGAGCCTGCCATATCGTCATCTGTACGTCTTTGTCCGGTGTGAAGCCTTTTAATAGGAAAACCAAAAGGGTTTTATCCGGAGCGGATGAAGGGGTACGAACACTGTAGTAATCGTCCCCATCTTCTTCTGCGTCTTTCTTGTCACCACCTCTTCTTCTCCTTCTTTTTCGTCTCGTAGAACCGGTGTTCCCTTTCGACGTCGTCAGTCGGTGTATAGCATTCCAACCAGGGGTGTAGCTAGGACGAAATTTTTAGGGGACCTAGGTACCAAGGGGGGGGGGGAGTCACGGCATTGTCCTTAATTCTTACAAATTTTATTAGGACACACAATTTCTGTGGGCCTAGCAAACATCTGTGGGGCCAGGTCCTCAGCCTCCCCGTAGCTATGCGCCTGATTCCATCGTTCTTCGTTTCCGACGAGTTTTTAGGGACGTTCAAGCGTTGTTAATATCGAGCTAATATCGAGAACATTTGGGCGGAAGGCATGTACCGCCTTTCTGTACCTTAAGAGATCGTTCACGAGGTCGGTGATATGCGAGCCGGATACTTTATGACCGTCCAAATCGATCATCTTTCCTTGATCCGTTCACGCGTAATTCCACCTTCTTTCAAAAGTTAACAAATCTTTGCGCTTTGGATAGAAACGTTTTTGGAGCGGTATCCACGATGAAATTCACAGCCAAATGATCACTTTCTCTATCTTTTGGCAACGTGTTGTCGTAACGTCTTTGACATTATGTTAAATCACTTGTCCGTAGGCCTTGGCTCTTTCGTCTCGTCATTTTTCAGAACAGCTTCGATGGTCACATCAAATAATTGTTGCCTCATTGTAGAATTCTCTTCGCATGCATTCCTTATATCTTTGAAAATGCTCAAGTCCTCTCGATGTAATCCACCTTGACCGTTCACCATCGATCTTTGCGGTACCAACACCATTTTCCTAGTTTATTTCATTTCTTGACGACGGCGTGACACATGGGCCTAAGGATAGCACCACCACCACCTTGGTCTTCGAGTTTTGTCTCCTGTCTGAGAGAGGTTCTTATCTGCAAGTAATCTCAACGGACGTCTGTACCGTTTGAGCATATTGTTTTGACTATCCATCAGTGGAACGTTGCCGTATGACACTTTCAATGCACACTCTCACAAGCAAAGTAGCAGATTTCTGTCAGCTTTTTTCAAAATATCCAAAATATTCCGACCTCGTGCAAAACAATGCAAAAGTGGGGATTGTTCTTTCACGAGTGCCATTGCCTCCCAAACCAATGACGTCGCAATAAGCTGTTCTTCAAGCTTTTCAGATGTCGTCAAGCATCGTGATTGTTCGTGATACTTATATGTCCTCTGTTTACTTCTACCGTGATGAAAAACAGTAAGAACAACACGAGGTACGTCGTCCAGCTGGGGTCATTGTAGGAGAGATTTCCAGTCTTTCCCTACTTCAATTTCTTGTCACGCTTTTTGTAGAACAGGACCATGAACATCTTCTCCGGTAATATGCAGTTTCCGACTAACAAAGTAGAGAAAAAGTTTTTCAAAGGTGTCGTTTCTTGGGTCCGTAGACGACCATACCGTCTCCTCCTTCAAGTAAAATATCCGTCCTGAATCGAATGCGTTCGTCTCCCTCGGGTTTGAAATCGAAGGACAGGTATCTGTACGGACGCGACGTGGCATCTGTGCAGGCTTCATGAAGAAATTTCTGACGACCCGGTACGACTTGTCGAGCAAGATGATCGACGACAGAAACATCCTGAGGTTCTTAAACAGCTCGACGTAATGGGCATTTAAACTGATGATGCGTGTTTCTTTGCGTCCCTGGAAAAATTTGTGTAAGACCAGGATCACGGGTAAATTCTAGTGATGAACTTCTTTGGTAAATAACTGGGCCATGCGTTTATCCGTTTGTGTGAGACATTAAACCTACCGCTCCGTGTTGAAATATATAGTTTTGAAACTTTTATTTTCTTTTCCTTTTCCACTCTTCTTCAAATCGTTACAATCAATACATAAATGCAACATAAACTATTACTTTTAACAATATGCAAAACACCGTTATCATTCGAGTTTATAGCAATAAAAATGTACTGGCTAACTTTTCAATCAAAACAAATAATTTTTAATCATCGGATTTCCAAGTAATAGCAATAATAATATTCAACGCTCATAATGTCATTCTAAACAGATAGTAATACTAACCAAGGAATGATTCGATATTATAAAAATAATAACTATTAGTACGAAGCTCAACATATCAATCGATAAAGATTCTAATAATCAGTGAGCTATTTTCGATTAATCCTCAACATGTCATTCGATACAACAATGATCAGATCGATTAGTTTTCGATTTTCTTCCAAACGACCAACAAGGTTTACTTCTTTTTTCTAAGAGACCCGACATTTCGAAGGTATAAGAGCAAATGGCTTCTTCGACAGCTTGTTTATGTTGACACAGTGCTTTCCATTGTTCTGGTTTTTATCGTGATACCTCTCTTGGTCGGTCTTTGTTTTCGTAAAATCTCTCATGTGCACTTTGATTTGATTTTTGAAAACGTTGAATGTGGCAAACTTTTTGTTACCTGGTGGCAACTCGTTTCGTCATATGTGGTCTCCGCCTTTCGTTTGAATGGTACTACAGCAGATTATCGAATGGTCGTTCTGACCGGCTTCCCTGGAATCGGTTGATCTGATGTCACTTCACTGGTGCTGAGGCGTACGTAAGTCGTTTCACGATCCGTAGTGACTTGTTCTTCTCAGCCATCATCCAATACTGCATCATCTTCCAAAGTGGAAGTAGTTTTGTAATCGGAGACTCCTGCATTTTTTTACGTCTGCTCTCTTTCGTGTCTCGGTGAGTAATGTTGACAAGCTGGATAAGCTCCCGTATTCAGACCCTAGTTACATGGGTTTAATGACAATTCTCTCTGCCAAAGGCAATTTTTCCGATATGCTGATGTTTCTATTCAAGACCCCTTTGATCTATATCTTTTGATTGATTTCTGTTTGAATGGCGACACAGGTATTTTATTTATCGAATATCTCGAAATCGTCTAAGTGTTCTCTTTCTTTCTCTAATGTCTCCACGGCAGTGATCGGTTCGAGCGTCTTGTTTCCCTTCCGCTCTGCATTTCCAAAGCCATGATACCTAATCTGTAAGAATGTGCGATGTGTTTTAATGCTTCTCGTGACACCCATCGACTACGGTAGAGATACGTTCCGGGAAGACGAGTTTGTGGTCAAGAAGTTTTCGTTGACGTTTCTGCCGATGGATCATATCCAGATAGGGTGTTGTTGGTATTCTTTCAAATCTACACGTGGAAGGACCTATCTATTATAAGTTCCTTGAACCGTCTTCTCGTCCAGGTAGGCCAATGATCTGTTCCAGTCCCACGAAGCATACACCGCGTCGTGCATTATCCAAGGGTAGTTCATCTGGCTGAAACGGTCTAATTTACACCCTTAAGCGGTACATTATTCGTATTTCTCGAATGCATCCTGTATGAAGTTAGGTACGGTTTTGTGGAGAACCAAAAATACGTCTGCACAGTGTGAAGCCATGATGATGAATGTAGATTTCTTTTCTGACGTTCTCCTTTTATACTTTTTCTGAGCAGCATTTTTCTCAAACCTTGCCACTGGCCATGGAACACCGCGCCCTGAAGCAAACGTCATGGCGATGACGTAAACGTTATTGTATAAAGTACAGCCCCGTTACAAAGAAGTGTCCTGGATAAAAATATTTGCAGACGTGTTGTAACTGAGCATTTCTTGCTCGTTTCAGTTTTTCTACCAAAAAAGTCGAACAAGTATTTGTTTTTTCTTAACAATATGATGGCAGAAAGCACAGTGCTTAATACGAATTGTGCACCGTCGCAATGGGTAACAATCCGTACAAGTGGTCGATTACAAACATTCTATGAAAGATTTTCTCCCAGCGAGTTTTGCGTCCATCTTCTTCGGTGTTGTGATTGCAAATGATGGTCTTCCGAATAAGTCCTACCTTTTACATCGTTTTGATCGAGAAGGTTTGTCTCAACAAAGCTTTTCACTTTTGTTCTCTGTGTTGTGAAATCGTCTTCCAAGGTATGGATGTATTTCTTCTCTTCTTCTAAGAGGCAGGAATTTACTTCTGTATTCTCGCATCGTATGTCCCCTCTTATACTTATAATCCAAACACTCGAAAAGATCCTTCGTCCTTTGGTAGACATTTCGATGTCTGGCGTGTTTATTTATATGCCCTCACCCCTTCTCTACCTGTTTGATACAGTCTGGATGACAGAAGAACGTCATCGATGGAAGGTCTCTACGACGCACTCCCATATATAGACATCAGTATCCGTAAGGCACCGTCGAAAAATCTGGTCTCAACACTCGTTTGTCGTGCACGATCCTGTACATTTTCGGATTCGGTTTGGTGTAGACTTCAGTCGTTTTCTCACGATATCGTGTTCCTTCTTGACCAGGATACATTTTGTTTTCTTCACATCTTGCCGGATCGAACTGTTTCACGAGATTTCACATGCTGTCAAAATTCACTTGTAGCCTAATGCGAGAGGTTAAAGTGATGGTGATAGTACCTTGTTTGGTAGAATATACTTCGTTGGCGTATTTCTTCTGTCCGTCCTAGACGAATTTGGTTATGCAACTTCTCCTACCGTAATCCTTTTACAGTCCAACCGTCATGTCTCCCAAGTAGCTTCCTATAGGTGGATTGTATTGGCCTGAGCGAGAAATCAAAAATGATGAAATCCGTATCGAAATACAGAACGCGCTCACCAAGTTGTTCTAGATATCCCTTTCCACTGCTTTCTTTAATTCGAACGTCACTCAAGTACCTTCGACGGCTCTTTCGTCGAAAGTGTGTACCTAGTCTCCCAGTCGTCTTTCGCCAGCACAATTGGCACAGAGAGAGAACAATATCTTATTGCTGGACCAATAAGATAAAACGAGATGATACAGTCTTCTCAGCAGTAACTTTCGTCAGTAGATGATACCTTCATATTCCTGCCACGGTCAGAAATAGTATGTCACAATGGTGAGGTGATCCATAAGGATAACGTCCTTACTTGTTGACCTACGGTTAGAGAGAAATCCGTCCATGTACTTGATTTGTTTTCCTGGTTTGGCGTCGTACTTTAAACAGGTCTCATTGGTTCTTCCCCCCAAAAGGTATTTCTCGGATTACGACGTGGCTTGTGGTCGAAAGCATCCACAAATTCTTTCATCTTTTCATCTTTGCATAGCAGTATATCGTATTCGAATTCCCCCATCTCCACGACGTCCGTACCGGAACCTTGTAAGTCTCGTATCTTCCACAAGGTGTTCTGGTAAGCATCTTCCACCGTTAATGTAGAACCGGTAACGAGCTTTTCGCGGTCGGGTTGACACTTAGGAAATCCGTCCTATAGACAGCTTTGAACTCGTAGAAGTTATTACCACACGAAACGTCGACCTTGTATCCTGCAACTGTGGTCTCACGGCCGTTGCGTGCATGTTGAATGCGAATTCCGTCCCTGTGACTGAGCCATACCAACCATTTTAAGGCTTTTAAGGAATGCTCATCTTATTGGAGAATAGGTACTGCCACGATGGTTTCTTCTTCCAAAAGACATTTTCGGAACACTTTCAGACAGGTTTGTGCTATGGTCATGACTTCTGCAAATGAATCCACGTCATTCATGGTGTGGAGAATATGGAGAAATGTCAAACACCCCTTCCTCAATAGATCCACTTCGGGGCAATACTTTTTCATTTCTTTCTTCATATCGAAAATTTTCCGTCTTCTTCGCAAACCACGCATCGATATCTCTAGTCTGCTTTGCATTCATGGTTTCCGGATGGTAAAACGTTGCATCAGGCCACGGTCCCATGTGGGCTTTGTGTTCTTTGATATCGAAAAAATTTGGAAAATATCCTTTCTCTTCCGACACTCCAAAATTCCGAAAGTTTTGAAAAACTTCGCGATTACCATGGGGATAACATTAAAGGAATCTTTGAACAAGATTTTCTCCACCTTTCTCTTACGAGACATTGTAGGCAGTTTGTATTCCATGTAAGTGGCCTCCGAGCCGCTAGTAATGACAAAACTCGGTGTCAACTCCATTTTGAAAAACTCGACACGACAAAATGACCGTAATATCCTTTTAGGTTGTGTGCCATGAAAATCGAGTTAGGACTCGAACACGCCTACTTTAAAAATCTTCGATGGTTTCGTTACCACTGAAGATTACTTGTCGTGTTAGCACTGGATCTCGATATCTTCTACTTCGATGCATAGTTCACACACTGTATAGGCCACGGCGTAATTAGGGCTGTGTCATCCGTTCTTCTCGTCGACTCTCGATTCGAAGTCGAAAAAGATGTAATCTGGGCAGATCTCTGGAGCTTCACTCTGTTGAATTGGTTGCATGTAACATTAATATCCTTTCGGTTAACCTTTTTGACACGTTTTACAATATATCATACCAACCATGTGTTTCTTCTTCTTGTCCTCCGTGTACATCAATCTGCAATTCCTGTTTCGGCGCACGGTATCACAGGTCGGTGACTGACCACTCATGTGATTTGAAAACACGTCTCGTTGTTGAAGACTTGATGGTAGTCGTTACAGTACCACCGGACGTCTTTATCTTGGACATAAGACTGCCCGTTTGGTGTTCGACAGCTCAATATTTGATCAAACATTTGTAGCCATTTCGGATCGTTGTAAGCTTTGAGGCATTTGGTGCAGAATGCACGTCTGTTGCCAAATCCGCCCATGCTTGTGATGGTGTGAAAGTGATGGTTATGGTAACATAAGAAGATGGGTATTCCCTTTTCATTCGAACCTGTGTGGATGATGGGTTCCGTTGGACCTCTTGTGACGACGATTCTTTACTCTAGTATAATCTCTTTGGATAGAATCGAGCGATGTCTTCCAGGCCGCAGATTTTCTTTTGATGGTGTGCTCCCGCCGTGAAGATGGATCGTGCCAGACACATTATTTTACCCAATCGTCGATAACGCACCCTTCCCAGTGGCGTTGTCTTCCATGCAATTAATGTGAAATGTCATTTCTCCATCTAAAGTAAATTCATCGTTAGATTGCATCACGATTTCCATGATGGTAAAAGTACGCATCACGGGTACGTACGTATCTTTTCGTAGTGCAGGATGTTGGATTTGAACTATTGTTGGATATGTGTTAATGGCTTTGATACCTATATTGCTCGTGATGAAACGCTGTATAAAACCCAATGATATCATCATCATCGTCGTCGTCGTCGTCATCATCATCATCATCATCATCATCATCATCATCATCATCATCATCATCATTTCTTTGTTCGTCTGTTTCTTCATTATCATCTCTTTCTTCCTCATGCTCTCTTTCTTCATCCTTATCTTTTCTTCCTTTTTTTTCTTCGATCACCGGTTAAGTATCAGGGATACGTCGGGTACTTTGGGTTGCGTTGGTGGTATAGTGCCTTCCTCTGATTCTTCTTTTTCAATCACTGATTAGAGAGATTGTGTGTTATCCACTTCCATCGGCTCGTTTTCATCTTCATCTAAGTTACTTTCGGGTTGGTTTATCTTGGGAATAATGTCCGCTATAGTCGGAGCTAATTGGTGGAGGACTAAGGTGACCCGACTTACTACTACTGATAAGACACCCAAACTTTTGGGGTAATAAGAAGGCAGATTTGGTTGGTATTAGTTTTCTCATGGGCACATTTAAACTTTATTCTTAAGTTCACAATTTTGCAAGTACCTGAGTTTCAATATATAAAGCTTCGAATGATTTGCTGTCGGGACCCTTTACTGTGGGCGCAATGGCTCCATTAAGGATTCTGACAGCTGGCCCTGGCGGTGTGCAATGTGGCGTTACTACCTGCCCGTGCGTGTATCCCGTTGAAAATATTGCTGCGCTTTGATAGTTGTCCCATAAGGTGTCTTTGTTTCTATATTGTAAATGCATGCCAAATTGGTTTTTGCAGTCCTTTTTGAATGTAAACGGTATCAATGGTTTAGCAAAATAAAGAAATCCCGTTGTTTTGTAAGAGGGAAGTGTAGGTTGATTTGTAATAAGTGTTATTCATGAAGGAGCACGCATATACACAAGCACTCAATGGTATGACTTTTCTCCGCAGCACACTTTTATACACACTGCATGGTATGAGTTTTCATAGGCGTATCCGTAAACATTTCACAACTTGGAGGAGCTTGTGTTAAAGTTTTGCCTAATTGTCAAACAATCGTAACATGATGCTTGCCCTGGGGATAAAGAATAAGCGCCCTTAATACATTTTTCTTCTAAAAACTGCATGTATTGCCCACCTCATGAATGTGGATGAACGATTTTGCTTTGTTTGTCTTTGTCGAATAAGTGATACAGTTTTGTAACCTATTTTTGATCCCTTCATAATGCGGCAAACTCTCAGTCAAAAAGCGGAAATACTATTTTGCAGACTGCAGACTCGGATTTTGCAGAATAGATGTTACAAAATGCAGAACGTAGTAATAGATAAAAATAACTAAAATTCCGTCAAGGAACCCTTCTGAATTAGATACAGAAATAAAAGTGACCAGAATATTAAAAAGAAACTTAAACTTTATCCGCGAGTGTCTTTTATTGTCCAGACTTAAGCAATTTTCGAGTTGAACCTGATTTTTCTCTATGGTGGGTTCACAGTGAAATGCATTTCGCATTTTTGAATAAGCAAAAACATTCGGTATGCGTAAATCGCGACGCCCAAGAGTCCCGAGGTAACTCTCTGCCCACTACAGCCAAATACAGTAGCTAGTACAAAGTCTCGGCCACGACACATGAACGATATTTTAGCAACGAAGATCACGTACGCTGATCCTTCATTTCTGCCTGTAGAGCCACCGTAAATACCCTAATCTGACCAGGCGCAACTGCATACTAGCCTGGCCTACTTACACATACTGCCGTGTTTAACAATAGACGTGAATTTATTAATTTTACTTTGACATATGCTATAGCCTAGTACGCTTCAAATTTCCAGACGAAAATCACCCGCGTAAAAATATCTCCCTGCTAAATCAACCAAGCTTTCTGCCACCCCCGGCCGGCTCCTCCCGCCTGCGGCCTGCTGGAATTGGCGCTACTACTGATTGCTGGTCATACCTTTTTTAAAGTGCAGAAATAAATTTCGCATACATTCGGACGTGAAAGAGAATCGCTTCGTCATGATTGGTCGTAATTTGAAATTCCCATACATGATTGGGTCAATTTGAAAATGCCCCGCATGCGCTGAGCTGCAAATCGAATATTTTTTCATATATTAGACAGTCTCTATGCATTGTTTTAATATCGTAATTTATTCTTATAGATTCCCACACGTACTTTTCAAGAAGTGATTTTGAGCATCAAAATCCTTCAATTTATGTTGAGGGGTGACAATGAGAATACGGAAAACCTTGAGATTCGAAAATGAAGGATTATGACAAATCAAAATTCAACTAACTTGAAGCAACAATTTGTCTCGATTTGACTTAGCGATACATGCGTCGTCTACGTTGGACACACATACCTGAAGTGCATGACTTTCGACAACCCTAGACTTGGCCAAGTCTCTCGTGAGTGTTCTCGTACTGCTAGTACCTACGGCTCACCATATTTACCTTGGGTTTAATACGCCCTCTATCGGCTGCTTATTTGTGTTGCTTCTCAACGAGCGACTTGGGACACTTGGTTTCTTTGACGTCATACTAATGAGCTTAGTACATTATTCATAAGGAGGGGGCGTCAACCTCATAATCCAATAAACAGTCCTCATGTTCAGAAATTAGTATCGTCCAGTTAAAGAGAATATTATTTGGTATGACATATTTTTGACAATAGAGTTGCCGTAATAATACTCAAATAAATATTTGAACACTTATTTTTACGTAACAAAAATTACACAAATATAATTTTTGATGACAAATAAGACCTTTGTAATCCATTTTAGAGAAACGTGTGTCAACACACTTCCCTATACATAATGGTACCATTGAGCGGTTCGCGTACTGCTCCAAAGATAAACAAAGATTAGCAAAACGGGTACTTGTGAAGTTTCGTTTGTACATCCAAAAGTAGCCGCCAAGCCGTAGCACCCGTGAGATAATCGAAGAATGAATGCTCTATTTATTTTCCCCTGTGCTAGCACATAGTAACTATGCGTCATGATTCTAGCCACAATTAATATAAGTTAAATCTTGTAGGTGAACAACGTTGGTTCAGCATGTAGCCTGTAGAAACTCCCTGCTTGAACCGTACTAAACTGACGTACATATAATAGGCTATCATATTATCACGGGGCTCAGGTATTTCTTAATACAGAACTAAGATCGAGTGACTATCATTCTACTTATATGAAACCTTTGTTTTCCATGGATCCCTCATTAATTGAAAATGTGAAGGTATGTAGATAACAGGCAGTTGTGAGTTTGTCTACAGGGCCTATCGGGCCACCAGCTTCTGCATATATAAATGCAGTAGCCCAGTTTGAATAGTGCAAGGAGTACTACAGTGCCCAGGGTTATCTAGAACTTGAAGTTTAAACAGTGCATTGTATTTCTGTTACACATTCTCCGGCATAGCCCATGTGAGAGACTATATACAAATTTATCACATCTCCTGACCTTAATTAAATGGGAAACACATGATCTTTAAAAAAGCCATGATTTCATGACTAAATTCAGACCATGTACTGTGTCTTTGGCAAAGTATATTTAGCTTCAGTTACAGTATCATGGTGGCTTTTTGATCCTTATACATGGCTTTTATGCATGCATGTTTACAATTCTTTTGGCAGACCTTGATTGCATCTGACCTGATAATAACAATGTGTATACCATAGCCAACACGTATACTGTAGAGTCACATTTCGCAGTCACCTTGAATGTCTTAAGGGTGACTGACAGTATTCAGGCCTTTCTTTATTGTTTTTTTTTCTTCTTGGGTGGGGGAGGGAGGGGCACCCAAAATTAGATAGTTTCCAGCAAGAAAATTAAAATGTGGCAAATAACAAATTATTTAGCTGTCAATGCGTAAGGTACAACAAATGCCAGATGTCTTAATTTTGATATAAGTTGGAGAGTTTCAATATAAGTCACAGCCAATCTTTGTGACATTGTGTAACTTCACACATGCTCTACTTTGGATATAATGTTGCTGCAGTATTTGCCAAGGCAGTACCACATTGTGAATGCAAAAGAACTTATAATTGCCAGCCAGTGTGAATGAAACAAAACTGTTTGGCAGATTTTTTAAGGCAATGTATATTGCCAGAGCAGGCCATTTAGACATGTTTATCTTGTGGCACTATACAGTACTGTACAGTATGTATACATGAGCAAATAAGTATATGAAATACAGCAGCTTCCCCTATGGAAATTGTTTTCCAAGCCTTGCCGAGTCAGTAATGCCTCTGTCATTTCAGTTCTGTAGACTGAATATGAGAAAATAATCTTTTTGCAAAGAGTTATCAATATTTGTTACAGTCTTCTGGCCTCAGATGTTTTAGCAAGCACTGTCAGTGTATTTTTAGGGCCATATAAACAAATTTTTGAGTCAAACTGTGTTAGCTGCCTATATGAGCCAGAGAACTCAGTGGCCCCCAGCCCCTTCATCCTCCACCTACCAATCCCTGAGAAGTGGAGGGTAGAGGTAAATTCAAGCATCTGTTGTAATTAAATAGTTGACAACTTGCATCTTTTCATTTTCCAGAAGTCAAGTATACTTCTATGGACTTGTTACTGCTACCTGTACAGTTTAACCTCCTCAGTTCCTACCAAAAGAAACACTGTGAAGTTCAGCAGTACATGGTCATATGCTTTATCCCAATGCAAACATAACAATTGACATGTATGGTACTTGGTCATATGTGTCAGGGAAGGCAATTGAGCTAACTTAGCAACAATTAGTGCATCTTCCTGAGCTAATTTGTTTGAAGCTTGCCTTCTCAAGACACATCATGACCCAAAAGTGAGGAAGACCTGATGCATGAGTATGAAAAAGTTGGGTACATGTATACATACATGTACCAAGATATACCAAATCTTCATACTGCCTGGCAAGACCTCTTCATATGTTGAGACTTGAGTTTACACCAGAATCTTTATCTTTGATGCTGCATGGATTGAGAGCACTGTGATGGGTCACATGTGAGATTCTCTTACAAAGTATTATGCAGTATGTTAGCTTGTGGTTAGGCTATTATTTCTAGAGCAAATTTGACATGGAAGTTGTTTTTATGTACAACAAGGACACTGTAATACCAAATCTGTCATGGTCCATCACAGCAAGCATTTGAGTAATTATCCAACAAATAATAATGTGTGTTGAAATTTAGGAGGATAATTAGAATTCTTTATTTTAAATGTAACTGTAAGGTGACTTGAGTAAAGCCAATTCATTTCTACATTTTTGGAGCAAGCTGACCTACTTATAAACCAAATTCTATGCAATACTGAAGTACAATTAAGTCAACGTTTTGTAGATACAGGTAATAAATCCTGAAAGTGGGATGGAAATGAGGGAGGGTGACAGTTACCCAATTTCCTTTTCCCTCTTGTCTTAAATTAGCAGGGATCTTGAGTCAAGGATTTCAAGAGAAGGCTTCCTGAATAAGGGGATGTACGTCCTAGTATAAAAAAGGTTCAGGTTTGTAATCTTTGGATCTAAACTGGTACAAAATTTGACTCATTTTGTACCTACATCAACTATCCTGAAATCAATTTTCAGGTAATGTTGCACTAGGTGTGCTGCTTAAAACAACTGAGTGGTTGCACAGTACCATGGTTAAGGCTTTGGTCCACTACTTTCAAATGAGGATCCCTCCCCTTTAGCAATGTGACCTGAGTCTACTGAAACCTGCATCTCTTATGACTTAATGTTATTTCAACTAATTGATTGCATTATCTTTAAATGACATTGCAAAACATGTATTTGGTCCACTCGTAAGGCTGTAAGTCCACAACAAGGGCATATGAAATAGTGCTAGTCATCTTAAATTTTCACTGGATGTACCAGACACTTAATTATCATCTCTAGCTGATAATTAAACCAATCCCTGTACGAACTGTTTTGCATTCGGTAAATACTGCAATGGGCTCAGCACTTTAGGGGCACAGTCTATAAGACTTGGAAAGGCCACATATGCCTTCCGGTTGATATCTAAACGCACAAGCCATAGACACGCTTTCATGGGCTGCAAGGCTCATGAGTATAGATGACAGGTTCAGTACTATGTCTATGTATCCCTAGAGTAGACCAAAGATATTAACTCTAAACTTAATAATCCTAAACATAACCATAATCCTTACCCAAACCCTAATCTTACCTGAGGCTAGTCCTTAGCCTATATAAATTTTATACCTCAGTGGAATCCTAACCTTACCACCATGCAGCTGGGTCCAAAGAAGATTTTTGGTCCATCCTTTGTCTAGTGAACCTTGCAAGTAAAAGTTTAGTCCAGTGGGTATCCCACTTTCATGTGGAAGCCTAATGCCTATCAAAAAGGCCCTGCAAATAGTCCTTCAATCCTGGCTCTGCCCCTGACCTGCCCAATATAAGGATCACAAAACCTCTAAGGTTTTTAGCTCTTATAGTCATGCTCTTAGCAGGATTTTGTGGGTTACGATAGGCCTAAAATTTATTTAACTTCACCAGTGATTTAGCAAACTAGTATTGTATCAGTGACAAATGTTGCCTATAAATGCAAAGAACTGTCACATAAAAAATTATGAAGAGCAATTTCTGCCTATGCAGGTATTTATTTCAAATAGGCCTATATCACCTTGATTCAGTTCTGCAAAGAATCAGTCAACTTTGTACTGCTCACTCTTTTGCAAGGAAAATTTGTGTCAAATATTGCACCATTTGTTATATAGGTACTTCTTAAAATGAAAAACTTTTCCAAAGGGCAGGGGGTACCCTCTTCCCTTAGACCTCTCCCATAGTCCATCAATTCAGAATGTTGGTTACATTGGAAACATGCTAATTCCCAAAGTACTTTGTTAATTTTGTGTTTTTTCGACCAAGCTCAGGTTTGCTGCTATATTGTTCTCACAAGACACCTCCAAGAGGAACAAGCAAAGCTACTGTAGCATTGCCTGGCATGCATGGGTGATTTTCAACAATTGGTCTAATAAAAAGTCTTAGTCATTACCCTCTTGAGGGCACATTGAGCTAGCAAGATGATAAAGCTGATACATATAAGCCTGTAAGTACATATTGGCCTATAAGTATACGAACAAGGTAGTAGGCCACTTCGAATCCCAGCCAGCCTCCCGCACTCGCGATTCACAGCAATGGCGTGCGTTGTGATTTGCGAGTGACGAAGGTTACATCTGCAAAGCGGACTTGCCTTCTTCTACTGTGCTTTCCCTTACATTATGCGTTTTGTGAGAGATACCGTATGGATGGCTACGCAGATAATAGCGAGTGCCGCGATGCCTAGGATCCAAAGAGTCCTACCTTGCTTGTACACAGAGCTGTATATATGTGTGTATAACGCTCCGAACGCCTGAGAATCAGACCGCTATCGATACCGATTTCGAAGCAAAACATTCTTCAAATTAAGTCGCTGAACCAACGATTTTGTCTTTCTTTTATGAAAATCAAATCATTGCACGGTTTCGCTCCTCGTGAATCATGTCTCGTGAAATTTCCAGTTGCAAAAACCGTCATATTGATCAATTCTTACGGCTAACGTTGATGAGTTTTCGCTATCGGCAATGTCGTAGCCCTGCAGCAATTATTCACGTGATATAAACTTCATATATGTTTATTCATCAATGTTTATTCACATAAACGTTCAATTTACGGATTTTGATTGGACTAAAAGTTGAAAGGCTACTACATATTATTCATCTTTAATTGAGGATGAATAAAATAAAGAAATAACATTAAAATTATGACGTCACAGAAACCAAGTGTCCCAAGTCTCTCGTTGAGAAGCAATACAAATAAGCAGCCGATAGAGGGCGTATTAAACCCAAGGTAAATATGGTGAGCTGTAGGTACTAGCAGTACGAGAACACTCACGAGAGACTTGGCCAAGTCTACGACAACCCAGACTTTCTAGTCTCAAAATTTGACTTATCGAAGCTTCGAGAATTCGATTGCAATGTTTTGTCCAGTTCAGTATGGTTTTGATTTTAATTATCAATCATAGAAGTCCCTTGCTTAAATATTCCAACACAAGTACATGTTTCCGATATTTTAATATTTGTAAAATTTTGAATTTTCCGAGATAGTACCCGATGTCTGGCATCTGGTTAACTTTTGCTTCATTGTGCGAAACACATGTTCAGCTAGCCCAGCCAGGTATGCAGCACGCCTAAATTTTTTCCCACGAGGTTATGGGCAAATTTGATTTTCAAAATTTTTCTAATTTGTTTCCAAATCATGGTTATGGTAGAATTTATGGTTAGGGTTACGTGGCTAAGGGTTATTTGGCCTGTTCTTTCATAATCCGGTGTCAGAATTGCAATAAAAGGGTCGGAAAGCTGTCATTTTGGATTTAGGGGTGTGGCCTATTTCCAAGAAGCTGATTGGTCCATTGGCATGATTTGCCCATAACCTCGTGGGAAAAAAATTGCGCATGCAGCACTGCATTTCAATGAAATGCAATGGGATCGAGTATGTCAGGCAGTGATAATTACAAGAGTTACTTGAACGTGCACAACGTGGCGCAAGTTGCTGAATTTGGATTTAAACACCTCGATCGCAGTGCATGTGGCGGCCAAGACACGCTTAGGCTTACTGTATATGGTTAATTAGTGAGGGTTTTACGCAAACTGATCGAAGGCTTTGCTCGTTCATAAATGCAAAATGCATTTTAAGAGTAAGGCACCTTAGAGCAAAATCCGGTTTAATTCGAAAATAGCTTAAGTCTGGACAAGAAAAGACACTCACCGATTAACTTTGTGTTTATTTTAAGATTCTGATCAATTTTTATTTAGGTATTTTATCTCAGAAGAATAACTTGATGGAATTTTCACTATTTTATCTAGTACTACATTCTGCTGTAACATCCATTCTGCAAAATCCTAGTCTGCAGTCTGCAAAATAGTACATCCTGTCAAAAAGACATTCATGAGTTTTAAACAATGACTAGCAACTTCGATCATGTTTTTCAAATCATGGATGTCTACCCAAATTTGGTGGCCAAAGTGACTACTCTTTTGAACAGTCCTGTAACTTCTCCTACCCTGGAACCGGTAGCTAACCGAAGGGCCAGCAATTTACCCTCCAAAAATTTGTCGATAGCACGTTGGACCGTTATATCAACATTGACACTCTATTTTACAAGTTATACATGCAGCATACCGTTTTTCATAGCAAAGCATACATTAACGAACTCTTTAAGTACAGTGCCATTTAACATCTAGACCGCTTTTCCACCCAGGACAGTGCTGAGTAATTCAAAATTGCAATAACTGAGGCAAAACTTCCCCGAGTAAAGTGTGAACTCTCTCTCCACGTCTCTCTCTCTCTGCTTCATTTGCGGTCACCTTGAATGTAGTTTCCGAATAATCGGTCGCGGTGGGAAAAGGTTTTAGAACTAAGAGTCTATATGAAAAGTCATGAATATAGGTGGGATAGAATAAATGAGGTAAAAAAATGAAAAATCTCCCCGTCCTCCACCCAAAGTTATACTACTGTATGATGAACGTTCTCAGTTTATTCTGTTGTTACCTGCTAAAGCTTTGGGGAATTATTGGTTTCCTATGAGGTCTTACGTTTTTTGTTTTACTTGTTTTGATTCATTTCAACAGATATTCATTTCTCCCTAAGCGACAGACGCGGAAGACGAAGGTCAGAAGACTATGGAGACTACTATTAAGAAATTGCTGGAAAAGAAGAAATTGTCAGAACATTTTTCATGTTATGAGCTTCAGGTAACAGTTCCAGAATAACAGTAAGAAATAAAGTATTTAAAAATATTCTGAATAAAATTGTTCATTGACATTGCCCCGCCTTATGACCCTGCATAGTGGGGATTTAGTGTAAAAGACGCCGGGTGACTTGGAAAGTACGAAGACGTATATGGTGAGGAGTAAAGTTTCTTTTAAAATAGCATGGGTGCGTGTTAAAAGAAACCAAAAAACTTGTCTTTAACAACAATTATTAGAAAAAAAGACAATTGGTTTAGGTAGAGGAAATAGTTTACCATGGAGGGGAAACTTTTCAATCCACAAAGCTTTTTTTTTATTAAAGAAGGAACTTAAAGTGTCATCAAACAGTTAAATTGCATTGATTGCAAGCTAAATGTCATTAAACACTCAGTCTCAGTAGTAAATAGCCTTTTCGGAAAGAGTAATTATATTAAATAGTCCTATGGGGTAAGTTTTGCCTTTTGTAGATTGTTTTGCGAGCTTTGTTACAACAGAAGCACAGACGAAGAAGAAAGACATTTACCCCTTAGACACTTTTCAAATATCTACCTTTCGTTATTATTTGTGTTTAATATATATATATATATATATATGATAAATGACGTCAAAACCTTTGAAGGACATACATGACAGAAATAGTACTGAACGACGCTTCAAAATTTGACGTTGTTCGGTGCAATATGCTTAACGAAGAGACTTTCAACTAATTTGTAATACTTGCTTAGATTGCACAGTAAGATATTTCAAGTTGTACTTTATTTCAAAGTTTCTAAAGTTTTCAGCAAGCAAACAAATCAGCCCAAAGCAAATATTTCTCTTTCACGTTACAGTAGTGAATAATTTAACAAAAATATTTTTGTGTGCAACAATCCTTGTCCTTGCGCTCTGGGCAATCGGTCACCGATAGCAAGAAAGGTATGGAGCTAATATCGAGATGGCACACTCAATAGTTCACTGTACTCTAAGAAAAATACCGTATAATCACCAGCTTAATTCAGGGCCGCTCGGAATGGGGACTGAAAACGTCCAAAATAGTAGCCTACCCTTAAAAAATGTCAAAACTCAGGAGTGAAAGGTCCAGCCATCAATCTTAGAAAGCTCTAGATGGCAGGTACTGCAATTTTAGAGCTTAACTATTAAATATGACTTCATTGTGTAGGTTTTTCACTAATTTGATTATAAATTGAAGCGACCAAACTGGTGAGCAGCTTAACCCAGTGTCTTTTTATATCCAAATTTCGATGCCGTGTATTCAACTGTCGATAACAGAAATGATTTAAGTAGCGCATATGTAAGCTAAAGAGTATCTTTTAATAAAGCTTTACTGCACTTCATATGACTACTTTGCCCATTAATTGCACATGTGATAGCCTATTGCAAGAGCCTAGGGTAAACTCTACGGGGATAGGCTCATAAATTATACACCTCAAACAGCGATGCTACCATTAGAACTGACTAGAGACTTATTTCAATAGAAAAGCACAGCTTCATGACAATCAATTATGTGAAAATTGGAACATCCGAATATCCAACAATTAACAACCCTACATCAGGTTACTAAGCAGTCGCTGCCGTGTTGGATGACCATTACGGGAGAAGTAGTTCCGATTGTAACGTTCTTAAGACATACACGAACAAATAAGGGGGGCCAGATGGGAGCAGGGGGCATGACCCCATCGGGGAAGGCTGACCCCGACGAACCTTCCCAATTTCGTCAGGAAGCCTTTATAGGTACAATAAAATATGTAATCCCCAAAAGACGTCCACCCCCTGACGATTTACTTAAATTTCCTCTCATGTACAGCAGATTTTTTGATAACCCACCCATCCCCCTCCCCCCAATTTTTTAGATTTTCTTTCCTAAAACCCCCCAAACTTTCAATTTCTTTCAAAAGAAACAAAATATTTTCGGCTCGCTTCGGGAGCTAGAAATTTGGCTTTCAATGTCTTTCCGGCGACCCATCACCCTTTTCAAGTCATTGGGCCGCCCCCTCTTGCCAAAGAGTTTAGGCCCCTGGCGGGCAAATCCTGGGGCCATGCACCCCTGGACAAAACCTGTTGAAGGACCAAACCACAATTTTGGTTCTCTCCAGTGCGCTCTGCCACTTGCTAGTTTACCACATTATAAAAATGCTTAAGTAAAAATACTGTACCCCTGGAAATCTAAATGCAAGAAACCAAGAAAACCTTTTTATCTTGCATGTATTCTAGCTATAGTAGGCAATGAACAGTTTTAGGCATTTTTGCCTTCTTGAGAATTTGAAGCACGTCGCATCTAAATAGGTTAGCCTCTCCTATGGATAAATCTTTGATTTCATATTCTGCTGCTGCAAAAAGTTCTTTGGTGGGGATTTTGCTCGGAGTGGGTGCAAAATTCATGCCTTCACTCAAGACTGAAATCTCATCTTGACTCAGTTCTCGGTTACTCATATTTGTAACCGTACGATCTCTACCAGTAATATATCATTGCTGTCTTTGTCACTAATGGACTTATAAGACACTAATGCAACCTCTTTGTGCGCTATTGGCGGGAACAGACTGATATCTACTAAATCAACATTCTTGTCACCTGTCACTGATGCAACCTGTTTGGGTGCTAATTCCCGACAGTAGTGCCCAAAGAGGTTGCATTGGTGTCTAATAAGTCCATTAGTGACAAAGACAGCAAGGATATATTACTGGTGGGGATCGAACCCCTCTTTAAAGCTTCCGGATATGCCTGAAAAGCAATATTTATATATATGAGTGAATCAACGGTGGTCAGAGCATATTAGTGGTATATGAGTGGTCAGAGCATCCGCCTTGTAGGCAAGTGCCTATGTTAGAGGAACAATGGCCTAAGGTCTTTATGCGACTATTCAATACAGCGTTGATTCACTCATTCATATAAAAGTCGCTACGTCACTCTACCTACTCAATATTACATGGGACGCGTTCCTATGACGTAGCAATGGAGAACTTAACCCATCAGTATTTAAACTTAGTTGGCCGGGCTTTGTCACATAGGCCTCAATGGCTCAGTGGTCAGAGCATCTGCCTTGTATGCGGGAGGTCGCTGGTTTCCTATGATAGAGGAACAATGGCCTCAGGTCTTCGTGCGACTATCTCAATACAGCGTTGATTCACTCATTCATATAAAAGTCGCTATGTCACTCTACCTACTATATATATATATATATATATATACATACAAATATACATACATATATATATTTATGTATAAATATATATATATATATAGGTCGAAGGTGAAATAGTAGTACATTAGTACATTCGATCTGAGTTGAAACCAATCCTAAGATAGGGCTTAGCCCTTATCCAAGAAGGAGAGGTCGAAAGAAAATTACTGAGAGAAAATTTGAACCGCACCGAGGGTTTCAACCCTCCATCAACTGCTTTCCGTGCAGCGTTAGTAACCACTGAGCTAACACGGCTCGTGATTTCCAGACGAGACAACAGGCTACAAATAACCCGCGCGACTGAATCTTCTCTCCTTGTTACCATGGTAGTCCCGATATATATAGATATATATATATATATATATATAACCGAGAATTGAGTCAAGATGAGATTTCCATCTGGTGTAAAGGCATGAATTTTTCGCCTACTCAATCCCCACCAAAGAACTTATCGCAGCAACAGAACATGGTATCAACGATTTATTCATAGGAGAGGCTAACCCAATTATATGCGACGTGCTTCGAATAATCAAGAAGGCAAAAATGCCTAAATCCAACATATCACACAAAGAACAAGTAGCACTCTCTGAGCTCAAAAGTGACGATTCCATTATCATCCTGGGAGCAGATAAAGGTCGTTCCACTGTCGTAATGAACAAAGAACAGTACATTGAGAAAATAAATAATCTCATAATGGATGACAAGACCTACCGTCCACTTAACAGAGACCCTACCACATCCTTTGAAAATAAGATCGGGAAGGCTATAAAACAGCTCACGGAACGGAACAAATTAAATAAAAATTCAAGCTACGCAACCCACACCCAAGAACTCGTTGTCGCCCAGAATCTATGGCCCACCGGAAGTGTACAAAGAAGGTATACCACTCAGACCCATTGTGAGCTCCATCAACTCTCCTTCTTACAACTTAGCCAATCATCTTGCAGACATAGTGACTCCCATATCAGGCAAGGGGGTGTCATACATTAAAACCTCCCGACACTTTGTTGAAAGGGCTAAGAAGATATCAATAGAAACAAGTGATATCCTTGTCAGTTTTGATGTTGTTTCACTCTTCACCAATGTTCCTATTAATGACGCTTGCAAGGTGATAGATTACAGGCTGACCCAACTCTCCATCAAAGAACACAAATGACATGGGAAGAAATTGTTCATCTCACGAAACTCTGCCTCAATTGCACGTATTTAAATGGCATGGCCTGTTTTATGAAGAATGTGAAGGTCAGGAAATGGGTTCCACCTTATCTCCTATCACGGCTAATAGCTTTATGAACCATTTGGAGACTATAGCCCTAGCCACTCATAATTTGAAGCCCACGGTATGGTTCAGATACGTTGATGATACCTTTGTGGTATGGCGACATGGTCGTGAAGAACTAGACAAATTTCTAAATCACTTGAACAATCAACACACTGCTATTCAATTCACCATGGAATTGGAAAACCATGGCGTTATTCCTTTTCTGGATGTCAAGGTACAAAAAACTGATAGCAAGCTATTTTTTCAGTGTACAGGAAACCTACACACACTGATCAGTATCTTCACTTCTCCTCCAATCACCACGTCTCTGCCAAAAATATTGTGGTAAATATACTGGTACATAGAGCTTTAACACTTTGTGATGAGGATAAAGCATCCAATGAACTTGATCACATTACTAAAGCCTTACATAAAAATGGTTACCCCACCCACTATGTGCACAGAGCTGCGAGGAAACAAACCAAACAAATAACAAGAAAGAAGGCAAGTGAAGAGTATAACAAAGGCCTCAACTTCATGCCCTAGTGTCCGAGAGGTTGACCAGAATCTTGAATCGCGCAGGGAGTTAAAACCTTCTATTCCCGATCTCAAAAGCTACGGGATATCCTCAGCCAGCCCAAAGACCCCTTGCCCAAAATCCACACTGCTTGTGTTTACCCAATCCCATGTAGCGGCGGACAACAGTACCAACACATTGGTCAAACAAAACGCCCACTCAAAGTGAGGGTAGCTGAGCATAACAGAGCTACAGAACAAGGTAAGGTAGAAGGTTCTGTTTTGCCTGGGCATGGTCACGGCAATAACACACACCTCTATGGACAGATGCCAAAACCATTGTTAAAGTTCAACATTTAGGGATGCGGCTAAGTAGAGAGGCTCTAGAGATTAGGGTCAATGAAACATCCAAAAAACAGGATGGATGGGAAAGATGTCAGCCACATGTGGAACTGTTTTTTGCATCCAATCATGGTCCTTCCTTGCTTGCCTCATCCATTGAGAACACGAATAAATCGGCCAATCAGAGCACGGAATCCTCAATTCAACTGTCCAATCAGAACACAGACAAATCAGCCAATCAGAACACCAAATCTACCAATCAGGGTTGCAGTATAACTATATAACTTCACTGCACTTGCTTCTTTGCATCAGTCCTGAAGAAGTCAGAGCCACTCCTGTCGAAAGCTTGACTAATTCAAGACCTTCGACGGCGTTCTCGTTGAAATCATCTCACTAGTATCAAAGTATATTTGTATCGTTTAAACATTTATTCGGGCAACATATTAAACACATATAAGCCAAATCGTCCCAGTCATTTAAACATATGCAGAGCCAAAAGTGAAATGTATAGACATTTTAACGTTCAAATGCTAAAACTAAGATTTAACTCCCAATTTCAGTTTTGTGTATTTCGTTTATTTTATAACCTTTTCACTATTTTTTTTTTTATAAAATGTTCATCTGTAATGTTCTAGATGATTTGGGAAGCCCCAGTAACAGAACTGAAGAGACGTCTGAATCTGGCATCAGCTGAAGATGTTGAATATTTACAGTCTCTCTGCTGTGACCTGTTCCTGTTTTACGACAACTACAAAGATGCCTCAGCGATGGAAGAGCTGTTAAAAAAAGAAACAAACTGGGGAAAAAAGCTGGCATTTACTAAGAAACCACGTAGTGTCTCCCTAGTGTAACATTTAATTGTGCCTATAGACGATACTACTAGTGAGAGGCAGACTACGATGTAGAAATTATTCTGGTATACTTGAATTTTGCTTGAATTACTTTTGTGATTTTAAAAAACCTTTCGTGTCGTAATATCAAGGATTAAGCCTAGGTATCATGTAAAATCTGGTGATATTCGATTAATAGGGAAGAAATTGCGAATAGGTCTGGACTAAAATTGAATAGCATACTATAAATTTAGGACAAATAGAAACAGGGAGGCACACAACACAAGATTCTAAATGCTTACTAAAGTAAAGACAAGAGAGTTGCGTTTTCGTACTTACAAACTAAGACCCTCATAGGACTAAATACGGGTAATATAATAACTGTAATACAGCTCCTCCTAGGAAAAGATTTGCAAAAGTGGGTTCTCGTGGATATTTTTTGTAATGTTTTGTTGTACGTACTGCAGCGTTCACTTTACTGACCAAGTTTTTAACACCTACAGTGAACCTGAGTCCACACCGAATGGGCTTTCCTTTAAAGCTAAGAACAATAATGTAAATTTATTTCAGTTGGACTTGTTTTGGTGGTATTTTGAAATATGGAAACGGTCCAAGGCACTGTGATAATTGGTGCCTTCAGCACAACTAGTTAAGTACACACAAAGATGAACTAGGTATCTTCACTAACATATGTGTAATATTACTAATGCATGTAACTGCAAATAATCCAAATACGTGCATGTTTAGAAATTTTGCATCAAAACAATAAACATGAAACCGAAGGCTAAATGGTTCGGTGTAAAATACCTATTCGTTTACTTGTTTACATTTACCAAACTCAACGTGGTATGCAGATATCACAAATGAGTAAGATAACAAATTTCACCTCTTTGAAAATAACGGTGGCCCACTAGGGACCTGGCCAATATATAATTTATCCATTTCAAATTCGTTTAAACGAATTAACAATTCGTTCAAACTTTCAACCCCTCTTTAAAGCTTCCGGATACGCTGAAAAGCAATATATATATATATATATATATTATATATATATATATATATATATATACATATACATACATATACATATATATACATACATATACATATATATACATATATATACATATATATACATATATATACATATATATACATATATATACATATATATACATATATATACATATATATACATATATATACATATATATAGGGTGGTCTCTCTCTCTCTCTCTATATATATATATGTGGTAGGGTCTCTGTTAAGTGGACGGTAGGTCTTGTTATCCATTATGAGATTATTTATTTTCTCAATGTACTGTTCTTTGTTCATTACGACAGTTGAACGACCTTTATCTGATCGCAGGATGATAATGGAATCGTCACTTTTGAGCTCAGAGAGTGCTACTTGTTCTTTGTGTGATATGTTGGATTTAGGCATTTTTGCCTTCTTGATTATTCGAAGCACGTCGCATTAATTGGGTTAGCCTCTCCTATGAATAAATCGTTGATTCCATGTTCTGCTGCTGCGATAAGTTCTTTGGTGGGGATTGAGTAGGTTCAAAATTCATGCCTTTACTCAAGATGGAAATCTCATCTTGACTCAATTCTCGGTTACTCATATTTATAACCGTACGATCTCCACCAGTAATATACCTTGCTGTCTTTGTCACTAATGGACTTATATGACACTAATGCAACCTCTTTGTGCGCTATTGGCGGGAACAGACTGATATCTAAATCAACATTCTTGTCACCTGTCACTGATGCAACCTGTTTGGGTGCTATCAGCCGGTGCAAGGCATTACATTTGTCAGTCACCAATGCAACCTCTCTGGGCGCTATTTCGCCTCGACAATAGTGCCCAAAGAGGTTGCATTAGTGTCTGATAAGTCCATTAGTGACAAAGACAGCAAGGATATATTACTGGTGGAGATCGAACCCCTCTTTTAAGGTTCCGGATATGCCTGAAAAGCAATATATATATATATATATATATATATATATATATATATATATATATATATATATATATATATATATATATATATATATATATATATATATATATATATATATGAGTGAATCAACGGTGGTCAGAGCATATGAGTGGTATATGAGTGGTCAGAGCATCCGCCTTGTATGCGGGAGGTCGCTGGTTCGAATCCTGCTTGAGGCTAAGTTTCCCATTCACATATAAATATCCTCTTTCAGTATAAGGCAAGTGCCTATGTTAGAGGAACAATGGCCTCAGGTCTTTGTGCGACTATTCAATACAGCGTTGATTCACTCATTCATATAAAAGTCGCTACGTCACTCTACCTACTATATATATATATATATATATATGTATATATTTATAACAAATAATAAAACACATTCCAAAGATGACATCTACAGTGAACCACTCGTTCTTCACGTGAAGAACGAGTGGCCATAAGAGATCTCAAATCCAACAGTAACATCGTTATAAGACAAGCTGACAAAGGGGGTGCGGTCACCATATTAAACACTGTGGACTACATCAAGGAGGCAGAATCTCAACTTAACAATTCTAGTTTTTATAAGAAGCTCACTTGTAATCCATGTGCACAGTACAAGAAAGAGCTTAAATCCATGATCAATACCTTTTCTTCTGAATTAGCTGACGAGGTAAATATGTACATTCCTTCTTCACCCAGTCCTGGTATCTTTTACACTATTCCTAAGTTACATAAGGTTTCAAAACTAGTTAAAACTAAATTATCTTTCGTTAGTAGAAACGATCCGCTAGATACGGACAAACTTAGCCCTCGTAAGATTTTTGACTTGGCAAAATCATTGGATATTCTCCCACCCGGTAGACCTATTGTATCATGTATAGCAGGGTTGTGCAACCTGCGGCCCGCGGGCCAAATGCGGCCCGCGACTTCCTCCTGTGCGGCCCGCGAACCAATTTTGATTTGCCTAATTTTTGGCCCTTGTACGTCTTATAATTTAACCAGAGGTAAGTACAGGATATTATGAAAACAAAGTAACGATCACTTCCTTTGTAAGGTGGATATTCTCGACCATTTCATTATTTGATAAATTAAAAAATTCACATATTTGTGGACAAAATAGAGATGCAATACACGGGACAAGTTTCGCCAACAATTAGTAGACCCATACTACAATATTATTCGAGTGCATGTGGGTCTGCCTAGATGGGCACAATGGTCACTAAAGGAGGAGAGGTGGGGTAAGGGGTGGGGAAGGGGTGAGGAAGGGGTGAGGGTGAAACGCCACCCTCTATACACATCTCTGTTCCACTGCGGCCCCCAGATGGTCACAGCAACATGATTTGGCCCGGTGTTCGAAAAGGTTGCACACCCCTGATGTATAGGCACACTCACTGAACATTTAAGCGGCTTCGTAGACAGCATTCTTAACCCTCTGTTGCCTTCCCTTCCTAGTTATATCCAAGATACCACTCATTTCCTAAGGATTCTCAATGACATTAGGTCTCCCCCACCCAATTCGGTCCTGGTTACTATGGATGTAAGCGCCCTGTATACCAACATACCGCATGACGATGGTATTGCAGCATGCAAAAAAATTCTTGCTGCTAACGACTTCTCACGACCGTTCATTAGCGACTTTGAATTTATGCCCAACATGAAATGTGTCATCAGCAAGCAAAATAGCAGGATCCTCGGGCCAAAAAAAAAAACCGCCAGCGCCAACAAGGAGCCCACGTGCAATTGTCGTAAGAAAAGCTGATGTTCTCTATCAGGTGCATGTCTCCAATCCAATATTGTGTATGCAGCTGACGTCACTAGCAACCACTCAACCAAAACGTACATCGGCCTCACCAGCAACCAGTTCAAGACCCGCTTTAATAACCACAAGAAATCGTTTAGCCATCCAAATTACGAGAGAGAATCCGAATTGTCTAAATACGTATGGACGCTCAAACGAAATAACACCAATTTTGACATCAAATGGAGAGTGATAAAGAAAGCACCCACTACTAAATCCCCCAGTGGCAGCTGTAATCTGTGTCTGGAAGAGAAGGTCGCTATTATCTGCACCAACAGAACGAATCTACTTAATAGCCGATCCGAATTAGTGTCTAAATGTAGGCACAACGCCTTGCAGCCCTGTCCACCTGACCGTGACGGTATTACCTAAGTCTGAATGTAAAAAAGTGTCGAAGCGTCATACTTGAAAATCGCTTTCAGCGTGAAACACGTGTAGTAGACTGTTAATGTAACATATTAGTAATACAAATATATAATTTGCTCTTAGTATTTCTAATTGAGCACTATTTTCCCACGAGTCTATAGCATTGCAAATCTATATATATATATATATATATATATATATATATATATATATATATATATATATATATATATATTATATATATATATATATATATATATATATATATATATATATATATATACATATATATATATATATATATGCGTTGATGAGAGACTTGTTGCCGACAATGACGAAGTGAGACTTAAGATGTTCAGCCAACATCATACATGACATGACATAACGGCAGTGTTTAAGCTCCTATCCCGGGGGGTGGAATCCATCAAGCACTTTTTTCATGGCCCTGTAATGACCTAGAAATTGAAGAAGAAACCGTTGCCCACTTGGTATCTACATAGTATTACATTTTGACCCTAAAAGAACCAAATCTTGCAAAAAATCAAGACAAAATTGAACTTTATTTGCTGGGCTCTACTGAGGTGCAGCGCCATGCACACTCTTCGTCATCGACTTTCGCTCTCGGCCACCCTAGATCAAAGTTACGCCATTAAATGAAGGTTAATAAACTATACGTTTAAATACTATACTTTCTTTGTTCGATTACTACTTAAATGAGGTCTTGGCTTGAAGAATTGTTCAAGTTGTATGGATTTGTTTTTATTTTGGCAATTTTTTGCATATCTGAAAAAAATATACTCAATCTAAAAGTTTTAAGAAAATTCTTCAATGACATTACCTGAAATTAGATTTATCGAGACGATAAACGACGAATGTTTGAGATTTTACATTTTTGTTTGCGACGGCAATGATAAGTTAACAAGTTTAAGGAAAGAGGCTCTTCTTTTCATTGTCGTTTTGACAGTAAGAGTCACTAATCCTGGTTGATCCTGGTAATGTGATAAACTTTGTGAGGAGAAAAGCAAGATTACCATCGGAAACGAACATTGCTTCAAAGATTATATAAAATGTTGGTTCTCCTTCCTAGCACTTCCATAGAGGCAACCTAAAAAACGTATATTTTTCTATTTTTAGGCTATGTGGTGTTACAAACTAGATCATTTTAAAACATGTTACACTGGTGAAATGTTCCTAAATACATCTCATCTGTTTCAAAGCTTAGCGGGGTCCAGATATGTCTGCATTGGACAAAGAAAAATGTTTGATGACTAAACCAGAATTTGTTATCATAGGTCCGATAGAAAGTTTATGTAATTTACTCCAACTCCCTTTTTGATCTGCTATGATGACTTAAAGGGCAGTCTTACAACTTGCTACTGTTATCCCCCCCCCCCCCCCGATCTGCTCTGCTGAGTAACAGGAATGCCAGATGCCAGAAAATCAAGTCAACAGGTCTAAGGTCTGTCAGATAAGCTTGATGGGTATCCTAAATTGCAGCACTTGGTAACACTGGTACTTTAAGTAAGATACTTAGCACTTATATCGATTCTTAAATGTCAGTAAATGGCGTTAAACAGTGTTTAATTTCAAAACATTTCCAAGACCAACGTGAATCGACCATCTTACTGATTATATAAATCTGCTGGATTTCCTTTTCCGAAATTACAGTGGTAACTTTGAATAGCACCGGTGATGAACAGAAGTCATACTTGCTTATATCTCTTATCTTGACTACCGATGCACAGAAGAAGTCGTAACTTACAGTGTTTCATTTCCAAAAAATATTCCAGACCCCACCCCCACCCCCACCACCACCGCCATTTGACCACGGTACCGGTTACTGCAGTGGTAACTTCTCATAGCACCTGCGTTGCACAAAAATGATGTTTGCTTTTGTATCTATCTTGACTGCCAGATGCCAAAAAAACTATTATACAGAGTCTAATTTCAGAATTTCCCCAACCTCCTCCTCTATTATTTTTAACCTTCCTACATTTGACGTTTGTAGGTCTCCCCCTTACCCTACAGACTATGTAAAATGCTGGATCCGTCCCTGGATATGCTACTTGTATTAGAAACAGCTTTTGATAAAACGCATTAGATTTTGGATTACGAAAATATTTTTTCGTCACACTGTGTGCACTCTCAACAGTTCTAATGGATGTTTGTCCCATAATTAGTTTATGTAGAACAGCTTGAATGATATTATTGTACTATAGTCCCATGTGACCCCTACCGTTATCCATCCTGCCATTTACAACCCCCTGCACCATTCGACAGTTTGTTTGTCTGAGTTTGGCTACGTTACTCGAGTACTTTACTTTTCCGGCCCTTGAAACAAGTCCTGGATCCGTCATTGCCTTCACCGTAAAGGCATCGCTTAAAGAAGTCAAACATGACTCCATATTGAATGGATTTTACAGGGAGAAATTATTCCTTCTTGAATTGCAACTTGTCAACAAAGGCTTATTAAGAGAGTGGAGTCACAGTGGATAAAGTAGTTGGTGGAATATTATCCTTTAATTATTGTTTTATGCACAAAATTACAGCATCGCTCTCATCATGGAATTTCGATTTAGCTTCACTTTGAAAAACAAATATTGTAGAATGTTTTTCATTGCCAAAAATGAAGGAGTCAGGAACCCTCTAGACTTTCCTGGATCTGTCCCTTTTTCAAACGCATGATGAAAAGGCTTTACGCAAAAACCCGTGAAATGCTGGCTCACTCTAATATTTGTTGAAAAATTTCAAGTACCGAATAAATTATTAATCAAAGAAAAATAGGGGAGTTTGCCACCGACCACTTACCAAGTAGTAGCTAATTCATACGGCTATGCCTGATATAACATTCGACAAATCTACCAGGATAAACGTTAATATGGTTGTCGTACTGTGCGATAACAACGAATACCATCCTTTATGTATGTACATTTAAAGCCACCATTAAAGACCGATTTGACGGTAACCACCCGATTCACATAGTATCATAGAATAATATAGTGACATAATACTAAAAAAAAATAACAATACAATTGTACTGTGATATAATTTCATATTTTGTAGTACAGTTTAAAGACAAAATTATCGTTGATGTTCTTTTTATTACCAAGAGGAGTTAATTGTAACGGTAGCTCGTTATTGCCATTTGGATTTAAGAAGTGATTTCAGACTGTGCAATTTCCCACAATTTGAAAGGCAGTACTGGAATAAGTGTATTTAAACCAATCATTGACGCTATTTGGACAAATGTGGGAGAAAAGGTGTGAAGTAGTGGAGGTGACAATAACCTGACAGGATATTAGACAAGCATGTGGGCCAGAAAATGCAACAATTGCTACTGCTGTAGCGCATCTCATGATGAGCCTCCCAATTGGACACTGTCCATTCATAAAGGGTCCCTTCGCATCGACACTGCCATTCCTTTTCAGCTCCTCTCGTTTCCTCAAACATTACTCAGCCACGACAGACAAAAAGCCACGTGACGAAGAAGTTATGAGAGAGAAATCATAAGATGCGACCAGCAAAAACGTGCATAGTCCCGGGCGGCGACCTCTGAAGACACTACACTCGTGGATGGGAGTCTAGATTAATCCTCCCAGAGCTTTTCAAGTAGATGTTATCATTCGCGGTCACTTTAGCCCTCCAAGGATAAATAATGAAATTTAAATGGAATCATTCAGTTGGCGATAATCACAACTTTGGCGTTGTCCTACAGTTTTCATTGCGATTTTGCAAACAATGCCATATGAGTGCTCTACCCGCTAGCAAGTGAGGGTCAGAGGACCATCTTAGGATCCCTGACTGGCTCAACGGATAAGCCGTTGTAGGTGGTGGGCAAAGGGAGAAACTATTGACAAGCGTTAGAAGACTCCCTTAAATGCAGGATAACACAATCAATTGCAACATAATTCTGTTACTACGACTCCACGTAAAAGGTTCCTTGAGCGAAAGCATGGAGAAAATTTGGCATCCCACAGTGCTCTTCATGAAGACTGCTCCCTTTATCCATCAGGTCACTGATAAATGAGCGCACTTGAGCGGCTAGGCTACAAAATTAAAATTTTTACCAATGCACAATTTCATCAATTGCTGTATGGGTGTGCGTGTGTTTCGGGGTGACGTTGTCACACTAAGAACTCCTTAGGTTTGTTTGCGTCAGGCATCAAATAAAAATGAGGGCGTTTGTAGAAGTAGTCTGCTGTTTTCCATATAGACTCCCCCCAATTGGAATAAAATGTAGTTAATCCTCGATAGCTTATCGTAGAAATGCTTTCCTTTTGTTATGCGAGGAGTGTTCTAGAGGGATTCGGGTGTGTCAACCTGAGTTGTTGGGTTCAAAAAGGAGAAATTAGAGATAGTTTGGGGAGAACGCTCTAGCTCCCGAGAGAAGTAAAACACACTTTGGGAAGTAAAAGTGTACATTCTGTAGTGAAGAATTTTACTTCGAGAAGCGGGTAGAAAAGGTTCAGGCAGACAGTGGTCTACATATCAGTTCTGCAAAGGTTGTAGAACTTTGACGGTACTGGTGTTCGTCATTAATTTGGGTGTAGAGGCCTGTAGCCAAGGGTGTGTCGGAAGGTTCCGGCCGGCGTTGGGACCTTATCACTGATCGTATTCGTGAGACGGAGTCGTTACCGACTTTCGCTGGAGTCTACCTCGCTGAGAAAGCAACTTGCTACTCTGCACCGTTTGCCACCAGTCCCTGTAGTCTGAAGTACCGCAAGGAGATACGGTCGACAGAAAATGTATCGAGACGCGTGTGCCTATAAAATCATACCTAGAGCCTGGACGCAAGTAGAAAATTGAAAACTACAGACACTCATATTGAATATATATTTCGAACTGAAATGAAATGATGAAGAAGGTCGTTAACTGACGTTGGGATATTTTGTCAGAACGTAACTTCAAAGGGTGTTAAGGAATCCCCTCTGCTGTATAATAAGGACGTACTTCTAAGAGAAACCACTGTTTCCTCAAGACAGAGGATTGGAAATGTTATCAGGGAGTTAAGTAACTCCATGATGTAATGTAGTAAAAGGAACCAGGGGAAAACGATTAAGCAAACCGAGTTGGAAGATGGATGATTGGTTTAGGGGGTTGAAATTTCATGGGCGTAAATCCCGGGGGATGGGGGATATATCCCCCCCAACATTTGACTAGGGGGGGATGGCCCAAGTAATCATCCCCTCCCCCCAATGTTTCAGTCTATACATACGTGTATGATGGAAAGTATATTTTATTCTTCATTTTCGTAAGAATTTTTTTCAATCTCGCTTCACTTTCTATCACAAATGTTTCTCAAACTATCAGAATTTTAGCAATCTATCAAAATTTTCGCGCGCTCCGCGAGCTTCCAACCTTACGTCAGTGTCACTCACATTATCAAGATCTTTCGATAGCAACTTTCGGAGAAGTACAACCGCTAAAAGTTGAAAGTTTACGAATTAATAGGTAAAAGAATGGCTTATTGCAGTGACATGTAGGTTTGTTTGGCAATTGAAAGTGTCTCGATGTAGAGTCTGAATGCAGGCTTTGTAATCAGGTAATGAAAATATTATTCGTCACTGTTTACACTCCATGTAATGACCATTATTAAGGTAATAATACACGAAACTGTTCTGATCACAACACTTTCACAAGAACAGAGATACATCTCCAAACATCTGTGGGGACCTCGCATCAATATGGGATCTTTCAGTCTAATATGCAGCATGATGTAGAAGGTTGAAAGTAAGTATCTGCCGTTATACATTTTTCAAAAATTTTTACCAGAGCTTTGCCATTATCGGTATAGATGGTGATTGTTAATACACTTATGACGAGAACAGCACTCTGTAACGCTCTTATTAGTCCTTCACCCCTTTTGCTATATGTACCAGGGAGGTCTAATATCAACTCCCTGCACCTATACTCTCCCTCCCTCTCATTTTCCATTGCTGGCAGCTGTTCTTCGGGATTTTAGTTCAAAACTAGTAAAAATACGATAGTTGTAAAGTGTTTGGCGTCGTACTCTATATTATCATTTGGATGTCAGGTAGTATACGCATTATGTCATTGCCCCCGCACCAATTAATATGATTAATGCAGAGCTTCCAGGAGGCCCTATTCAGGTATCTGCTAGCCTTAGATGCCCTTTCATAATGCACAATGAAGGAAAGGACATATTTCGTAATAACTCAAGAATGTTTCTGTGGACTCCACGCACATATTTTTGTGTAAAAACTTTCCAGAAATAGAAGGCAGTAAAATAGTCAGAAGGGAAGGGGTTTCAGGAGATTTGTTGACAACGTATCTGTCTCTTAATAGACAACAAATTCTCTTCTTTTACCTTATCAAAAATTAGCATTCACTAAATTATGGACATTTTCCGGCCATATATGATCAGTTTCAAAAACATCTCACAGATAGCACCATTTTGCATCGAAAAGACCTTAAATTAATTGAAAAAAATCTTAAAGGGGAGGGGAAACCTCTTCCCCAGGACGACATCTTTATGTCGTGACAAACGAAAGATCAAAACTGCTGCATACAAATGCAGGAACGCATGAGGTGAAATTTACGCAGACTTGGACGAACTGAGGTATTATAACGACATCATCTATGGTGCCCCCAATCACAAAAAACGTGGCGACGCCACTGATCTCAAGCCAACTTGCAGGTCTTGTAATGATCTCCGAATTCAAAAACCAGTTGTCTGGGATGACCCTATATGTTGATCCCTGCCTTTTTAAGGATAACAGGACATTGTTGCTCTTGTACAATTTCAATCAAGTGCAGCTTATCAACGAGTTTTGTGCTCAAAATAGCATTTCCTTAATGTACAAATATACCAACAGCCTACCAACATTACCGCTAAACTTAACCGCTTAAAACAGTCTTCCTGGCACTTCTGAGACATTAAAACCCAGGAACTTCCGGGGGCTACAACCCCTGGACCCTAGCCGGTGCTTTGCCCCTGGACCCCACCAGGGGCCCTAAGGCGGGCCCCTGGACCCCACCCGTCATGGGCTCCCGCTTCGCGCTCGCCGTGCACGCTTTGCGTGCACATTTTCCACATTTGCGATAGTTCAACCCATCCCCCCCACAAAGTTGAAAAGAAATCTACGCCCCTGGGTTAAATTGAATATGAAATTACTTAGCCACGCCCGTGCCATGATCTAAGTTTTCGGTTATAATTTAAGCCTTAAGTTTTTTTGGACTATATATTTTGGGGAACTTTGTGTAGTGTTGTAGTTTGTATAATTTTGGGTTTGTTTCTTGTCATTATGTATTTTTGTATGGTTAGTGAATCTAATTCGCTAGCAAGTAGCAGTCAATAAAAAAAGAGAAAAGAAACCTGGAAGGAGTCTGTAGTTACTTGTGGTGTATACTTTCTACCCTAGCATACAGCGCCAAATATTGTTTCCAGCTAAAGGTGACAGACGTTAAGCTTGAAAACACGATATCGCAAGGTAGGAATGACAGCTTCTTGGCTAAGGAGTCGGACTTGTGATCCAAAGCTTGCTTGTTCGAGCCTTGGGCCTGTTTCATTGAGTTATTTCCTTGCGTTAGATGCTTTATTTCAATTGCTTTTACCCACCAATGGGCATGTGTGAAATAACCTGTGGTCGCACGCGGTATATAACCTGCTGTATGGACTGGCTATCGTTTAGTAGGGGGTATATGTGTTAATGGCTTTGAGACCTATATTGTTCGAGGTGAAAGGCTGTATAAAACCCAATGATATCATCATCATCATCATCATCATCATCATCAGCAGCAGCAGCAGCAGCAGCAGCAGCAGCAGCATTATAGTCATCGTCATCGTCATCGTCGTCGTCATTGTCACCGCCAAAGCCACCGCCAACGCCACAGTCACCGTCATCGTCATTATCATTACTATATAAATTGGCCATATAGGCCTAGAAGGCTATTGTTTTGCAGTTGGTCAAAGGTCATATGGGTCATTCCAACATTTCACAGTCGGAAGTTAGCACCCAACTATAGACTACAAAATTCTTGCTATGTATTATTTTATCTTTGAAATGGTACAAAGTGTCAGCCCTAATCTTACGTTGGTTACGAAACGACAATTCAGTCGCACCGCTCAGTGTCTATTTAGTTAACGAGGTTTTTACAGTTTCACCTCTGGTGAGTGGTGACTTAGATGACATTTTACCTCCAAAAAACTCATATGGTTCTCTCTCTCACTTAAAAAGGTAAATCTACATACTAAGTATGTAAAGTATCTATCACCCCTGTCTTGAAATATCGTATAATTTCAAGGTTTCTGCTTTAGTCCTATGGTGACCTCAAATCACCTCTGAACTTCACTTAAATCTATATACGGAGTATTAAAAGTGTCCATCATTGTTATCTTGGGATGTCGTGTTAACAAGTAGTTTTAAGAATTCCGTATTTTCCCCTGTGGTGACCTCAGGTAACTTTTGAACTCTTTCAAAAACAATAGGGTTCATTTCTGACTGTAACGCATCCACATGCCAAGTATGAAAAATATCCCTACTTCCTACCTAGGGATATCTTGTTTACAAGGTTTTCGGTTTTTAACCTCTGGCGACCTTAAATGACCTCTATCCTCCACTGAAACAATAGGGGTCTTTCTCTTTATATGAAAAATCTGTACAACTCGACTTCCCCTCGTTGAATACAACATTCAATCTTTCAATTCATGAAATAATTCATACTATTGCATGAATGAAAAACATTCATTATTTGTATAACCCCATGTGGTACTTGAAGTCGTGCAGCAGAGAACAAAGTGGACTGCTTATGTTGTGACAACTGTAATCTTTGGCATCATAAATCATGGGTCAGCATGTCCGTTGACTCATTTGCTAATTATTGCTCAAACAAAAGTTTAGTTTGGATTTGTCCAGGCTGCAACCTTCCTTCTTACTTGGCCCATGGTTTGAATTCTAGCCTGTTTGCTTCTAGTAATAGCTTTAATGCTTTTTTCCTTGGACCATGCAGTAATACTAGTGATGCTAGTCATATCTCATTCCACCCAGTTCCAAATGCTACTTCAACACCTAATTGTAAGCTTAAGTTGCTAAAATCTCTGGCTAAAAAGCTCGTTGTCATGACTGTAAATTGTGACAGCCTCAGAAGCACTGACAAGCATGCTGAGCTAGACTGCCTAATTGACCTCCACAACCCGAATACTGTGTTAGGTCGGAATCTAAATTGGGGCCTGAATACTATTGTACTAGTGAAGTCTTTCCTAAAGGCTGTAAATCCCTTCGAAAAGACGGGAAGGCAGGTGGTGGAGGCGTTTTCATTTTAGTGAAGGAGGACATAGAACATGTTGAATCCGCTAAATTCCCTGATGTCGATGACTCTTGTGAAAGCGTCTGGGTTCAACTTAAACTCCATAACGGTAGACTTATCAATATTGGGTCCTTTTATAGGCCACCCAGTGCCCCCTTAATTCCCTGAAGGAAATTCAACAAAACCGATTGCTAATGTTTTCAGCAAATATAAGCAGTCTCAGTGTATCATTGGAGGCGACTTCAATATCCCTGGGTTTGACTGACAGAATGTGGTTGTGCTCAATAGTACTGATAAGGGCAAATGTGAACTATTTGTGAACACCATGAGTGAATTTGGCCTTAGCCAACACACGAAGGAGATCACCCTTCCTTCGTTTAGAAATATTCTAGATTTGTTACTCACTAATATGCCAGGGTCAGTTTCACGTGTGTACTGTTCTCCCGGAATGTCTAAACAACGTCGTTATTGGCATATTTAACACTGCTTTGCAATATGTTCGTAAGCCGCAAAGAACTATTTTCTTGTACTGACTAGAAGGATATCAGCATCGCTGTTAAGCAATTACTAATTTGCCATACATCCGGACAATTTTACTGTTGAAGACAACAGTGTACAGGTGTATTTATTCAGTCTGAAGGTATATTAAATTAGTTGGTCCCTCAAAAACTAGTAAAAGCAGATTTCATTTACCTTGGATCACTACAGACGTCAAAACCCTCATGAACAGAAGGGATAAACTCTATGTCCCGGCAGTTAGATCCAAATTTCCATACGACTGGCTGCCAGAACAACTGCTAAACAAGCTATTAGAAACAGCCATAGAACTTACGTCTCTGAGATTGTTGGTGAGGAATTAAAAGACAATCCAAAGGTTTTCTGGTCTTACATCAAGGCTCTCCGTAAGGAACATGTTGGTATTTTCACTCTTAGTACCAATTCTGGCATTCCAGCAACTTCAGACCTTGCAGAAACTAATGCTTTGAATGACCAGTTCAGTTCCGTCTTCACCCATGAGTATACTACTAACTTACATCCATGTACTAAGAGTATCCCCGATACGCCCGATATCAGCTCAGTGTTGAGGGTATAATTAAGCAGTTCAAAAGTATTAATCCCAACATGCCTGCTAGGTTACTCAAAGAATGTGCTGTTGAATGTAATGATATGTTCCATCATTTATTTACTTAGTCCTACAGGTGTGAAACCCCTGCCAACGTCCTGGAAACGTGCACTTATATGCCCAGTATTCAAAAAGGGCGATAAGTCTGTGCCTGTTAACTATAGGCCAGTCTCGTTGACTGCTATTCCTTGTAAAAGTATGGAACATTACGTTGTTTCTAGGATGTGGGAACATTTGAATTACCACCATATCATAACCACTAAGGAGCATGGTTTTAGAAATGGCATGTCTTGTGAAACTCTGTTGATTGAAGCTATGAATGATTGGACCAGCACATTAAACAAAGGAAAGGGCCAGATTGATGTTATTCTTCTCGATTTTAGTAAGGCATTCGATGTTGTCCCACACCAACGCCTCCTCCTTAAACTACGCAGTTATGGGATATCTGGGAACACTAATGTTTGGAATTCTTACAGGCAGGTCTCAAGAAGATGTTGTTAATGGGACTCATTCTACCCGTAGGCCAGGTCAGGAGTGCCCCAAGGTACCGTTCTGGGCCCACTCTTGTTCCTTATCTATATAAATGATATTGAAAAAATCTCTCTAGCTCTATTCGTCCCTTTGTTGACGAAAGTGCACTTTACAGGCCTATTAAATCCTTGGAGGATACAGTTTTACTTCAGGAAGACCTATTTAAATTACAAAATTGGGCTATCACTTGGCAAATGGCATCCAATGTTTCCAAGTGTAAACTACTGCGTATTACTTACCGTTAATCTTGTAGATGTAATTTTATCTACAGAATGTATCACCAAATGCTTCTTCCTCTGCTCCAATTTCTCTTGATTTGCTTTCGCTTGCACAAATAACAGTCTCCCTATGTCTGCCTCTGAATTTTGTGATTTGGAAGAAGTCACTTCTGACAGGCATCTTGGTGTCATTCTTGACAATAAACTGAATTTTAATAAGCTCATCATCCCATGCCGTATTGAACCTGTTAAAAATGTTAGATTTTCGACCCCACAAAAGTGGACTTTCGTGGGGTAGGATTATATGTCACTTTCTAACGCTCCAGGCTATCTCCATCGCCAAGCGAATTATCTCTTTCCAACAAGCTGTATCACATGTCATGACCTGGACAATGGCATAGTCCTAGCCTTGAGGCGATTGGTGTAATAGAGAATGGGAAAAGGTTTTTAGGAGTTTAAGGAGACCAATACCTTATGTTAAAGAGATCACTAATAAGGCTACTAGGCTTTTAAATTTGTGTCGCCGTAACCTTTACATGTGTTCTAGGGAAATTAGAACTACTGCTTACTAAGCTATTGTTCGTCCCCACCTTGAATATGCTTCCACGTGTTGAAATCCACACACTAAGCTGAATATAAATAAAATTGATGCAGTCCAAAGGCCATTAGAAAAATCTGCCCCTTGAAACTGGGCGTCATGACTTGACCGATAGCGTCACGACTTTGCCGATTTTTTTTTTTGGTATTTCTACCAGCTATTCACAGCCCGAACAAAGACTAGTGGTGTACCTCATTGCTTAATATATCAAGAAATAATGCTCGTCTGCAATGATATGCACGCTTATCGTAAATTTCGGACCATGTAGAACCTATTTGGTATGTTTATTGTCTCAAATATCAGTAATTTGACAGATTATTGAATTTTATTTGAAAGATTGTTGAATTTTACTTCCTTGCATTACTTTACTAAATCTGAACCGATTTCATGGTTTAAAATTCATTTGGTAACTAATTTAGCCACTGAATCCGATTGTAGTCACATCCTACGTGGAAATACAAAGCGATCCTTAAAAATCTATTGAAGGCGGATGCCCAGTGTCTTCAGATTAACCACAAAAATACGTCACTGCACCGCTGGGTTCGGAAACCAAGGTCAAAGTGTAAATGTCCAGAGTTCAAGCCGACGAAATGTGTAATGCGTGCAGCGCGGTTCATTTTAAATTACTACGATTATAGCTTAAGTGCCGATCTTTCAAAAAAATTTCCCAGACTCTTAAATGGCAACCCTTGCAGCATCGTAGGGCCTTCGCTAATCTTTGTATGTTTTAAAAAATTAGGAACAACCTTGTGAACATTCCATTCCCTTCTATTATTACCCCTTCTGTCAGACATGCCCACTGTTACAACTACATACATGCCCTGCACTCTGAGGAGTTCAAATACCAGTTCTTTGTTAGAAGTGTTCGCGTCTTTAATACAGTTCCCCAACAAATACTTATTAAACCATCTGTTTCATCCTTCCGTACCTCCAAATGGATCTCTCCTTTAGTTGGATCAGAGACCCTGCTACCATCACATGGGCCCTCACCCAGTCAGCTCATTAGCGCCCTTGTCGTTTGCTTTTACTTGGACTCGTTACTTAGTGGTTTCCTAGTTTTGTGGTCTTGTATATATATTTAGCACTTTTGCACTTTTTGTGTTTCCCTTGTTGGCTTTTCAACTGTTGACTGTGTACTCTGTGATGGCATTCTTGCCTTTTTGGAGTTTTTTACTGAACAATGAAGACTGAAGATAACAGTTTATGGACTTTAAGCCAATGTGTGACACTAACATTCCAAACTAGAGCAGCGATGCTGCTGTATTTCAATACAGTGGGACATTTGTTATGATTAGAATAAAGGACGTGGACTCAAGGTGGTTCCCATACAATCGGTAATGTCATTCTCTAGGAATAATTCCATGAAGAAGTGATTTTATGTCCAGAATTGTGTCCAGTACCAAAATTACAACTACATGACCAGTGTCCAAATAGTTCTCAACACCCTGAATGATGCAAATTACTATCAACGTTACAATTCTAAACACCTACTACTATCACTGAATCTTTGGAGACAGCTTTTTTGCTTATTTATGAAATGACCCAAGGTGACCCCTATTCTAGCTTTGGCTCCAATCACTGACCATCACTGACAAATCATTATCCATTCATCAATGGGTCTCACCGTAACTCACCGGGGCATCCATGGGTCCATGTCACACTCAAATTGCCCAAGTAGCCTACAGTACTTGTTGATTGGCCAAATCTTATTTTTTATCACTTTCTTGTAACAGATTTATATATATGGCTAATAACACTTGTAATGTAAGAACAGGGGTGAAAATAAGTTTTGGTGGGGGCAAGCTTAGCCATTTGGCCTTGAGCTTTTCTTATTTTAAATAGGGCACCTAGGCCAGCATAATTTGGGGAAAGGATAGTATCGACAAACTGTACATACTATTGGTTTACATCAGGAACTAGGCCTAGACTTACATGTAATCAACTTTTTGAGAAATATTCCTAGCCTTCTCTTTGTAATTTGTGTGGTGAGGGGGACGTTCAAAGAGCCATGAACCCAAACATGACATGCCGAAGCCTTAACTTAACACCACACCAACAGTACTTTAAAATTTGACAAATAACGTCGTTGAATTTGGCATTACCTTCATGAATTTACAACAAAAACTCATCCTTCAGGCATTACTGACAGTAATATTCGGTTCGCAGTGGCGAATTTTAACATTTTACACTTCCTAGGCCACGACTGAGGATTCTTGACCATTTAGGTCTAGCATAGGCCTAGCTATTTAGCATCCTCGAATGTGGACTAGGCTTACCTGTTTGCTCAAGTGAGGCACATCAACAGTACAGGGTTTTAATGCTGGGGCAGAGTTGGCTGTGGGCCGAGTTATCTTTAGGCCGAAATTGCTTGGGGCCAAGTTGCCTTTAGGCCGATTTGGTTCGCAGCCCACTTGGCTTGCTCCCGCGTACATAGGCCTAGGCTAGTTAATATATAGGCCTAGTACAGTATGTGTACCAATATTGTGACACCCCTTTTTGGGATTGTATTCTTCAGAACTTATAAAATTGTACATCGACTCTCTTCCATATTCAGAACAAAGTTCTGGCAGCCTAATTTTTTTTCCCACGAGGTTATGGGCAAATTTGATTTTTCAAAATTTTTCTAATTTGTTTCAATATCATGGTTAGGGTTATTTGTAGGGTTAGGGTTACATAGCGTAGGGTTATTTGGCCTGTTCTTTCATAATCTGGTGTCAGAATTACAATAAAAGGGTCGGAAAGCTGTCACTTTGGATTTAGGGGTGTGGCCTATTTCCAAAAACATGATTGGTCCATTGGCATGATTTGCCCATAACCTCGTGGGGAAAAAATTGCCTGTCCTGGCCTGCTCCCGCGTACATAGATCTCGGCCAGTTAATAAATAGGCCTACAGTATGTGTATCAAATAGTGTGAAACCCCTTTTTGGGTTGTATTCTTCAGAACTTATCAAACTGTACATCGAGTCTCTTCCATATTTAATAAAAAGACAAAGTCTTTTATACAGCATTGAAATAACCTCGCAAATGTTATTAAGATATCGTTACCACACTTTTATATGTTTCACGCTATTGGTACACATACTGTAGGCCTAGCCTAGCCTAGGCCTAGCCTATATACTGTACTAACAACGTAGGCAAACACACTGTCTACAGTAGTACAGATGTTCCATGCTGGGGCCGAGTTTGTTTGTGGCCGATCTGGCTTTGGGCCGAGCTGTCTGGAGAACGAGCTGGCTTGGGGCCGACTTTTCTTTAGGGATTTGGTTCGCAATGCAACCGACTTGGCCTGCTCCTGCATGCATAATTAATATAGGCCTGGCCTATATACTGTACTAACAACGTAGGCAAACACGAGACTTGGCCTACACAGTTCTCTCACGCAGAGTGCAAACCTCTGTAACTCTCAGTCACAGTATGCTACCTGTTAGAGCAGTGCATCCAACATCTCTTCGGACACATCGTGGTAAATAAGACCACTAAACTAAAATCCCAAACAAGGCATTTGTAAGTCATTCTTTCGCTTCTCAGACAGGTCGATTACAGACTGATGCCAGTAAACAAATCCCTTGTAGACTGTCACAGGTCACGCTAAATAATTATTCATTAATCGAGGGCACCTCTCGGGGCTCTCTTGCACTGTTTATTAATACCAATGTTTACAGTCAGTGAATTGCGAAATACCGTGTTTTGTGTGTACGAGTCTGCGAAGTAAATTTCACGCTTGACTGACTCGTACTATTTTAACAGGGTAGTGATCTTGTAAAGGCTTAAAGTGACGTCATATTGAAACTCTGCGGCGGGAACTTTAAATTTGCCTATGAGTAGCTAGATTTGAATGTGTTTAGGGTTTAGAGCTTGCTTCTGGGAGGGCAGGCATGCAGAGGATGGAAGGAGATGTGCTAGGTAGAGGACTGTAGGGAGTGGTGACTGAGAAGGGAGAGCAGCTAGCACGTACGTAGAGGAAAAATGGCTTCTGCCAGGGAAAGGCAGCCGATATTCTAAACGTGATAGCAGTAATCTAAAGTTGCCTTGCAAACCGTACTGCACAGAAACAACGAAACCGTTTACTTCTCGTCCGAAACGTTTTAAAGGTGTGGTTATTTGCTGTATTTTGGAACTATGGTGGACTGTTCAAACGCTTGTATGTAAGCCATTCCGAGTACCCTCTGTACGTTCGCTCGAAGTGACACAGAAATAAGTCGTTTATACTATGCATGTCGTTTTCTTCGTATGTGTGTAATTAGCAGTGAAACAGTGGACTGTGCCGTTTTTCACATGTTCTTTTCGTATGTTACATTTTGAGGGAGAGAAAGAACTCCCGTTTTCTCATGTTCTCTGTATGTTGATGTAACTTTGATAATATGGAACGATCCCTTGAACTTTGGAACGAGATATTGCAAGAATCTGCACCTTTATGTTCCTGTGCTACTATTTGACTAAATACGTGAAATTTGACTCCATATGCGGGATCCGTCACCTATACGCCTGGAGGAAAGAGACCGTTATTCTTAAGCCCGGATAATATATTTGGGAAAAATACTGGCGATTGGAACGCAGTCATCCTCTAGAGGTTAAAACCGCGAAAGTTGGAGAGGTGAATCTTCTAGGTTCTATCTTGTACGTGGGACGGTCGCGAGCCATCGTTAGCTAGCTACCTCGCGGGAAAAGAACTACACAGTCGCAAGCGACTTCCGGTTTCGCGAATCGCGATCAACTTAATCCCAGACGCCCTCAAGAGAAACAAGACCAAAACAAGACCGAAACAAGACCGAAACAAGATAAGTTAGTTTAAGTAAGTCGTCTAAAGTAAGTTATTTAATTGGTTTAGGTAATTGAAGGTATTTTCGCTTGGGCGTAATGTTTGAGTGAAAGTGTGTAAATAAAGTTTTTTTTTTTTCAATTGAACTGAAGTGTTGTGAGTCCTATTTGCTGCTCAGCCCAGGCTTTTGTCTTGCAAAATGTTTAGTCTGTCTCCTTTCTAACGAACTTCGTGACAACGTAGTACGTACCATATAGAGCAGTAGTTCTCAAACAAAAGGTCATACTTTTGCTTCGTTTTGCCGTAGATACAGCTTCGGGACCTCTTAAGTATGGATTTCGCCCTTTCCAATTATTACCCTCTCTCTAAGCCTGAGATCCTCCCCTGCGGCCCTCAAGCTCACCCCAGCCTCTCAAAATAGCTGAAACCACGCTTCCCATCGTGGATTATTGTCGGAGATCATGGACCCGACCAGGCCCGTTGCTAGGGTGATATGTTTGGGGGTGTGAAGGTTCCAAATTCCGACTGGCTGGATGTTTTTTCCAACTGAGTGGAGGCGTGTAAATTTGCACTTTGTTTATACGCTCTGCGTTTTGAATACAGCAGTGGGGATCCTTCCTTTGTCACTACATAAATGTGGGGAGGGGCTCCCCCTCCCCTTTGAGAACTTTTTGTTAATTTAAGGCTGCTTAGGTGCAAAACGGTGCTATCTTTGGGATATTTTTGGAGCTGATCGTACATGGCTGGAAAATGTCCATAATTTAGTGAATTCTAATTTTTCCGACTGTTTGGATGTTTTTACTAACTGCAGTGACGGTGCGTAAATTTCACCATTTTTTATGCCCCACTGCGTTTTTATACAGCAGTGGGGATCCTTCCTTTGTCACTATATAAAGGTGTCATCCTGGGGGAGGGGTCTAAGGGGAGGGGCTCCCTCTCCCCTTTGAGAAATTTTTGTTAATTTAAGGTTGCCTAGATGCAAAATGGTGCTATCTTGGGGATATTTTTGGAGCTGATCGTAGTATAGCAAAGGTGTGAAGGAATAGCAAGGGCGTTTTCAGAATGCTTTTTAGTCGCAGTTACCATCTATACCGATAATGCCTTCTGCGAAGCGCTCGGTAAAAATTTTTGAAAAATGTTTAAGGGCAACAACGTACTTTCAACCTTCCACATCATGCTACAAATTAGACTGAATGCAGAAGCGTACCCAGGATTTCTCTCAAGGGGGGCATGCAGTATGTTGTGTGACCGACGGCCTGGGGAGGGATCTAACGGGAGGGGTGTCCCCCTCCCCTTTGAAATTTTTTGAAAAATAAGGTGTCCTTACATGCAATCTGGTGCCACATATGTTACCTTTTGAAGTAAAGTTTGTGTTAAAAATTTACGTTTTTTAGGAACTTAAAAAATAGGCATCAGTGAGGGGGGCCATGGCCCAATGGGGTGTCCCCCTCCCCTTTGAAATTTTTTGAAAAATTAGGTGTCCTTACATGCAATCTGGTGCCAAATATGCTACCTTTTGAAGTAAAGTTTGTGTTAAAAAATTTAAGTATTTTTAAGAACTAAAAAAAAATAGGCATCAGTGAGGGGAGGATGGCCCAATGGCCCTCCCCTCTGCGTACGCCACTGATTGAATGATCCCATATTGATGCGAGGCCCCTTCAGATGTTTGGAGATGTATGTCTGTTTTCGGAGAGTGTTGTGATCAGAATAGTTCCATGTATAATTACCTTTTTAATGGTCATGAGAAGGAGTGCAAACCGTAACGCATGCGCGCGAAGCGCGCATGCATTTTGTCATTAAATAAGATTTCCCTGACGAAATCTGCATTCAGAATCTGCATCGAGACACTTAACAATTGCCCATCAAACCTACATGCCACTCAAAAAGCCAGTCAAATAGAGCCACGACACTACTCTTTTACGCAAATGTGGGGGGCGGGACATTTGATATTGTGTCCCCCATCCATCGAAATGTGGAGGACTTGTCCCCCCGTCCCCCCCCCCCCCCAGGATTGACGCCCATGCTTTGAACGAAATTTTGCATAAAGGTAAATTTTTGAATAAATTTGTGGTACGACTAGGCTAAATTTAGCTTCATATGCATGAAGGCACCACGTAAGTTACGTTACGCATGTTACTCAAGGTATAAGATTGCTTTATGAAAACCCTTTCATGATGCCCGGCATCTCACTTTGAGGCTTCACCCAGCTTTGACTAGAATAGACTGGTTTACTGGAATTTTTGTGCTAATAATTGGTGGTACAACTTTGATTGCGAAAATTGCATGCGAATTGGCTTGCCGACATTTTGCAGGAAAATTATTTGTCATGGCAATTAAAACCTCATTGGCAGCTTGCAGACTCAGCAAGGGGTGCATGGTGAAAGGACATGCCCGACGAGGGGACCAAGCTCCCGTTAGCAGTTTATCAACCCGAAACCCGCCAGACGCACCGATTGACAAAAGGATGCCGAACGAGAACTTATTTTGAGCGCGCGAAGAGCGCCGAAAAATATGGGGTTCTGTTGAAGAAAAATGTAAAATATTTGATTCTTGTCACTTCAGAAAAGTTAGAAAATTGGGTCAATAGGCACTGTCTCAGAAAAATTTTATGAATGGCTAAACCTAACCCTAATCCCTAAATAATCCCTAACCTTAACAAAGGATACAGTCGATACAATACAATACCATCAGAAAATGACAGTGAGTATCAGCTGAGAAAATTTGGGTTTCTATGGAAGAATCTGCCCCATTCCACACAATTCCAATTTTCAAAACTAAGTTCAGTTACGCCAAGCCCCTCCCAAAACTGAATTGAGCCCTTCCTAATGCAGACACAAACCTAGTAAATAGCTTAAGGTCATATCCTGATGGGCATACAAGGTCATAATATGTAATCAGAACACTCTTTGTGCGTGCTGTGTTATTGTGTGAGCTCCTCTGCGCCTTTTGACTTTGATTCCAATCAATGAGCATTGTCCAATGGAGGATTTTGCTTTCTCCCAACCACAAATGTAATTGGAGTACGTGATACGTGTCTGTCTCTAAGAGCAAAAGCAAGACACTAGGCGACTGGTGCCGGGGGCTGCCCTCTTCCACCATCCCTGGACTCAGCATTGAAACACTTCACGTTTATTACAAAATATGTTTACCATGATGTTGAGTCTGAATCAAGAATCTTCCAAATGGTAAGAAAAAGGGGATATAATTTCCCATCGATTCAATTTCGTGTTTCTTTAGAATCACGCCGGTCACGGAAGAACAATGCCTAATTGTGGAACTTTTAACTTATAAAGCCAACATATCTGAAACGGGTGTTTAAGCAAAATGTAACTGAAGATGAAAGCGCTCGTAGCGTGCAAAATTTTTTGTACTTTTAGAAAAATATATGTTACAGAAAACAAAATACGTCCACTATTAAACGCCTTTTGGGATTATTTTTGGTCAAAAATTGCCTGGAGTCAGTCACATCTGGAACACCGTTTACACTTAACAGGTACGTAGTAGTAAAATTTTATTTTCAATCGATTTTCCATATGGGGGAGTGTCTTGCGTGACGGCCCCGTTCCCCCGCCTGGCTACGGGCCTGTGCGCAGAACATAAAACCATACGTATAAGAACCCTCCTTATATTTGAGATGGATTTAAAAAGGATCATTTGACAATACTCTAAAGTAAACTCAAATTTTGGAACCCGTGTTGTCGATACCAGTGAGTATAACGTTTATCCCGAAAATTTTGAAAGTGCGCATGTGCAGTCGAATTATCGAACTCGGTTTTCAAGATAACTTATAATATAAACTTGTACTTGCAGCTTTGGGATCGTCGAAAAAATAGTGGCGAAATTGGGAATGGAAATGGAGCCAGAAAAGCGTCCATCTGGATCCGCGCCTGGCCTAATAATTTAACGCACCACCTAATATGGAAACTGAAAGGGACTAGGCCTATACCGTAATTAAACGTAATAGCGTGACTCGGGACAAACGGCTACTGCAGAGTAGACCACTTACCTATGATATGGGATAAGAATTACCCCACCTAATACTTTTTAGGGGGCGAATATCCTACCTCGGTCGCAAAATAATTTGTTAACTGGTCAAGGTTATATAAACTTAAAAGCAGTGGACTAAAAAGGAGTTAACAACCCACTCAGGCAGACTTTTCCACTCATTGACAACCCTTTGAAAGAAGCTTAACTTTCTAATCAGAAACATTTGACCCGTTTCTTACCGACGCCACGATAACCATAATTTACATGTCCGCAAAAATTTAAAGTGACAGAAAATATTGCCCACAGAAAAACATAAAATGCCTTGGCTTTCATCAAAATTTGACACAGTAATCTAAGAGTTGAGCCGGTTTTTAATAAAAATCAACATAATCCCCCTTGTCAATTTTTGTGCGGCAATACAACCAAAAAACTTTATATGGGAATGGACACCATCCTCGGTAGTCTCAATGCAGGGGTGGCTCAAAGATTTGCCCTAGGGGGCAGACTCCCCGAAGGGAGGGGCAGCGACCCGAAGCCCCGACAGCCCCGATGGAGTCAAGGGGTTGGTGAGGAGGGATTCGAAGAAAACCTGTGTGTTTTGCTGAGCAAAAGTTTGAACAATTAGAAACAGCGCCACAGATTGATTGAAAACATGGCGCTACCCTGTGATATTGTTTTTATTGTCTGATATTGTTTTACAATCAAGTGCTAACCTGTGACTTTTATCTTGGGATTCTGCCATGAAAGTAAGTTAATGCTGTTTAATGACTCATGAGCTCACTAAAGGAGACACTAAACATTGCGGGCCCCTGGTATTGTTTGTAGCTAACCATGAACCTAGGCCTAGTGTTATTTATGGCTATATGTTTGAGTACAGTACACAGTGTGTTGTGGTCAATGACGGGTTTACATGTCGAATCAGGGTTAGGGATACAGTTTAAGAAGGTAAAAGGGAACGGTTTCTAAGGACGTAAACTGGGTTTAGCTCATTAATCATTTAGCTAAGGAAACTTTCTTTTGTTTGATCAAAACAGATTGAATAAATACCGATACGGACGTTTACTGAATAAATCGGTTATACAATCCAAAGCAGTTTCCGAGCTGACTTTCTTGCTTCAGTGATCCATACAATTCAATTTTCTCTCTGCTGACCTGGGGTCTGAAGTCTGAAGAAAGCATGTCGGAAGAAGCTACTCTCAAACTAAGGCAGAGAGCAGCAAAGGGAAAGTTCACCATGCTAGAAAAAGCTGTCCAATTCCTCCTAAATGAAAACCGTTCAAAATCAGAAGTTGAAAAAGCATTTGAAGAAGTGAGCCATGCATACCAGGAGGTGAGTGAGAAGCATGAAACCTTCACCTCTGTTATTACAGATGACGACGAGTATGACAAACAGGAGAACTGGATGGAAGATTGCCAGCGAGCCTTTTTGAATCTAAAAATAAAGGTTTGTGATTACTGTAAACAAAATGTTTCAAGGCCTAGGTCACCTGAGACTGAGAGTAAAGCAAACAAAGGTAGAGATTATGATACGGGCAATGGCATTCAGTCTGAAACAAATGATGTAGATGAGTATGATGGTATTGTAATTGATGAAATAACAGGCCCTGACTTAGAAGCACAGGCGCAAGGCTGTGAGCCGGATCAGGAAGAAGTAGTCAAAAGAAGTATTCCCCATTTCAAAATGGAAAAACCAAAGATGCCAAAGTTTGGAGGGAATGAAAGAGACTATCACATATTTAAGTCAGATTTTACACATATGGTGGACAAGGTGTACAGTAAGAGAGATTCAATAACCATATTGCGATCAGCCCTATTTGGGAAGCTTTTAGAATGAGTAAGGGGCATAGGATCTGACTATGACGCAGCCTGGGAATATCTAGATTCAGTGTACGGAGATCATAGATTTATAGCCGATGCCATTATCAATGATAAAAACAAGTTCAAGGCAGTAAAAGAAGGGGAGGATTCAAGGTTTTGTGAGTTAGTTAACTTAGTAAGAACCAGTTACAATGCATTGAAAGAGGTGGGGAAGCACATGACATGGATAATAGCCAAATGTTAGCCCTCATTGAAAGAAAACTCAATATGGATGATAGGAAAGCATGGTTTCGATATTTGGAAAGAATAGGGAAACAGGCAAGTTTATCCGTACTAATTGACTGGCTGACTAGTGAGATGAAATCTCGTATTCGGGCACCAGCACCTTTGAGAAGTGATGTTAGTAAGTCTGGGGCTGCTGTCTACGTTGTTGGCAAGGAAAGTGACGCCAAGAAATTTCACAAGTGCTGGCTTTGCAAATCCACAAACCACTGGACAGATCACTTTTTTAACTTTCCTGAATTTGACTCCAGCCCAACGGTGGCAGCACGTAAAGGAACACCATGGCTGTTTCAGCTGCCTGAAGAAAGCTGGGAGAGACCACAGAATGTCCAACTGTAGAAGGAAGAGAGCATGTTCAGAAGTGGTGAATGGAACACAGTGTGTTCAGTTCCACCATCCCCTACTCCATCTTCCAGCAGGCAGTGTTAGTGGAATTGTGGGTGTGGCATTGGATACAAAGGATGAGGCACAATTGCCAGTGGTAGAAGTAGATATCGAGGTCCCCAGAGGAATGAAACAGAGAGGGAATATTCTTCTAGACTGTGGTGCTCAGATAAGTTTAATTAGAACATCATTGGCTGAACAACTCAACTTATAGGGTAAAAATGTAAATATCACAATCACCAAAGTAGGTGATGAACAGGAGCAGATGCAGACAAAAAAGTACCAGTTGAAGATCAGGCCACTCACCAAAAGTGGAGTGTACTCCATATCAGCTGTTGGCTTGCCCTGCATAAGTGAAGAACTGAAAGTTATGGATGTGGACGAAACGTCAAAACTGTTTCGTTTAAAACCAGATGATGTCAGAAGAGGTAACGGATCAGTGGATATCCTCATTGGTATTGACTATGCTCACCTACATTGTGGTGACGTCAGTCAGGCTGGTCATCTTGTAGCAAGAAACTCACCGCTTGGATGGTTTATCTTTGGTTCATCAGCAACTCAGGAAGTTTTGGCCAGCAGTGTTCTCCATGTAAAACTCTCCTCTCCAGTTGACCTAACAGACTTCTGGACATCTGAAAGTATGGGTGTTAATCCAAGTTCTTGTGAGTGCAAGCCTAACATAAGTAGTAAGTTGGAGGCTGATGAAAACAAGATAATCAGTGATTCCTGCAAAAAAAGTTGGTACACAGTGGCTAATCCCATATCCATGGAAAGATGCTAAGCTTCTGGCCGATAACAGGTCACTGACAGAAAGAACCCTCCGAGTCACTGAAAAAAGTTTGAGCAAGAATCCAGAGTATGCAGAGGCATATAAAAGAGAAATGATGGAAATGGTGGAGATGAAGTTTGCCAGAAAGCTAACAGAGAAAGACATCAAACAGTACAAAGGTCCTGTACATTACATACATTACATTTCCCATCATGCCGTGATTAGACCAGAGAAAAGAAGCACACCAGTGAGAATTGTTTTTAATTCCTCAGCTGTATTTCAGGGCCACTGCCTAAATGATTACTGGCTTAAGGGAACAGATCTCCTAAACAACTTATTTGGAGTGATCCTCAGATTTCGAGAACACAAGGTGGCAACTTGTGGATATATTTCAAAGATGTATCACCGTATCTTAATTCCAGAAACCGATCAGCATGTCCATCTTTACTTATGGAGGGATATGCAGATTGACAGGCCACCAGAGGTGTTTGTGAAGACAGTATTGACATTTGGTGATAGACCTGCTCCAGCTATGGCTCAGGTGGCACTTCTGAAAACTGCCAAAGAAGGAGAGCAACAACATCCAAGGGCAGCACAAGCACTGCGGCACAATACCTACATGGATGACATATGCCTGTCAAACCCAACCATAGAAGATGTTGTAGAAATTACCCATGGCATTGATGAGGTACTAAAGGGAACTGGTTTCAAAGTAAAAGAATGGTTATCCAGTCAACCTTTAGATGAAAGATCAGAAGTGCCAAAGGAAAATGTGAAATCCTTCACAGATGAAACAAATGTAGAGAAGGTGCTTGGTGTAGTCTGGGATCATGAGAATGATAAGTTCTCCTACAAGGTCAATCTGAAGAAAGGCCTATTGGTACAAAACAGTGAGTCAGGTGAACTCCAGAAACTGACAAAGAGGAAGATTTTGAGCCAAGTGGCTCAAATCTTTGACCCCGTAGGGTTTGCATCAGCCTTTGTAATCTGTGCGAAGACTGGATTACAGCATCTTTGGCAGAAAGGTCTGGACTGGGACAGTGAACTTTCAGAAAGGGATGAGGAGAACTTGCGACATTTATTCAAAGAAATGGAAAATCGAAATGCTCTAAGTTCGAGAGGTGTTTAACGCCAGTCAACGGACGAGATCCCATTCTGTGCATTTTCTCAGATGCATCCGAATTTGCGTTTGGCACATGTGCATATATTAGGTGGCAAGTAAGCAACGACAGTTATGATGTTCGATTCCTACCTGCCAAGTCCAGGGTGGCTCCTCTCAAACGTCTAACTATTCCTCGTCTGGAATTACAAGGGGCAGTGTTGGCAGCAAGACTGCGTTGTACTATCTTAGAAGAACTGACACTCAAAACAGATAAAGTCATGTTTATGATCGACAGTACCATTGTTTTGGGTTGGATGCAATGTAATGCAAGAGGGTTCAAACCATTTGTGTCGGCACGAGTTGGTGGATACAGACAGTAACTGATCCCTTACAGTGGGTTTATGTTCCCAGCGAACACAATGTTGCAGACTATGTATCAAGAGGAATTTCTGTTGAGCAATTAAAGGGAAGATGGGAATGTGGACCAGAGTTCCTCTACACACCGGAAGAAGAGTGGTCATTAGCAAACCGACCAAATTTGTTATCTGTTGAAGCTGAAGATGAGTGTGAACGTCGTAACACTCAACAGGTATTCATGGTGAAGGCGACACAAATCATTAACTGTGAGAACTTTTTAAACTGGAGACGACTACTGAGAGTCACTGTATATGTTTTCAGGTTTGTTCAGAACCTCAAAGCCAGATGTCAGAAATCACAAGAACCCAAAACCCAAGAGATGCGGGCACTTGACCCGTCGGAGTTGAAGGAGGCAGAAACATTCTGGATTAAAGATGCCCAGAGATTACTCCATACCCGTTTGAAGTGTGGTGAGTTCAAGACATTGAGCCCGTTTGTGGAAAATGACCTCATCCGAGTAGGTGGGCGGGCAAAGAGTGATTTGATATCGTATCGTTAAAAAATTTTGTGCAGAAAGGCAGACTGAGTGGAAGTTTACCACCCCATCAGCTCCGCATCAAAATGGTTGTGCTGAAAGTCTTGTCAAAAGTTGCAAAATGGCGATACGTAGGGCCATTGGTGAACAAGTTCTCACTGTCATGGAACTTAACACTTGTTAGCAGGAAATTGCCAATCTTGTAAATCAGCGGCCGATAGGAAGGATCCCTACCGACCCAGACGACGTACGGTACTTATGTCCAAATGATATACTGCTGGGACGAGCTTCCCGTGATGTGCCACAAGGACCTTTCAGAGAGACCCGCAACCCCAGGCTTCGGGTTGAATTTGTTCAAAAAATCGTAGACTCATTTTGGCGACGTTGGACAAGAGATGTCTTACCTTTGTTGGTGCCACGCCGAAAGTGGGATGTTCATCGCCGTAATGTTAGAGTCGACGACATTGTCATGATGGTGGAAATAAATGCTGTACGAGGGAAATGGATCCTTGGTAGAGTGGTTCAGGTTTATCCAGGGTCTGATGGTAAAGTGAGGAACCTGAGAGTGATAACGTCTACCACAGAATTTCGCCGTCCTGTGACCAAAATTGCAGTCATCTACCCAGCTGAAGGTTACGAAGACAACTGATCACGTTCCTTTGACGATTTGTAGGTTGGGTGTGGGAGGGGCGGGGGTAGGGGTGGGAGCCGGGTCGGGGCTGGGGTGGGGGAGGATGTTTTACTGGGCAAAAGTTTGAACAATTAGAAACAGCGCCACCGATTGATTGAAAACATGGCGCTACCCTGTGAAAGCAGCGTGTATGATTTTGTTAACAGAATGACGCTGTAAATGCTGGTATTCTTTTACAGTCAAGTGCTAACCTGTGACTTTTAGCTTTGGATTCTGCCATGAAAGTAAGTTAATGCTGTTTAATGGCTCATGAGCTCACTAAAGGAGACGCTGAACATTGCGGGCCCCTGGTATTGTTTGTAGCTAACCATGAACCTAGGCCTAGTGTTATTTATGGCTATATGTTTGAGTACAGTACACAGTGTGTTGTGGTCAATGACGGGTTTACATGTCGAATCAGGGTTAGGGATACAGTTTAAGAAGGTAAAAGGGGACGGTCTCTAAGGACGTAAACTGGGTTTAGCTCATTAATCATTTAGCTAAGGAAACTTTTCTTTTGTTTGATCAAAACAGATTGAATAAATACCGATACGGACGTTTACTGAATAAATCGGTTATACAATCCAAAGCAGTTCCCGAGCTGACTTTCTTGCTTCAGTGATCCACTGTGTACTAGACCATGCCATTGCGGAGCATATGTTTCATAAAATTTGAATACACTAGAAGATCATAGTTCCGAGCTGATTTAATGTTTTTCCCGGAATCTTAACTGTAACACTGCAACGCGCGCGAAACTTTTTGTGTAAGCCTACACTAAAAAGAATCTGTACTTATGGTAAAAATTCCAGGCCCTATCGAGCATATAACTTACATTGTACTTCCCTCCTCAAGTCACTAGCCGTACCCTTCGACAGACCCAAGAGAACATCTACTAGGCTTAGCGAAATGAGATGAAAGGCCCGACATTTACATAAATCTATGTATTCTTCTTATTAAGTTACTTGAAAAGGTAGAAAGAGTTTGTACTATATAATATTTATACCTGGATTTACCTTCAGGGGGACCCGCCGTAACCTTTTACAGGGCTTCACAACCTGTGGTACGCGTACCACCAGTGTTACATTTGGACTCTCTCCGTGGTACGCGGCGGGGTACACAGCGTGCTTCTTATTTTATTTTTGACTGGGGTGGACATCTAACATTAACGCATGTATGGTAACGCATAGACAATTACAGTAAATATTGGTACAGTGCATGGTACTCGGTGGCACCACACAAATGTGAAAAGGTACCGAAGAAGAAGGTTGGGAACCCCTGACCTCTTATTTGAGGGAGCCCTTCAGTATCATTTGTGATGACAATGGTTGGGGGGGGGGACTACTAAGTGACACTATCTAGGCGGAGCGCCACCACTATTGACATGTAGCCTACAAAGAAATTTTTGGCAAAAATGCGGATGCCGGCAGATTGCCAAAATTTCCACTTCCCAGGCCTTACAAATTGCATAAGACATTTCTACCTTCCATGACATGCCTCATAGCAGCTTCTTTGGTACTTACTATCAGTAATTAAAAAATTCTCGAAATTTCCTATTCCTACCATGTAACATTATAGATTAAAAAGTCAAGACTGCAGATTCCATATTTTGGTAGGATTTCTGTTTTAACGCAGAAGCAGATGTGACTTGCTTATGGAAATTTTCGGGGACCTTATAAGTCAAAATACCGGGGCGTAACCTACACGTTGCCTTGATTATTGGGTAAAACCGGCTATGACTATATTTACTAGAAATAACGGAACTGAGGAAGAGTGGTCAAAGGGTACCGAAACTTTTGGATTTTATCTCAGAAATGACCCTTTTGAAAGCCAAAATAAGTAAACTACTATGGGTGGCGACAGAATTTTCCCGACAGGGGGCCGGACCATGCCCACGAACCCAAGCTCCGACAGCCCCTACATCGAGGGGTTGGTGAGAAGGGGATATGAAGGAGCCTAAGTTACTATTCAAGTCATTGCAGGGCATATTTTGCATAATATCACTTAATACTTCAAAAGCCGAGTTTGCGCATTGATAGTGTTCTTTTGAATCTGAAACGTGAAATTGCAAAGCGCGCGAAGCGTGCGAAGATTTTTGGTAGGCTTACACAAAACATATGTAATCATTAAGAACAAAAGGAAAAAAGAAAAACTGTAGGTGTTGTAGGCCATATCTGGGATAACATACATTTTATCGAAACCACATGGACTATCCTATGAAATAGCCAAACTTTGCTCCGTACCGCATGACACACACAAGAGAACAGCAACTAGGCTTAGTTGGCGATATGGGATGTAATTACTTTACAACCTCTACATAAACTGTGTACTCTGCCTACATAGCAGGGGCGTCAGTCTGTATTCAAATGTGGGGGGAGGACGGGGGACATACATGACTTAGCACAAACCAATCCCTTTGGTTTTGAAGAGGGCCCATGTCTTCCTATCGGCCCTTTCCTCCCCACCCCCCCCCCTTATGATGACCGATGCCCTATTCTAATAAGAATTATTATTTCAAAGTTAACATGATCATCATCTGCCAGGTGAAATACACGGAGTCCACGAAATTACTTCAAGATGTTATTTTCGCCACGTCCCAAAATAGCTGAAACCACGCTTCCCAGCGTGGATCATTGTCGGAGATCATGGACCCGACCAGGCCCGTTGCTAGGGTGATATGTTTGGGGGTGTAAAGGTCCCAAATTCCGACTGGCTGGATGTTTTTTCCAACTGAGTGGAGGCGTGTAAATTTGCACTTTGTTTAAATGCGCTCTGCGTTTTGTATACAGCAGTGGGGATCCTTCCTTTGTCACTACATAAATGTGTCGTCCTGGGGAGGCCCTTTGCCCCTTTGAGAAATTTTTGTTAATTTAAGGCTGCTTAGGTGTAAAACGGTGCTATCTTTGGGATATTTTTGGAGCTGATCGTATATGGCTTAAAAAATGTCCATAATTTAGTGAATTCTAATTTTTCTGACTGGCTGGATGTTATTACTAACTACAGTGGTGGTGCGTAAATTGCACCTTTTTTATGCACCCTGCGTTTGTATGTAGGATCCTTCCTTTGTCACTATATAAAGGTGTCATCCTGGGGGAGGGGGCGTCCTCCTCCCCTTTGAGAAATTTTTGTTAATTTAAGGTTGCTTAGACGCAAAATGGTGCTATCTTGGGGATATTTTTGGAGCTGATCGTAGTATAGCAAAGGTGTGAAGGACTAGCAAGGGCGTTTTCAGAATGCTTTTTAGTCGTGAGTGTATTAACAATCATCATCTATACCGATAATGGCTTCGGCGAAGCCCTCGGTAAAAATTTTTGAAAAATGTTTAACGGCAACAACGTAGTTTCACCCATTCACATAATGCTACAAATTAGACTAAATGCAGTGGCGTACCCAGGATTTTTCTCAAGGGGGGGGGGGGCATGCAGTATGTTGTGTGACCGCTGACCTGGGGGAGGGGTCTAAGGGGAGGGGTGAATTTTGAAAAATAAGGTGTCCTTACATGCAATCTGGTGCCACATATGCTACCTTTTGAAGTAAAGTTTGTGTTAAAAAATTTACCTTTTTTCAGGAACTAAAGAATAGGCATCAGTGAGGGGGGCCATGGCCAAATGGGGTGTTCCCCTCCCCTTTGATAATTTTTGAAAAATTAGGGGTCCTTACATGCAATCTGGTGCCAAATATGCTACCTTTTGAAGTAAAGTTTGTGTTAAAAATTTACGTGTTTTTAGGAACTAAAAAAATAGGCATCAGTGAGGGGGGCATGGCCCAATGGCCCTCCCCTCTGCGTAAGCCACTGATTGAATGACCCCATATTGATGCGAGGCTCCTTCAGATGTTTGGAGATGTATGTCTGTTTTCGGAGATTGTTGTGATCAGAATAGTTCCATGTATAATAACCTTTTAAATGGTCATTAGAAAGAGTGCAAACCGTAACGCATGCGCGCGAAGCGCGCCGAAATTTTGTCATTAAATAAGATTCCCCTGGCGAAATCTGCATTTAGACTCTGCATCGAGACACTTTACAATTGCCCAAAAAACCTACATGTCACTCAAAAAGCCAGTCAAATAGAGCCACGACACTACTTTTTTACGCAAATGTGGGTGGGGGGGCATTTGACATTGTGTCCCCCACCCATCGAAATGTGGGGGACTTGTCCCCCCGTCCCCCCAGGATTGACGCCCATGTTTTCTCAAAACGTAAAATCAATTCAGGGGCCGCACCAACAGGGTCCGGGAGCCACATGCGACCCTAAGGGCCGCGTTTGAGAACCACTGGTATAGAGTCAAGGTCACCCTGTCGCGGAGAAACGTGTTTACAAATTGCCTGTCTACCTAACTGTTGACAGATACGAGAAAAGACCAAATACCGACGGTTATCTCGGCAAAGTATCCCTGACTATACTCATTTTTCAGAATACAAAGCTCAATGGCGATACTCTACTGGCAGCAAAGGAAAGCTTACAGTAGTGCAGGCCTTGGGTATAGGTGTACAGATATGTAAGTTCACAGTATATCGCAGACAACCATGCGTGCTGCTCGCTAGATTTTTTATTCGTAGGATGGCGATGGAAAAATCGTTTTTTCAAAAATTTTTAAATTTGTTTCAAAATCATGGTTAGGGTTAGTATCAAGGTTACGGTTACGTGGACAAGTAATATTTGACCTGTTCTTTCATAATCCGGCGTCAGAATTACAAAAAAAATAGCTGAAAAGCTGTTATTTTGGAATTAGGGGTGTGGCCAATTTCCAAGAAGCTGATTCATCCATTGGCATGATTCTTACATTTCCATCCTACGAAAAAAACCTCGCGTGCTGCTCGAACACAAGTTCATACCAGACCAATTGCACGCAAGGGATCGTGGAAAATGAGAAAACAAATACGTTTTCACTGGTATCTGCCCATTAAATCAGCCAAAATATCCCAACAAAATCAACATGTTCACATTCTAAACACATTTGTTTCCCCTACATCGACAGTACTACTATTAAGATAGGGTTATAAAATGCCACAAAATGGCAAGGTTTAGGCAATTTCAGCTACAGTTGGCGACCCTTGGACCCCTCGCTGTCCTCAGAGCACTCCATGCTTTCAAATTCAACTGCGTTGCCGGAGCCGATGAAGTGTTATTACAGTCATTTCTCCCTCTCTCTAATGAAAGACGTTTTACCGTCTGTATGGCATGAAAAAGAGAAGATTGCAACTAGGCAGGGAAATTATAGCACGCTTGGCGCACATGTGTATACTTGAAAACTTCCTGAAGCTGTCTTACTATGACTATGTATATGTGTATATATCCTATAGTTTTTTTGTAAGTACAGTGCCGAATATTGCAAAAGATAAGAGAATTGCATCGATAAATATATCCATTGAAACAATCTCCCTGGAACATCTGAAAGACTAAAGTGCTTCAAGCTTCCGGGGGCTAAGCACCGGGATCCCAACCACCACCCGTCGTGGGTCTTGAGATGTGCGCTTCGCGCACGTTTTCGTTCCCACTTATAACGATATTTCGCCGCCACTACCCTAAGCGACTACGGCAGTTCCCCCCCCCCCCCCCGCCATTGAAAAATCCTGCATAAGCCTTTGTGGCTATAATTCATTCTGTGCAATATTGTTTTTATTTAATAAGGAAGTAAAATTATTTGAAATAGATTGTATAAAACTTAAGTCTCAAACTTCTTTCCTAGTTGTGTTGAAAGACCACGAAGACAAGTCAAACTGAAATAAATATATATTATTTGTCTTAGCTTTGAATGAATTCCCACAAAATATTCCAAATTTCAAAGCCACCTCGGTGTAGACTCAGATTCACTGTACGTGTTAAATGCTTATTGGCTGTAAAAAGAATAGACTTCATATTATACAAGGTCGTGGTCACTTAAGTGAATGCAGCAGTATGTACACCAAAATATTAGAAAAAACGTTCACAAGAACCTATTTTTGCAATACTCTTACTAGGAGGCGCTGAATTACAGTAATTGTATCGTCTGTATTTAGTCCTATAAAGGTCTAAGTTTGTAAGTACGATAATACAACTCTCTTCTCTTTACTTTAGTCAGCATTTAGTATTTTAAGTGCCTCCTTGTTTTCTCCTTTCCTTCATTTATAGCATTATATTCATTTTTAGTGAAGATCTATCCTAATTTTCTTTCCTGTTAATCGAACATCACCAGATTTTACATGATACGTAGGCTTAATCCATATTACGACAGAATAGGTTTTTTGTTAAATGAGAAAAGTACTTCAAGCAAACGTCAAGTGTACATGGACTTTTCCTGTACTACAGCCTAACTCTCACTAATACTATCTATTACAACATTCAAATGTTTCACCAAGGAGAAGCTACTCTCCTTGGTTTCTAACTACATCCAGTTTTTGTTCCCAGTCTTTTTCCTTTTTTAACACCTCGTCCATCGTCGCCGCACCTCTGTAGTTGTCGTCATACAGGAACAGGTCACAGCAGAGGCTCTGCAAGGATTCAACATCTTCAGTCAATGACAGAGTCAGAAGTGATTTTAATTTTTCTACTGAAGCTTCCCATATCATCTGGAACATTACAGATAAACATTTTGAAGCAAATTAGTCAAATAGTTTTAAAATAAACGAAACATACAAAAATGAACATGGGAGTCAAATTAGTATTTGAAAAGTGTTAATTTCTACACATTTCACTTTTTGGTACTGCATGTGTTTAAATGACTGGACACTTTTGTCAGCGATTTGTCTTAAATGTGATTCATATGTTGCCCTAATAAATGTAATAATGATGCAGTTAATCTGATACATTTCACACATGACGCGTGTAAGAGGTCATGCTTTGAAATCTTAAAAGTTGACTCTTTGCACCGGTTTGTTTTAAATTTGCTGAAAAGTATTATAGACTGATGGTTTGCAGAATACTTTACGAAAGTTGTTTGGGGAAAATTTTCCATGTCATGTGGGGTCCAAAACTGGCTTCTGTAGAGTATGATGAGTCCAAGAACATCTAGTTTGAAGGTACGTCCTAGCTCAATTGACGTTGCTCTCGAGTTTTGTTCGATTACCTTGTAAATAATGGTTTCCGGTGGGGGTTACAATCAGCGAAGTAAATTTACTCAGCATAAAACGAGAATAACCAGTGTGGTCATGGTTTATTATGCATCAAACGAATTTTTCTAGTCAATATGCGGTCGATATGCGGATGGGACTGCAAAAATGTGGAAGTGGGGGGGGGGTGGGGATTGTGACTTCTTCTGAGACTGTAAGGAAAAGTTAAAGAGAAAACTCTAGAGAAATTGTAGATTTCGAGGAGCAGTGTATCTTCAGACTGGTAACCCAAGTTCGATATTACCCCCATATTTTTCTTGCTGCCCGTAACCGTTTGACCAGAGGACAAGGATGAGGATTGTTGCGCACCCAAATATTCTTGTCAAATTAATGGCTACTGTCACGTGAAAGAGAACTATTTGCATTCTTCTGCTTTTGTTTGCTCGCCGAAAACTTAAGATACTTTGAAATAAAGTTTACTTGAAATGTAAGCCAGCAATGCATTACAAGTGACATGAGTCTTTACATAAAGAATATTGCACCGAACAACAGGGAATTTTTTAAGCGTTAGTGCCACTTTTGTCATGTACGTCTTTCAATGATTTTGACGTTATTCATCGATGTGTACAAGAAAAACGTAGAAAACAAGGGTAGTTATTTGAGAGTGTTTAAGAGGAAAATGTCTTTTCCTTCTTCTGATGTGCTTCATTTGTAACAAAACTCGCAAACCTATCAACGAAATGCAAGCCTTACCTCTTTTGCCAATCAAATATCTTTCCAAAAAAGTCTAAAATAATACCTCCCTAGTCTAATTTACTAATGGGACTGAGATTTTTCTGACATGCTTTCAATCAATTGTAATGTTTGGTGACACTTTGTTATCTTTGTTCAACATGTCCACAAATTTTGTGAGTTAAAAAGTCTCCCTTCCATGGTAAACTATTCCCTTTATCTAACCAATTGTTTTGTCTTCTAATTATTGTTTTTATATGACCAGTGTTATGGTAATCTGTATGTCAAAGCAGAATCACCCTTCCCATTTTAAAAGGAGCTTCACCCATCACTCTATACGTCTTCGTACTCTCCAAGTCGCCCGGTGTCTTTACCACTAAATCCCCACCCAGATTTTAAAACGGGACAACGTCAATCAACATATTTTTCAGGCTGTTTTTTTTTAAATACTTTACTTCTTACTGTTATTCTTGAACTGTTACCTGCAACTCGTAATGTGTAAAATCTGCTGATAATTTCTTCTTGTCCAGCAATTTCTGAATGGTTGTCTCCAGAGTCTTCTTATCTTCATCTTTTGCGTCTGTCATTAAGGAGAACATGAATATTTATTGAAATGAATCACAACAATAGTTTGAGCGTCAATACTGATATGTGGGTCCAAGAGGTTATCGGTTGATTTTTGGGGGTAAGTTTGCTAGCTGTTCGGTTAGGTACCGATTTTTCTCCGGGAGTAGGAAAAGTTACAGGGCTGTTCACATGTCCAAAGGCACGGTGTTCACAAAGCGAAAATTCCACTTTTTTAGCATAGCTTTAGTCGACCCCAAAAATGTTTGACCACCCATTTGGGCAGAAATCCATGGTTTGAGAAACATGATCAAAGTTGGTACTATTGTTTAAAATTCATGACTGTCAATACTCTATGAGAGTTTGCCGCATTATGAACGGCTGAAAAATAGGTTACAAAAACGTGTTTACTTATCCGACAAAGACCTACAAAGCAAAATAGTTCATAGCGTTCATGAGGAGGGCAATACATGCCAATTTCAGAGTAAAAATGTCGTTTTAAGGGCACTTATTCTTTATCCTAAGGAAGGACAAGCATCATGTCATCTTTTTTTTCACAATTAGGCACAAGTTTAAGACAAACACCTTTCACCTTTAAGCAGTGAAATGTCTATCGATACGCCCATGAAAACTCATTCCATGCAGTGTGTATAATAGTGAGCTACAAGAAAAACTCATACCATTGAGTGTTTGTGTACATGCGTACTCCTTCATGCATGACACTCATAAAAAATCCACTTACACAATTCTACTACAAAACAACGACACTTCTTTATGTGGGCTAACTAAAATAATTGATACCTTTTTCGCAAAAAGGAGCCGCAAACAACAGTTTGGCACTTACGATATAGAATAGAAACAAAGATATGAGACAGACTGTCAAAGAGCTACAACACTTAGTGGTGGAAAGACAGGATCTAGTGCCCATGATTTCATTAGCTCTGAGTTACGTTGTTTCAGCAAACTTCAAGGTAGTGACAAAACTGTTTTAGATATCGGCAAGGCTAACTTTACTCATGCTAAAGAGCTTCTTACCATGGATTGGGCTACACGATTGTCGGTCTCACTTAGGCCCTGCTGAAGCATGGAGTGTTTTTCGTAATATAGTCACTGACACTACAAAGTTGTGTATCCCACTTAAGAAAGCTGTGGTTAAAAATAGGCCAATTTGGATTTCTAAAGAGGTACTTAGAGCAGCCAGAAAGAAACTTAACTTGTAGTTATTTAAAGGTTCAAAGTAACTCTCGGGTTCGAGGCCATTGTAAGAAGCTAGTTAATTGTTTTGCAAGGTTTGACATTAGGAAGTTCAGCTTCTCTCATAGAGTTGTCAACGAGTGGAATAGTCTGCCTAAGTGGGTAGTTAAGTCCACATCTGTGCACTGCTTTACGGTTAACATTGACAAGTTCTTCCATAACTCTGGTAGAATCAAATTGTACTGGCCTAGTTTGGTGCTGGTTGGTTGTTTGTTTTCAGTTAAGGCTGTATGGACTTCAAGGCATCTTAAGGGGCCTCAGCCCTCCTTTGCCCTTTAACCTGTTATGTTATGTTATGTTATGTTATGTTATGTTATGTCATGTCATGTTATTTCAGTGGTACATACGAGTGGGCACGTTGCGCACCGCCATAGGTCAACTGAGTGTTAGAATCTTTAATGGAGCAATGGCGCTGTAAACTTTTACAGCTTGCACCATATAGGGTGCAGACGGCAAAGCATTCGGGGCCCTATATATTGAGCCTCTGGTATATTTGCGAAATTATGGACTTATGAATGAAGATTTAAAGGTATCCTCAAAGGGCACAATGGGAGCGTGCAAAGTTAGGGCAACAATCGCTGAAATATTACTGCGATCAGACTGGCATATGCACTAAGGACAGCTCCATTAGGAAGAGCAGGAAGGGAGAAGGGAACATTTCAAAACTGGGGAATTTCAGAGCTTTTATCGAATAGTTTTTGGATCAGTAATTCTAGATAAGATGTACGGATAATCATGACCCACATCAGTAAAGGGAACACTCGAAGCGATCGAGCAGAGAACATACAGTTTAAAGAGGTTATTATATCACCTAAATAAATTTAGGAATCTTCGAACATCTCCATTAGCAATTGTTGACCTCACTTTGATTGGCATAATTTCAAACAACAACGTCATTCTGATTGGTCAATGATGACGTGACCAACCTCAGTGTAACGTGCATAGGCTGAAAGTTCATACACAATAGTGTGCGAATATGGAATTGAGGAGCAATTTAAACTCACAGGGGCATAGCTTTGTCAGGGAGTTACACTAGGCAGATGTTTTTTATCACCCACTTTAATTGGAGGAGCCTAGCAGGGGTGGACTTAGGATGTACGCCCCCTAACCGATAAGAATGCGGGGCCCTGTACAATTCTTATTTCCTAGTTCAATCGAAACATCACTTTTTTATTTATATTATATTGTAATTCCCAGAATACATTACATATAATGTAACTGTTCCAACATGGAATTATACCTGTCTTCCGATTAAGAACATATTTATAAACATATGTTAGTCAAGTATTGTACTGAAAATCGTTGTAAATAACATTGTTTTACTTTTTACTTCTTAGGAAGGGTGCCCCCTGTAAGTGTTGGGCCATAGGCTATGGCCTAGTTAGCCCCCTTCTAAATCCGCCACTGGGAGGAAGGGCTAGAAGAATTTTATTGTCTTGATGAGATTGTTTGCCTTGTCAAGGATATTCTGTGCAAATTAAAAACCCTTTGGGAAGTTCAAATACCTGAGGACACCTCACGTGGTCAACTGAGCCACTGGTGAGTACGGGAGGGCTACCCAACAGATTACGACGTTGTGAACATAAAGTCACTGTCATTGGGTCATTTAAAAAATCCCTATGTTACTAATTTTGAAACAAACCGGACTAACAGCTGACAGCTGTTCAAGGAGCAAAGAGTGATGGAGGGGAAGGTGAATGACCGAATAGGACTAAGGGCTCTTAAAAATAGTTCTCGGAACAATCAGTGAATTAAGACCGCGTTTGCTTAGTTTCCCCTACATGAATAAAAGATGAGCAGAAAGCGGGGGGGGGGGGGGAATGGGCATTTTGGAAGTTTTTTCCACTTCAGTTAATTAAGCCTGTAGACAGACAAGGTGATGGGGGTGTGGGTAGGAGATGGCTTTCAAGAGGGGGCGAATATTTTTCAGGGGATGAAATATGTCAAGATGTATTAAGGCAATAATAAGTTTTAGTCTGAAATATATTCTAGGTGTAAAAAATTTTCTACAGAGCGCTGCCCCTGTCCCTCCCCTTGGCTACAGGCCTGTAATTAACATTCCAAAAGGGGGAATGCACTAAATCTAATGTTCAGGTCAACATGGTTGAGGAGCTTGGACGCACTGAAGAAAGGTTAAGGTGGCTAAAAGGTAGTTCGAAGTGCTTAAATGTTTGCGGAAAATTTCATTACGTTTCTGGTATAAACCCTTCATCAACTGGTGGCCAAAATGCAACTGAACAACAGTACACTGCAAGAGCGAATAAAAAGAAATATTGAAAACGGACACGACCAAACCGAAAAAGGGAACACGAAATCGTGTTTCCTTTAGACAGCACGACATGGTGTTCCCTTTGTTCCCTATGTGATCCATATTTTGGGGGACATGTGGGCAGGTCATTTTTTAGTTGTGAGCGCACGGTCCCTCGTGTTACCATGTTCCTCCCGACACCCGCTGACATCATGATGTGAATGAAACATTTAGTAGTCTACAATCATCCCATCACATGCATGACAGGTCCAAAATGAATTGATACAGCATTCCGAAAAATATTGTACAGAGGTCAGGTGAAGAAAAATACGAGCCGGAATGAAACATTTTCCTCTCTCTAAACGGGCTACACTGTTAAAAATGCCTGAAAAATGAAGAGTTACAGAACAAAATGAAAGAATTACAAAGTGAATACAGAAATACTGGTGTTAAGTTTTGAAACTAGTTGACAGTACTTTTTCTGTATCCATTATCTATTTCTTTATTTTTTGTTCTGTAATTCTACAAACAAAAATTTAACAGTGTAAATGTGTACAAACCAACAAAATCACTTTATCATATTTTCTTACTGCTATTTCTGGAGGTTTCTGTCGCTGTTACTTTAAGTTTCTGAAAATTGTAAAGTAAAAAACTTCTCATAAGAAGCACAAACTGACGAAGAGTTCATTATATTTCGGAAGTTAAATGTGGAGGACAACCGTTCTGTTTACAGTTTAGGTACAAAGATGTTCTCCAAGTGTTCATGGTAATTATTCATTTCATTACAGTTCATAGCTTATCCAGTTTGCTGATCTTTCAAGTTCCAGTTTTCCACTAATTTTTAAGTAAATATTTGAAATAACGAGGAAATGAGTCTGTTGGACTAATAGCCCTGACAACTCAAATTGCAATGTTACAGCGATTCATAATCCGTGGTATCAAAATTACGTGTAACTTTTAAAGGAACTTATAAGAACGGAAGTTTCAACTACGTAGCTAAGGGGCTAGGAGGGGTACCCTAGAAAACAATTCGCCCCTAGAAATTAAAAATTACCATTACATCAATGCATTTTAGTATATCATGCCCCCTAAAATAATTTCATTCCTCTGTTCCCTGGAAGCTATCGCCACACATCAGTGCCTTGTCTGGAAACGTACGAAACGTAACTGAAATGTTTACCGCTAATAATACAATGATCAAAATAAGTATTTTTTATATAAGGGTTGTAAGTAACAAATTAAACTACGTCAAGTGAATAGATTCAAAGTACGACAAAGCTCGACTACGGTACCTTTCTGTGTGAGCCATTACTAGACACACTTTGAGAGTTCTGGCGGTGATCGAGTTGAAGATCCCTTGGCATTATAAAGAATCTGTAGGGAAGACATATTGAAAAGGAGGAAGAGATGCAGCGAAAGGGAAATAAGAGGAAGAGTTCTCGTAAAAATATTTCGACCTTTCATGTTGTACCATTATGCGTTCTAATAACTCAACATCACAGTTTCCTAAGTAGTTGGAAGTTTTCCTTCTTTTTGCGGATTCATGAATTTCTAATTTACTGGGGTGGAAACTGTTGAATTGTAAATACATATGATTATCTGTGGGCTTATAATAGACGGGAGTGCTGAGTTTATTATCGTTTAATTTAAAGGGATTTGCCAGTGACAAAAATCAAAGACTTCAAAAAGTGCAGAAAAGTTTTCTCTTCTAGGAGGGGAAAATCGCATCTGAATAGCTTGTGGCGTTTGTAAGATACTAATTGTCAAAGAAATGTAATTTTTTCTCAAGATAAAGTGCATTATGGGAAATCTGTGATGTCATCGCGGCACATTAATTTGACAAATCATTGAATTTTTTATGATATTGACACTGTTGTAGGGAATATTTAGCAACTTTGTTTGTTATCCCGTACATATGGTGCAGATTTATGCTAAACCTACATGGAAAGATATCCAAACATTCCAACAGTATCAAATTTCAAGGACAACAGGACATTCAATTATAAAGGAAAACAAAAGAAATCTGAGGCAATGTGCCCACTTTACATAACATTCTGTGACCTTGATGAGAACTGGAGGTATTTTTTGACAAAAATAGGTAGCCTTTAATATTAGATATCTCGAGTTAGGAAAAGAGTACTGCTACTGTGTTTGGAGGGTGTTTCACATGGGACTCTTGTGAAAAGCCACTGGAAAATGCCTTTACTACAAGGACATCGAGGAACGAACCCTGGTGGGGGATACTTCCGAAGTGAATTTGACATTAGTATGGAAATCGTTGACAACATGTATGTTTCAAGGTTATCCATGAAGATATTGCCGTAACTGGGTGCCATTTTGGTCCCCATTGCCTGTACTTTTGATTTATAAGTAGTGTACGTTTGTCGTTGAAGGTAAAGAAATTACGCGTTAGAATAAAACTAACAATATTAGCCAAGTCTCCGGAAACAACACTGTCACTGTAGAGTTTAAGGTAAAAGTCTTTGAAGGAAACGGTACCTTTGTCATGAGGAATACTTGTGTAAAGTGAAGTCACATTCATAACGGCTAACAAGCAGCCATCAGGGAAGTTCCCAACAGGTTTTAAGAAAATGGGTAGTGTCCTTGAGATATAACTTCTGATATGAGTCAATAACGGTTTAAGCAAGGCGTCAACAAATTAATTAAACCCCATAGATGTTCCGTGAGGGTACCTATTCCTGATATGATCGGCCTGTCTGGGGGCGTTACACCTGGTGTTTTAGAAGAATATATATATATATATATATATATATATATATATATATATATATACATATATATTATTTGAAATCAATAACGAATAAAGCTGGGAAGAGATTATTTGAACAAGGGGTGCAAGTTAAAATACCTTATACCCCCTTCCATATACACACATAGTCAATATCTATTGTGAGACGGCTTTTGTGGGACTTACGTATCGAAGGTTTACAAGTGGGCCTATTTTATCTGGTATTTACAATTATCTCCCTGATTATGATATAAAAAGTCTACTAATCATAAAAATTTTACTATTTGAAGTAGGCCTAAATTTCGTCGACAACTGGTATGGCTATAATTTCAATGCTCTTACCTTAGAGTGTGGTGATGCCTGGTACACAGCTAACGTTGGATCAACTCTTTACGACAACAGAGACCCGTTCAAAATAACGACTTTTCTTCAAAAGTTAGATCTTGCCAAGTTGACATTCTAATCTAAGAATTTAATCTGCGTTTTTCAATATTTTCTGATAAAGGATGCAATTTTTCAATTCAATATTTTATTCCAACCTATATTTTTTAGTTAGTCAAAATGGAATCCTCATGTTACCCCCCCCCCCCCCCAAGTGCATTTCGTTTTTACGAGGTGATGAAAGATTGTAACAACACAAAGACTGGAAGCAAACATAATTTAATGAATTCAGAGAAGCCTAATCTAATAATCTCACTAAATCATTGCCATGATACCGTGCACAGGTTTACGAGACATGCACGCCTTTATTAATACACTTGACATGTTGGCATATCAACGAGGGACAACCGGTTAAAACTCAAGTTCACGTGGAAAAAATACCTAAAACTCCATTATTCTTCGTAAGAAACAAACCAAACAACAAGACGTCAAAGATTATTACACACACGTCGTCGATTACAGTGTCTCACTTTACAGTAAGTTGTATATCAAATTTCTTGATGTTTGAATATTGTAACTATTTGCTATAAGGATTACTAAATAAGCAAGGGATAACGAAATAATTAACTTGTCATTTTGCGACCACGGAAATCGTAATTATTTATGTGGGTCTATTCATTAACATTTACTTCTGTCCAAATAACAAACATCATGTAAGCCTACATCAGGGGCGTGGATTTCTTTTCAACTTTTTTGGGGGGGGATGGGGTGAACTATGGCAAATGTGGAAAATGTGCACGCGAAGCGCGAGCCCATGACGGGTGGGTCCAGGGGCCCGCCCTAGAGCACCATGGTGGGGGTCCAGGGGGCGAAGCCCCCGGAAGCTCTTGGGTTTTAATGTCTCGGAAGTGCCACAAAGACTGTTTTAAGGGTTTAGATTCAGTGGTAATGTTCTTTGGTAGGCTATTTGTATATTCATACATTTAGGAAATGCTATTTTGAGCACAAAACTCGTTGATAAGCTGCACTGGATTGAAATTGTACAAGAGCAACAATGTCCTGTTAAGCTTAAAAAGGCAGGGATCAACATATAGGGTCATCCCAGACAACTGGATTTTGAATTCTGAGATCATTACAAGACCTGCAGTTGGCTTTAGATCAGTGGCGTCGCCAGGTTTTTTGTGATTGGGGGCACCATAAATGATGTAATAATACCTCGGTTCCGCCAAGTCTGCGTAAATTACACCTTTATTTTTCATGCGTTCCTGCGTTTGCATGCAGCAGTTTTGATCTTTTGTTTGTCACTACATAAAGGTATCGTCCTGAAGAAGGGGTTCCTCCTCCCCTTTAAGAATTTTTTTTTATTAATTTAAGGTTTTTTAGATGCAAAATGTTGCTATCTTTGGGATGTTTTTGGAACTGATCATATATGGCAGGAAAATGTCCATAATTTAGTGAATGCAATTTTCTGGTAATGTAAAGGAGGAGAATATGTTGTCTACTAAGAGACAGATACGTTGTCAACAAATCTCCTGAAGCCCCCTCCCTCCTGTCTGTTTTACTGCCTTCTATTTCGGGAAAGTTTTTACACAAAAATATGTGCGTGGAGTCCACAGAAACATTCTTGAGTTATTACGAAATATGTCCTTTCCTTCATTGTGCATTATGAAAGGGCATCTAAGGCTAGCAGATACCTGAATAGGACCTTCTGGAAGCTCTGCATTAATCAAATTAATTGGGGCGGGGGTGGGGGGCAATGACATGATGCGTATACCACCTGAAATCCAAATGATAATATAGAGTACGGCGCCGAACACTTTACAACTATCGTATTTTTACTACTTTTGAACTAAAATCCCGATGAACAGCTGCCAGCAATGGAAAATGAGAGGGAGGGAGAGTATAGGTGCAGGGAGGTGATGTTAGACCTCCCTGATAGGTGTAGCAAAAGGGGTGAAGGACTAATAAGAGCGTTACAGAGTGCTGTTTTCGTCATAAGTGTATTAACAATCACCATCTATACCGATAATGGCTTAGCGCGAACTGGCGAAGCTCTGGTAAAAATTTTTGAAAAATGTATAACGGCAGATACGTACTTGCAACCTTCTACATCATGCTACATATTAGATTGAAAGATCCCATGCATACTGGTGCGAGGTCCTCACAGATGTTTGGAGATGCATCTCTGTTCTTCGGAAAGTGTTGTGATGAGAACAGTTTCGTGTATTATTACCTTAACAATGGTCATGACATGGAGTGTAAACAGTGACGAATAATATTTCCATTACCGGCAAAACCTGCATTCAGACTCTACATCGAGACACTTTAAATTGCCCAACAAACCTACATGCTACTGCCATAAGCCAGTCTTTTACCTATTAATTCGTAAACTTTCAACTTTTTGCTGCTGTGCTTCTCCGAAAGTTACTATCGGAAGATATTGGTAATATGAGTGACACTGACGTAAGGTTGGAAGCGCACGGAGCGCGCGAAAATTTTGATAGATTGCCAACGATTTGCTAAAATTCTGATAGTTTGAGAAACATTTGTGATAGAAAGTGAAGAGAGATTGAAAAAATGTCTTACGAAAATGAAGAATAAAATATACTTTCCATCGTACACGTATATGTAGACTGAAACATTGGGGGGGATGATTACACAGGCCATCCCCCCTAGTCAAATGTTGGGGGGATATATCCCCCATCCCCTCGGGATTTACGCCCATGGCCTACATTCGACGTTATATACATTAAATAGACTGTATACAATTCACTTAAAGTGAAGGCTGTCTGTAGCTGCCAGTCGTAAGTATAAAACTTGTAGGCAATGGACCTAACTTGTCTGTTGAAGGTTGAAGGTTGAAGGGACGTAATGAACGGTATAGTTGACGAGCCACTATGTAGGCTACATGCATCCATCAGATAAATCCTGAATCATGTAAACGAGGCATGTTCATGTTAAGATAGAACAAGTAGATTTAGGTGTTAGAATAAACTTGAAAAGCTGAGTTTTCATAGTAATCTGTGTAATAATCTCATAAAAAATAACCAAATGATAGTTTTCATGCTTCATTTTTCCAGATAAGATTTTAGCTTGTTTCACAATACACATTGATTTACTGGATTCTTTTCAACCCACCGTTCTTCTTTTACTAGTGCGTTTACGTTCTTGAGAAATAGGCCTACAAATGAAAACACCATTTTGTATCTAAGTTTTGAGAGAAAAAGCATCCCCTTAACCTTCTTCCAGAATGTTGCTCTCACTCAATCGTAATTTCCACCACCAGTTCAGGTGGAAAATCAAACCCTCTGTCGGACAACCTGGTTACTTGCCTGGAATCTGTTGTTTATGAATGTTTCTCTCAAGTGAATACTAAGTTGCTTAGATACAGTATACACAAACAAACAGACTCAAATGATATGAATCATTGAAAGGCTTTCTGCATGAAGAAAACATTTTGTTCCAATACTATACAGAAAAAATGGCTGGTATTTACGGCCTTAATTGGTATCAATGTGGACCTGTTTCCTTAAAATGTAACGAACGAGATTCGTTATTGTTTTAATTAAAAATATAATAAGAGATAGACCACCCCTTTTTTATTGTCTTTGACGAGTGAAATGTTCAGTGTCATAAATAAAAACAAAGACAATCGTCCTTACGAGAGTAAAACAAGTGGTAATTCAACACTTAGTATGGTGTTTATGAGTTACCGTAGCAAGTCCCTTCATTCTTGCTTATCGTTATCGTTTAATGCATGTTAGTATATCTCGCCCCTAAAGATATTTTGACCTCCTGGAAGCTATCTCGCCTCCCTTCAGTATCTTGTCTGACTACAGGCATGGAATGTTACCGTTTATAACCCAATTATCTCACTACCTAGTAATTCTTATATGAGGGGTTTTTAAGTAACAAATGAAACTGCGTCAAATGAATGTATTCAAAGTACAACTGACAAAGTTTGTATACGGTACCTCTGTGGGAATTACTATATACACTTTGGCAGTTCGGGCGATGATCGAACACTGCAGCCGGTGACATTGTAAAGAATCTGTAGAGAGGACATATTGAATCTTAGGCAGAGATGCAGTGAAAGTGACCGCACGGCATGGACGTCAACGGGTGGGGGACGGGGTATACATCCCCTACACCTCTGGAACCGAGGGATATCATTTCGTTGACCCTCACTTTTTCCAGAACCGTAAACGGGAATAGTAGACACATGTTTGATTCCATGGCTTACAATATTGCTGGTTCAATGAACTCAAACTCAAAACTGGTGGAAACAATACATGCCTCAGATTACACCACAAATCATCTGGAATCCAATTTTTCCAAGAGCCCCGATCCCTCATTTGTATGGCTTCGCAGTTTGTGCTTGTATTAGTTTTGGTCAAGATCATCCCCTCACTTTTAGAAGCCATTGACGCTCTTGCCGTAGGGAAGTAAGGAGACAAGTTCTCGTGAAAATATTTTAACCTTTCACGCTCTACCATTATGCGTTCGATTAAGTCAACATTGCAGTTTTCGTAAATTGTTGGAAGCTTTTCTTTTTTGCAGACTCATGAAATTGAAAGACTTACACTAGACACTGATTATAGCACTATGACTGAAATTGACAAATATTTAATATTAAATAAAAATAAACTGGATTCGAATAAGATTTTCAAGTCTCTTTGGAATGGTTGGAAAATACGGTAACTTAAGTCGAGTAAGGCGGGGACAAGTTTATTCCTCTTTTAAACACAAAAATACAGTCACGTTGAGTCATTTGTAATTACCGTATAAGCTTACACATACGAGTCCTCTACATACACACATAGTCAATATCTATGGTACCGCTGCTTTTATTAGCCTTTGTTTTTTCAACCTTCATTCCAAGGGCACTTGTAGCATTGTTATCCACAGTGGGATTTATTATGGAAGGTAAAATTGTTCCTTGAAAAATATTGATATCACTCACCAAACTGTACATTAACTGATCAGTAATTAAGAAATAATTTATATAGAGTTAACAAAAGAAATTGTAACTCTGTGCAACGCTTCACATCATTTTTTTACATTGGTAATGAGTTACCTCTGACAGCCGATCAATCTTTAAAGAGGTACATCTTGAGAACGGTAAAAGATATTGAAATAATCCAACATTATGGATATTTCAATAGGGGATTTTATTCTTTAACTGCCAAGTGAAAACAACTTTTTAAGTGGCATGTCACGATAACTTTTAGTATCGAGAGTTTTTAAAGTAGGCCTATTTATTGTAGTTTTTACAATTATCATCCGCGTATGCAGGACAAAAGTCGAGTATAGCCTGAGCGACCCATGAAAGAGCATGACAACTTTCTTTTGTTTTTTCAACCCGGGAGCGCCCTCAACACCACCTCCCCAGGGTACTCGCCTTATTATCTCCAATAGCAAGATAATTAAAATCTACTTATCATGTTACCTCTACTATTTTTAGATAAATTTTACAACTGGTACTACGTTACACTAGGTTGAAATTGAAGAATTGTAATGTTCTTACCGTAGAGTCCAATGATGGCAGGCCGCTAAAGGTGGATCAATTCTTTACCACAACAAAGACACGTTCAAAATATCGACTTTTCTATTTGCTTAGCCCATTTGATTTATCTGTAACGTCTCAATAAAGTTACGGTGGTTTTAAGAACTCTTAGGCCTACTTTCATTTAAAACATTTTGTTTTATTTAGTTAAGTCAAATTGCGATAATGTTATCCCGCCTAGTTCCTATTTCTAGTTAAGGAAAGAGATTGTTAATAACATACGGTGACAGTAGGTAAACATGATTGAATACAAGTAGGCACAATGATTTATGTGTATGTGATTTATGTCTTTATTGATGCACTTGGCAGGTTGGCATATCAAGATATATCAACGAAGGAATTGCCAAGCAAAAGTCATATCCACCTGAACAACATTTTAAGTAGAAAATTCCCTTATCTCCTCATAAAACACAAGCCTAGCAACATAACGTTAAATATCGAAACACACAAGTCAATATCTTCTCTCATGTTTCATTGTACAACAAAAATTTCTTTGTATTTGAATATTCTAGCTTTTTGCTTTGCGGGGTTACAAAATAATTGAAGACGAGGATAACGAAATAAATGTCATTTTACCACCACGGATATTGTGTCATTCATTTGGGTTCCTTTATTAACCTTTACTTCAGTCCAAAACACAATAAAGCATCGTGTATGGCGTATACATTCAACTCTGTATACACAAAATAATGTGGGACAATTCACTAACAGTAAAGGTTCCCTGTAGCTATAGGTTCCAGTAATCACTGAAACTAATAATGGCAGGGCTATATATACAACGGGTCTACGTTGTCTTTTGAATGTAGTGAAGGAACGTACAATAGCGTAGAGAAAAGCCACTATATAGGCTTCGCGGTACATGTGCGACGATCATGGGGGAGGGGGTGGGGGAGGGGGACATGGCCCCCACTATTGGAGATGGACATCCATTTATCCCCTCCCCTCATATTTGGTGACCGACTATAACATTTGCTGGTATTTGTGAGTTTAAGCCGTTGTCCTTTCCAATCATTTGTTTGAAAGGGACGGAACACTTTCAATATTTTAGCAGAGACCGTAATATTTGGCGACATTTGTGTAATATTAGACTTTCGGTGACTCAAAGGTCATGAAAACGATTTTTTGAGCACACTTATCAGTGTGCGAGTTGGGTAATTACCAACACATTGGTAGACACACACTGCCAGTCCCTCTATAATTTGGTTGGGAACGGAATACCTTTGTTCAACCCTCCCCCCGGTAAGGTTGATCAGCCGCAGTGATATTTCCTAAATAAATGGTCTAAATGACAGCAAATCCACTGTAACATCGCCAAGGAAAACCTAAATTTTGTAGTCCATGTCATATTATCAAACCCAACTTGATTCTGATTGACTTTAACAGATTATCTAGCTTTCAGCCCTCCTCGTGACCATTGACGATGCCTATCAAAATTATTGGGGAAACGTAAGGAATTGATGTTCCGGAAGTAAAGTTTAAGTTCCATGGGCCCTCCGTTTATCAGTTTATTAGTTTTTTTTCCATAAACATATACTTTGTTCTCTACAGCACGGACCAGTTATTGGTCTGATCTTTTCCCGAAATAGGTGAAACTATTCTTTCCATGCACGATGTGCCAGTAGTATGCATAGCCAGGATTCGATGATGAGGGGGAGGGGCGTCCCTAGGGATCGATGAGTGGGGGGGGGGGGGGGCACTGGAAATTTCCCTCGACAAAGAAGGGTTACATTCCCGACAAAATGACAAAGTCTCTGTGTCAAAACCGGTTAACTCATAACCCTCGTTTTAAGGTAATCTTTGCAATAAAAGATATACAGAACGGAAACTCTAAGTATAACGGAAGGACAAGATAAGCAAAGAAAAAAAAAAACTTCAGGAAAACGCAGTTTAACGTTTGGCAATGTTAACTTGACCTCGTAGAACCCGTTTTCATTTGTCTGTTACAACAGTATGGTCGACCTTGTTATGGAAGTACTAGCTCCAAGGTACAGTTGCTCGCCTAAGGGCCCATTTCAGTGATGTACGTCTGTGAAGACCAGGGGGAGAACTCCCCGCAAGCTGTGGATTGTTTGCACAATATTGTGGGCACCAGAATAAAGCATTCAAGTGACTACAAATGGCATTGGATACGTGCTAAACAGACCACAAAATCACAGTCTGTCTACATATTTTTTCAAGACAGCGTAATTCGGACTTCTCAAGATGCAGCAGGATTGATGATGGGGAGGGTGGAGGGTCATATAGTTTCTACCGAGATTCAGTTTGTTCTAAGTGAAATTACGGTAGGATATCAAAAGTAGAAGATGAATGCGCGCGAAGCGTTCCGAAAAATAACTTTTATAGATATTTCAGTAATGTTTGCCTTCATTTTACATAGCACCTATCTACAAATAGCACTGAATACTCATTAAAGAGACCTAAAAATTGCAATTTGCCCTTTTTTTTCATAAAAGCTAGGACTAACGGCCATTCCATTCCTTTATGATGCAGCAAGTTTGAGGGTTGGGAGCTAGGACCGCGAAGGTTGCACGAGCATTTGTCCTACTTGCAGACTTGCATTAATAATTGGACAAAATGCGTTAGAAAGATGCACGGAAGCGCGCCGAAAATAACATTTGCATTTTGGTAACGCTTTTAGGCACTGCATCTACAGAAGGAGTAGGAAAGCGAGCCTCCTACGCAACCATTTCAATACAAAGTGTACGCACTTTGTACACTTTGTCATAAAATTTCCCGACATCTTTCTATAGGCCCCAAATAAAAGATTTTTCTACAAAGTCAATGAATTTCAAAGGAAGTAGCATCGTCATGACTACATCGGAAATATCAAACTGTTTGATATCCGTAGTGGAATATGGGGGGAGGGAGGGTCGCGTCACATTTGAGTGAGATCGTGGCGGTGTACGTGCAGCTGTCATCGACACAACTGCGACCCATTTTTATGGCTTGGCCAGTAAAGAAGCGTTTGGTGAACCTTCCTTTGTCCACTTGTGTGGAAATGCCGTCCTGGGGGAGGGGTCTAAGAGATGGAAGTGTCCCCTTCCCTTTGAAAATTTTTCTTTTGTTTAAGATGGCTTAGATGCAAAATGGTAATATCTTTGGCAAAAGTTTCGAACTGATCATATGTTGATAAATTCTTATACTTTAGTGAATTATTCTTATATTGGTTGGATGTCAGGGACGGGTGTGGTGTCTAAATGGGGGGGGGGGGTTGAAACTTTTTGCTTGCCTAAAGTGGCTTAGATGCAAAATAGTGCTATCTTTGGCTTAAACTGATCACATATTACCATTATCTAGTGATGTATTGACTGTGCCTCTAATGTTGGGACCTGAATGAGACCGTCATAGGGCCTCTTGGAAGCTCTGGGGGAATTACAACATGCGGACGTTAGTATGATCATGCTTTTAACTGATGTGATCTATATGGCCCTACCGGAGAGCACCCTAAGCACTTACAAAACTTTAGTTTTACTAATTCTGAAGGAGAATCCAAATGAACAGCTTCAAATGGGGGGAATGACTGAGTTTGGTTCGACTTAGAGTTTTCGGAAAGTAGCTCTCGCTTTCGCTCTCGCTTTCGCTCTCGCTCTCGAACAATCCCATACACTATCGTCCTAATAATGTTCATCATACATGGAGTGTAATCCGTGCAAATGCGGGCGAAGCGAGCCAAAATTTTGCATTAGAATTTTAAAACCCGTTCCAGTAGGGCTACCTATCAACAAGTACGTTTGGGATGATAATATTAAAGAAACAGTAGAACAAAAGGTCCACGCGCAACATTTTGGTACTTCGCGAATGTTTTGGTAGTTTGTAAAAACAATCGAAATTTTTCGAAAATCGATTGGGCAGGTGCTCCTTCCATGCCCCCGTAGCAGCGCCGCTGAGTCGCGCCACTTCACTGGAATGTTGACAAATTTTACAGCAGGCTTCCGGGGGCTTTACTCTAACCGAGTATGGCCTTAGCAGGGAGCTGCCTAAGTGGAACATATCATGGCCGCATCGCATTTTCGGATCACGCATCCTAGCTACGGAAGCCGAGAACATCGCGGTGGTGGATTTACGTGATAAAATAAAAAGCTGAATTTTCATAATAAACTGTTTCATACCGACCCTTTTAATAATTTTCATGTTTCATTTTACCATATTAATTTGAGCTTGTTTCATAAAACACGTTGGTTTACTGGATTCTTTTCATCCTAATTTATTGTTATTTAATGCTTTAACATTCTTGATAAATAAATATGGTAAAATATTTTGCATCTTAGTTTTAAGAAAAAAATCCCACCCCCTTGGACCCCTCTCCCAGCACGTTGTTCTTGCTCAAATGTTGTAATTTCTAATCCGAGCTCAGTCCTGGTGGAAAACCGAGCCCCCTTCATCCGACGGACAAGCTGGTTAAGGGCCTAGAATCTGTTGTGTGTAAAACGTTTGGAATAAGCATTAAACCGTTTGAATAACTTGGGCTCCCTCTCATTGCCAGACACTGACTGCTTCCTTAATTTAGGTGCTGATCAGAGTGGGTTAGTGGCGTCCAGACAGAGGTTACCAGCAGTGCCATTAAAGGGGCTGTAACCTACTTGTAAATGATGGTGTAATGTCTGCTCCACAAACCATAACAGTCAATTACCTATTACAAGTCATTCGCCGCTCTGGTTTCAGGCCCGTAGTCAAAGGGGGGGGGGCCAGGGGGCTTCGCCCCCTGAAATTTTTTTGGCCCCCCTAGAGAGTGAATTTTACCGTTGACTTAATACATTTGTACACATTTGGCCCCCCTGAAAAATTTTTCGCCCCCTGGAAAAATTTTTGCCCCCCTACAGTACCTTGTCTTGCTTCGGGCCTGTCTGGTTTCGGCTGAATATGTAAGCATAATTTTGCTTACGAAAGGCCTGAGCAGAAATTGAATCATCCTTCGATCTACTTTATGATAACGAAGAAATCATTTTAGGGAGGAAGTAAACTCTGCATGCTCTGTTGTCAGGTTGACCTTATGAAGTCACAAGTACGACTATTTTTTCTCAATACTGGGGGGCATGGCCCCTTTCCAAATAGTTTACTGTGGGAAAAATTAAAGTCAATGGGCGATTTCTCAAACATGGGGGACTCCCCCGGGATCGCCGCCCATGTGAAGTCATATATACATATTTTCCTCCTGCCTTGAGTTTTATTTCATACTGATAAAACTTTTTAAGAGAGATTTTTCCATCTCGTTTACTTCGATGTTTCTCTATGCATTTATTTTACATAGTTCTTTTAATTTTATTCCAAAACAAATTACTTGCTATACAATGCTACTTTGATGTTTTTTGAAATATAAGGAAGAGAGTTATGATATAAACAAGATTATATACATATATAATACAAGATTTTGGAATTTACATCATGACTCGTAAAAAAACGTCTTAATTAAAATGAAACGAACCATATTCGTGATTGTTTTTATTAAAAATATAATAAGAGATAGCCCACTCCTTTTATATTGTCTTTGAAGATTAGAAAGTTCAGTGTCATAATTGTGAACTAAGACAATCGTCTTTACGAGAGTAGACAAGTGGCACTTCAACACTTAGTATGGTTTTTATGATCTACCGTAGCAAGTCCCTTAATTTTCGACACATTCAGTCACATTTTGGATTCAATATCAATATACTTTATCAAAGTTTACTATGTCATTTCCCACACAGCCATTCAACGAAATAGACAAACGCATTGAAGATGGACGATACAGTTGAAAGAGAGATGGATGTTACAGTTAGAAGAGTGAGTGGTCGCCCGCACCAGGTGAAGGTTAAGAGCTTTGAAGATCTGAAACGCAAAGGATCTGAAGGACTAAAAATAACAATTGCGATGGTACGTAGATTCTACTTTATTTCTTGCTATTTTTTGCTTTCTTGCTAATGGTCAGTGTTTAAAGGAAAATGTGGTCACCCCAAATTGAATTATTATTCCCGAGTTTCCTACGTCAAAGCTCTCCTAAATCATGTGACGACAAGTTTGTAACTGAATATTTTAATTTAGGCAATTTAACCCCATTGTTTACCTGGAAAATGCCACTTTTAATGTTCTGAAACATTATGAAAGATACCTGGAACAAGGGAGCTGTGAGATATGGAGGAACATCGACCAAATCTGTCAGCCAGTATGTACTTAAGAATAACTTAATCCTTTTCAGGCTGCAAAATTTGATTGACAGGTCTCTATTTTATTGCTTAGCCACTGTTGACTTTTCTTCTTAATGATGATCTCCTTCTTGCAAAATCCAGTGATCCTGTAACAAAGACCATTGTCAAGATAATGCTATGAAGATAAATGTTAAGCGTTTTTCACCGATTCATATCAACACGACTGTACATGCACTCCTTAGATGAAATATACCATTATTGTTCTAATTTCTTCTTTAAGTAAGGAAACATCCTTTTGGTGAACCATTCGGAGTCTAAATATTTATGATGACATTTCAAACCATCCCGGATTGTTCCTGAAATAGCGTAAAATGTATATCTGTTCAAAAGTAATGTAAAGATACACTGTACCCTTTTAAAAAGTGGCACCGAGTGGCAAAAGATAAAATAAATGTTTGCTTTCCTCGACGACTGGCAATGTTATTTCAATGTGTGAAATCATCCTATGAACTCTTTCAGATTAAGCAGACGACAAGAGCAATGGTCTAACCTGCCTAACCCCTTTAAGTTTTAGAGAAATTTAGGGAGCAAGACAATGTGAAGCTTGAGTGTCGGCAAAGCACCTAGTTTCAAAGGAGGAACAAGCGTTGTTTCTCCATCTCTTACAGCTCCCTGCTGAAACAGAAATAAAATGAGATATGTAACATCTAGTCCATGTCTTCTTGCTCCCTGATCTGTCAAAGTTTGTTTGGGGTGACTGCTTATTCTCTTTAACTATGAAGATTCACACCTATAAATTTTACTTTTTCCAAAGACCCCGCGACTCTCTGGCGAAGAGCCGAGGGGAGAAAACCAAACGTTTACTCCCGAAGGAGTTCTGCTCCCTAAAGGAGATACATCCCTAAGGGACAACTTGGACTGAACATGACCAACCTCACCACCTTCAGACCTCAACATCATGAGTCTGTCATGCGTGTCCCCATTCTTGACTGGCAAACAGATACTAAAAATGATCTTAGCCAAAAGGCCTAGAAGCGATGTAACGTGAATTTTTCGCTTCTAGTAGCCATGAAACGATTGAAATTCGGTGAAACAAGTTAGGTGACGTCATTGCTAAATACTTGGATGTTAATTGTTTAGCTTATACTTAATTTATGTCTTACAGAAATCCAATCCTTACGCATGTTTCTGCAGTCACACAATGTGAATAAGCATATCCCTGTACTCTTCTTCATTTTAATCTGTTAGTGAATTGCTACTTAAGTCCGTGCACGATAACTCCCTTTTCCCTTTTAAACTTTCATAAGAAATATACAGGCTATTTTCTGAAACACCATGACGCATACTTGTAGAGAAAACAGTATATATAAGTTGTGAAAGATGTAGCTGATGTTTAGTAACGTTGGCGACTGTTTTCGTCCTCTAAATACTGAACACTGACATTTGTAAATTTAACACTGAATTGCTGTAATTACGTAAATTGACCTTGCCTTTTTCTATTCCTTGCCGAAGGCAGGCAAGGAATCTATGCGATGATGATTCCGTGTGTGTATGTGTGTCTATGTGACGCTTAGCTTGTAAACACGGTATCTCCAGGTAGCAATGAACGACACTTTTCATATTTGATATATAGATTTGTCATGTTGTGAAAAAACCTATTGTGTTTTTGGTGGAGGTCAAAGGTCATCTGAGGTCACCAGAGGTCAAAAACCGAAAACCTTCTACACACGATATCTCAAGATAGCAATGACCGACACTTTCCATATTTCATATACAGATTTGTCATGTCAAGATGAAGAACTCTATTGTTTTTGATATAGGTCAAAGGTCATCTGAGGTCACCGGAGGTTAAACTGCGAAAACCTCGTAAACGGCTTGTAAACACGATATCTCAAGTTAGCGATGACCAACACTTCATACTTGGTATATAAATTTGTCATGTTAAGAGAAAGAATCCTATTGTTTTTGGTAAGATCGTCATCTGGGGTCACCAGCGGTCAAAAAGCAGAATTTCCCCAACAATTCCAAAGATTTTATATGGGGTTACCAGAGGTCAAAAAGCAAAATTTCTCCAGAATTCCCAAGATCGTTACATGGGGTCACCAGAGGTCAAAAAGCAAAATTTCCCAAGAATTCCCAAGATCGTCATCTGGGGTCACCAGCGGTCAAAAAGCAAATTTTCCAACAATTCCCAAGATTGTCATGGGGTCACCAGATGTAAAAAAGCAAGAGTTCCTAAGAGTGTCATCTGGGGTCACTAAAGGTCAAAAAGCAAAATTTCCCAAGAATTCCCAAGATCGTCATCTGGGGTCACCAGAGGTCGAAAGCAAAATTTCCCAAGAATTTTCAAGATCCAAGATCCATCGGCGGTCAGAGGTCATTTGAGGTCATCAGGGGTCAAAGACCAAATGCATTGAAAAACACGATATTTCAAGACAGGGGTGTGTGGATTCTTGTAATACTTGTAATACTGAGGGAATAACCTCAGTGCAACCAAGCATCCCCATTCGGCAATCACTAAGCCTTTGGGCTTTCTGGTTAACTGTTATATACCACAATATGAAGACTTCCAAACAGCCTGGAGTACTGATGTTTTCAATTGTAGTGGTTACAAGGAAAAACCGTGTCAGAGTGGCATATAAAAAGATGACGAACGATTGCCAGCATGTTTTATCAATAAATGTTACTGGTTAGGCATTTGAACAAAGTGATGACCAAAACACCACTTTCCTTTCATGAGGCTCTTTCCTCGTAACCAATTTGAGAGTTGAGTGGTTTGAAGCAGTATTAAAAGACCTACATTTTTGATTCCTTGCCGTAGGCAGGCAAGGAATCTATGCGATGGTGATGTCGTGTGTGTGTATGTATGTGTGTGTGTATGTGACGACGAGCTTGTCACACGATATCTCAAGATAGCAATGACCGACACTTTTCATATTTGGTATATAGATTTGTCAAGTTGAGAGAAAGAACCCATTGTTTTTGGTGGTGGTCAAAGGTCAATTGGGATCACCAGAGCTCAAATACCGAAAACTTTTTAAACACGATATCTCAAGTTAGCAATGACCGACACTTTTCATATTTGGTATACAGATTTGTCCTGTAAAGAGGAAGAAGCTTATTGTTTTTGGTAGAGGTCAAAGGTCATCTGAAGTTACCGGAGGCTAATCTGCGAAAACCTTGTAAATGGCTTGTAAACACGATATCTCAAGATAGCAATGACCGACACTTTTCATATTTGGTATATAGATTTGTCATGTTGAGAGAAAGAACCCATTGTTTTTGGTAGAGGTCAAAGGTCATCTGAGGTCACCAGAGGTTAAACTGCGAAAAACCTCGTAAACACGATATCTCAAGATAGCAAAGGCCGACACTTTTCATATTTGGTATACAGATTTTGCATGTCAAGAGGAAGAAGCCTATTGTTTTTGGTAGAGGTCAAGGGTCATTTGAGGTCAACAGAGTTTAAACTGCGAAAACCTCGTAAATGGCTTGTAAACACGATAACTCAAGTTAGCAATGACCGACACTTTTCATATTTTGTATACAGATTTGTCGTGTCTAACAGAAGACCCCATTGTGTTTGGTGGAGGTCAAAGGTCATTTGAGGTCACCAGAGTTTAAACTGCGAAAACCTCGTAAATGGCTTGTAAACACGATATCTCAAGATAGCAATGACCGACACTTTTCATATTTGGTATACAGATTTGTCATGGCAAGAGGAAGAAGCTTATTGTTTTTGGTAGAGGTCAAAGGCCATCTGAAGTCACCGGAGGTTAATCTGCGAAAACCTTGTAAATGGCTTGTAAACACGATATCTCAAGATAGCAATGACCGACACTTTTCATATTTGGTATATAGATTTGTCATGTTGAGAGGAAGAACCCCATTGTTTTTGGTAGAGGTCAAAGGTCATCTGAGGTCACCAGAGGTTAAACTGCGAAAAACCTCGTAAACACGATATCTCAAGATAGCAATGACCGACACTTTTCATATTTGGTATACAGATTTTGCATCTCAAGAGGAAGACCCCTATTGTTTTTGGTAGAGGTCAAAGGTCATCTGAGGTCACCAGAGTTTAAACTGCGAAAACCTCGTAAATGGCTTGTAAACACGATATCTCAAGTTAGCACTGACCGACACTTTCATATTTTGTATACAGATTTGTCGTGTCTAGCAGAAGACCCCATTGTTTTTAGTGGAGGTCAAAGGTCATTTGAGGCAACCGCAGGTTAAAAGCCGAAAGATAGGAATGTCCGACACTTTTCATATTTGGTATATAGATTCATCATGTTGAGAGGAAGAACCTATTATTTTTGGTGAAGGTCAGAGGTCATTTGAGGTCACCTTAGATGAAAGGCCGAAAAGCTCGTAATCACTATATCTCAAGATAGGAGTGACCAACACTTTTCATATTTGGTATATAGATATGTCATATTGAGAGAAAGAACCCTGTTGTTTTTGGTGGAGGTCAAAGGTCATTTTAGGTCACCAGAGGTCAAAGACCGAAAACCTTGAAATTGGGATATGTCAAGATAGGAATGGCGGATATAGATTTGTCATGTTGAGAGGAAGAACGCTATTGTTTTTGGTAAAGGTCAAAGGTCATCTGAGGTCACCAGAGTTTGAACTACAGAAACCTTGTAAATAGCTTGTAATTACGATATCTCAAGTTAGCAATGACAGCCACTTTTCATATTTGGTATATAAATTTGCCATGTTGAGAGGAAAAACCCTATCAATTTTGGTGGAGGTCAAGGTCATGTGGGGTTACCAGAGGTCAAAAAACAAAATTTCCCAAGAATTCCCAAGATTGTCATCTGGGGTCACTAGGATCAAAAGCAACATTTCCCAAGAATTCCCAAGATCGTTATTTGGAGTTATCAGAGGTCAAAAAGCAAAATTTCCCAGGAATTCCCAAGATCGTAATCTGAGGTCACCAAGGGTCAAAAAGCACAATTTCCCAAGAATTTCCAGGATTGTTATATGGGGTCACCAGAGGTCAAAAAGCAAAATTTCCCAAGAATTCCCAAGATAGTCATCAGGGGTCATCAGGGGTCACCAGAGGTCAAAAAACAAAATTTCCCAAGAATTTTCAAGATCCAAGATCCATTGGAGTTGAATTCCTTTCAAGACACTTTCGTTTTTCTTTTTTGTTATATTTGGTGGGGTTCAAAGTTCATGTGAGGTCAGCAGAGGTGAAATTGTTAAAATATCGTAAAATGATGTAGTCAAGGAAGATAAATTTGAGGGATAAACCTCAGTACAACAAAGCATCCCCAATCGGCAAGGTATCACTAAGCCCTTAGGCTTTCTGGTTAAATATTATAACACATTACATTTACCATCCTCCCAATTAAAAACCCCATGAGTCTTTAAAATCTTCTTCGAGTTAGGCTGAGGCTTCCAAATTGGTCAAATTGTGAATTTTGTGGTCTGTTTGTTGCCCATAGGCCTACGATGCCATTTTAAGATGGTCATATGTTTCATTCTTTTGGTCACAACTTTGTAAATACTCCCGGAGCTTTCCTCAGCTTCGCTTCTAGTCCACCACTGGGGCTCCATCCTTGGACCCCATTCGGGGTCCTGCAGCGGGCCCCTGGAACCCACACCCTCAGCAGAACTCTCTGCACTCCAATAGTGCATTTGGTGTGTCTCAGTCATACATGTCAGTATGTCACTCTGTCGGAACGTTGTGACTCTACTTCGAAAAGTCTAACGACGCCACTGCATTTTCATAAAAATTATCCCTTAAGTCTGTAAGTCAATGAAATCCTTTTGCTTCCATGACACATCTACAAACGAGAAAACATTAAAATTGACTTCAACTTCAAATGAAAGGTTCCACTTATTTCGACATTTATCTGCCAAATATTACCATAAATAGGCTATAAAGTATTTCAAATGTTCACTTACAACTTTCATAGTTGGTACAATTTTCACTGTGCAATAATGGTGAGTGAATATATTGATATGTCTTATTTCGACACAGGTTTGGAAAATGACCATTGGAAACCATGATCTCAATCCCAAAAATTACAAAAATCACTTGTCAACAGACAAGGAGGTCGTCTTCTGGACTAATCTGGACAAGAGTAAGTTGGATCATTACATTAGTTTATGACACTAGTTTAACAAAGTATTAGAGACCTGAAGGTCTACGAATTAAAATCATCAATTTCGAAGGAGTCACAGCCAAAATACACTCTTAAATCACCGGGGTTAAATTTAAATAGCATCGGTGTTCTATTTACTCCAACCCAATCCTGGTTAAATCTTCCATGAAATCCTAGTTAAAGTGGGTATGACACGGCCAAAGTACGTTTCTCAGCAAACATTGTTTGGGTACAGCTTGAAATGAAGCAAATGTTTTTCCGACTCAACTACGTCCATAAACACAGTAATACGACCTTGTGAATTCCCATTTACAGGCCAGACTCAGCCATCTGAAATCCAAAAGCGAAAAAAAGTATGTGAGCGCGTCTCAAGATCGTGACGTCATTGGAGGCACCGTTAGTAACACTGTACCAGCTCACTGAGTAAAGGCGCGCTTGTTATGGACTGTCCATACATGTTCATAGCTGTTCTGTACAGCGCGCCCGGACCGCGTTCTTTTTGCACAAAAACAAAGCAGTTTATTATATGCAGGGCAGCTAAAAAACGGGCGCATATGCACGCGAACGTATTGGCCAATGATATGCTTCGAAGCCCCCAACATGTTCCGCGCTTTGCGCTCTGTATGTTGGGCGGGTATTGTGATGTAATCCTTTTCATGAAGTTTCTAAGATACGAAACTTTACCAAAGCGTTGCATTATTTTCACATCTAGATACGCGTCCTTACATAGCGCAGTGCGGGGTGCCGCCAATTGCGTCATAAAAGTCAGGTGACCTGTTGCGGCATTTTTCGAAATTGGATTTCTGGACGTTTTTCTTCAAATTCTATTTATGCCGAACTGCGCCGGTTTTAATTGTGTGTGAGATGATACTTTTACATTACTGTAACCAATCTTGCAATACACAAAAGTTATTTTGGCCGTGTCATGCCCACTTTAAACTAACGCAAATTCTGGTTAAAGTAACTGGGATTTGAGTTAGTTTAACTAGGATTTCATGAAAAATTTAACCAGGATTGTGTTGGAGTAAATAGAACATTTTAACATTTAACCCCGGTGTTATAAGAGTGTATGGAAAACCTTATTATTTTATTTCACTGTAATAAAGAGCCAACGACAATACAGGCGCGGATCCAGGATTCAGTTGAGAAAGGGGGGACGCACCACACCGTCGGCCGAAGGCGCGAGGTCACGGTGGGGGGTTTGGGGGTCCTCCCCCAAGAAAATTTGTATTTTGGATGGGCTTAGATGCGATTTCCCAGCATCTGGAAAGCATATTTTCCATATCTATTTGCTCATTTTTCGGAGTATTTAAATCGTTGGTCAAAAATTCGTTGGTCATCGAAAAAAAGGGGGTGTGCGCCGGGTGCACCCCCACCTGGATCCGCGCCTGCAATATGTAGAAAGTGTGTACTACTGGTCTACAGGCTACAGCAACTTTCTTTGTGCAAGTTTAATTGCTAGGTCATGCCAGTTTCGAGTAATGTATGATCCACCCTAGCACTCTTCTACTTTTTCAGTTCTTCTTAGATGTGGCCTCTGCGTATGTCATATCGTTCAGTACAAGTTGAACAAATGTCCCTAGACCTATACCTGTACTAGCCCACTTAACAGAATAGACGTGTTGGGAAAATGTTTCCACGCAATGCATTATGGTAGTGGGTCAAAGGTGAAGTGTATCACGCTTACAGTGTCCCAGTCATAGAGCAGGATATTCCTATATCCTACTGTATGGTCGCAGCGCGGGTGTTGCATGCTGAGCACGCAGAGCTTGACAAGTTGCCGTTGTCATGGTACACTTGACCTTGTGACCCGACCGGAAGTACCGAATTCCCAACTCGTCTATTGAAATCTCAAAATCGTTGTTCTAAATACATAGGCGCGAGATTCTTCCAATTAAAGAACGAAAGGAACAAGTTTTTGCTCAAATCTTACTATCACTGAAAGCGGCGCTTTACAAGAACATGGCGATTGCTTAATTTTCACACATATTTCATCCACGGAAACGAGTTCGAGTAAAATCGAATCGGCTCATTGGGGCAGTATATTCGGGCACTGAGACAAGTCTGTGTGTTACTGATTTACCACTCATAATTCACAGATATTTTGACAGAAGACTGTCAGATTGTTTTTCAGAAAAAAATAAGGGGTCCCCCTTTTCCGGCTGGGCCAATACGCTTATGTCAATACATGGTATCGTCGTGTATTTATTGCACAAATTGCAGTGTGATAGAGATGTTCTTCAACGTTCAACTCAAACTAAACTGTAGTGGAACTTGAATATAAAAGTCAAGGGGAACGCTTTATGTCGAAAATGACTTGAACTAGCATAGCAGCCCTTAGCCTCGCATTTTATTAACTAAACTAACATCATTTGTTTCTCTCCTTAGTTATGGAATCGTTGAAGGTGGAGCTTAATAAGTCCTTGAAGGGTAATGACGAAGCCCATTGTATTTACAATTTCTTTGAAATGCAATTGCGAGGAAATCTTTCAGACGACAAACATGATGACGAAGGCTGGTTTAAAGGTATAACTCATAATAAAGTATACAATCATATTGACCAAGAACATAATGCGTAGCTACTCGATTCATTCACTATGATGGCAATCTACGTTACAAATAAACTCGTGACAGTTGCATCCCAATAGACAGACATGTTTCTTATTTGCTAGATTGTTTTCATTATGTTTCCTTTGGTAGTTTTCAGGGGCGGCGCCACAGGGGGGGCAGGGCAGGCATTTGCGCCCCTATGGTTTTTGACCCAAAAAAATAAAATCGTCTAAATAACGTTTTAAGACACATAATTTTGTAGGGGGTGGGGTGAGGTGTAACAGTATCATGGAATAAAGTATTGTGATACATTAGCCTATCCGTCGCATATAGGACATTTTCGGTGTAAATCCTCGAAAATTTTGCGCGCTTCGCGCGCGTCGTCTTCTCTGTCTAACTCATTGTACGTACATCCGCCCCATACTGCAATAGTCCGTGCAAATATTTGGAATGTTCGAGTATACAAAAAATCATTTGCTATATAGTCTATCTTCATCCACCTCAGAGCTTACACTTAGGCCTCTTCTACATCCCAGAAAACCCATGATTGAATTTCTCGCCGATTTTTTTTTTTTTTTTACATAGTAGCGTAAACAATAGGGGGCCAAAATACAGTATATCCCCTGGCGAGATTCTGTGAAAATTGCTATCTATTTGAAAACAAGCAAAACATAGTATTCAACACTAAACTGACTGATTTGAGTGATTAAGACACATAATTTTGTAGGGGGTGGGGTGAGGTGTAACAGTATCATGGAATAAAGTATTGTGATACATTAGCCTATCCGTCGCATATAGGACATTTTCGGTGTAAATCCTCGAAAATTTTGCGCGCTTCGCGCGCGTCGTCTTCTCTGTCTAACTCATTGTACGTACATCCGCCCCATACTGCAATAGTCCGTGCAAATATTTGGAATGTTCGAGTATACAAAAAATCATTTGCTATATAGTCTATCTTCATCCACCTCAGAGCTTACACTTAGGCCTCTTCTACATCCCAGAAAACCCAAGATTGAATTTCTCTCTGAGCTTTTTTTTTTTTTTTTTTTTGTCGTTTAAGGGTTAATACCTAGTAGCGTAAACAATAGGGGGCCAAAATACAGTATATCCCCTGGCGAGATTCTGTGAAAATTGCTATCTATTTGAAAACAAGCAAAACATAGTATTCAACACTAAACTGACTGATTTGAGTGATTAAAAGTTAATTGAAATCCTAATTTGACCGACGTATTTATCAATATTCTGTAAATTGTCGGACTACGCGCGAATGTGGTATCTATTACGAATTCCATGGCTACCTTCACGACCGTGGTTCACGGAGATGTAGGCCTACATCATATTTTAGTGTGTAAATCCAGTACGCATGACCTACCAGCTCTAGTTGTACACATAGTACATTTATCTGCCCTACTAACAGGGCCAGAATAAATGCAGATTTTCCTGGAATGTAACTCAGATTTCCCGCAAGAACAGTTAGTGATCACCTTCCTGAGGGGTAGGGATATAAGGGAGGGGGGCACGGCGAGGGCGTCTCGTCTCCCCGTTTAAAAAAATTGCTTTCAAGAGGGGACTAACATATAAAATGGTGCTGTCTTTTTCATTATTTACATGCATGCACTACAAATTATCATTTTTGTGACGAAGTCAGAAATAAATGGTTTCAAGCACTACAAATGAATGCGGAAGCCAAACGTTTGACACGTGTTTAATTACAAGTCCAATGCCTGTTCTCAGCGCACAGCATGCATTTTAATATTGAGTGAATCTTTCGAGCGGACGATGAAACTGTTCTTTCATAAATTTGCAGTTCATGATTACTCGCTGTCAGTATCGCGTATAACTACACAAATAGCATGATTATTAAGCCTGAAGTGTTCTCTCTTAGGAAATTGTTATTTTCTGTGCCCTATAGGTTGTGGAAGATTTTTTATCACAATTTAAAAAAATGGTGGATATCTATCCCGATCAATTTTTTCACTGCACTCCCCACACTATTGACTACCACAGACAGTTGCAGATCGGTGTCGTGTCGCTCCAAGATGCCGATTCTACATACTGCTGTATTAGTGCTACCAGTTATGAAACACATTATCGTGTAAAGGCGATAATATCCGACACTTTTCTTTGACATTTTTCTTTTTTTATATGTATTGAAACAAAGTCATTGCTCTTAGACCAGACCTTGTTGCTGGTATGGCTTCTGGCACTATGACTTGGTCATTTTTTAATGATAATTTTTTTTTGGTCAGTGGAAATTTCCCGCAAGTGAAGGCATTCACGCCAAATTTCCCGGGAATGAGCTTCCCGAATTCCACATTTTTTCCCGGTGTGGTTGTACACTTGCCCTACACATGCAGTGACATGTCTGTAGTGCAGTATCTTATTCAACCAGGGGAGGAGGGGGAGGGGGTAGGATTTTCACTTCCGTGTACATTGTTCAATCATGTCACAGCAATCACAAAATGGTTAAATTGGTACGCAGGGAAGGTTATACCAGAGGAAGAGTAACAGTTCCGTGAAAGTGGGAAAATATGTGTAAGGCGTGTAACATATCTAGATGCCTTCAGTGTAATTTGAAAGGTCTGAGAAGGACCATTTAATTGCGATATAGAAGCCATTTTGGCAACATTTTACACGGTACGCTCCGTGCCAACCGTTAGTGACGCTCCGCTTCTATACCAACGCAACCAAACGCCGTTCACACGCTCATGCCTGTCAGTCGTCACGTATCAAGTATCGTACGGATCAAAACTGCCTCCAAGATCCCGACAAGTGCCGTTTCATGCAGTCTGGGGAGGGGGGGGGGTCTGTAGGGCGAAAATTCTCTTGTACGCTTCGCACCAAACTATGATGGAGCTCCGCTTCGATGGCAACTTCCATTCTGCGCCCCTCCCCCAATAGCCAACACAAATCGCCGCCCTTGCCAGTCTGTTATGTAATCGTCGACAATAAGTGCAACAAAATTGGAAACTGTAGTCGGCCAAAAGTAAAGAACGTTGAATAACTTACCTAGAAACTAGATTTCTTGAGAAAAAATATGACTTCAAAAGATGCAAAATATTGTACCAGATTGAGTCTAAGCCTTCCCGGTAGTCGAAAAATCTTTCACACCCCGTCCCCTTAACCCCTTCCTCAGAACCGCGATCACTCATCTCATGCCTGGGGCGGATGCAGGGGGAAGGATGCAGTCGCACCCAAAAAATTTAAGAAAAACGGCAAAAACGTTTGTTAAGCTATAGTATGAGGAGGGGACAGGATGAAAGTACGCTGCATCTTGGGTCTATGTCCGTCCCCTATACGTTTCTTTGCCTGTGTTTTTTTCGTTTCTTCAGTTAAACGTACCGTATGTTACCTATCCGTTCATTGTCAGTTCTATTCCTTTACGCTTCCGTTGCTTATGCGTTAGTGTCCGTCGAACATTCGGTACAGGTACTGTACTTCTACGTTTCATCCGTTTGTTGTCCGGTAATGATCCGGTGAGCAAATAGCAATCACCGGAGACGAACGGATACTAACGGAGAAGTCCAGTATGAGAAACGCACGAGAAAATGATAAAACGGAAGCTTAACGGATGAGTAACGAATACGTTACGAAGTCGGCGGAGGAGAACAGGAGACTAAACGGATACTAACGTACATCAACGGAGTGCCATTTTTGGTCTTCGTTTCCTCTCCGTTATTGCAATCCGGTGAGGTGTGACAGGCGCTTAAAGACTGACGTGTGTTATGGAACGGTATTTCTCTCCCTCCTCCCTCCTCCCTCTCCCTCCCTGGTAACGCCATCCCAACCAATTATTTATAACTCTGCCTGTGAATCAATTCTTAAGGTTTAAGTTCAAATTTTACATAAATTATACTGCAATAAAATAAATTTCAATCAGTTTTGTCCCTTATCCCATACATGCACGTTTCATTTTAGGAGTTTAAAGTGGACCTAAAGTGTAGAATTATAAGAATATATATTTTAGACGTTGGAAACGAATTTTACTCATCCAACTCTCATCTTCATAGCTCACCCTGTTGCTGAGATATGAAAAATTAAAATGTATTCACTTTATTTAAAATATTCGATTGCGCAATAATTTGTGATGATCTTCTTGTAAAACTCACATTTCTTGCTTTTGTTTCCTTTTGAAATTGAAATGTTTATATAACCTTGCAAAAATTACTGTAAAGATATGGCAGTTAGTCCAATTGGATTCATTTTTCAAGTTTTGTAACATATATTTTTGAACTTTTAGCCTTTAGGTACACTTTTAAATTTAGCTAAAATTTGGCAGTTCTTTGTAGACCAAAAAAAAAATGCATTTTCTATGCGCGTTTCTTTCAATATAAAAAGTTGATTTAACTGTATTTTCAAAGCAAAGTGAACTCAAAGCAAGCTGGAGTGATTTCACATTCTCACATTGATGAGTCGTTCTCCCCTTTCTGTGCCTTTCAATCGTTTTGACTTACAGACCCTTAAGGGTGCAATTTTCAAAATTTCATTATCTCCTATGCATATAACGCAATGATACCATACGATTATGAAGGACACTAAATCGGATTTAAATTTAATGATATACATAACTCAGTCTATTAATGTGAGGAAATGACGTCACTCCTGTTTGCGTAAAGTTTACTTTAGCTTGCAAATTTCGTTACATCATTGGTTCAAAAACTCGAAAACTATAGGTAAAAATTTAATTTTATCTCAAAAGAGTTATGATTCCTCTCCCTTTTATAAAATTCAATTTGGCGTATAACCCTTCCTCAGTGATTCGGCTTTTCTATAAGCAAGAAAAAAAATCACATGATGAGGATTAATTTTTTCTTATTAATTAAGAAATTGCAGACATGAGATCCATATTTCAAGGATGAATACATACAGTTAAGAACACTCGGGAAGTGCCGTTTCCGGCCATCTGGAGGGTTTGCAAAGTCAAAAATTTTCTTGTACGCTCCGCGCCAACCGATGGTGGCGCTCCGCTTAGATAGTCTTGCTGCACTCAGCTCCCCCCCCCCCAATATTTTTTCGTTCCGCCGCGCCTGCTGCATAGTTGAAGCGTTTCGTTCAGTGAGGGGCCGATTTTCACTGACAGACAACACAAACCTTCCCAGAGTTCATATTTATTTTAGAAAAAAAAGGTTTTTTTTGAGAGAAAAATAAAGTCCAAGAAAATGAAAACGCAAAAAATGCAGGTTCTGACACCGGGGGGGGGGGGGGAAGGAGGTAGGGTGAGGCTCGGAAGTCTTCAATGCCTGCACCCCCCAAACAATAAAGCTGGGTCCGACCCAGCATGCTTCCCCCCCCCCCTCTATCGCAAAACCCTGGCGCCGCCCCTGGTAGTTTTACTCCACTTTTGGTAGCTTTACTTATCAATAATAAATGTAAAAAGTATCAAGGTTTTTTAAAGTATCAACTTTTTGTAAGTTAGTTTGAAAAGAAGTTAGCAAATAAAAAAACACACATGTCTGTTGAAATGCACTGCAATTGTCACGCACGAGTTTATTTGTAACGTGGATTTGCATCATAGCCTATACGTGTAAGTTACTTTAAAGCAGTCAATTAGCTAATTAACACAAGATGTGCACTCAAAATTTAAATTAATTCCCCCGTAATTTCGCTTTGCTCATTTCTGAAGCGCATTGGTGAATTAAGAGTTGGCTCTGCCCTTTTTTGAAACATCAGCTAGGATCTTTGAAATCTCTTTCTATTACCCACGCATAGAAGTACCTAGTAAGATTTTTCCTGGGATAAATACTGCTTTTGAAGTTATCGTGAATTTTAAGGTTGCAGTGATATTCTTACATGAATGCTAGGCTATACATGTAAAAGCGTCGGGAGTAGGTCTATACTCACATGGTTAGTCAAACTGGGGTCGGAATTCTTATCCCCTTTAAGTGTGACCCCTGAACAAAACTAACTATATTGTACATACGACTTTCCTGATCTCTGCAAATTAAGCTCGTAACCAAGGGGAAGGGGGTAGAAAAATATTCTTCCCCCTAATAAGAAAATCTTAAATTACCATTACCTTAGGCTAATAACTTTTCAAATCTCGCTCCCTGAAAAATATTTCGCCCCGGAAGTTATCTCGCCCCAGGGTATTTGTCTGGCTACGGGCAGGCTGCATATAACGGTTTATGTGCTTTACCTGTAGATATGCTCTTCACGTGACATAAATCAGCGCGATAATTTGCTCCAGTGTCCTTCTTATAACCCGTCCCAGACCCCACAACGAAACACTAGTCACTGGCCTTGACTGTCCAAGTAAATTACAACTATACTCCGGCCTGAGCCTTTTTAGACCGTGCACAAGCAAACAAATGTCATAAACAATACAAGGCAAACAAAGGCACGCAGCCACAATTTATTGAGGGACGGTTTTAAGTTGGAAATGTCTAAAACGCGCCCAAGGCGCCAAGGGAGAGCGTAGCACTCCCCAACAGCGCAAGGTCTTGAGGCCGGGTCAAGAGCCTTGGTGGGTTCTAGGGAAACGCTCCCGTAGGGATACAGGGGGAAGCCAGGGAACACGGAGTTAGACGAAAGTGGTGGCACTGAAATTGCATTAAACAGACAATAAACTTCGCAATTTGACAATGGTTTTATGACAGCCTATCCCCAGCTGTTTAAAAGCCCGACCGACCGTTTTGAACATGCAGGGGGTTTAAAGAGGGGACATAGATGGTGGTAGGGATGCCTTTGGCTTTGGAACATTGATTTTACCCAATGCAGTCCGACAGGAAGTAACAATAGGACAACTACTTATTATGGGTGAGAGCATTTTGAAGACAGTTTTTGTTGACGTTTCAAGTCAGTTTATACACAAAAGTGATCCATGTAGAATTGTAGATACTACATCAACGATATGAGTAATTGAAAATGATAAGAATATGCTTAAGTGGTGGAGGTCTCATCCTTCGCCCCCCCCCCCTCCACTTTACTAGGTGCCCAGAGTCAACTCTCCTAGCGATATTCCATACATTAGTTAATGTTCACAAAATTCCGCAGGCAAAAACTCTGCATGAATTCTAATTGCATTTACAGGACTGACTAAATGCGACACCAAATCTGAGTACATGGAATGCAAGGCTTCTTCGAGGATTCGTAAATACTATGATAAGGTGAGTTGCCAGAAAAGGACAACAATCGTAAGTTTAAACTTCAGATGTATATATGTGTTCCAAGTAAAAATTATTAGATCGGCCCTATTCAAGTAACTAACTATTCAAGTAAGCAATGATAATTTCCTCACCTCCTCCCCCACTATACCAAAGAGTTTCGTCATTGTTTATCCATAAAAGACACCTTTAAGTTAGAAACTGTGGCTTATGGCTTTTCATTATGTCTGTGATATTTGCCTCAATTCCGGCAATCGTCTGAAATCTTGTTGAGGAGCGTAGGCTACTTCTAAGAGAACTAGTTAAACTATGGCACATATTCTAATAGGGCGGTATGTTACTAATCCGATTGCACTTTATGAGTATACTGACCTTACATAGATGAAAATAGTGTTTATTCCAATAAATTTGCTTCCATGGGATCTCCGATTTTCCCCATACATGTCCCTTTGGAAACAAGTATATTAGTAAAGAATAGCTTTGATAATGCAAGCAAAGTACAGCTTCAAACCATGAGCTTTGGTTACGTGAAATGTATGCAGTCTTACTGTCGCTGAACTCTTTGTGCACTGAGCTTCACAGCAAGGGTTTTCGCACATTCAGGATATTTTCACAGAATATTCAAATATGCACAAAAATATACATATAAACTGACGAGGTTTCAACAAGTCTGCCGTCGAATGTCTGGAATAAAGTGAAGCGCCACACGACTATTACAGAACTGCAGTGTGGAAGGAAAAGTCATACATTTTATAGACTGCATGTATAACGGTTCTTGGTGGCTCCCGTCACGGGACTTCAACCCTCTACGAACCTGTCGGCGACGGGTAAAGATGCCCTTTGTAGATCCCAGATGTTGCACTTAGTATTTAATGAGGTTTAGTTCAACTGTCGTCCATTCGTGAAGCCCTGCTTATAGTGAGGTACTCAGGGGCCTAGCTGGAAAACTTTTTCAAGGGGGTATGATACCCAATTTTGCCGACTTTCAAGGCCGATTGTGTTGACTACAAGCACCAGAGTTCTTAAATTGGGGGTTCATGGTGAGCAGAAGAAATTATTAAAAGAATTAACAAGGAATGTCCCAACGGATGCGAAACGCTCCCCATATGGTGTGGGGTCCAGGACAACTTCCCGGTAGGAGATAAGGGGTGAAAGCCCCCGGGCGCTCTGAGCTTTTTCCAAAACTATGGACATAAGAAGAAAGCGAGTAAACTTTACAGGGCGTTTGATGTGCATAGCATGGCTTCATGTTCCCTTTGTTCGCAATCTTGGTGTGTTATGGACACCCATCTCTCTATGAATCGACATCTCTCTATGAATTATTATTCATGCTGTACTTTCGAGTCGGCTTGACTATGATGATCCTCTTGTTTGGTGTGGCTGCCTCGCAGTCAGCAAGAACACAAAGGATTTAGAACACAGCTGCTAGTATAGTCCATGAACATGTACGTTTACTAATATTACTCCTCAGACTCTTTGTCGACTACAAAATCCTCATTCTACCTTTACGGGCCATTAAAACTGGAACCCCAAACTACGTCAATGCTCAATTTCATCTGCAAGCTTATGTTACACCAATACGTTCGCACTATCAATTTTACCTCCAGGTTCCAGTGTCCTGTGAAAAAATATTTCGGTGACCGTAGTTTTATGAATGGTGTGTCCCGTTTATGGAACTCCTTTCCTCTGAAACTTAGGTCTCTGGATTCCATCGTTCAAGTCAAGTGCAGTCTTAAAACTTTTCTGTTCTCACAAATCTCATAAGTTTGCATTTTCAGCACTCGTAAAGCGCATTGAACAACTCTTGTTGGAGTCATCACCATCATCATCGTTATCGTCATATTATTGTTGTTGTTCTTGTTGTTGTTGTTAGCTGGTCAAGTTAGAGATGAAGAGTAATTGTGCATGGGCTGATGATGGTGGGGATTGCATGGGCTTTTGAACGGTTATACCTCTCAAACTGTCCTACCATAAGTCAATGTAATGATGCGTTCGCGCGAAGAGCGCCGAAACTATCACACGTTTAAAACAATTTAGTAATTCAGAGTCTAAAACATTGAATTCCAATCTGTTTCTAATACAAACGATTAGCCTAGCGCTGCATATTTTGGATAAGTGTCAGGTTTAGTCTGCCACAAGTGGGGATAGTGGTGAGGGTACCGCCCATTGTATCAATACCACTAATTATATGTTAAGGAAAAGAAAGGAAAACAGTGAAATCTTGTTTACATGTGCCCCATCGAGTCACCAAGTGACACATTTGACACAAATAAAGCCGCCTGACAAGGCAGGAAGAAAGTGACAAACTACACCAAACGATATCAAGTCCGATCTTTTCGCATAGTTTCGGCCAAAGTAATGCCATTAAATGACAACAGAAAGTAACTATCTTTGCGCCAAAGCTTACGAAGTTTTGGCTGTTATGTGCTCTCTTTACTAAAGAAATCCAATCTCTCGTTGAAGCCTACATTTTGTCAGGATTTTCGCATGGGTCACAAACAGTACATTCTATCCAAATAACGCAGCAAGACAAGACAAAAAGAAACGCCCAGAATTCTGCCATGCGCGAAAAACTTGGTCACCATGTTTTGTCTCTAATCTCTTCAGTCATGGACAGTTGGTATAGGTTTAAGGTTTTTTTAACGGGAAAATGAGTCCCCCCCCCCCCCCCATCTGAATTAGTGTACCCGTCATCCTAACACAGGAATGGCCCCATTAATCATGTGAAAATATTTTGGTGACTTATTTATTAAACTCGTGCAGAATAACTACTTGGTTTACCTTCAATATTCAATATTTTTTATACAGAAACAATGAAAGATACTTGTGGGCGAAATAAGAGCGGATTTTGAAAATAAACTTGGGACCCCTCATGCTTTCTTCCTTTTACGGTGGGTACTTGAGCGGGAGATGAGAAGGATGGGAAGGCTGTGTTTCAGAAGGCTACATCAGCCCAATTCATTGCCATATCATGTTAGCACAGCATACATACATGATGTAACGTGTTAAGTTCTGATTTACAGGCGTTGTATTTGATGAGTTGAATATAGCGAGCAAAGTAGGCAAAAACTTGAGCCAAATATTAGGGATGAAGGAAAGAATTTATAATCAACAAAGGAATAAATATATCAGTTGTCGAAGCCAACTTGCATTGCATTATATTTTATTCATGGTTTGCCGAAGAGAACTCTTTGTTTTTAGTCCTTCGGCTTAGGCTGTCGCCAGTTGAAAAAATGTCACATATGGGGGCAAGGGGAATTTCCCAAGCCAAAAATTAGGGGACGAGACCATCATTTTGTCCCGTCCCCAAGTTGTAATAGAAATTACCCAAATAACGGAAATTTAGGAAAACTTTGATATATAACCTTTGCACTGTAAACATGATGTTTTGCGACGTTCATAGCTCAAAACCATCTTAAGTGCTAATGCCCTATTATTACTTCTCGTGGGACAACTTGAATAGAATTATTGCAAAATGAAATCGACCAGCCGTTAGTAGGTAGAAGGCTTTCATAAGCAAAATAGCGAAGTTGTGTTTTTTTTATAACGCCATTTTGCAGATTTTCAAAAAGTTACAAACTACAACCATTCAAGATTTCCTTAATTTTCTCCCTGGAGAAAAAGTACAATGCCTGGTCATAGCGACCAAACCAATAATAATCAACACCCGGCACATAATCTACAATGCCACTAAAATCTTTCGTATGAAATCGCAATTGATGATTTAGGGCTTTTTTCTTCAAATGTGCAAGGTTCACCGACTACCCATGTGACGTCAGATGGTGGCACCGCCTACCCTTACCTTACTTGATATTTTTTTTTAACTTTTTAGTAAGAATTCAAATCTAATTGTGGAAAGCTAAATTCTTTATTCTAAACCCACAATTTTGTAAATACCCCAGAGTTTCAGTTGGTTTTGCTCTTGGACCCTCAGATGAGTGTTGGCCCTCAGTGAATCCAATCAGGGGTCTTAAGGTGGGTCACTAGACCCCACACCAAAGGGGAAGAGAGCGCTTGGGCTCCCGTTGCGCCTTCGTCGACGTTGAATAACTTCAACACTTTCGCCCAAAACTCAGATTTGCGCCATAGAGAACTGGAACATAGAATTCGCCTTCACTAAGTTATGGAGATCCATACCAGTTACGTACCTAGAAGGGGGGGGGGGGAGAGGAGGGGGAGATTGCCGCCCCAAAGTGACCATCGGGAAGTTTTGTTACGATAAAATTGCTTGCACCTATGGAACGCCAAAACCGCAACATGTTTCGATGATGGTTCATTTTTTCATAACAAAGAGCGTTCTTTATTACTGTAAAAGTGATCTTCATCGTTGAAAAAGCGTTCTTTATTACTGTGAAAGTGATCTTTGTTATGAAAAAATGGACCATCATCGAAACATGTTGCGGTTTTGGCGTTCCATATGCAACGCATGTTTGTCGATGGTCAAGGAGTAGACAGTAGCCCCTGCATAAATAATTCAGAAACCTGAACCGTGAACGCAATCCACATAGGCTACTTAATATAATTTTCGCTTCGCGCTCACCCAATAAATATAAGTGCCATTACCGATTTATGCATGAAAGAAAACGTTGCATGGAATTGGCTCATACCTGTTTTCTGTCCAACAAGTTGAGTAAAATGATTGTTTTTCACAATTGCAACCCCTTCAAACAATTCATTTTCCTACCAAGTGTTATCTCCATGTAAACTCAACCGAAGGTAATTTTTAGTTATTATTTCAATTTGAAAGGTAATCAGTTATTATCTTCGTGGCCTGCTCATTACCAATGACTCTTGTACACGGTTGAAAACTTTATTTTTGTAACCAAAATTATATCAAGTCCCTAGAGGTTCCGAGGCTTTACCACTGGACCAAATCGGGTCCGTTCTCGTGAACACCACCTGTGAGTTGAAAATTGTAGAAAAAAAGACTAGATATATAATCAGTTTGAAGCTTTGTCGCAGACCGCACCAATTTATCCCTAAGCGACCTTACACAATTGTCACGTCCTTGCTTTGACCCCCTTCTAGACCTCGTAAAACAGGATGGTGGATAGAAATGCATCTTATACCGGGAGTGCCAAGTGGAAGCAGGGGGCCATGTCCTCTTCGTTGGGGAATTCTTCTCAACTCGCCAGGACCCTTAGTGGGTATGGTTAAGTATGTAATCCCCTTGGACATTATTCGTCTTCTCGTTTTCAAAAGGATATTTTACCCTCAAGAGGGAAAGACTCTTTAATAGAAACATAAAATTATCGACCATAGTTCCTTTTCATATACTGATAACAGTACAGCCTCTCCTTCATCAAACAGCTTTATGTTGATGATGCATTGGACAGTGCTCGGTTTCTCATTCGATTCCTGGCCGGGGCATACCGAAGACTTTAAAAATGGAACCTACTGCCATTGTGCTTGGTGCTCAGCATAAGCAATGGATTAGGGAAAACAAGCCAGTGAGCCACAACTGAAAAAAGGCCGTGGCCGGTCGACTTAAACCAATTGGTTAGAAACTGAGCTGGTTAAACCTCATCTAACTCTAACTCTAACTCATTCTGACAGCCGGGATTCGAATTCCATTCAAGACACTTCCCTCTTTAGTTTTTGTTAGTCAAGTTTTTCCTTCGGTTAGAGCTTCTTACTGAAGGGAAGGTCCCTGTTGTTCTAGGTGGAGGTAGGATACCATATGAAGTCACCAGAGCAAAGAAAGCAATACCTTTGTTAGCATGATACTTCAAAATAGGAATGATGGGCACCCCGCACTGCCTGACACAACACGGCACTGCACCTGGCACCGTCCTCCCCATAAAGAATGAAAAAAATGGACTCAGACTATACTTTTTGGTCACAAGGAAAAAATAAAGTGTGCTGTGTTCATTCTTTAAATACTAGTTTGTTATCCCAGTGGAAAAGTTTGCTCATCAATAAGGTAGCAAAACAGTTAAACAATTGTCCACTTTAGGGACCTCAAAGATGCAATTGTTCGTGTGACGTTTTCTTAATGTTTAACTTTTGATTGTCATTACAAAATAGTTCCGTCCCCTTTCCTTGCCATTTTTAAATGACTCCATTCTCATGGTGCTTATTGATATATTGGTGTATTGGACTTTTACATTTAATTGCAGATTAGTTTTTATAGCCTCCCCTGTCAAATTTACACTGTCGCTGGACTTGTGACTACAGGTCAGGTTCTGGGTATGTTGGTTAGGCTGTCATTTCCTTGTATCCTAAACGTATTCCTCTTTTTCGTCTGTTTTTGTATTTGTTGATTTGTATGCGGTCAAATCTAAATTATTTCTTATTGATTTCATCTTTTTTCTTTATGTGAACAATATACTTGGAAGTATGATTGAACAGTAGAATAAACTGTGGGAAAAAATTAAATGTTATTACTTTTTCGTAAATTGTGACAGATAGCAGATGCGTTGAAAAACATCAACGGATACAGTGATGTGGAAAAAGTTTTGCGTAAATTTCGGACTCGCCTGCACAAGAAAAAATGGCATAAGGCTCTGTTTGGAGTGACAGGCAGGGACGCTGATAGGAAATGTGACAAAGAAGGGAAGTTTATATGCCAGGGTCTCTATGACAAAAAAAATTGCCCCTTTCATCACACCATCAACCCATACAGAACACGAGAGGGGCGTTTACAGTTTCAACTATGGGAACTTGATCACCGGTAAGTGGTTTTCGTCTGTGCAACGTGCATCCAACACTTTAAATGAAATCCAACGATTAAAACTGCAGCTTACTCATTATGTGACATTTTTATGTATTTCTTAGTGAAATAGCCCCCCCCCCCCCCATTACTATCTCTTTGTTAGTGTAAATGATCAGTACTGGCTAAGGGCTGAATAAGTATTTTAGGTTGCTACATCCAACAATCTTTTCCTCTCTCTCTGCAGCATTGAGAAATCCTTCGTGATAAAAAAGCTGAAAGGTGCAATCAAAAGAAACACTCAAAGACGTCAAATTAATACAGACTACTTTTATGATCTCTTCTTTACCACTGAAAATCTAAGACTGGTCAATACTGCATGTCACGATAGAAACAGCCGTTATAGATTTAATAGGTCATTCTTTGACAATAGACAAGTTTATAAAAAAACCAGAAGAAGCGAACGGCGAATAAAAAGAAAAAGAAAACGAACCTCATACAGTTATTAGTCAACAAAAGGTGAGGAAGATTTTCCAACAAGATATGGGAAAGTGAAAGATATGCTTTATTGAATACTGCACTTTACAGAAAATTCCAACCATAGCAACTACAGACTCAGGCACAGAACTTTCAGACACAACATCTATTAATCAATAAATCAGTCTCAGCGGTGGAATCAAAGCGTGAATCGCAACATTTGATTTGGACTTGGCCATTGAATGGAAAGTAAATTTAACTGTCATTTACAGTGGCATTCGGCCGAATAGGTCTAAAGAACAGGATGGGTTAACACGCTCAATTTTGAACAAGAGAGCACGTGATATGCTGAAATTCTGTAACATCGCCGCCACCGTAACACTCGAAGAAAACCACTCAAGCGAATTCATTACGTCTTCAATTGATTCAAAACTCAGCTGCCCACATGGTCGCACGCTCAAAGAAACATGAACATATCACTTTTATTCTGACTGATCTCCACTGGTTGCCTGTCTCTGCAAGGATCGAATTTTTTAAGTGTTACTTAAATAATTATGAGTGGTACACCGCCCCCTTTTCTTACCTCTCTGATCAGTCGTCCCTCTCCTCTCAAAAATTTACATTCGTACCCGACAGAGGAGAATGCAACTTTTGGAGGCTCGTTTGGAATCTAATAGCTTTATCCAAAACACATTTGGGCAAAATCCTTTGCTTACTTTGCACCCAATCTCTGGAATTCATTGCCTAATGATATCAGAATGCGCCAACTTTTACCACTTTTAAATGGCTTCTTAAAACTTAGTTTTTCGTAAATGCTTTCAAATTTAATGACCACTTTTTGTAAGTTGCTACGTTTTTATTATTTGAATTGTTTCATTTTGATTTTATCTTACTTCCATCTTTTGTATTTTTATACATTTTCTATAGTTGACTTTTATTTGTAGGTGTTTCACTCTAATGACTTTTGTTTTACACTCTACTGTAAAGTGCTTTGAGGTCTTTGTTTCATGTAAAACGCTATAGAAAAATAAATAATGATGATGATGATGATGATGATGATGATGATGATGATGATGATGATGATGATGATGATGATGATGATGATGATGATGATGATGATGATGATGATGATGATGATGATGATGATGATGATGATGATGATGATGATGATGATGATGATGATGATAAGTATTATTCATTGGTGATTTTACTTCCATTTATTCTCACACGAAATCATTTTGAATCCAACGGGCGGCAGCTGTCTCCAAACATGCCGAACTGCCATGGGTACTAGGATGGCGGTCCCAGTTATGCTGTCATTTTCATGGTGGCCGACCTTGAAAATAAGATGTTGGGGACTATACCCTGTGCAGCCGTTGCATTACTCACAGACATATTGAGGTTTTTTTTTTCATTTTGCACCATGGTTTACCTAGCTTGCGTTATTTTGTATCATTTTGTATGCTTTTCACCCTACTATGAAGTTCATATTTGACTTTTCTTATAAGAAGATTTATTTTCTTGACATACTAGTTAAGCTGCATAACGGTTCCATATCAAATATACGCTTTATTGTAAGCAAATATACGCTTTATTGTAAACAAATATACGCTTTACTGTAAGCCGTCAGACACCCATGGCTACCTGCATGTTAACAGTTCTCATCACAACAGTTTGAAACGACCTATTATATTTTCTCAATGCATCACAGTCAAGCGTATCTGCTCTACCCAGACCAAATACGACAAATACGTTGGTAACCTTGTCGATGTTTTTCTTAATAATGACAACCATCTGCCCATTATCAAAGAGGGAATAAGTAAAGCTTTCTTTTACCGCCGGGATAAACTGCTAATTATAACCCTAACGACTAAAGTCGGAAACTCACGTATTCCTCTTGTCTTTGCATAGTTTCCGAAAACTGAGGGCCTGCATAAATGTATATGTTCAGTTTTCATTATTCTTCTGCCAGACAAGTATATGATGCCTCCCAGATTCCTGAAGAAAACTGTCCCCGTTAAGTTGGATCTACATAGTCTCTTCAAGTTGTTTAATCGAAGCCCACAGCTCGATTGATTAGGGATTGTTTGTTTGACGTGCTTACCGGTTGCAGACTTGTGAATACCACATTGTGTAACACTCACTCGGTATTGGGTATTTGTGTGATCTACCAGCTACGCTAATTGTCCTCCCCAGTGACGTGACCAGACTTTCCGAAGTGGGGGCACGGGGGGAACAAGCGCTCCGCCGTAGGGGCACACCAAAATGAAGGACTGAGCGCCTCTGGAGGTGCTGCAGTGACCACAGTGCCCTCCTGTAGGCTTTGGACTCCAGAGGCCCTTCAGTGGGCCCCTAGTGGGGTCCAGGGCAATGCTCCATTGAGGGACCATGGGCGAAACACCTTGAGGCTCTGGGGTATTTATAATTGTGACCATCAGAATGAAGCATTTGAATATCTCCAAAATGGCATTGGATATGCACTAAACAGGCTACCAAAATAGAAAATAACAATTGACCATTTTTGTTCAGTTAGCCTTACTCGCACTAACGATTTAATGATTCGAGGGGGAATGGATGAGTGGGGACGACGGATCATGGACGGCGATCCGGGGGATGGAGGGACATGTTCCCTCAATATTTGAGAAATCGCCCATTTACTTTGATTTTTTACACAATAAATTATTTGAAAATGGGGTCATGTCCTCCCAGTATTGAGAACAAACCTCCGCCGCTTCGACGGATCATGTTAAGGTTTGCGTTGAGCTTTAAAAATAAATCCACCCATGCTGCCTTATAGAAATCAATAATGAGACTGAGACAACTACCTTTCGGGTATGCCACTGGGGGAAAGCCTTCACATTAGAGCATCGAAGGTACATATACGGCTGCGGATCTGGGGCTAGCCGGGAAAGTTGGGCAAAAGAAACCCTTAAATGGGGTTAGTGAGTTTGGGGTGCCTTAAAATTATAATTTATAATTATAATTATAGCAGATGTATTTCCTGCATTTTTCTTCTTCAGTAATAAATGAAAATAGGTTGGCTGGAGCCTGCTGAGACTACCTTTGGTGATCGCAAAAAGCGAGCAGAAAAAATCTGGTATTAAGTATCTATGAAAATTTCGTGCAAGTTTTTATACCGTACTCCTTTCGTTGTATATCATTTTTTTATGATTCCTGATGTGGTCGCTTGGCTCCTCCTCGGCGATGATTCAGGAGAGCAAATTGCTCCCTTGCAAATTTGAGGGCACCGGTATTTCAAGTAAACTGAAATTACCAGAGAGTGAAGCTATCTAACTATCCTAATATTTATTGGAGATTCGTTGAAAGGGGCAAATAACGTAAATCGCAATATTTACAGTTTCCGAACATAAAATCTGACTAAAAGATAAACAGTGTGGGAATTGTATTGAAGGGAAAGGACTCGCTGCCGTACTAGTCCCATAGCTGTTGAAATTAAATGATGAAACAATGTCTGTGGATTAAAGTTTTCTAATGAGGAAGTCCTTCACATAAGAAAAAGATGCTCGCGAATTGCACCGTTGTAGTTTTGAGAACATTGTGTGCAATTTTAGCGGCACGAATGACTGATAAAGTGACAGTGGGTCCTCGTGTCCAGATTGATATATGCTTGAACGGTGTGTTTGTGCATAATTTTCCATACCTAAAATTTAATGTGGGGAATTTGAGGTGGGGTTGGGGGCACAGCCAACATTTGGGAGGGGCACTTGCTGTTACAACCGATATGGTATTAAATTAACCGATAATGTTAAAACAACCAATAATGTATAATAAAAATTTTTCCGATAATGTAACACTAACCGATAATGTAGTAGAAAATTTACGTATAAAGTGTGGTGAATAATTACTGATAATGTAAAAATTTTTGTTAACCAATAACGTAGTAAAAAATTTACCGATAATGAAGTAAAATTATTTTAACGCACGTATCACGTTCAAATTTCACGAACGTATGTACAAACTTTACACGTATGTGTGTACATGTAAACGTATGTGCTATGTACGTAGTATGTATACTAACCCACATGTAAGTTCGTATACAAGCACGCACTTACATGCGTATGCATGTGTAAATATAAGTATGTAGGCGGCAAGGTGGGTCGACGCGAGTGGAAACAGGCCAACTTGGTTCCAAAACCAACTCGGGGCAAAAAAGCTTCCAGGGGGCGAAAAAATGTCAGGGGCGAGGTAGACTAAAATGCATTAAGGCAATGATAATTTTTTATTTTTCTAAGGGTGAAAATTTTCGGGGGGCTCCCCACCGCTCCCCTTGATTACGGGCTTGTTTGTAGAGAAGTTATTACACAAGGCTGCCTCGCTAATGTATGCTAGGCTAATAATGCACGCGCACACTGCACTGATGCAGCTAAAAGTCTGTGTAGACGTTCCCGACTGGAACATATGCCTACTTTTGTATCAAAAAAGAATGATTTACACCCCATTTTCTTAAAGTAACAGGCATTTTTGTGATTCACATCAGGTTTACTTTAAAGGTTAATTTTCGTCATCCCAGACAGTTTCAATTCTCCCAACTAAGCAACTTGTAGCTCCTCCCATAACTGTATAAATCTCCTCCTCGTGCAGGCAGAAACCTACTTTATTAATGCTTCAGGCCATGTTCTGGTGAGCATACAAGTTAAAAGGTGTAATCCAAACACTCTCTCTACATTGTGTGGAATGTGAGTTACTGAGTTACTCTGCATTATTTGAAGTTTCAGACTTTGATGTCAACTAAAGAGCAGGAACCAACTGAGAATTTTGATACTCTCTACTGGTCTCTACTTGATCAGTTTAATTGGACTTTATTTGATCACTTCAATTGGAATTTACAGGACCAGTTCAATAGAATTTTACTGTGATCAGTTTAACTGGACTCTACTGGACCAGTTTAATTGGACTTCATGGTGATTAGTTCAACTGGACTTTCTTGGTCCAGTGCAATAGGACTTGATAGTGAAAAGTTCAACTAGACTTTAAGAGGACCAGTTCAAATTTAATCATACAGAGATGTATTCAAGTCACTCTTTTCTCAGCAAGTCAAAACAACTGGAGCTATATTAGGGACTCGCGTCAAGTCATTGACTCGAAGTCTCTGTGTTATATCAATAGGGGAAAATTGCCCTGAATTTTTCAAGTCATGTGGGTGGGATGTGACTCTCGTCGCGACTTGAATACAAGTCTGCTTTAATAAAAGGACCAATTATCTACTAAGGGTAACTGCCTAGTTCAATTTAAGGCAAAATGTTAAGTTGAAATTTTAGAAAACTTCCATCAGTCCAGCAAATTCAGTTTGCTTAAAAAGGTTCCATTGAAATGGTTCTCGCTTTCTTTCGTGTTAGTCCATGTTACTGCAGGAACGAGCTCAGTTGAAGTCCAGCTCAGTCCCTTGAGCAATCACGCCATGTAATCGTGATAATAGAAAAAGTCCTACTAAAATCGAGTTGTTCCAGTCCAGTCCAGTTGAAGTCCCTTTGAGTCTCATATTGGTCCAGTTCAAATATGGGCAAGCCTAGTTCAAGTCCAGTTCAAATTTGAACCGGACTCAACTGGAATTCTCAGCTGGGAATCTTTTCAACGCACAGATCTATGCAAATGTTTAGCATCTCAGGAATTACAGATACAGCTGGTAGTCTTGTTCAAGACTCTTTGGTTCATTTCCGCCCACCACATATCGGCTGTGAAGAATACGTATCTGTGCGCCCTCTACAGCTCAACTATTGAACTCTCTGAACTGGTTAGTTCTGGACATAAACTTTGAGTGCATACAGTCCAGTTGACATACGCCCTCACTTTGTGCGAACGGAAGATAAAAGAGAGGTGGAAAGTAACTAACGTCTTGGGGCAAGACTACATGTTAGGGAAATTGATCATGCATGTCCTCATTGGTGAAATTGCACAAACTTGATCATTGAGTGCGTTTGTTTTATGTTCAAGAACACTGAGTCTTTTGGTACCCTCAGTAGAAGTGCATAGTTAACAGTTCTGAGGATGAAATCCTTGAAAAGGCATCATTTGCAATGAACCAGCTGTGGATTTGAGGAAAAGGGCCCTGTCAGCAGCTTAAGGCAAGGGTCCTAAACCTGCCCTCCCGACCCCGGGTGTGGTGGTGGTGGTGGTAGGGGAAGTTGAGGGAGTGAAGCGACTGAGCAGGGGAGGGTCCGGAGTGCATGGTTGTCCTCCCTCCCAGCTCCAAGAAATTTTCTGTTTTTATGCCCCAAAATCAAGTTTGTGAAGCTCGTTTTATATACCATTTATTTATTGATTGGTTTATTTATGAAATACTTATTGAGAAATTAGTATTAAAGGTCGTGTGATATGCCACCAAAAAGAGCTTTTTTACTTGTCAGTTAAAGAATTAAGTCCTCCAATCAAAGATCCGTTGGAATTATTTCAATATCTTTTACCGTTCTCAAAATATACATCTTCAAAGTTTGATGGTTTCTGAAGAAACTAATTGCCCATGCAAAAATAATGATGTGGAGTGTTATGATTTCTTTTGTTAACCCTATATAAATTATCTCTTCATTACTGATCATTTAGATTACAGTTTGGTGAGTGATATCAATATTTTGAAAGGAAAAAAAAATAACTTTTATAATAAACCCCTCAGGGAATAACAATGCTACCAATGTCCTTGAAATTAAGGTTGAAAAACAAAGGCTAACATGTGCCATATATGGTATGTCCCTCTTTCGATGTCACATATTTGCATATTTAGCTCATGTTTATCCATGATACAAAAGTGAAATAGAAATTTCCCTGTAAAATTGTCAATGTTTGATGGATTTTAATGGAAACTACGGCTATTTTCTGCATTTTTAATGCATTTTACATCGAATATCCAACTACGTTATTTTCATGTAACACAACCTTTAAGTCCCAAAATGTGGCCGTTATGTAAAAAAAATATCACATACGTGTAACATATATTCACAAAATTGAAAGTGCAAAACGAGAAACATAAAACTTATCTTCACAGACACCCCCCCCCCACACACACACACATACACGTGCCAACAAAAGCACAGTCAAAACATTCAAGCATGGTTGATCCACCTTTTCAATAATTATCAGGAGCGTCGGACTTCATGCAAAACCCTGGTGCAAAATAAAACCAACAATAAAGAACACTACATAATGAATGTTGATCACATTTATTCATGAATTAATAAACATATTTATGAATTGAAAGTATGAAATGTTCTAGGTTTTTTGTTCTGGGGATTCTTAAAAACTACACACCCTGCATTCAGAAGTACAACTTTGCACTTCAAAGCGCTTTAGGGGATCAGAAAACTTTGACCTAGAAGTTTTTTCCAAAATTCGAAAATTTCATATTCAAGAGTAATTTTCGGCATTTTCGTCTGTTAACACCCCCCCCCCCTCCATCGGAGTTTCATAAATGGTAAAAACATCCTGTTTCTAACAAAATAAGCTATAAAATTGTTGTGGGGTTAACGTAACTCGTGATATAACTTTCTGAATTCTTATGACAGAAGTTGTCATGTGGGCGCACAAATAGGTTAACAAACGCTTATAGACAAGGGAAGTAGCCTGGGCGAAATCTCTAGGGGGGGCAGTTCATGACACTAGCTAAGCGGAACAGTAAGTGGAGTGCCCACAAATAGTTGACATTCGGTAGGACCCTTCTTTTTTCACCTGTGCATGGGTGCCATCCTGGGGGAGGGTGCTGAGGGAAGGGTAACATGTAAGGCCTGGCTTAGGTGCAAAGTTTTGCTATTGTTTGCAAAGCCTTGAACTGGTTATATCTTTATAATTGTCATTGTGTAGTGATGTTCTTCCTATTTTTTGGCTGGGCGTAAGTCAAGAAGTACTGTCTAAGAGAAAGGGGTGGATGACACTCTATGACACCCTTTACTCTTTGAGAAATTTTTGTCTTTGTGAGGTGGCTTGGATGCAAAATTATGCTTTTTATCTTTGGTAATGTTTCGTAAAGCATTGAATTGATTATACCAGTATGTTAAAGAATCATCTACGTCTTTTAGTGATTTTTCTACTTTGGTAGGGTGTAATTGAAGAGGAAGTTGCCTCAGTGGAGGGATGTCACTTATACTCTTTCAGAAAATTTTCCTTGTTCTAAGTTTTCCTAGATCTAAAATGGTGTTTTCTTTGGTAAAGCATTAGACTGATAACATGATCTGAAATTTGATTATTTATTGAATTTTTCGGCTGTGGCATGGCATCCGTGCAAAGCTGGTACCCGGTGTGGGCTTCCCCTTAGCGCTATTAGTACGCCACTGGGGGAACCACCCACGATTGGCGCGTAGCCGTAGGGTAGATCTGCAAGAAAACGTTCGGTCGAAATGTCTACCAGATGAGGAGAAATGACATTTTTTAGACTTTAAAAGTTGCATTTAACCATTATTTGAAATTCAATGAGGAAGTAATTCTCGAGTTCGAGGCCACTGTAAGAATGTGGTCAAGTGTTTTGCGGCAAGGCTTGACATTAGGAAGTTATAACTCGTTAGTTTATTTTAGTCGAATATGTAATACTCATGTTCTAACATATTAAGAAATATACTTACTAGTGAAGTGAAGATAAGAGGACATTTGTGAAATTTAACTGTTTTAAAATAAGTTTGCGGCGACTGCATATGCCCTCAAATTTAAATTAAAAGTTTCATTACCGGCTCATTGAGTTTAGCTAATAATTAAAGGTAATCATATGCTATTTTTCCTTTAGCCAGAGTACATGCTAGTGTATTCAAGCGTCGTATCTATGTAGGAGGAAGATGGATTATTAAGTTCGTCAGAAGGAGAAACCCACATGAGAATGCATCCACGGCGGGCGATCCGGGGAAAAGGAACCCATATGCGATTTCTAAAGTTTTGGGGGACTTAAAATCATAATTTGGACAATGAAATTTTCAGCATTTCAGTATTTTTCTCAAGTAGGCCAACTTTCTTTTACGATTTGAAAAGGCTCAGTGGGGCAGTTGTCCCGGCCCTGCCCCCCCCCCCCCGCAGGCTACCGGCCCAAGGTAGACTCTAGAGGCTACTCGACACAACAAGGGGCACAATTTTCCAAAATTTTGGGCCCGTCAGCAGCTGCTGACTGTTAAATCCGCCACTTCAATGAGCCCCCAAAATTATGTGGTCTCGTCGCTCTTCTGGTTTTGGTATTTCAAAGGTGATGTTAGTGTTTACAGGGAGTTGCCTCTGGTGTTTACATTGCGAAGCTTTGAGGCTGCGCATGAGCAGTCTGTCCAATGTTGCGTAATACTGAGAATTGGGAAAACATAAACTGGACACCTTTGAGAATAGCTTAATATTCATTATGTTACGTACTATTTTGGCCCATCCTACTTACAAACGTCACCCCGTAGTGAAATCGGAGAGCAACGATCCAGCACTGTCACGACACTGTCATTGCGTGTTTTTGCAGATCACACTGCACAGTTAAGCCAACTACTTAGCGTACAGTGTAATACGTTAGAATCTCAACGTGAAATGTGTAAGGAATTTACAGGTTTCTCACGGAAACCTGGAAATAATGTAACTGAAAAACTTTTCTGGGAGCTTTGTTGTCTTCACGAAAGGTTTTATTATTACATGCAAAAAACGTGGTGTTATAACTAGTGAATCAGTTATGTTTAGTAACCTTTTCTCAGGAGCGTTGCTAGAGCATTTATCATGGGGGGTGGGGTGTGGTGCCGTATTTGCCGACCGAAAGTGTTGATAAGAGATGCAGTTAGAGCTGAGAACCGTTAGTCCAACCGGTAGTGATCCAGCAGGGGTGGCGCCAGGGTTTACCCAAGGGGGGCAACGACCTGAAGCCTCGACAGCCACGGTGCCGTCGACGGGTTGGTGAGGGGAGATTTGAAGAAAACCTGTGTACTATACCATACCATTGCGGGGCATATATTGCATAAAATTTTGTATATACTAGAGGAAAATAGTTTCGCCCGATTTAAGGTTTTTCCCGAAATCTAAACTGTGAAAATGCAAAGCACGCGTAGCGCGCTAAATTTCTTGGTGAGCTTACACTAAAAAGAATCTGTACTTATTTAAAGCTTATATAGGTCTCCCAGTGGCGTACCCAGAATTTCTCTCAAGGAGGGGGGATGCAATATGTTGTGTGATCGCCGGCCTGGGGAGGGGTGTAAGGGGTGTCCCCCTCCCCTTTGGAAATTTTTGAAAAATTAGGTGTCCTTACATGCAATCTGGTGCCACATATGCCACCTTTGGAAGTAAAATTTGTGTTAAAACACATATCCTTTTTTTAGGAACTGAAAAAATTGGTATCCGTGAGGGGGGCATGGCTCAATGGCCTCCCCCTGTGTATGCCACTGAGGTCAACTGTCCAGGCAGTTGGGCCCTATCGGGCACAACTTACATTGTACTTCCCTCTTCGAGTCACTAGCCGTACCGAAAGACAGACTCAAGAGAACATTACCTTAGTTTTGCGAAATGAGATGAGATTCCCGGCATTTACATAAAACGATAAATTTTACTAAAGTTACTTGAAAAGATGGAAAGGGTTTGTTTTATATTTAGCTATTAGTAACGAAACTGAGGAAGAGTGGGCAAAGGATACCGAAAATTTTGGGTTTTATCGCAGAAATGACCCTTTTGAAAGCTATAATAAGTAAACCGACCATGGGTAGCGACAGAATTTTCCCGACATCTAGCCGGGCCATGCCAGCGACCCCAAGTTCCGACAGTATGTCTTGGGGTGAGAAAGGGATATGAAGGAGCCTAACTACCCCATGCCATTGCAGAGTACCGTATATTTTGCATTATATCACTTAATATGTCAAGAGCAGAATTACGCACTAATAGTGTTCTTTTGAGTCTGAATCGTGAAATTGCAAAGGGCGCAAAAATTTTTGGTATAGGCTGACACAAAAACCATGTTATCATTAAGTTACAAAAAGAAAAACAAAAACTGTAAGGGTTGTAGACTGTATCGGGGACAACATATATACATTATGTCGAAATCACCTGGTCTACCCGATGAAATAGCCAAACTTTGCTCCGTGAGTTGCTCACCAACTGACTGTACCACATGGCACACACTAGAGAACAGCAACTAGGCTTTGAGATATGGGATGAAATTTACAACGTCTAGTACAACCTGTGTACCCTGCCTACATGTTACTTGGTAAGGTTGACAGGACTTATGCAATCTAGCTATGTGGAATGGAACTACTGAAGAAACTGGAGTGACATCAGGCTGAGTGACATTGCAGCGCGCGTAGTGCGTCGAAAATTTTGGGTTCTGATTACAGAAATTGTCCTCTCTCTTTCACTTCTTTTCCGCATGTCTCCTTCATTTTGCCGAACTGGTGCAGAATTTGCTGACTCAATGCCAGAAGAAGCTTTTTGCCAACAGAATATGTTTTATGTTTCAAAAAGTGTTGCTCACGGTCTTTGAAACTACTGTGATAAATGTTGTCTACAAATGCATTCCAATCTCCTGTCTTCCGTCTGCACCAGCCCCTTTCTCTTGCCCTGCTTTGTCCCTCCCTCCCCTGTTCTTTTCTCTGTTCGCTAGGCCTTTCTCTCTCCCTCTTCTCTCATCTCCTCTTTTTTTTTCTCTTTTTTCCTCTTTCTTCTTCCCTGTAACTTTCCTTCGTTTGCACTTCCCTCTTTCCTTCATTTTGCGACTAGTGCAGGATTTTGCCGACTGGGGGGATGATGGGGGGGGGGGTGTCACACCCCCCTCTAGCGTCGGCCCTGCCTTTTCTTACGGAACATTTCTTCCTCAATATAACTGTACCCGGCCAGCATCAGAGTAAAAGTATGCCGAAGGTTCACTTTCGACACGTACCTGCTGTAAAGATATACTATAGGGTGAGTTGAAGGGGGGGGGGGGACGGCGGAAATTAGCTGCCAACCTGAGTGTCTAATTTATAGTATTGGGAATAACACCTTCCTTTTTGAAAAAGTATGTGTGGAGCCCGGACGAAATGGTGTAAGCTTATCATCAGTTTGCCAATGCCTTGAACTAGGCGGCCATTTCATGAACTCGGAAGGAGCTTGTCAATTGCCAACTCATCAAATGTGCAATGCTCTGCTTCAATAAACCTGTCCGTCAGTCCAAATGATAAGGGAAAGCATGGTTGACTCTGCATTTAATTGGAGCTCCATCTGGACGCATTCCCCATGCAGAAACATGCAGAGATTATAGAAATCACTCTTAGATCATTTTGCTTTTCAATCAGTGGTGCCGCCAGAATCTGGTGATGGGAGGGGGGCACGGCAGATGACGTCGTAATGCTACCTCAGTTAAAGACCTAAGTCTGCGTAAATTGTAACTTTTTAAGCGTCCCTTCGGTGTATACAGCAATGGGATATCCTTCCTTTGTCACCTTACATAAAGGTGCCGTCCTGGGGGAGGGGTCTAAAGGGGGGGGTCCCCTCCCCTTTAATATTTGAGAAATTTTTGTTAACTTTAAGGTTGCTTAACTGGAAAATGGTGCTATCTTTGGGATATTTTTGGAACTGCATTATCATACATGGTTGGAAAATGTCCATAATTTAGTAAATTCTAATGTTTGGTTAGGTGAAATAGGCCGGGGGAATATGTTGCCAACAAACTTCCCTGAAGCCCCTTCCATTTGGCTCCTTTACTGCCTTCTATTCGGGGACAGTTTTTACACAAAATAAAAAAGTGCGTGGGGTCCAAAGAAACATTCTTCGACTATTACGATTTTTTTACAGTTATAAAAGGGTATCTAAGGCTGACAGACACAAAACAGGGCCCCTGGAAGCCCTCGGTTAATTATATAAAATAGCGGGGGCACTGCTGCACGGACATCAGGGGCGTAGCTAGGATAAAAATTTTTTAGGGGGGCTTGGTATCAAATGGGGGTTACGGCAGTTGATCGCCGTCCTTAATCCTCACATAGTTTATTAGGAAGCAAACATTTGGGCGCCTAACAAACATTTGGGAGCCCAGGCGCCCCCCCCCCCCGTAGCTACACGTCTAAACTGACTTGATTCTTATTACCTGATATCCAAATGATACTATAGAGTATGACGCCGAACACATTACAACTATCGTATTTTTACTAATTTTGAACGAAAATCCTAACGAACAGCTTCCAGGAATTGGGAATGGGAGGGAGAGAGAGTATATATGCAGGGAGGTGACATAAGACGGCCCTGATAGTTATAGCAAAAGGGGCGAAAGACTTACAAGAAAGTGACGGCTCAATTTTTAGCCATAACTCGATCCTTCGCTTACCACTTTCACAACAACTGATGGGAACATGAGGGTCCTGCAGAGAAAATATTGAAATTAAACACTGTAAGAAGGATTTCGTGGCATCTTCCAAAAGATAATTCACATGCTTTGCAGAGCACCCGAGGAGGGAATGTAAGACCCATGCATCTTCGACTTGTTGTCGTCATTTATTTCCTTTTTATGCAGATCAGTTTGAGAGCTCAGCTAGAAAAACCCTTTTGCAATCTTGTAAGGTCCAGTTTATATTTCTCATTATTTGCAAAGCGCCCCGCCCCTATCGCTCATCCCCCCCGAGTTGCGCAATCGCACAGGGGGCGATAAGGCCCCCATTATGAACCACTGCCCTAGACAGTAAAAATTCTCTCTACTAGAGAGTACCCCTCCTCTAATTTAAACAAAACCACCTGCCATACCTAGTGCAAGCCAGGAAATGTGCTGAAGGTGCGAGAGGGCTTCCAGGAGCGAAATATATTTCTAGGGGTTGAGATAAACTTAAATGCATTAATTGCAATGTTCATTTTTATTTTCTGGGGGACAATTTTTTGGGAAGGACTTCAGGCCCTGGACCCCTTATTGACGGCCTTGATCTAATTCATATCCTAAATAAAGTTACAGTAGCTTGCACTTGCACTGAATTATGATTGCTCAAGGCTGTGTCAATATTACTACTGTGTGTGAGTTATTGAGATCAACTGACTCCTCAAGTCATCATTGACCAACCAGAGGGAAGCTACTGTTTGCATTAATATCAAGTAAAGTGCACTCACCAATTGTTTTTAGGGATGTAAAGATATTCCTAAATATTTTTGGGTGATGTCATATCCCCTTTAATAAGGGCGCCCTGGTACTCGGAGCTAGGGGAGAGGTCACTCCGGAAGCCTCGGGAGTTGTGGGCTTTAAAACAAAGCACCTTCAATTTATAAACAGCATCAAAAATGCACTATTTAACAAACCACAACAATTAAAGTATTCCACTGTTTTACTCAGACCAAAAGTCCCTGGTCGTTTCGTTGTACAGCCCTGTGGTTTGGGGTGGTAATGGGGAGGATTCATAGAAGTGGAGAGGGTGTTTCTCAGATAGGTAAAGAACATAATCTTGTTGAGATTTTGACAGACACATAAGTAGCGTAAAAGGAGTGGGGAAGGGGTACCTTCTGCAGCCCCTCAACCAAAATTTTTTGTGAAAATTCGAGCAATATGGTGAGAATTTTTCGGGAACCTACAGAAAGAAAAATAATGCAATGATTTAGCTAGAGGTAATCAATAGTTTAAAAAAAAACTTCCTTGGCAAGTAAAATAAAGTTCTGATTTGAATTGCTCTAGCACCTGTATATTCGGTATTAATTCACCAGTGTGATTTTAATGGATCGATATTATGATTATCAGATTTGAGGGGCCATTGAGCCATGCCCCACCCTCACTGATGCCGATTTTTTTCTATCTAATTACGTAAATTTTAACAACAAATTTTATTTCAAAGGGAGCATATGTGGCACCAGATTACACGTAAGGACACCCAGTTTTTCAGAAATTTTCAAAGAGGAGGAGGTGATACCGATTTTTTTAGTACCTAAAATACGTAAATTTTTTAAAAGTCGTGTGACATGAAAACAGCATAGTTGGATATTTGATGTAAAAAGCATTAAAAATCCAGAAAACAGCCGCAGTTTCCATTAAAGTTCATCAAATATTGACCATTTTACAAGGAAATTTCTATTTCACACTTGTAACATGAATAAACATGAGCTAAATATGCAAATATGTGACATCGAAAGAGGGACATACCATATATGGCACATGTTAGCCTTTGTTTTTTTTTTTCAACCTTAATTTCAAGGACACTGGTAGCATTGTTATTCCCTAAGGAGTTTATTATAAAACTTAAAACTTTTTTTCTTTCAAAAAATTGATATCACTCACCAAACTGTAATCTATATGATCAGTAATGAAGAGATAATTTATATAGGGTAAACAAAAGAATCTTAACACTGTGCAACACTCCACATCATTATTTTTGCATAGGCAATTAGTTTCTTCAGAAACCATCAAACTTTGAAGATGTATATTTTGAGAACGGTAAAAGATATTGAAATAATTCCAACGGATTTTTTATTGTAGGACTTAATTCTTTAAGTGACAAGTGAAACAGCTCTTTTTGGTGGCATGTTACAAATTTTACATCAAAGGGAGCATACGTGGTACTAGATTGCATGAAAGGACACCTAATTTTTCAACAATTTTCAAAGAGGAGGAGGTGATACCGAATTTTTTAGTACCTAAAATACGTAAATGTTTTAACACAAATTTTACTTCAAAGGGAGCATAAGTGGCACCAGATTGCATGTAAGGCCACCTAATTTTTCAAAAATTTTCAAAGGGGAGGGGGAACCCCTTCCCCTGAAATCCTGGCTACACCACTGATTATCATCGTTATTATTGTAACGGCTTCTGCAAAAATTAAAACCAATAAAGAAGCTTGGTAGTAACACAGCAAATTATTGATAACCGATGCATGCCTGTATGATATGTACATTAACATGTCGAAAGCGCGTGGAGCGCGAGGAAATTTTTGGTTACATTTTTCGGGCAAGACGTTACAGCCCCCTCCCCAAATCAACATGGGCTCCTACGCCTATGGTACTTCATCGAATCGCTTTCGGTTTTTCGCTTGAGCACCCTTAATAACTCTAACGATCTGCGTTCGCCAAGCTAGCGTTTTTCTGTCCGCGTTTTCTGACGTGTTGCACACTGGGTTAGGCATTGTTATGGTTCATTTTGAAAAATGCCCTATGAAACTTTCAAAAAAATCAGAGATCCTTCTTTCTTTGCTATATTTGCGTGTATGAATACTACAGAATTTCCCGGAATTTCGATAGTGAACTAGGGGAGGATCTAGGATTCCAGGGAAGGAGTTTCCAGGTGGGCCGGGTGCGTTGCGATTGTTGGGTTAGACTGACGCGTAAGCGGCAATGCGAGCGCGATAGCACGAGCCAATGTGCATAGGGTCCAGGGTTCAGCTTAATGGCCCATGGTGGGGTCCAGGGGCAAAGACCCGGTGGAGGCCAGGGGGTGAAGCCCCCGGCAGCTCTGGCATTTTAAGCTTTTTAGGGACCTTTAATACACAGAATACCTTTTTAATAGATTGGGCAAGCTGGAGAATTGAACCGGATCTAATCCGACCGCAAGGCTACATTCGTTACTATTGCAACAGGCTACTGCCCCCTCCTAATAGCTACGCTCAGGCTATGCTCCAGCCAATAACCCAGGAGAATGAAAAGAGATTAGAGAACATTCTTTCCCTGCAGTACTATATATAATATTCAAAGTTCCGGTGTGTATGATAAAATGATAAATATTTACTTCTTTATGTTCTCATGCTTATTTGGTCGGCACTCCAGCCCAAGTTGATGTTCGGCTGTCTCCTGTAAAACACGAAAATTTGCTAGCAACTGAACTGAGAATTCCTGCATACCTGCAGTGTACAAATACAACACAAATGTTAAATACCGCAGTGTCCATGCTGACATTACATGCGAAACGAATCAAGGTAGAATTAATTTATTTTGTGGACTTTCATGTTCATCTTTACTTTAATATTTTTCTGGGGAGAAGGGGGGGGGGTCCGAAAACCAGGAAACCCCTAACGTCCTTCCTTAGTGGGCGGCCGGGCATTTTCGGTTTACGACATGCAGGCTCATACAACCGAAAACGAAGCCGTCCACTAAGCAGTGCTTCCGTTTGAAGTGAAAACGCGAATCAATGGAAGAATGATTGCTGTTACACGTACGCGCAAGTTTCTGAAGTTTAAATAAATGCTAAGACTTCTTTGCAAAATCCTTACCGTAATGATAAGGTAATTTAAATATCTAGGCCTAATGACGGCCAGCTTGTCGGCTGTTCTGTGATTGGTATCTTTCACCTGAACTGCATTTTGCACTCAAGTGCGTATCAAGGGAGGGAGGTGGAGGGTGTTGGGGGCGCCCCGGGTCGAAGACACTTTACTACACTCTTCCATAGGCCGTTAGTATACTCGGCATTTGTCAAACTTGAAGTCACCCCCCCCATTCAATTAAATCGGATCCTGCATACGCGGATGTACAAGGCTGTATTCAACGAACCCGTAACCATTCCTTTATTATTAATCTCATGCAGCACTTAAACTTTGGACAGACTTACACACTAAAACGGGCCATGTTAAGCTGCCTCTCCTTCCTCGTCAAAGTTTTCAACGCCAGCATGTGACCCATCAATGCAAAGCTCACGAGTTGGATGTTACTGGAACATAAGAATTTTTGCAGCATGACCATTGACTTTTTAGTGAGCGACAGGCGCATGAATAAAAAACTTGTGATCCCCCACCCCCACTCCTTGTCACTCACCAGTATATGAGATACGTCCGCTGTCTTTCCAAAATCTCACAATCGGCTCAGGAGATATCAATTTCAACCATTTTTGATAGCATAATCTTCAGCTCAGTCTCCAACTCAATTACTACCAAGATACATCTAACAAAGGATTCACTGCCCTCTTATAACAGGGTCAAAAATCAACCCATACAAAATTTTTAGGGACTACATATAGAGGGTTCACCCCTCAGCCAAAGTGCAATTTTATGGAATGGTGGAGCGCCCCCAAAAGACGGCAGGGAAAACGCGGAGGGAAACTTGGTCAAGTTTAAAGGAACCGCTGTCTTCTTTTACAAATCATCGCACCATGAAACGTGGACAATGGCCACCTATTGTTGGCAGATGCTTAGCCCTACCCCTAACAAACTTAATCCATAGTTGCAATACAAGAAGAGCATTTTGTAGTCGGTCATTTATGAATATTCAGTCCAGAGTGGCTTTCCTTTAGAAACAAGAGTTGCTTTGGGAACCTAGGCAAATTCGGTATCAATAAAGACAGGTCTCCCGGCTAAAAAAGTAGCCGGGAGCCCTGTCTTTATTGATACCTTTCGTATCAAATGCAAATTACATGAAATATGGAATCTGTTTCATCTAAGAATGGGAAAAAATTCATAAAACTATTAGCAATTTCAACCAAAAAAATGCAACGTGGAAAGGGGGGGGGGGTGTGGTTGTACGACTTGATAATGTAGGCTACATGCAACAGCGTGTAGTGACCTGATTTGGAAATTAACAGTAAGATATGATTAACAAAACGAAGCCTAATTAAGAAAAAATATTTGAAAAGAAGAGAAGTCGGATAAAAGCTACAAAAAGAAAGATATGAAAGAGGAAGCAACTGTAAAAAGTCGACAGTTCCCCAAAATAAAAACCGCAAAACGAGAAAAAAAAATCACTGCCCAGTCTCCGGGAGGACTTGAACTCACGTACTTTCAATCGGAGTCGAGCGCCATACCAACTAGGCCACGACACTGCTGATAATCCAGCGCACTATAATTAATATTAATAGTCTATAGTGTTAAGTTGTGTGATATACAAGTGGAAGTGCCGGATGTAAGGGGGGGGTCGGGAGCTGGAGCGAGCACCCCATTTTACCTGCATCCTTAAATATTGGTAGCCTATACCGTACTTTAAATTGCCTGAAACACGCCCCCCAAATTTGTTTCAATATGCTTGAATGTTACGCTATTGATGTTTATAGCATGGCCTGTAAATGTTTCTTAGTAGCCTGCTTTTTAAATGACATCAATAGGGGTGGGGAGAGGCGGCGTAAAGCTCAGGAAGCCGTGGTCTTGCCGGTCGCAAAATTTTCCAATTTCTTCGGTAAACATGTAGTAGGGATAGGCCTACTAGGTACGATAAAATGTGTAATCCCGACGCTGGCAGGAGGTAGCGCCAGAAATTGCGCGACAGGGGTCCAAACTTCTCTACGAAGGACTGTAGCCTGAAGCCCCGACAAGGAAGACGGAGTGCCATACGATCGTCGAGAGCAAAATTCAAAATTTTCGGCGCGCACTGTGTTGGGTTTTCAGGCGTAAAATTGGAAAATTTGGGGGATTCACTACAGGATCTGCTCTCATATAAACCAAAATATCAAGTAAACCACAGGGGGTGACTGGCTATTGTGGACTTCTTCATATTTTAACGTTCCCCGACTACACTGGGAAATTTAAACGACCGTGGGGGGATCCGTCCTTGACGAGGGACATAGATGGCACCTACTCGGGCCCCATCTGGTTTCACCACTGTCCCGATGATGATCAGTCCCCTGACTTTCTAACTTCCTTCAAATCCTCCAACTCGAACACAACATTTTCATCGCCCTTCTGGCGCTGTAGATTTTCGAGCTTTACTTACTTGTGACTTTAACATGCTACAACTTTTCAAAGGCCTTCAAACGGACCAAAATCAAGTATACGTGAATCAATGGAAGAATGATTGCTGGAACACGTACGCGCTTTCTGAAGTTTAAATAAATGCTAAGACTTCTTTGCAAAATCCTTACCGTATATAATGATAAGGTAATTTAAATATCTAGGCCTAATGACGGCCAGCTTGTCGGCTGTTCTGTGATTGGTATCTTTCACCTGAACTGCATTTTGCACTCAAGTGCGTATCAAGGGAGGGAGGTGGAGGGCGTTGGGGGCGCCCCGGGTCGAAGACACTTTACTACACTCTTCCATAGGCCGTTAGTATACTCGGCATTTGTCAAACTTGAAGTCACCCCCCCCCCATTCAATTAAATGATCCTGCATACGCGGATGTACAAGGCTGTATTCAACGAACCCGTAACCATTCCTTTATTATTAATCTCATGCAGCACTTAAACTTTGGACAGACTTGCACACTAAAACGGGCCTTGTTAAGCTGCCTCTCCTTCCTCGTCAAAGTTTTCAACGCCAGCATGTGACCCATCAATGCAAAGCTCACGAGTTGGTTGTTACTGGCACATAAGGTAGCATACCCTTATGAATTCCTCCATTGACTTACACACTAATTTGAAAAAGAAAAGTGGCCGCTAAATCCTTGTAGAAGTTTTCGCCAGGTACAAGCTACCCCTCACAAGAAAGCTGACAAGTTGGCCATTCATGGCAATTTCAATTTACTATACCATGACCGTGAAGATTTTTTGCTAGCGGAGCTCAAAGCTTCCGTACCTTTACCCAGAGCCTTTTTACTCAGTCAAAGCCTAATATACAACCGCCAGCTTCTAAGCCAATGATTTCCCCAAAATTGCTTCAATTGACCCCATTTTGGAACCAGTGATACTTCATCTCAGTTTACTTTCATATCAAACTGACAAAAGACCCCATCCTATTCGGTAACATATCACAAAAGTTGTTCCAATGTCTCTTTATGGTGTTATTTGTGAAGGAGAACAAATGGCGCATTAATATGAATTTAAAAATGGGGGCGTGCTACCATAAGAAATTTTGCAGCATGACCATTGACTTTTTAGTGAGCTACAGGCGCATGAATAAAAGAAAACTTGTGATCCCCCACCCACGCTCCATGTCAATCACCAGTATATGAGATACGTCCGCTGTCTTTCCAAAACCTCACAATCGGCTCAGGTGATATCAATTTCAACCATTTTTTGATAGCATAATCTCCAACTCAGTCTCCAACTCAATTACTACCAAGATACATCTAACAAAGGATTCACTGCCCTCTTGTAACAGGGTCAAAAATCAACCCATACAAAATTTTTAGGGACTACATATAGAGGGTTCACCCCTCAGCCAAAGTGCAATTTTATGGAATGGTGGAGCGCCCCCGAAAGACGGCAGGGAAAACGCGGAGGGAAACTTGGTCAAGTTTAAAGGAACCGCTGTCTTCTTTTACAAATCATCGCACCATGAAACGTGGACAATGGCCACCTATTGTTGGCAGATGCTTAGCCCTACCCCTAAGAAACTTAATCCATAGTTGCAATACAAGAAGAGCATTTTACAGTCGGTCATTTATGAATATTCAGTCCAGAGTGGCTTTCCTTTAGAAACAAGAGTTGCTTTGGGAACCTAGGCAAATTCGGTATCAATAAAGACAGGTCTCCCGGCTACTAAAGTAGCCGGGAGCCCTGTCTTTATTGATACCTTTCGTATCAAATGCAAATTACATGAAATATGGGATCGGTTTCTGGGATCGGTTTCATCTAAGAATGGGAAAAAAATTCATAAAACTATTAGCAATTTCAACCAAAAAAATGCAACGTAAAAAGGGGGGGGGGTGGTTGTACGACTTGATAATGTAGGCTACATGCAACAGCGTGTAGTGACCTGATTTGGAAATTAACAGTAAGATATGATTAACAAAACGAAGCCAAATTAAGAAAAAAATATTTGAAAAGAAGAGAAGTCGGATAAAAGCTACAAAAAGAAAGATATGAAAGAGGAAGCAACTGTAAAAAGTCGACAGTTCCCCAAAATTAAAACCGCAAAACGAGAAAAAAATCACTGCCCAGTCTCCGGGAGGACTTGAACTCACGTACTTACAATCGGAGTCGAGCGCCATACCAACTAGGCCACGACACTGCTGATAATCCAGCGCACTGTAATTAATATTAATAGTCTATAGTGTTAAGTTGTGTGATGTACAAGTAGAAGTGCCGGATGTTGGGGGGGGGGGGGATCGGGAGCTGGAGCGAGCACCCCATTTTACCTGCATCCTTAAATATTGGTAGCCTATACCGTACTTTGAATTTCCTGAAACACGCCCCCCAAATTTGTTTCAATATGCTTGAATGTTACGCCATTGATGTTTATGGCATGGCCTGTAAATGTTTCTTAGTACCCTGCTTTTAAAATGACATCAATAGGGGTGGGGAGAGGCGGCGTAAAGCTCAGGAAGCTGTGATCTTGCCGGTCGCAAAATTTTCCAATTTCTTCGGTAAACATGTAGTAGGGATAGGCCTACTAGGTACGATAAAATGTGTAATCCCGACGCTAGCAGGAGGTAGCGCCAGAAATTGCGCGACAGGGGTCCAAACTTCTCTACGAAGGACTGTAGCCTGACAGCCTGAAGCCCCGACAATGAAGACGGAGTGCCATACGATCGTCGAGAGCAAAATTCAAAATTTTCGGCGCGCACTGTGTTGGGTTTTCAGGCGTGAAATTGGAAAATTTGGGGGATTCACAACAGGATCTGCTATCATATAAACCAAAATATCAAGTAAACCACAGGGGGTGACTGGCAATTGTGGACTGCTTCATATTTTAACGTTCCCCGACTGCATTGGTTAATTTAAACGACCGTGGGGGGATCCGTCCTTGACGACGGACATAGATGGCACCTACTCGGGCCCCATCTGGTTTCACCACTGTCCCGATGACGATCAGTCCCCTGACTTTCTAACATCCTTCAAATCCTCCAACTCGAACACAACATTTTCATCGCCCTTCTGGCGCTGTAGATTTTCGAGCTTTACTTACTTGTGACTTTAACATGCTACAACTTTTCAAAGGCCTTCAAACGGACCAAAATCAAGTATACGTGAATCAATGGAAGAATGATTGCTGGAACACGTACGCGCTTTCTGAAGTTTAAATAAATGCTAAGACTTCTTTGCAAAATCCTTACCGTATATAATGATAAGGTAATTTAAATATCTAGGCCTAATGACGGCCAGCTTGTCGGCTGTTCTGTGATTGGTATCTTTCACCTGAACTGCATTTTGCACTCAAGTGCGTATCAAGGGAGGGAGGTGGAGCAAGTTGGGGGCGCCCCGGGTCGAAGACACTTTACTACACTCTTCCATAGGCCGTTAGTATACTCGGCATTTGTCAAACTTGAAGTCACCCCCCCCCCCCATTCAATTAAATGATCCTGCATACGCGGATGTACAAGGCTGTATTCAACGAACCCGTAACCATTCCTTTATTATTAATCTCATGCAGCACTTAAAATTTGGTCAGACTTACACACTAAAACGAGCCTTGTTAAGCTGCCTCTCCTTCCTCCTCAAAGTTTTCAACGCCAGCATGTGACCCATCAATGCAAAGCTCACGAGTTGGTTGTTACTGCCACATAAGGTAGCGTACCCTTATTAATTCCTCCATTGACTTACACACTAATTTGAAAAAGAAAAGTGGCCGCTAAATCCTTGTAGAAGTTTTCGCCAGGTACAAGCTACCCCTCACAAGAAAGCTGACAAGTTGGCCATTCATGGCAATTTCAATTTACTATACCATGACCGTGAAGATTTTTTGCTAGCGGAGCTCAAAGCTTCCGTACCTTTACCCAGAGCCTTTTTACTCAGTCAAAGCCTAATATACAACCGCCAGCTTCTAAGCCAATGATTTTCCCAAAATTGCCTCAATTGACCCCATTTTGGCACCGTTGATGCTTCATCTCAGTTTACTTTCATATCAAACTGACAAAAGACCCCATCCTATTCGGTAACATATCACAAAAGTTGTTCCATTGTCTCTTTGTGGTGTTATTTGTGAAGGAGAACAAATGGCGCATTAATATGAATTTAAAAATGGGGGCGTGCTACCATAAGAAATTTTGCAGCATGACCATTGACTTTTGAGTGAGCTACAGGCGCATGAATAAAAGAAAACTTGTGATCCCCCACCCACGCTCCATGTCAATCACCAATATATGAGATACGTCCGCTGTCTTTCCAAAACCTCACAATCGGCTCAGGTGATATCAATTTCAACCATTTTTTGACAGCATAATCTCCAGCTCAGTCTCCAACTCAATTACTACCAAGATACATCTAACAAAGGATTCACTGCCCTCTTGTAACAGGGTCAAAAATCAACCCATACAAAATTTTTAGGGACTACATATAGAGGGTTCACCCCTCAGCCAAAGTGCAATTTTATGGAATGGTGGAGCGCCCCCGAAAGACGGCAGGGAAAACGCGGAGGGAAACTTGGTCAAGTTTAAAGGAACCGCTGTCTTCTTTTACAAATCATCGCACCATGAAACGTGGACAATGGCCACCTATTGTTGGCAGATGCTTAGCCCTACCCCTAAGAAACTTAATCCATAGTTGCAATACAAGAAGAGCATTTTACAGTCGGTCATTTATGAATATTCAGTCCAGAGTGGCTTTCCTTTAGAAACAAGAGTTGCTTTGGGAACCTAGGCAAATTCGGTATCAATAAAGACAGGTCTCCCGGCTACTAAAGTAGCCGGGAGCCCTGTCTTTATTGATACCTTTCGTATCAAATGCAAATTACATGAAATATGGAATCGGTTTCATCTAAGAATGGGAAAAAAATTCATAAAACTATTAGCAATTTCAACCAAAAAAATGCAACGTGAAAAAGGGGTGGGGGGTGGTTGTACGACTTGATAATGTAGGCTACATGCAACAGCGTGTAGTGACCTGATTTGGAAATTAACAGTAAGATATGATTAACAAAACGAAGCCTAATTAAGAAAAAATATTTGAAAAGAAGAGAAGTCGGATAAAAGCTACAAAAAGAAAGATATGAAAGAGGAAGCAACTATAAAAAGTCGACAGTTCCCCAAAATTAAAACCGCAAAACGAGAAAAAAATCACTGCCCAGTCTCCAGGAGGACTTGACTCACGTACTTACAATCGGAGTCGAGCGCCATTTTTTTTTCTTTTATTGGTAGGCGAACCCACTGGTTCACCCATAAAAACTCAGGCAATATGTACAATGTTTACAATAATAACAATTTTATTTAATTGATAAAACACTGATTCATTTGATTCCTTGGTAAACGCACTTGAGTAACTGTGGTGTAAGGATTGGCCCACAAATACATACAAACAAATACATACAAACTCATAAGGACCCAAATTAGAATTTCACATAGGACACGAACTTAAACCGTACTCCTTTTGGTTAGTGAACTCGTATAAACAATGTACAAACAAAGCACCTTTGGAATTTGTAGCCAGAAAGACTCATTAGTAAAAGTTATGAGAAACCATAGCAAACCAAATTACCAGTCAAATACATAAGTATAATTGCCCCCATTGTGGCGTAAAAGAATAATAGGGGATTCCCCTTGGTCAAAAATACCCCAGAATTTGCTGATTTCGTGGCGCTTACTGTAGTAATGATAAATTAGATTAATTTTCTTCTTTAAACTAGTATGGTAATACAAGGGGATATCAATATTGTAGTGGCGGTTGAAGCTCTTGGCAATAGCAATACGTGTGCTCCAAATTACAGTCTTGTAAGAATTAAGTAGAAAGTCAATTAGGACACGTTCGTAATTTTTCCTTGGGAGGTCAAGCCCGAGCAGCGTAGTTTTCTCCCAGCAGTGAACATTAGAAATTGGTCTAATCTTGGAAGTCAACCAAATCCATAAATCGTGGATCAGTGGACAATGAATAAAAAGGTGATGGACAGTTTCAACTTCAAGGTTACATAGGGAACACAAAGGAGAATCAATCATTTTATACTTGTAAAGTCGATCGTTGGTGTAGAGAATATTGTGGAGAATTTTAAAATCAAGATCAGCATCGATATTGGCCTTAATACCACCGTACACGCCGTTCCATCTGTTCTTGAAACTAATTTTGGGGTACATATTCTGCCAGTACTGCTGACCTTTGGGGGTACAGTCACTGGCACAAGGTAAGAATAGTGACGCACGCTTTGCAGTCAGCGTGCGAACATCAATCCAGGAATCCCCCGACTTCAATCTTAACAGTAGGTTCTCAACGGGCTCAGTACTTAAATTTTATCCTGAGAAATTATCATATCACACCAGGATTGAGGAATACAATGTAAGATATGACTTAAGTAATTGCCGATATCGCCTAGCTTAACTTTTGAGTGGGGGTTTAACGCAATAATAATGTCATAAATTTCTTGAGCCGGAAAACAGTATGGTATCATTTCGTAGCAAATATCACCAACATAAATAAATTCACCCTCTATAAAGTCCTTGTTGTAAAGAACCGACTGATTCTCATCCAGGATGAAAGGATTGTGAAAGAGGGGCTGGTGAAGAATGTCCGCTCTATTGATGGGCGGAAGCAGAGCGTCAACAGAAATTTTCCTCCATGCTGATAAAAACTCCTGATAGAATTGAGGAAGTTTTCTAATAAAACTGGACTGAGGAACAGTCCCAAAAATATTCAACCCAAGTTTCATATCACCAAAGTGATTTAAATTGTACAGCAACATATATCTTAATTTTGCGTTCATTAGGTTGCTCAAAAGTCTACTTATAAATCTAATTGGAAGTGAATCCCTCTTGACAGCGAGGTCTACCGAAGCACTGAAGTGCCAAAACACCTTTTACTTTCCTTAAATTCACACTCTATAAAACTTAAATTCACACTCTATAAACTTAAATTCACACTTTATAAACTTAAATTCACACTCTATAAACTTAAATTCACACTTTATAAACTTAAATTCACACTTTATAAAATTAAATTCACACTTTCACTTTTTCTTAAATTCACACTTTATAAAGTTAAATTCACACTTTCACTTTTTCTTAAATTCACACTTTATAAAATTAAATTCACACTTTCACTTTTTCTTAAATTCACACTTTATAAAGTTAAATTCACACTTTCACTTTTTCTTAAATTCACACTTTATAAAGTTAAATTCACACTTTCACTTTTTCTTAAATTCACACTTTATAAAATTAAATTCACACTTTCACTTTTTCTTAAATTAGCACTTTATAAAATTAAATTCACACATTTACATTTTTTTGGACTTTCTCCGATTCGCTCAGTACGGTATGCGTAGGCCTAGTTCATATGCGAAGCTATCGCGTGACGATAAAGAAGACTGTCATCATCATCGGATCGGAAAAACAAAAGCAGTTACATTTTTGCATACAGTTTTGATTTCATCGTTTGGAATGGCGGCGTTTGGTGCTTCATCAAACTCCGAAGATGAAAATTCAAATGTTAGTAGCCTTGGCCCTAACGCTAGACCTTGAAATTAGACCTATCCATGGGCCTATCTCTTCTAACATAGCCTAACCTAGGCTAGGCCTACGGCGAGATCCTAGCCTAGTTCAGGGAACAAAGTACAGCTTCGACTTTAAAACACAAATTAACCGGCAACATAAATGGGGCCTATGGCCTTTTACCTTAGACCTAGGCCTAGGCTATACTAGCGAAACATTTGCATAGCCTAGGCTAGCTGTCCAACGTAAGGCCTAACTTACTAGGCCCAAGCCAGGGTACTAACATTAGGCCTATGAAAGTCACGTACGTATTGCCAAACGTTAGGCCTAACTAGGCCTGTGTGAGTAACGTTAGGCCTAGGTACCCAAGGCTAGTTAAACCTGACCCTAGCCCCTAATCCTGAAACCTAATCCCATTAGTTAGTGTGACCTTACATTCTGCGGCAACTTCACGCTCCTACCAGGCCTTAGGCTACAGGAATGTGCAATGTTGCTTGCAGGCTGCTTGCCTAACGTTAGGGCCTTTAGGCCTAACGGTAAGGTCTGAACCAGGTAGCCAAACTTAATCCTAACTTGTCTGGTATAGGCCTAGGCCTAAATAGCCCTAGGCTAGAGGCCTACCCTACTTTGCATCTAACACAATAACAGTTAGGCCTAGCCTACTAGCCTAGCCTAGGCTAAGTAAGAACACTATAGGCCTAATACCTATAGCCTAGAGTGTGGACCCAGAATCAACAGTAATTGCAAGGGGTCCTCCGCCATTTTGGCAGGAGGCAAGAAGAGTCTGTGCCCCGTTGAATCCCCAGTGAAATGCATACAGATTACACTAATTTTTCACATGTACAAGAAACATGCCACTTTTAAAAATGCCTTTTAAAAATATTTCCATCAATGATTTAGAATAATTATGGCAAGCGGTTTTAACATTTACCTCGTAATTTCATTTAACAGGAATACGTTTCACTTGAGTGGAATACATTTCACTTAGGCCTAAGTGGAATACAATTTCACTTAAGTGGAATACAATTTCACTTTAAAAGCGGAATACACTTCACACAAGTGGAAATGGCTTCACGTCCATTGAATGCATCTTACTTAAGTTGAATTCTATTTCACTTAAGTGAAATGCATTTCACTTACATGAAATTGTATTCTACTTAAGTGAAATGTATTCTCCTTAAGTGAAATTGTATTCCAATTAAGTGGAATGTATTCCACTTAAGTGAAATTCAATTCCACTTAAATGGAATACATTTCACTTAAGTGGAATACAGTTTCACTTAAGTAAAATTGTTTTGCATAAGTTGAATAGCCTAGCTATATCACTGAAGTGAAATACAATGTAACTTAAAGGTCATGTGACATGGAAATAACATAGTTGGATATTTGATGTAAAAAGCATTAAAAATCCAGAAAATAGCCACAGTTTCCATTAAAATCCATCAAATATTGACCATTTTACAGGTAAATTTCTATTTCACACTTGTATCATGAATAAACATAAGCTAAATATGCAAATTTGTGACATCCAAGGAGGGACATACCATATATAGCACGTGTTAGCCTTTGTTTTTTCAACCTTAATTTCTTCAACCTTAATTTCAAGGACACTGGTAGCATTGTTATTCCCCGAGGGGTTTATCTTAAAAGTTAAAATTTTTTCCTTGAAAAATACTGATATCACTCACCAAACTGTAATCTGTATGATCAGTAATTAAGAGATAATTTATATAGGGTTAACAAAAGAAATTTTTACACTGTGCAATACTCCACATCATTATTTTTGCGTAGGCAATTAGTTTCTTCAGAAACCATCAAACTTTGAAGACGTATATTTTGAGAACGGTAAAAGATATTGAAATAATTCCAACGGATCTTTGATTGGAGGACGTAATTCTTTAACTGACAAGTGAAACAGCTCTTTTTGGTGGCATGTCACACAACCTTTAAGCTCAATGCAATTCTTGTTAAGTGAAATGCCATTTCACTTAAGTGGAATTTAGCTTAAGTGAAATGCTTTCCACTTAAGGGAAATGGTGATAGATTGACCACAGTTCATGTGGGTTATTATGTAAGAACCATACCAGGGCGAAGGCTATAGGCTAGCTAGCTATCTAGGCTGCGTTCGATCGATTGTGCAGTGTTTGTGCTGCGCCATCCCTCTCCAGACCAGACATGGCTAACCATAAGCTATGGACTTGTGCAGTAGTATTTATTACTGCATTTATATATGACTCACAAGCAAAAGTCTCAATTGGTGACTACTCTTTGATTGACATAAGAGTTGCAAAATTCAAAAGATGCAGAGCAGTTCATATTACACAGCATACATAGTGTTTTGATTACATATTAGGGCCTTGTATACTCACCAGGATGTGGCCCTGAGCATTAAACTATGTTTGTGTCTGCACAAGGAGAAGCTAAAGACAATTACAGAATGGGTGGGGCGAGAACTAGCATAGTTGGGAGAATTGGAACTGTCTGGGATGAGAAAATTTACCATTTAAGTTGTTACAGCTCCAAGTGCTTTGAGGTCCAAAGTAGGCCTACAGTAGCCAAACAGGCCTACAGTGTAAGCTAAGCCTGAGTCACTTGGCTCTGCTAATGTTAGATTAGATCTTGGATAATTTAAACACATTTTTTCATCAAAGTAAGATTTATGACCAAATGGAAATTACTATGTAAATAATCACTTCAAATTGTAGCAACAAAATAAATGCACACATGTGAATAGAACTTTGCACAGCAGTAGCCTTTGAAAGTTTATTTTTGCCATAGGTACACCAATTACCCTACTAGTTTACAGAATTTCCCAAATATGATACAAAGGAGCCACTTAGAAATGACACATGTTATTCAAATAACCAATGGGGCAATGCATAGGTGTATGTAGCCTATTTTGAGAAACACCTGTCCAGAGTAGCAAGGGAAGGAGTGCCCCCACCCCAGCCCATACACTTCACCCAACCCCAGGGCATGGCCTGTTTTTTTCATATAGGCCCTGAAGGAAATATTCACAAGCTGATATGGCCTTGATGTGATTTCGAAAGGTATGGCTATAGCCTGATTTAAAGGACAATGGCTTATCATCTGGCCTTAACAGCTGCAATTCCAACTAAGTCACTTTGGGTCTGTGAAAGGAGAATTTATACACAGGCTGTGGGAAGGGAGAATTAATAGTTCAGGAGAACTGAAAATGAGATTTGGCCATAACAGGTACAAAAAATATTGTTTTCCTTCATTCTCTCCAAAATCAGTGCTAGAATTCATTTGTTTTCAACATCAGTATCACAGTGCCATATTGACCCCATCTCAGTTCAGCAATAAGGGAGCCCTCCCAAACATCTGATTCTCCCTCTCTCTCTCACCCCTCTTCCACCTCTCCTCCATCTCAAAAAGTGGGTTAAACTTAACAGAAATTATTATCTTCCAAATGCAAAGTGCTATTGAGATGGGGTTTTCAGTGCCCAGTACAAAAAATTTTCCTTTTTTTAAAAAAAAAAATACCAAATTTGGTCACCAGAACATGCTTTTAAGTCTATACATGTTTTTTAAAATTATGACAATGCAATTATTTATGTATTTTTTGTTAGGACACAGGTATCATTTTGATCTACTGTATGGAATATATAAGCATACAGAATGACACAAAGAAATGATTCTGTGGTGGCATTTGACATCAACTTTATTACCTCAACTTTATTACTGTCCCTTAGGAAAACATATTCTCTTATTTTCAAAGGAAAATAATTCTAACCAAAGATGATAATGTCTACAGTGTTTTGATTGGCTAGTACCTTCTACAACTGTCTGTATTTTAGTGTTCAGACTTCAGACCAGGGGCAGAGAAACAGGGGGTGAGGGGTTACAAGCCCCCACTTTCAAAGAACTCCCCCATTGACTTTGTGTTTTTCACACAGTTAATTTTTTGAAAGATTGTCAAAACCCCCCACAGTTGAGAAGAAATCTCTACCCCTGCTTCAGACACAAACATATTTTACTGCTTAAAGACAGACATACGCCCCAGGGGGGGGGAGGGGGAAAAATTCTCAGTTGGCACAGTATACTGCTCATTGACTGACATCAAATCCAAAAGGTGCAGGTTGAGTAGTGCATATTACACAGCATAAACAGAGTGTTCTGATTGCACCTTTGGGCCTTGTATTCTGAGTAAGATATACCCATTAAAGACAGACAGTCATCACCCCAAAGTATATTTTTAGTGTGGGGGAATCATAATTCTCAGTTGGTGACTGCTCTTTGATTGACATCAAAGTTTGAAAATTTGAAAGATGCAGGAGTAGCTCACATTCCACACAAGGCAGAGAGAGTGCTTTTATTAAATTTTATAGCCTTGTATGCTCACCAGGACATGGCCTTAAGCAATAAAACAGATTTATTCCTGCACAAGGAGGAGCTTCATACAGTTATGGGAGGAGCTAGGAGTTGCATAGTTGGGAGAATTGGAACTGTATGGGATGATGAAAATTCCCCTTTAAGCAATAAACCAGCAAAAAGTCATACAGATAAAGACCTACACTAGTCTAGCCTCCCAGAATGTCTGGGTCCACTTTGAGATGCACTGTTATTGCATTCTCCTCAAATTCTCTACATACTGAGGTATCCCTGGTTGTGATAATGTATTTAAATACAGTATATAAGTGATGCACTGCTATTTTGGGCTGGTGCAACATTTCACATGTGGTCTGCAGTGCGGTTAGTAATTGCTTTATATGGTTCATATATTTCAGGATTTGTTGAACATAGTGTCACCGTACTCAACAAGGAACACATCCTACAAGCTTTCAGAAATGAAGAAGTAAGTATGTTGCATGAGTATGAACATATTTGTGCATAATGCAGGCCAAAATGCATGTTCATGTGCCTGTTGTAAGTGCAATTCTGTGGTGATGACAACATGATGTAACATCTCATGGTGCTATATGTGATCAGCACAGCTATACTGTAGGTGAGAAATTGGAAACATTCATGCAGTGATCTCACAGTGCTATGTGATCAGCAGGGAGGGGGGACAGCAAGGACATGTCCCCACCCCCGATATTTGAGAAATTGCCCATTGACTTCTATTTTTCACACAGTATTTTTTTTGAAAAAATGAGGTAGTACCCCTGCAATATGAGAACATTTACTACCCCATGCTGCACTCATATCACTTAAGACATGCCCCCCCCCCCCCCTGAAAAAAATCCAATAAAACGGTCTTGCTTGATTTTGAGGATAAAAAATAAATATTACCCCAATAAACCATCACAAACAGGGCTGAACATTAAGAATTGCCCGGGGCAAGTTAGAATTACGTTGGGCAAGTTGATTCTTACCACAGGTCTATATCCCGATTGGGCAAGTGACAGAACGTGGGTTGGTAGTTCACGTAGAAGCAAGTATAGTAAACTGAAAACACAATAGCCAAGTGTTCAATATTGTCATATTGCCTGGCATGTCAGCCCAATTTCCAAATGCAACAAAAAATGAAACCATTATTAATAATGTCTAAGAATATTACTGAACAAGAAAAGGTTCATCTTTACAACTCCAAAATCTGTACACACCAAATCACGCTGTTCATTTAGCTTGAGTGTAATGGCTCGACAAATCTTGGTGAAATATTTCTCTGCCATTTCAGGGCAGGAAAAAAATTTTGTCATCAGGCAAGTGAATTTTGCAAGCTACTTGCCCCATTGGGCAAGTTGTTTTTAAAGTTAGTGCATGGAAGTACTACCTCCGAGGAAGTACTTCCATGGTTAGTGTTCAGCCCTAACAAATTAAACTTCATATAATGAAATGTCCTGTCGAAGTTGAAAATCTCGCACCAATTTACTAGGCTAATTGAAAAAGGGCAAAATTTCCAAAGGGGGTGCTCTAGACTCCACCCCCATGCCAGCAAAACTTTCACACTGATGTGCCCCCCACCTTCAAATTACTTTTTTTGGCTACAGGCCTGATCATGATTGTCTCTGATCTTGAAGTTCTTGAGTGTTTCATGGCCAATATTGTGCACAAACTTACTTTTGAATTACTATGATTCCTCTAAGAAAGGTGCAGAAATAGGTAATAAAACTATAAAGCTGAAACTCTGAACGGTTCCAGCTCCATGTATGAGCTCCATGGTGGAAAAACTTGACATGACATGGCAGAGAGTTGCAAATACACACTGATCAGGGAGTTGCTAGCAAGGCACAATAGTGGGGACACTAAGGTGGTCACTCTTCACAGTACAGATCATGTCACAGTGTCCACATAGCCAGCACAAAACTGTATTTTTAAAGGACAATGTATAATGCATATGGCGAAACTCTAGTGGGTTGATTTCATTTGTAAGTACACAGAGGATGATGGAGAAGACACACGCTCTTGAATAATAGGATGCTACCATGAGAAATTCTTGCAATTAAGTCCATAAGGAAAAACCACCCGTAACACAAATTTTTCAATGAGAAATACCTAACTGAAAGCCGTTAGGTCCTATATTAACCACACAATATGCAATTACTTCAGTACATACAAACTAACGTACATGTATGTGTTAACCAGTGTTTACACTAGCACCAAAAATCTGGTGGGGATTTTCCCCCTGCCTTAATTTTTTGGTGGGGATTTTAAAAATATCGGGGGGGGGGGGGGAATGGTTAAAGTGTTGAAATATTTCAAAGTTTACGTGTCCTTTCATATGCTGTTACAATATTATTATTTCTTTGCCCTTTGAATCAACTTTGCGATGTCACGTATAAAAGGAAAAGGTTTGCCAAATCGGGTATTGGAACGATGTAATTTCTGAACGAAATTTTGTTCTGTTTTTACTGTTTTCCTTAAAATTTTTGCAATAATTCTGGTATAAATTGAAATGTTGCAAGTGCTGCTTTACACTTTTTCATTTCTTTGTATCAAACACATTGTGGGAATTTCCCCACAATGAATTATTTTTTAGGGGGAGTCTCAATTTTTTTTGTGGGTATCCCGCAATCCTGCGCTCTTAATTGTAAACACTGCTGTTAACAGAAACATACGAGGGGTCATTGAAGTAATGTGTACCATGTATGTCCCAATATGCAAAGGGATATATATTGCTAACTTGGTATATAGGCAAAATATTATATGGGAAAACCCGCTTAAAAGGGGAAAAAATCATGTCGCCTGAGCAAAAGTAGGTCAACACCCTTGGCTTATAGGAATACGTTAGCAGATGGTTACATCCGCTTCACCACACAATTTATATGCTATTACTTCAGTGTTGATCAAATTACGTATACGTATCTGTTAACAGGTACGGGTGGGCCATTGAATTAACGTTGATGTTCATCTGACCATGGTTTCCAAATGGCGAAATATAAGCTTATGTATTTTATTGTTTCTTTTTTCGCGTAAGAGAAACCGCGATATATATCGATTTCTCCATATGGTACGAATTAGCGTGATATACATATATATATATATATATTAAGGTCAAAGTACTGTGTAGCACTTATGAAGAAGGTAGGTAAAAAAGAAGTAGTAAATAGTGCTGAAAGTTTGTGAAAAATTCCACGATATTTCAGGTTTAAACCCTTCATCAGGTGGCAAAAATGCAGCTGATCGTTGACACGGCCAAACGCACAACTTGTGTATTTTTTTTTTAATTGTGCGTTTGGCTGTGTCAACGATCAGTTGCCTTTTTGCCACCTGATGAAGGGTGTATACCCGAAACGTCGTTGTATTTTTTTACAAACATTTAGCACTATTTAGTACTTGCTTTTTGACCTATAAATAAATAAATATATATATATATATATATATATATATATATATATATATATATATATATATTATATATATATATATATACATTACCTGGACCAACGACAAGACCCCCAAATTCCTACAACTACTTTCCTTCGCTTGACGGAACTTGTTCTCACCCAAAACTGTTTCCAGTTTAATGGGCGCTTTTTCCGTCAGGTTAAAGGAGTAGCCATGGGAACCAAAATGGGTCCTTCTGTTGCTTGCCTAACCATGGGTCACTTTGAAGAACAACTTTTTTTCGCAGTACACCGGTTCTCACCCTTTCCTTTACAAAAGGTATATTGACGATATTGTGGGAGTGGCAACAGGGACCCGTCAAGATCTGGAATCTTTCATTCAATTTGTAGGATCTTTCTGTCCATTTTTGAAATTCACACATTGTATTTCTGACACTTCAGTGGTTTTCCTCGACCTTCAATTGTCAATTTGCGACCGTAAAATCAAGTCAAACTTACATTTTAAACCCACCGATTCCCATAACTACCTTTTGTACCCATCCAACCATCCCAAATCCTGTACCAAATCCATCCCGTACTCACAACTTTTAAGGGCCAGAAGGATTTGCTCAGAAGATTCTGATTTTTCAGCCGCTTCAAAAAGTATACTATCATTCTTTGAGAAGCGTCAGTATCCCACCAAAGTCCTTACCGGTGCTCTACATAGAATCCAAGGAATCGACAGAGCGGAGGCTTTGAGTAAGAAGTCTAACACGTCTACTAATCTACGAATTCCTTTGGTAATTTCCCATCACCCATCGGTACGCCCCATCATTCGTGCCATTTACAGGAATATAGAGACTCTTCGAAAAGACCCTTCAACCCGTGACCTTTTCCCTGAACCCCCCATTACGGCCTTCAGAGTTGAAAAGAACATTTCCAAGCACTTAGTTCGGGCTTCCCACCCACAACAACCAACTGACAACACACCAGGTACATTTCCCTGTGGTCGTAGTAGGTGCAACACATGCCCAGTGGTTGGCAAGAACACACTTATCAATATTTTGGGTTCTAACGGCAAACAGATTTAGTGTGAACCAACACTTCACCTGCACTTCCACAAACTTGGTTTACATTTTAGTTTGTGGACGTTGCAATTGCCTGTATGTGGGAGAAACCAAACGCCGCCTGGCTGACCGAATCACTGAACACCTCAGGTCCATCAACAAAAACCTTCAAGGTTATCCGGTCGCCACTCATTTCAACCCCCCATCATCACCGTGCTCAATTAAGGACTTGGCCGTTACTGCAGCCTTAATGTGCAGAGGTTCTGACCGTGATCGTCAGACCGCCGAAAACCGGCTTATCATGAAACTCGGACCCCTCTCCCACACGGTCTTAACATTAGAATGGACCTTTTTTAACCTGTTCCCCTTTTCATTACTTTTTACCAGTTTTTTCAGCCTTCTTTCGCTTTTTTACACCGTGTTCGTTCTGTGCGACCGGTTTGTTCGTGCCTTTCTTCAATGTGTTTCTTCTCTATTTCTACTTCTTTGTTATTCAGTTGCATTTTTGCCACCTGATGAAGAGTCTATACTCGAAACGTCGTGGAATTTTCCGCAAACTTTAAGCACTTTTTACAACCTTTATCGACCTACATACTACTCTAGTGCTCCGCAGTATTTCGACCTTATTATTTAAAGCTTTTCGCTCAATTTTGCTGCGATTTTTAGATCTACTTTGACTGTTTAACTTGGTAGAATTTTGTACGCTCTTCGTAGCGAACTGCGTATGGTTTGACCGTGTTCTTTTACGGAGTGTGTTTTTATTTCACACGCTGTCTTGGTACATTAGCAAACCTTTCCAGTACACATTTTTGGCACGTTCAATTTTTTCGTTTATGATTTTTCTCTTTGATTTCGTTCCCCAGAGTTCTAGTTTTGTTGAGCATCCCCTTTTTTTTCATCGTTTCCACCATGCCAGACTTAAAACATTTCACTTCCAGCCTTCGTAGGAATTTTACCCGTGAAATCGCCCACTACCCAGCCCACTGTTTTCCCATTATTTATTCCCTTGCTATGGCTACCTTCGGCAAAACCAGATTCGCTAGTCATATTAGTTTCCTGGGTACTTGCCTTCGTAAAAACGTTATTCCACGAGGTTTTAAACTAAACTTTCACGTACAGACCGTGTCCGATTTTCACTTTCGTCGTGACACCTCTCGGTATTTACGTTCGTGCTCGTTTAGTCTCATGCGCTCGACCATCCGTAGCATGGTTCGAAAGAAGGCCGGGTTTGATCGTACTATTCAAGACCAAGGGTCTCTCCTATTTAACACCTTACCAGAAGCTGGAGAAGTGCGCTTCCTTATTCACGTTTACAAACCGTCGGCTTCATAATTTTTTGCTTGATTCTAAAGCCAAGACTTTAGCAAGCCTATTGCCTGACCCACCCTCTACTCATACCCCACCCAGTGATACCATACAAGCACAGGACACGAAACTTGTGGTCACCATCCCCCCCGATCTGGAGCTTTCCTCTTCTGAACGCTCAGTGTTAGCTAAAGGCCTGAACTTCGTTCCCTTGAACCCCCTCCCTGATGAGTTCTCCATCCGCAGAGATGTTTCTTCATTCTGCAGGAAACTTCGCATCCGACACCATTTTGGCATCACAGATCAGCCAGACAATACGAGTCCTGAAGATTTTTTGAACACTTTAGGCTCCACCCGTTCTTCCTGGACACCCAAATCTGGAGAAAACAACATCCTAGACTCCGTTATTGAATCCATCAATAAGGATGTTGATCGTCTTCTACCCCCCAAGAGAACTACCCTTAGCAATCTTTCCCCAGAAGAACGAGAGGCTCTCTTGTCACTCAAAAGAAACAAGAACCTCATCATCAAACCAGCTGATAAGGGTGGAGCCGTGGTGGTTTGGCAGAAGGATTTGTACGTAGCAGAGGCCGATAAGCAATTATCGGACCAAACTGCATACACTGAACTTCCCTCTGACCCCACTTCCGACAGCCAAGCATTGGTTAAGAAGACTTTAACAAACCTTATTAGAAACAATCAACTTCCTAAATCAGCAACGTCACTACTCCACCCTTGCCCACAAATCTCCAATTTCTATCTGCTTCCCAAAATCCACAAGGCTAACAACCCTGGTAGACCCATCGTTTCTTCCCACAGTTGCCCCCACCGTTCTTATTTCTGAGTTTTTGGACTCTGTTCTCTTCCCGTTGGTATCAGCGTTACCGTCTTTTGTTCAAGACACTCCTCATTTCTTGAGACTTATTCAAGACTTTGAGTTTCCCGAAAATTGCGGTGAACGTCTGCTATTCACCATGGACGTATCTAGTCTCTACACATCCATCCCCCACCATGCTGCCTTGTCGGCTATCCGCCATTACCTGGACCAACGACAAGACCCCCAAATTCCTACAACTACTTTCCTTCGCTTGACGGAACTTGTTCTCACCCAAAACTGTTTCCAGTTTAATGGGCGCTTTTTCCGTCAGGTTAAAGGAGTAGCCATGGGAACCAAAATGGGTCCTTCTGTTGCTTGCCTAACCATGGGTCACTTTGAAGAACAACTTTTTTTCGCAGTACACCGGTTCTCACCCTTTCCTTTACAAAAGGTATATTGACGATATTGTGGGAGTGGCAACAGGGACCCGTCAAGATCTGGAATCTTTCATTCAATTTGTAGGATCTTTCTGTCCATTTTTGAAATTCACACATTGTATTTCTGACACTTCAGTGGTTTTCCTCGACCTTCAATTGTCAATTTGCGACCGTAAAATCAAGTCAAACTTACATTTTAAACCCACCGATTCCCATAACTACCTTTTGTACCCATCCAACCATCCCAAATCCTGTACCAAATCCATCCCGTACTCACAACTTTTAAGGGCCAGAAGGATTTGCTCAGAAGATTCTGATTTTTCAGCCGCTTCAAAAAGTATACTATCATTCTTTGAGAAGCGTCAGTATCCCACCAAAGTCCTTACCGGTGCTCTACATAGAATCCAAGGAATCGACAGAGCGGAGGCTTTGAGTAAGAAGTCTAACACGTCTACTAATCTAACGAATTCCTTTGGTAATTTTCCCATCACCCATCGGTACGCCCCATCATTCGTGCCATTTACAGGAATATAGAGACTCTTCGAAAAGACCCTTCACCCGTGACCTTTTCCCTGAACCCCCCATTACGGCCTTCAGAGTTGAAAAGAACATTTCCAAGCACTTAGTTCGGGCTTCCCACCCACAACAACCAACTGACAACACACCAGGTACATTTCCCTGTGGTCGTAGTAGGTGCAACACATGCCCAGTGGTTGGCAAGAACACACTTATCAATATTTTGGGTTCTAACGGCAACAGATTTAGTGTGAACCAACACTTCACCTGCACTTCCACAAACTTGGTTTACATTTTAGTTTGTGGACGTTGCAATTGCCTGTATGTGGGAGAAACCAAACGCCGCCTGGCTGACCGAATCACTGAACACCTCAGGTCCATCAAACAAAACCTTCAAGGTTATCCGGTCGCCACTCATTTCAACCCCCATCACCGTGCTCAATTAAGGACTTGGCCGTTACTGCAGCCTTAATGTGCAGAGGTTCTGACCGTGATCGTCAGACCGCCGAAAACCGGCTTATCATGAAACTCGGGACCCTCTCCCCCCACGGTCTTAACATTAGAATGGACCTTTTTTAACCTGTTCCCCTTTTCATTACTTTTTACCAGTTTTTTCAGCCTTCTTTCGCTTTTTTACACCGTGTTCGTTCTGTGCGACCGGTTTGTTCGTGCCTTTCTTCAATGTGTTTCTTCTCTATTTCTACTTCTTTGTTATTCAGTTGCATTTCTTTGCCACCTGATGAAGAGTCTATACTCGAAACGTCGTGGAATTTTCCGCAAACTTTAAGCACTTTTTACAACCTTTATCGACCTATATATATATATATATATATACATACATACATACATACATACATACATACATACATACATACATACATACATATATATACATATATATATATATACATATATATATATATATATATATATATACATATATAATATATATATATATATATATATATATATATATATATATATATAATATATATATAATATATATATATATATATATATATATATATATATATATATATATATATATATATATAATATATATATATACACACACACACACATACATATGTAATAATAACAACAGCTCATTTCATTTTGGTATATAGGTAACATCATTGGAACAGCTAGTGGGTTGGAGGAGAACAGAAAACAAGAGCGAAATCTACCAGAAACTTAACATCAACACAGTTGGAGAGAAGATTGCAATGGATCAAATTTTGCATGATGGTATAGTTTTATTCATTTATTCAAATAGTCACATTAAACTAAGTTTTGATCCAAGCAGGGTTGGTGATTTGTTTTTATTTTCTTGAAAAAGTCATGATTTAAATCAGTGATTAAAATTAAATAAAGCGATTTAATTCAAATAAATCAATTAAAATCAGGATATTTTTCGATATAAAATCATGTGTGTGTGATTCAAATCAAACAACCCTGATCCAGGGCTATGAATTGAAAACTCGGGATCTTTAGGCTAGAGCCGACTGCTATGCCACACAGTGGGCTATCTGTCAATATAACAAGTTCTGAAATAGCTTGTAAAGAAAAAGTGTGGGAATCATGGGGGAAATTTATCTCCCTATTTTACCTAATTCAGCAAAAAATCTCAATTTCTCATACTTTTTTAATGTGAGGTGTGAAAAAAAGACCTATTAAGGAATTTGCATTAAACTTTGTCATTCTAAAGACTTATAATTCAGTCATGTTACAGTTTAATGTGCTAGGCATTCAGTGTTATTTCATTGGCATGTTCTTCATTTGGTCAGTACAGGTAGCAAACAAAACTTTGAAATGTTCTGTTTCAGCTGGAAAACATTTCTGAAATATTTTACATCAGATGGGTTCAATGATATTCTACGTAAAAGCAGTATTACATATAGGTGTCGAACTCACCACATGTACAGACTGTAATTGGCAGCAATCTTGTGGGAAACATTCCCTGTAAAACCATAGGCTAAACTATTGTTTGCTTTAGATGTGCATTAGAAAAATTTGCCCGTTGAACTGGGCGTCATTACTCAGCTGATAGCATCACCACTTGGAGCATCTTTTAATGATAGAAATCCACAAAGAATAAACTGAACATGGTAATTTCACCAAGTATTTGCAGCCCAAACAAAGACTATGGGTTTAATCGATCATTAGAAATCTTTTGAAGGTGGATGTCCAGTATGAGAAGGTTCACTGGTATAGCCAGGATTTTTTTATTGGGGGTGGCCAACTGCAAGACCTGATCACCATCCTGGGGGAGTGGGTGTCCCCTCCAATTTGAGGAATTTTTGAATATTTAAGTACCCTTAGAGCAATCTGGTGCAAGATTTAGCATCATTTGAAGTCAGTTTTTTTATTCCATCCATTACAAAAACAAAATGATTTTCAGAATTTGATTGGGGGGATGGCCCCTGTGATGTGCCCCCTGCTACGCCAGTGAGAAGGTTAAAATATGTCACTGCACTGCTACCTTCTGAAATCAAGGTCAAAGTACAAAGTCCAGTGTCTGTGGTGACAAAATCTGTCATGAATCACAATCATGGTGAATGAACATGTCAGTACCCAGAAGTTTATAGTACCACCAATTCAAAAGATTTCCCTAGCCAAAACATTGGCAGATTTAGTCCCACTTTTCCATGGGGTTTGTGTTTTGGGGGTGGGGTGGGGGTGAGGAGTGGGATTGGAAATTGTGACTATACCATATGATATTGCTAAAAGGATTGTGCTCAGTCTGTGATGTGAGTGCAATGAAATGAAATGCTGAATCAAAGAACCTAGGATGCAAGTGACAGACATTGAAGGTATTAGTTACTCTCTTGTTGTTTAGCTTTCTGCTGTTGCAAAAGGCATTTGAGTGAAGTTTCAAAACTGAAACACCAATGTTAAAGCTCCTTTTAAAATTGCAATGGTTAAGATACACAAATTTTCAGTATTGTGAAATTCCTTCTTACAAGGTTAACTTCACTGTGGGATAGCTTGACCCTTCTAAGAACCTTTCCAAGGATCCAGACACCACAAAACTTATGAAATTTATTGTGTGTATGTCAATGCAGTTTTAATTAGTGATGCATCATCCACCGGGGTCGTAGCCAGAGTATCCAATTGAGGCTGGTACTTGGGGGGGGGGGGGGGGCACAAAAATGTAGGAGCTGTGCCAGCTTGTGGGATGGGTCTAGACGGAGGGTGTCACACATGCAAATGTGCACTTCATGCTTGTAGTGTGCCTTAGGAGTGACACTCCATATCAGTCAGGGATCACACATTGTGCCCCCTCCAGCTCCAAAATCCTGGACACGCCACTGAATAGTACTGCCAGTAGTAGTACTTTCCACTAAGCTGAGCTAAGTTTGCATTCTGTGCAATATTATGTTCTGTAGAACCCTTGCAAGGTTTGGGCGTGTAGAAATTGGTTGACGAGGGGAGGGGAGGGCTATAAGGCCCCTAGTCAGAAATGTGGTGGGTGAAAGCATGCTTCTGCGTTCCTCTCAGTTCAAGGGGGAAAACCCATTATTTGTTCAGTCTGAAAAAAAAAATATCAAAAATTTCCAGTAAATTTCCTTAAAATTTGCTCAACTTATTGCATCAAATTGAGAGAGACGACCTTATACCCCTACCCTGGCCAGGAAAGTGGTCAGAAACAATGTTCAGCCCCTCAGGTGATGGCAGCCTCCTACAACCATAGTTGTACTCCTTAGTCTCCGATTTTTACTCTTGGAAAGTTACCAAGGATGACATTAACTGGGAAACATGTGCAGTTTGGTGCCAGTTTCCTGCCAAACAGCTCCTGTTAGACCCCCCCCCCCCCCCCAAAAAAAAAATGTTACCAGGTGCCACTTTTATTAACGGTACCGAAAGTAGCACCCGTCAGTGTTGAACATGATCCCATATGCATATATAATTGTAAAATGGTCACAGTCTCGTGGTCACCTCAAAGTACAGTATCTTCTAAAGTTAAACCAAACTCAAGGGTCGAACCAGAAGATACTTTTTGGCTATTAACCTTAAAGGGAAAAATGCAGTCAACCCAAATTGGATAAGTGCAGTAGACTATCCTATTTAATGAATGGCTCTTGCGAATCGTGTAACATTACTTTTCTCACTCAACTGTGAAATTTACAAGGAGTCACTGCTTGATGTACACTGAATATGCAATGTTTATGTACTGAAATATCATGGAACTTTCATAAATATGAAATTTGTGGGATTGAGCTGTTGTTTTGAAATAAGTGTGAGGCATTACTGCCCTTTAATTTCACCCTTGAAGGTTACAGTACTAGCAGTCATTCAAGACCAAATCTCAACTACCACAGTTGTACTTTGGGACATATGAAACATTGTGCATCTACCTTTGCACAAATTTTCCTCAAATTGTGCTACTTTCCACCCAGCATTATAATAGGGATATGTTAGGAGGGAGATGCAATGCACAAATTTGTAAGATAATATGAACTTGAGAATGAATTAAACCCCTTTGGTGCATTGCTATTTGATTTACAGGTCTCTTTGCATGATCCTATTTATGTCTCTGTTGACTACGGCCCTTTAAAAGACGATGTCCTTATTTCTTTTCGGCAATAATCCTGAGGCAAAGGCCATTGTTTGTACATGCCTTGAAATGATGTTGATTTCCGTCGCACAATCAAACTCTAATCAGGACATTCAGTAAAATGACTGGCAACAAACATTTAAATGATGTACTTCAATTGTGTACCTGTGTGTAAAACACGTCATTCACTAGAACATTGTTCAAGGCTATACATGTCCCTCAAATAGCAGATTTTCCCATCATTTGAAAAGAAAGATTTAAGAAATTTGTTGCTGACGGACTTAAAATAATATCAAGTGTCATGAATAACCAAGGTTGAAATTTTGTATGTTTGCATAATGGCTGGCAATGAAAAGTAACGAGTTTAACATACTGTAAGAGGTGTGTCTTTTTATTGACTTTACGAATGCATCACTAATCCTAGATGATCAAGGCATGGAGATAATTAAGAATTTTGAGAAGAAAAGCAATTTTATTGTGGAAAATGAACATTGCTTCAAAGAGCCTATACTAGCACGTTGTATCTCCTTATTACCACATCCCTGATCCTAGACATGCATATTTCAAGGTTAAGTATATGTGGTTTGAAACTGTACTCTCAGCATAGACATGTAGTACATTCCCCCATACTATATATAATGTACCAAGCAATCAAATTGAAAATGAAAGGGATGTAGTTCCAGTACTGTAAATGGAAGTGTATAAAACGCAAGCAGAAGTCATTATGCAAAATCAAGGGTTATTAATTTGTGCTCTCATTTTACAACAGCACAGCGGAAAAGAATCCATTCATTGATGGGTAAAGTGAGAAGAGGGAACAGCAGCACTCCCAGAAATCCATTGTTTCAGGTATGGTATATTCATTCCACAAGCTGCTGGTAGCTTCTAGCTCCCTTATTTTCCTTATTGCTTTTATATCGAGCCTGAATAGTGTACCCTGGTAGTCTTACTCATGAATCATGAATTGCTCGTTAGAGTCATGTGACAGTATTTTTCTCACAATGTGGGTGAGACTTATCCAGACTAACCCCAATCACATCACTGTGCAGGGGCAGTGCCAGGATTTGCCTGATGGAGGGGGGGGGGCAAGCTCCTCGACAGGGGGCCAACAGCCTGTATCTCGACAAAGAACGAGTAGCCAAAAAAGATAAGGAAGGAAAAATTTTGCACCAAAAACTTTTTGGCTTGTTTAACAAATTTACCAGAAAGCTAAAGGGCTTAGTGATTCCTTGCCAAGCTTGAGAATTTTTGGGGAATTTTGCTGTTTGACCTCTGGTGACCCCAGTTAAGATCTTGGGAATTTTTGGGAAATTCACAGTTCGTGACTACTCTTTGATTGATATCAGAGTTACAAAATTCAAAAGATGCAAAGCAGCTCATATTACACAGCATGCACAGAATGTTTTGATTACACATGGGGTATTTATGCTCAACAGGATGTGGCCTTGAGCAGTGAACTATGTTTGTGTCTGCACAAGGAGAAGCAGTAAAGACAATTATGGGCAGGGCTTACCACCAAGTAAAAGTCATACTTGGGGTGATGCAAATCCCTCTTTAAAGAAAAATTTGGGCTCTCTATTAAAGAACCTATATCCTTCCTGTGAGCAAAATCAAAAACACTGTCAGGCACTGAGGGTTGTTGCAATTACATAGGTTATCATATGGATTAAGGCTGGAGGGGCCAGCCTTTTTCCCGATGGGAGGGGGGCATCCCCCCCCCCCCATGCCATCCCTGCACTTCACCTGTAAAATGCAACTGAAACATCTTGAAAGAACCTTGTAAGACTAGAAGGGCAGTTGTTTTACAACACTAAGCCACCACAAATGTGGGAGAAGGCTGTGGCTTGTGAATTAAGATTCCACAAATTAAGAACTATCTTCCTGCTCTCAGAAAAAAAAAAAAAATTGAGACTACCAATCAAACAAAATAACACAACAAAAATTTATTCTTATAGGACTTCAGTTTTCACCATTTTTGTAACACCTTTGTACCCCTTTATTGTAGATAAGCCTTTCTCCTTTTCACTATTGAAATATAAGCTAGTGCATCAATTTCTTTCAAGAATTTCCTTACCTGGACCAAAAAGGTGGTGTGTTTATGTGTGTATCAGTGTATGTGCACATATTTGTGTGTGGGTTTATGGGTGTGCAGGGAGTGGGAGGGGGGACTTGAGGTCATGTGCAGTGGATTTCAAAACTGCACCAGCAAAATATTTTGATAGTTTTACCAGTTCCTGAAGTATCAAATGGAGTAAGAAGAAAACTTTGCTATCAGACACTTAATCCTGAGATAACCTTCTCTTTATTACCTTTGAGCTTATTTCAGCTTATGTTATTTTATTTTTGCTATAGACAACACGCCAGTCCAAAAAGAGGAAGGTGATGTTAGGCTGGTTGCACTGGAAGAATAACAAAGTGGTGCAGATACGCCAGAAAGATGGAGGAGGCTCAAGATCAGCGTTATTCAGCCCCAGTGATGGCTACGATGCCATTATGGATAAGTGCAGAAGCCTATTTTTCCCTAACGGACAATCAAGCTTTGGAAAAATTGAGGACATGCAGACTTCTTTGGCCAGGTTCAACAGAGAAACAATCCAACCAGTGAAGGATGGAGTTGAATTCAGCATAAAGGGTTACCAAGAGGAAACCAAACTCAGCACCCTCAGAATTTTCTTGAAAACGATCCCAAAAAGGTATACCTTACAATGGGCAAAGGGATAAGGATAACCCAATTTTATGCATATAGAAGGGTATAATAGTTTCAATTTAAGTTTTTGTGCATAAGGGGTGCCCTTTCATAACCTTTTCTTTTGGGCATATAGCAGAATACAGCTGTTGTATTTTCCCCCGGCAGTCTTTACCTCCCAGATGTTGACATTTCATGTCTTTTCATATTTTCTACTTGTTATGAAACACCACATAGTGTTTGAATTAAATACTCCTTCAGCAAATTAAAAGTAAATTGAAGGGAATTGTGACAATTTGAAAAATAAGTTTGATTGTCTTGCATATCGTACCTACTACTGTATCATAGGTCTAACTGGTAGTGTCTAAACAGCATGATATTGTTTTGGAAAAGAGTCCAAGCACACTCTTATTACTTACCTCTGTTTAGGGTGACCATTCCCTGATGAAAGAAAAGGAGGACAATATACTTAGCTAATATTTAAGCAGAGCACCACCATGAGTTAATTGGCTCATAGCGTATTTATTTACCAGAGAATTTTTGACTTTACAAACTGCAGATTGCCTGAAATGGTCATTCATGAGGACGACAGTTCCTTTAAACCTCTCAGTGTTAGTCACATAACCCGCCGACTCGGCATTTCTTCAGGGACCCTTGATTGGGATCAATTACCAAATGCAGCTGGAAGTCACCCAAAGATAAAAACAAAGATATGGAAATAATGGTTCTGCTAGCTGAATTTAGCAAACAATCTCACGGATAGGAGAAAGCAGGGGATTACAGAGTACTATCGTTTGATTGTGGTTTTGAAGCAAGACAAATCATGTTTTGTAAACTTCACAGGACTTGTCTGCGTAATGTTCCCAGTGTTCCAATCTGCATGATCAGAACTGGGGGGGAGGGGGAAGGGGCATATCCCCGTTGGATTTCACTGGCCTGGGAAAGGGGTGTCCCCCTCCCCTTTGGAGGGGGACAAATTTTGCCTTTTATGAAGAAGCCTAGATGCAAAATGGTGCAAAGTTTTTCTGGGCAGTATGTTTTATCCTCCACAATGCAAACCTTTTTACTGGAAAATGTTTGAGGGAGGCACATGCCCCCCCCCCCCTTCTATTGAACTAAATTCTATTAGTTACACATTATCGTTTCTTTCTCCACTTGAAAAAAAAAAATTTAGTGGCATATGATAAATACAGATAAGCATGATGTCCCATCTTCCATGTAGTGTATCCCTTTTGTCTACTAGCTAGTATTCAATGAAATAATTTGTTTGCAACTATATAGCCTACTAGACTTATTTGTTTTTCACTTTTCTCTCTGTATAGTGACTGGGACAACTCAAGTGATGATGAACTGGAGTTAGTCGATCCATTTCAATCTGCCCAGAGTCTTCTGGTGAATACCACACCTGAAGAACGAAACACGGTTGAACCAGTTCAGGTTGAATTGATTGAACCTATGGACACTGAGTCTGCTGACCATGCTGAGATCATTGCACCTGCTGAGAATTCACCTGTTGCTTTTGGACCACTTGTTGGACTTGATCCAGTGGAGTTAGATGATACATTGCCACTTGACAACATGACTGATACTAATATACCACAAGTGAGGTAAACATATAACAATACAGTTAGCAGCAATTTTTGATTCCTTGCCGAAGGCAGGCAAGGAATCTATGCGATGGTGATGTCGTGTGTGTGTGTGTGTGTGTGTGTGTGTGTGTATGTGACGCTTTAGCTTGTTTACACGATATCTCAAGAAGGGTAACTCTGAGGGATCTCATACTTGGCACATAGATTGCCCATATTGAGTAGATGATGCCTATTGTTTTTGGTGGAGGTCAAAGGTCATATGGGGTCACTGGGGGTCAAAGTCTGAAAACCTTGTTTACACGATATCTCAACTTGGTAGGAAGCTTTGGTAGATCTCATACTTAGTATGTGGATGTGTTATGGTAAGAGAAATATACCTATTGTTTTTGGTGGAGGTCGAAGGTTATCTGGGGTCACCAGGGGTCACACTCTGAAAACCTTATACGATATCTCAAGGTAGGAATCTTGGATAGATTTCATACTATGTTCATGTGTTATGGTGCGAGGAAAAACCCTATTGTGTTTCATGAAGGTCACAAGCCATTTGAGGTCATCAGAGGTCAAAACTGAAACTTTGTAAACATGTCATTACGAGGGAGGAAGTACAGACAAATCCCTTCTTTTTTTTTCATTTTTTTGGTTATTCAAGTTTTTGTTCAAAGGTCATGTGACATGAGCTGACATGAGAAGAGGTCAGATTGTGACCACATCGTAAAAAATGATGTAGTAGAGAAGTATTAATTTGATGGATGAAGCTCAGTGTAGCAAAGCACCCCCCTTTCGGCAAGGAATCACTAAGCCTTTTGGCTTTCTGGTTTTACTATAGCCTACTAGCAGTACTCCAGGGGCCGATTTCACTAACGTTTAGGGATCATCACTAATGCCGAAATCCATCTGTAGCAATCAATTTCTCATCGCTAAGTTGTGTCGTTGGCGATGAGTTTTAGCAGTGACTATTAAGTAGATGCAAACAGTAAATCTATCGCTAAAAATTGTCACACGCAATGACTCATCATTATATTTTTGTGCCATTGTCTATTTTTATGCAAGTGGTGTGTGCAGAAATTGTGAGGTGGGGCTAGACTGTGGATTCCCCTGACTGACCAGGGGTGGCGCCGGGATTTGCTCGACAAAGGCCAAAAGGACTAAAAACACAAAATTTTTGGTGTGCAATGCGAGCGGAAAAATTTTTGACTTTTTTTTTTACATAAAATTGAAAATTTGAGAGTTTTATTGAAGAAAATTGGATTTTTATGGGAGAAAATTAAAAAATTTGGGTTTTTTGTAAGGAAAATTGGAAAATTTGGGGTCTTTATTGAAGAATCTGCCCTTCGTATGAGCAAAATCAAGCAGCATGCTGCTAGAATTGAATAGGACATTTTAGCCAATAATTACCCGAACAAAAAGGCATTTTCCCGGGTGAAGCTTATTTTTATAATTGCAAGAGTTAATCCCTTTACAAACAATCTTGCTCTATTGACCAAACAGTCTTTAAATGGGATCAAACCGCCTTTAACTTTGTTGATCTCAAGATACCTGAACAGGAAGTTTTCTGATAGATTCTGGATTAAGAATGGTCAACTAGAGATGGCTAAAACTTGCTATTCATTTCTAGTGTCATGGATTCATAGATCGTTGGGGCCACTGAAGGTTGTTGGAACTTCATATTTTATCGTACAGATTAAGGCTCCCTGATGAAACTGGTAAATTTCCCCAACGGGGGGGGGGGGGGGAGCAGCCTTCCCTGATGAGGGGCATGGCCCCCCCATAGGACTCCCCTGTGAGTTTCATCGGAGAGAGGCCAAGGGGACCCAGGTAACATTCCCATAAGAGACCCTTTAGGTACAAATTTGTTGACCCTTAAGGGGCCCATGGTTTTTCACCCGGGATTAATAAGGGGTCCATATGGGCACCTTCTTGGCCCATATGGCATGATGTCTCAAATATGCCAAAGCACTGGCAAATACCAATAGTAAAATTAACCGGAAGGAATGACGTACTGCAGTGACATTTCTTATTTGTGTAACAGATTATTTTGAAATGTAATAATAGGTAACCGTATGCATGAAATTTGCCGCTGGTTTATCACCTTTACACAAATTAATTTTTGATTAAATGTAATTTTTACACCAAAAGGCAATTCCACAATATAGGTCTACTGTACAACTGCAGTTGGATGAAAATCCTATCTTTTAATGATCTGCATCGTTGTGATGATAATTACATGTTTCAGTGTCTAATTTTCTGCTCATGCTTTAATCTGCTGTGACTAGATTGGCAATGTAAGCATTTTATTTTTTAAAATTTCAATTTCATTTTAGGTCTGTGGAAGTGCACCGAACTACAGTAATTAAGGACTGCATTCATCACTTCAGTGATAGAAATATCATGGAAGATCACTTGACATTGAGATACATTGATGAGAGAGGTGTTGATGGTGGAGGGGTCAGCCGGGATGTTTACAGTGCCTTTTGGATTGAACTATTCAATTCAAGTGCAGAGGGTTGTAATCAGGTGGTTCCTTTTCTTAGAAATGATATGGGATGGAAAGAATGGGAGGCAGTGGGCAGGGTTCTTGCTAAGGGATTTTTAGACCATAACTTCTTCCCAATTTATTTGTGTAAGGCTTTTATTCTTGGGTGCTTGCTAGGCCCAGACAACATTTCCGATACTACCCTTATTAACTCGTTTATTGAGTACATCCCTGCTGAAGATAGGGAGTGTCTAAAAAAGGCTTTGAGTGACATGGATAATATTACAGATGAGGAAAATGATGATTTACTAGATATCTTATCAAGATATCGCTGTCGCACTCTGCCAAGAAAAGAAACCATCTCTAAGGTTGTGAACACAGTTGCTCACAAGGAGCTTCTGCAGAAGCCCAAGTACATTATAGATTGCTCATAAGTCAAGCCAATATCTTAAGTTGAAAGGTATTGAATCAGAAGAAGATCTGGATGCTTTGTATGAAAAACTCATCCCAACGCCAAAGAAAGTTGTGAAAATTATTAAAGCCTCCCCATCTAATCCATTGCAAATGGACTCATTGGAGTATTTGAAACAGTATGTTAGAAGCCTCGAAAAGGTTATGTTGGAAAAGTTCCTCCGCTTTTGCACGGGCAGTACAGTAATGTGTGTCGAAAAAATTGAGGTGCAGTTCACCCAAGGCTCCGGGTTTTCAAGACGACCCGTTGCACACACTTGTGGCCCAGTGCTTCAGTTACCAGAAACATATGACAACTTCCCCGAATTAAAGGGGGAGTTTAATGGCATTCTAACGGCTGGTGTGTGGGAGATGCATGTTGTCTAGTGAAGATGGAAATGTCATATCTGGTTTTGTTTGTAAAGCTGTAAGTTGAGTTGGGAGTTTTAGTTCTGTTTTTCTACCTTTTTACGAGTGAATTTCATGGTGAAATATTTTAGTCATATCTTTATGCTTTAGTACCTTAAGTGGAAGAGTTTAAACTAACATATTTTTTCACCTTTTTGACTATATCCAGAAAAAAAAACTATATAGTGATGTTGGTTTTTATAATTTTGCATTGTTTTATAGTAGCTTAAGTTACTCCATGTTTTCTTCTGTGTCATACAGGCCAGTTTTGTGTGGCTTAATTATCTTTGAGTGTAGTTACCTGTGATAATTACCTGTGTCTTATTTTCCAAGAAGGCCTCTCTTTTACAGCTTCTTCATCATATGTACTCTTTAGTACTAAAAAAAAAGATAAAAGATTTAGTCCTTGGTCAAAGCCTGTGACCTGCAGTATACTTGGTGGAACCATTTGATATCAACACTGTAAAAACACTGTATGCTTATTACCTTTTCCAAATGAACAGAAAATATGAATATTGCATATGTATTTATAGCATGTTTGCTCCAAAAATCACAGTCATTATGGACTGCATCCATAACTTCAGTGATAGAAATATCATGTAAGACCACTTAATGTTGAAATACATGCAGATGAGAGAGGTTGATTGTGGAGGGTCACTCATCTGAGACATTTACAGTTCCATTTGATTAAGCTATTGAACTAAGTGCAGAAGTTTGTAATCAGGTTCCTCTTCTTTAGCATGATATTGGGTGGAAGGTATAGTAGGCAGTAGGCAGGGTCTTGGTAAGGGATTTTAGACCATAGTTTCTTCCCTATTTATTTGTGTAAGGCTTTTATTCTGGGCTGTTGATAGACCAGACAACATATGACCATTGTTAACTCATTTATTGAGTACATCCCTGCTGAAGATAGGGAATATATAAAAAAAGGCTTTGAGCGATATGAAAAGTATGAATGATGACTAAAATTATGATTTATCAGTTATCTATTCATATGATATCTCTGTTGCACTCTTCCAAGAAAGGAAACAAAGTGAGTAGTTTGGAGTACAGTTGCTCAAACTCAAGGAGCCTCTGCATAAGCCTAAGTACATTATCGATTGCCTTCATATTGTTGACAAGTAATTACCTAAAGTTGAATGTTATCGAATCAGAAGATTTTGAGGATTTGTACGAAAATCTTGACCAGGCACCAGTGTAGTGAACATTATTTGAGCCTCCCCATCCAATCCAATGCACTTCCTGGAATATTTGAAACAATACAGGAGACTCGAAAGGGCTATGTATGGTGGAAAGTTCCTTCACTGTGCACAGGCAGGTAGCACATTACTGTAAGTCGAAACAGTTGAGGTGCAGTTCACCCAAGGCTCTGGGTTTTAAAGACGACCTGTTGCCCACACTTATGGCCCTGTGCTTCATGCATTTACCAGAAACCTATGGAGACTTCCATGGAATTCTCACTGCTGCAGTGTTTGGGAGATGCATGTAGTTTAGTTGAGAGTCAGCATTTGATATGGAAAGGATATCTGGTTTGTTCATAAAATTAGTTGAGCTATGCAGTGATCCTGGTGCTAAAACTGTGCATTGTTTTATAGTAGATAAATTAGTTTCTAGATGTTTTCTTTGAGGTACGCTAAGTTTGCATGACTTATATTTATCGTCACTTGTAATAAACTGTGTGTCTATTTTTCCCTGAAGGCCTTCCTTTTACAGCTTCTTTGTTGCATGCATCTCTTTTATAGTACTAAAAAAAAAAGATTTAGTACTTGGTAAAATACAGTAAGACCTGCAGAAGTAGTGGGACAATTGACACTCCAAATAACAGACTAAATGGTGAATTGCAAATGCAACTATAGTATGATTGCACCAGATTACATTTAATCATAGTCTAAACATATATTGTTCACTTCTGGCTTAGGTGTTTGGTCCTATGTAAGGGTGGAGATTTGCTCAAGACATTCGGGGTTTGGCTGGAAGGGGTGCACCAAATCCTTTGCAACCCAGTTGGTCGCAGAGAGTTGCATAAATTAATTGTGATGTGGTTAATAATTTGAACAACCTTTTAAAAGATGTATTAGTTTGCCATCTTGCATTTGTTGGAATATTTCTCAGGGCCTGTTCTGGGGGTGGGGGGGGGGGGGGGGGATGAGTGGGTATAATTTGTATTCTGATATTGGTAATAAAACTTTCAAACAGAGGGTATGATGTAATCTTTGGTAAATGCTGTACTTAAATATAGTACCTTATACTGAAGTTAATTGTCAGTATAAATATTCCGTAGATGATAATTTAATGGGCAGTTAAATCAATCAAATCCTATATCTGAAACCATTATTTTTTAAACAGTTTGCACGCCATCAAATATCCCTAAGAACTTCTCCAAGAATAATTTCTGTTTTCTGCATTGTGACACTGACAGGCACAATATGTTTCAGTTGCTTAATTTTTTTGTTTTAATTTACTCTAGTTTCATGTGTGTGCAAAAGCAGTATGAATACATCAAGTAAGAAACTATGTATTATTCATATCAAGCTATTTGTTTTTGTTGGATGACTGCTACCATTCATTATGTTGTTTACAAAGAAGGCATGCTTGTGTCCATGCACTATAGCCTAAAGGCATGATGAATGCATGTTTATGTTGGGAAGCACTTTCATGGACACAGTATAAATGTACACATTCCATTTCTCTGTGTTACTATATCATGGTGTATTAGGTATGAAATTGAAAACATGCCAGCTGAGAGCCCTCCACTCTTAGTAGTTCCTATATTTTGTGCTAACTTTCATACCCATCTGCTGCATTAAATGCACATGTTTAATAAAACAGGAAAGTATCCTCACCTTTATCTTCTTGTGATCATTGTCAGCAAAGTGAGTGACTGGGCATAGGCAGTTACACCAAACTATGAAATATCAACTTATTCTCACAAATTTCTTCCAAGAACTTTTCATGATTTTTTACAATCTGAATATTGCATATTCACCATGGAGTTCAAAAGGATTTGTCTTGTGAAGTATTGCCATGTGATTATCAAGAGCCATTCAGGAAATCAGCTAGGGTAGACTTCTACACTCATCCATATTGGGGTGAAAGGCAGCTCTAATAATTCAGAGCTTTGGTCACAATGCAATTAGCTGTCTGAGGCCTATTACTGCTGTGCATATTAAGCCTCTTTGACAAAGTCCATGGTTGCCTGTGGAGTCTATGAAGTTGTGTTCACTTTGAAGGATGCAGATTTTTTCTTTCTTTTTTATTATGCTTATTTGTTCTAACAAGTTTCGTTAAAGAATTCAAACGATCATTAACTGACGCCCCATACTTCAACTTCTGAATGCAATAATACTATTTTGCAACGGATATAAATTCCCCCATTGTTGGCTTAACAGACATAAATTTACTCCTGTAAAGAAAATACTTCCGTAGTAGAATAATGCAATTTAATGTTTTATCAAAGTCAGTACCGAACAAAATAGATCTACTATTCAATTCAAATATCAAATTTATTTTAAACTTATAATTTTCTTTGTTCCTCCCAAAAGTTAAAGGCAATAGGGCAATAAAAAAGTTAATGCTGAATGGTTTTGCCATTCACTTTACAGAAGGAACATAAATAATTATCCCTAAACTTAATTTTCTTTAGATAATCATTACAACTAAGTCAAGAATATGATTCGTGATTCTTTATTGTAGCCATTGCAGTTTTGTATCCTCCATTGAAATAAAAGGCCCCAAATTTATATTCTCCCACGATTTCTGACTTATACTAGTATTCAGTTTTTCATTCCACCGTGTGCGTACATGGCAGTCATAAGAATAATCTCTTGAAAGGAATTCATAAAGGATTTACATTGTTTTAAAAGAAAAGAGTATCTTACCGGACACTGGGTAATAAGTTACAATGGAATTTGTACTAGCATTTAACTTAAGAGAAAATTTATGTGCCACTTTACCAATAGAATTTACTCTGCCAAAGTATGTCAAAAAGTTAACAGTCAAATTTGTATCTCTGACAAAAAAGTATCATAAGAAAAGAACTCACTATCGTCTAAGAAATCGTTCACACAACGAATACATCTGTTGTATAACTGCCTAAGATGTGCACATTGATTGTCAATGAGAAAAAGATCATTATTCCAAACACTTTGAACAACAAATTCATCAATAGAATGACAGTCGACGAATGGATGAATAGCAAAGATGTCTGCCCAACTTTCAAAAACTTCCTTCCAAAACATATTATTTAACTTTAAAGCAAGTACATCAACTGTGTTAAGCCCAGTTTCTAAGAAAGTTTTTACAAAACAATGTCTTCTTGAAGGAAGAAAGAACTTTCTCCCAACAAAAACCATTACTGTAGTAAAACCTCTATATCCAACGCAAAGTGATTTGAAATAATTATGGACAGACCGCCCTGTTTGTAATTTTGAATTGACTGACTTCTTCTGACTTTATCTCTTGACCCAAGATGTAAGAATATAAAGCCAAATTAAGACTTGTGAAAAAGAATTCACCGGGACTAGGTAAAACCGTTGCCACATAGGACAACTAGATAGAAATAGTTATTTGCTGTAAGTTGATCCTTCATAGAAGGTAGAGAACTAGCAGTAATACTTATAGTGTTTGCAGATGTGACCCCAAGTTTGGGGATTTTCTCTGAATTACTGTATATAACTTAAGGAGATCCCATAAAAACATTTTAACACATTTGTGTTGTGGTGTGTTGTTAAATCTCAATAAACTAATCCATAAAATTATTGTCCTTTGCAAAAATCAGACTGATATGAAGTTTGTCCACACATGGTAAGGGATGAAGTGACCAAGAATGTCAGATGCATTGTGGAAATATTAGGTCAACTTAAAGTTGACAACTATTTCCGTGCACATAGTGTGCATGAACTTATACCACTTTCTGCTTTTCAGCAAACAGCAGGCCCTGGGTATTGCATGATAGTGATTTCAGTTAACTACTCCAAGGGCCAAGTCCACACTTGTTTGGGCCATGCATGTAGCATACGTTACATAGCAGCAACTGTGAGTATACACTCTTGCGTTATAAACAGTGGTGGCACCAAGGTCACATGAGAAACATTACCCCCTCCCACAGTCAGAACCTTTGTCCCCCAGATACCTTCACTCAGCTCCTGAACAATATACCGATCCCCACAGTGTTTCATTCACAGATATGCTAGAACCTCCAGGGCTCTGAAATGGACTCCCACCAGGTCTTTGCCCCTGGGCCCTACCAGGGGTCCTTAGGCAGGGCCTGACCCCCTCCCCATTTTACTTGCCCTTAATTTGCTCCCCCACTTTTGGAATCCTGATGCCACCACTGGATAAGTTAGTTTACCAGGGGTCCCATAAACAAAGGAAAGCTCCAAGAATAATGACTCCAAGAATCATCGTAATATTTGCAAATATTTATTGAGTATACGTGCAACTTGCAATGTCAATCAAAGAGAAAAAAAAATAACAGTGGGGATGTTTGAACATCACAAGTTTTGCCACACTCTCCTAGAGATAAATACGCAGCCTACCCCTGGTCCCATTTTGTCCTTGATTAGAAACAGATAATAACAGCTTTAATGGTATACAATACAGGACATAAAGACTTAATTTAATTTGGCCACCACTGAAATATTAAAGGGCAAAAGCAGTCGCTCCAAGCATGTTTTGAAACGACAGCTAAATCTCACAATTTTCTCATTTCTCCTCCCAAGTATCTTTTAAGATATTTCAGGACTTAAGTATGGCATATTCCAGGTACCTGTGAAGCAAGCAGTTACTCCCAGGAAATTTTCACAATTGAGGAGGATATTGTCACATGATTCAGAAGAGTCATTCATGAAATAGGAATAGACTACTACACTAAATCAAGTGTGACTACAAGGGTGACTACAGTTTCCCTTTAAACTTCTGCAGTTTTGGCAGAATAGGAAGGAAACCTTGAATGCTAAATTTCAAGAAGTTTAATTCATGCTGATTTAACATCTGGCAGTCTCCAAAGTTGTACCTTTTTGGAAGCATAACACATTCCTTTGAGAGCTAAATATTCCACACATATCTGCAGATTTATTATCAAATCATAACAACAACATGTAACAAATCCAATGCATTTATCACCCCACATACTGTATACACACAAACTGAAATCATGGAAGTACTACCTCTGAGGTAGTACTTCCATGCTGAAATCATGCAGCAAGCTGTTAAGTAGTTAAGGCCTTTTTCATTTTCAAATGGAATGAAGGATTGTCTGTAATTGTCTCACATCTCACAAGTGTGCAAATTAAACTCTTCATTTGGACAAAGTCCTCTTTGTAAATGCACCAAGGATTTTGATAAATGTCACCCAATCACATTCTTCATGAATTCAGTACTCTGAAGCCACTAAAAATGCTGCCTGTAGGTGGGATGCACATGTCACACATGCATACAGCATATACTGTAGCAAGCAGTGGTGGGGCTGATGAAGCCTCCCAGCGAAAAATGTGGTGGGGCAGAATATATATGCTTCATCCTCACCCTTCACCCTCCCTCCACACTAAGTCGTGGATGAAAAACACTTATTTGGTAGCCGTCTGTGGAAAGTGTCAACAATTTGCAGCAATTTCTCTCAAACTTCACACAATATGTTGTATCAAAACTGTTTATATGATAGACCCTCAAATATTCAAAAATTTTCCAATGGGCTTAGACATCATTCCAAAACAACTTTCAGGCTCCTCCAGCACTGCCCCCTGCATTCTATTCATATGTTAATCTATCCAATGTTCAAAATGGCTTACAAAGGTAACCATTCAATTTTACCAGAAAGCAAAGGGTCAGTTCATTTAATTTTATGGGGTCAGTTCATTTAATTTTCTGTTTCTTAGGGCTGATAAGCATGAAAGATATGTTAAGAAGCTTTCATGTATTTATCTGCACTAATTAGGAACCACTAACACATGCACCTTTTAAACCATGATGACCATTTTTCAAGTGTGCCTAATTGAGCTTATGTTCAAACAAGGAAAGGAGGGCAATATGGGGACAGGGCCATTAACTTGGGACAATATAGGCCATGGAAGGGGTCTCAAAAATATCAATAATGCCTTATTCACTCACATGTATCAGTAATGTACATGAAGATGATGAACATTGAATTGTCAATCCATGTTCCAACTACTCTAGGGCAGTAACCTTCAATGGGACTGAAAGTTATAGCAATGTTCATTGAAAAGGAACAATATTATTTCTCAAGTGGTCCTATACTCAACATGCAGCTCAATTGTACTCCTATTTTTTTTTTGTGTTGTTATTGTTGTAAATAGCTTCATTAAATTTAAAAAAAATGCAGCTGAAAATTTAACTGATGGGCCAGCATTCTGCCATTCCCCCCCCCCCTCCAAAAAAAGAAAAGAATTTTAAAAAATACTGCAAGATAAATATGCAGAACATTGCAATAATGTTGTCAAAATGTAGATACTGCAAGATTGACAAGGACATTATACATGCCTCAATGGATAAAATTGTTGTAGTCTTGCTAAAAATAACTGAAACATATCTAGAGCTTGAAATGCATTTATTGGGTTTTTAGGTCCATCCATGATAATTTCAATGATCTCCTTTGCCTCTAGAGAACAAAGAGGCTGAGGATGGGGATCTAATTGTAAATCATCCTCAATTATGTCTACATCTTCTGCCTCCACCAGATACTTGAAATCTTCAGATCCTGTGAGTCCTGGTGAATGGAATAATACCTGTGGTCTCCCTGCTGGACTTACACTATCCCTCACTTGACGAATACGGTGGAGGTTCCACTGCAATGCAACATTTTTCAGTTCATCCCTCAACAATTCACCAAAAAAATACCTTACAGCTTCAATTTCTATGTTTTCTGAATTGTCCAAAACTCCTGTAGAAATCAATTCCTTCAAGAAGTTGATCCACCAGGATAAACACACTCGTTTCAAAAATGACCACCAGGATTCAATCCGTTGGTTAGCAGTTGACTTTCCATATAACACCCTGCAGTCTCCTGAAGACAACACCTGCTGTAAGTCAGCTGTCATTCCATTTTCAGTCCCTGGATCAAATCTTATGGTTAAAGCTGTGCCATCTAATTCACGTACACATTTCAGATAATATGAGGCAGTCACTAATGGGTCTTTGTTACTTCTTCCAACCTCGAACCATAAAACTCTTCTAGAGTAGCCATCAATAGCTCCATGGATGGCAAATCCATAAGGTAGCAGCTTATCATTACCATCAATATGCCATACATCATTTGGTCCTCTTACATGATATTGTCTTCTTCTTAGTCTATGAGCAATCCTCAATTGGACACCTTCTGGATCGAGAACCTTGAGAACTTGGCAAACAGTTGCATATGTCGTTTTAATACCATACATACTGGCCAGCCGTTGGTACATAAGGCGGTATCCAAGTAAAGAGCCGTTGAACTCTAATTCTTCATCTATTGCAGCTGCTACATCTTCCACACTGAAAAGCAAGTCTACAACATCAGTGATAAGTTAGTAATTACCCCATTCATACAATCAGCTTGGCTTTCAGGGCATTCCCACTTTTAAATGGGTCAGTGCATGGAATGGAATAAGAGCTGACCTTATACGAGGCAATGGCCATGCACATTTTGGCACACGGTGCAGTATTAAACTTGTGAAGAATTTGTTAGTTAGGTGGGAGTTAACGACAGGCCAACACGAATGTATTATATAGTGTCAGCTAGAAAAAAAAGGTAAAGCTCAAACACAGTTTCAAGTACGGTCCAAGTTCAAGTTTGGTTTCAAATACAGTCCAAGCACAGTTCATCCTCCTCTTTAGTCACCTCGTACGACAGGCGGGGTATACCGTGGGCATATTATACAACCCCCAACCCATGGGGTGGGGAACTTGTGAAGAAGCAGAGAAAAAACAAAGGCTGTAATTTAGCAAAGCAATGACATTACAATTAAGAATGGCACAATTTACAGAACCATTTTAAACTGTGGCACTGACTTGCTTGAACATTTTTTCATCTCTGATCAGGAACGACTTGTGAAGATGGGAGATAGACCATCTGGAATAAATTTTTGCACTTTGGAAAAACCAAACAGTTTTTGAAATTTTTGACGTAATTGATATTTGATACACTTTAAACACAGACTCTTGATCATCACCTCAAACTGCATGCTCTTTGATTGACCTCATCTCATTCAAAAGATGGAGGGTTACTCGCATTCAACTGTCCGGGTGAGAAGATGTACCCTATATGGCTGGTTTACGCTGAGAACTGCCTCCTTCACAGTCATATTAGTTTAAATGAGGAAATAAACAGTATACAGGGTTGTAACAGATGTCTGGTCCGGCTGGATACTGAAAACTTATCCAGTTCTGGCCAGACGTTTTTAAATATCTGGTCAGAACCGCATTTTTTGTGAATCATTGGTAAAAGGCCCTACAAGCATATTTCAGTTCAGTAATATTCAAAATTTTAAAACCTAGTACCAACTCTTGTTAAATCTTAAAATACAAACATCTCAGTGATTCCTTTGCTTGCAAATAAAACAAAATTTGAATGAAAAATAATCATTTCCATTTGATCTCATTGGTTCCACATCTCATCAGTTCCCTTTTGGACCAATGAGATGTTGGACCATGGGGATGATGGACTATGATGGGGGACCTATGAGAAAGGGCCATCAACATTATCCCCCTTAGCAGGGATACCACACTGGTCAAGAAAATTGCTTGTTCCACCCATATTTCATTTATTTTTAGAGCATGACCCATCCCTTGCTAAAAAGTGTAGATACATTACCAGACACCTGGATTGTTATGAAAAAAATGTTAAGCTACCGAAAGAAGAGAAGAAAATTAGAAATTGAAATCATCTTTGGCCACCTTATTTTGTAGAAGCTTCAAACAAGCGCGTAGTAGCTATTGTATTTCCCTTTATGAATATAGATGCCAAACATTTTTAAGGGAAATTTCACTTCAGACATTTGTGTTTAGATATTGGAAGATTGCGTTGGTGTCAGGTGTATAGTTGGATAAGGGGCAAATACCCTGTGTCTAATCTAGTTTTCAAAAGAAAAAAAAACTGTGAGAGGCTAACACTTTACTAAATTTATGCCAGGGCCCAGGTCCCACCCACAAGTTGGTAGACTTTTGAAACTCTTTTAATTCGTACTAGTTTCTGACTGAGCTAGCAGCTAGCTACTGTATCTCAGACACATTTGAATTTGAATACAAAATTGCACAACTTACTAAGAAATGATTTGAATTAATGCCAAGTTAAAAAAAGAAAGCTATAGACATAACAGACTTCATTATAGTTTCTTTATCCATGGAGGTCCAAATCATGTTGCCTTGGATGGGATAGGAAAGGGAATACACTTAATCATTAATTGAAAATGATGATCCAATCCCAGTATTTGTAGAGGAGTTAATTGTGAATTGATCATTGATTAAAATTTGCTCTTTATGCTTAATGGGTGATCTCTCAGCCTGGCCCCTTTGCCATTATGCACCATTGGTAGGCTAGGCCTACTTTTATTTTACTTGGACCCTTGATTTCAGTTATAAGATTCCCACTGAAAAAATCCGGTCCGGCCAGATTAAATCCGGTCGGATAGTTTGCACTGTCTGGTAAAGTCCGGTCCAGCCGGATCTTAAATTCCTAATCCCTACATACTACCATAGCCACAGTGATATTTCATTACTTACCAATGTTCTAATGAATGTAAAGTATATACGAGAAAGTACTATACCTGCTGAAATATTTTCTTCTGAACAGGCCTCTGCCACGAAGTATTCGTTTCAGCTGCCTCAACGAAACTGTGAAGCCGTGATCACTGGCCATGAGATGAACAATTTCAGGATAGGTATACCCAGTGCTGAAGTAGTTCTCAATGAGGTCTTGAATTCCATCATTCATGATTCTACAAAGTAAAAGTTGAATCTCAGTGTGGCTGGAGAAGAAACACCATGAGGTGGCTAAATTAACACAGAGTAGAAGTCAGGGAGGGACTGAAAACATTTAGGCCTTTTATGTGAGGGCACACAGAATTAAAGTTTAATATTTCATGTGCTATCTTGCATGTCACCCACATCTGAAAACATGGAATAGGATACAATCAGAGCTAGTTTGCTGGAGAGTTATTATTCTCCCACAAAGGAATCTAAAGTCATACTGGAATTCCTCCCACAAAGGAATTTAAAGAAATGTACCTGGTGCAAAATGACATTGGTGAGTGGGAAATATTCTTAACTTATGGACCCTCTATGAACTACAGTGTACAGTGTATAGCTATGTCAGCACATCCAGAGAGCTGACACAACTTGCACTTTCATTCAACTCCCTCCAAAACCAGTTGGAACCATATCCTGTTTACTATGAACACTGCTGGACCTTGAAGCTTAATAGTGTTACCATATTTCGAGTAGGCCTATCAGGGAGGAGTGGGAGGTGGGTGGGGTGGGTGGGAGTGGAGGGAGGCTTAATGATCATTAGTCCTGCACAAGGGCACTATAATTAATTCCTGAGTGGCAAACAGTGCTGGTTTGCAATATGAAGGAGGCCATTTCGTAAGTTTAATTTGTGCCAGATGTGCATGTAGCATGTACAATTTGGTGCCACTCTGACCATTTCAAGACCAATATCACATGGATGGTCACTTTGTAGAGCTACTGTCCCTTCATGAAGTGGGAGTTAAAACATCTGCATTGATTAATCCGTTTGATGTGACTCCTTCCGAATAACATCTCCCTGCTAGAAGCCTAGGCCTAAGGTTAGGGCCTAGGCTACATGGTGTCGCATTTTGTCCTAGTGTTATGCAGTCTGTACATAGGCTAGACTACAGGGTCCTAGGTCTGATCGCCATATACCGCTTCGCACATAATTATTCATGATTTCGATTTGGGTGTCAAAGCCACTTATGCTTACCTAAATTCCGACAAAGTTCTGCAGCAGTAACTGCAGCAACGGTCTCGGTAACATTTGAGATGACAATCGACGTCTCCTTTGCCGGATACAGCACAGCATCGACGTGACCTAACTTACGCTTCCGTACTTCCGCATTTCCGCCCCAAGATCAGTCTGCATAACAGTTCCCACCTAAAAAGTGAAAGTGTGAATTTAATTTTATAAAGTGTGAATTTAAGAAAAAGTGAAAGTGTGAATTTAATTTTATAAAGTGTGAATTTAAGAAAAAGTGAAAGTGTGAATTTAACTTTATAAAGTGTGAATTTAAGAAAAAGTGAAAGTGTGAATTTAACTTTATAAAGTGTGAATTTAAGAAAAAGTGAAAGTGTGATTTTAACTTTATAAAGTGTGAATTTAAGAAAAAGTGAAAGTGTGAATTTAACTTTATAAAGTGTGAATTTAAGAAAAAGTGAAAGTGTGAATTTAATTTTATAAAGTGTGAATTTAAGAAAAAGTGAAAGTGTGAATTTAATTTTATAAAGTGTGAATTTAAGTTTATAGAGTGTGAATTTAAGTTTATAGAGTGTGAATTTAAGTTTACAGAGTGTGAATTTAATTTTATAAAGTGTGAATTTAAGTTTATAGAGTGTGAATTTAAGTTTATAGAGTGTGAATTTAAGTTTATAGAGTGTGAATTTAAGGAAAAGTAAAAGGTGTTTTGGCACTTCAGTGCTTCGGTATCATGCAGTTTTGACACCAGATTCTGCTTATAACTGTGAAACACTCCACATACAAATTTTCGGCTATTTATCTAAATCCTGTGAAATGATATAAGCTTTCAAAATTTCACGAAATGGCGCTTGCACCTTAAGTTCATATAAACAGGGTATTAAGGTTTCTGAGGTTCTTAATTTGTTTGTAAAAGGTACGTAATTTCTGACCCCCTCAGCTTCAGCACTATTAAACATGTCACTAGGATCATTTAATATTACATAAAGCCCTGCGACGTGTGTGGGCCACGTGTCTTGATTACTCAATTTAATCTGGTAGTTGCTATTTGGCAAAGAGTAACTCCCTGATTTAATAGAACCACCATACGAAGGTATTCAAATCTTCATTGGAAAGCTGTCATCGACGTCATTATGACGTCATCATTGTTTTATTAGAGAGGTAACCTGAAAAATTGTCTAAGATAGGCGTAAGACTGTAAGAACTTTTTCAAGTGCAAACATGCAATAAAACTTGCATTGCATTTCGTACACCTTTTCTAGGTAAAGTAGAAAAAAGTGTTTAAAAAGCCGCCATTTTGGATTTGACCTAATTTTGGTGTAACAGGGCAGGCATGTTTATAAATTACCGCAAAGTCAGACACTGTTAATTCAATTGTTATGTATTATAATGTAGCATTGGCTTAGCCTAGGGCGACACTAGTGTGTTAGGCCTAACGTTGGACTTGTTTGTATACACGTGCAGCAAATCACGTAGGCCTAGGCTAACTTAATGTAAGTGACATTGGTATTTGCACTGAACTATATGCTAGGAAGGATCATTCCACAATAAGGTTTTGAAGCCATCATGGAGGGTCACGTGATGTAGGTTAGCTTACTCAAGTCGCCAACGCCGTAGAAACGCGTACCTAGAAGTGAAACTTGCTTAGGCAATGATGTACATGCTAACGCGCCGTAGTCGGCCTTAGCGTCTCTTCAGCCTCTTGGACGCCAATTTGCCGGCTACCACGCGTTAGCATGCACACAATTGCGCCGAGGTAAAGTTGCCTTAGCAACTTCCTGAAAAGGCATACATCACAATAGCCGTATAACATACAGAGCACCAAACGCTTACCGTGTAGGAAGCTTTGAGGCACTTCATTGGCCAAAATGCACGCGTGCATGTGCGCGCGTGTTACTTTCCCTTCGTGCGCCTTTTTTGTCAAGAGGACGCGTTCGACGCGTTGTACAGATTATCAGTGTGCACAGGTATGGACAGTCAGTAACAAGCGCGCCTACTCTGTGTACTGTTCAGTGACGGTGCTATCGCGAATGTTACGCAGTCATCGCGTCTCGACGCACCATACGAAATGCGGTCACACGCGCTGTCCTTCAAATAGGCAGGACCACTCCTAAACACAAGGAAAGTTTGTAAAAAAAAACAATCTTTTGATCACACAATCATGAATCATAGTGTACAGATGTCCTACTAAGTAATTACAACAAAAGCACTAGCAACGTAAAGAGTAACAAAGAATTGCTTTAGCGTTTACATCAATGATTCTGCGTTACCTTATTTTCACTTGTAGCTGAGCGTTTCTAGGGCAATGGAATCGACTTGAATAAGCTAACCTACATCACGTGACCCTCCAGGTCGGCTTCAGTTTCGTCGCGTATTCCGCATTGACTTGCGTCCTCCAGTTATATAGCTCAGTGGGTATTTGCAGTGTGATGCAGTTGGAAGATGGAATACTTACCTTAATTGTTCAGTTGTACGTACTTACTAACAAGTATTCATAAACACCTTTATTGATTTCCTGCATTCTGATTGGCTGAAAACCATTCGAGACCAGTCTCGAATCGCATTCGAGACTGGCCTTTGCCAGTTTAGGAGAATTACTTTTTCAAGGTGAATTGAATATCACTGTTACTACTGCATTGTGCACTATGCTTTGTCCATGATGTGTTACCATAGCAACATAAACCATAACATCTGAGTAAGAAAACCAGTTACTGTAAACTACTGTAGTATTACACAATTTACACTGTTATGCCTAGCACCCCTGTAGCTATAACCATTCCAAAGCATAATGCTCATTTCATCCCATGAATGAATGCTAGCAAAACTAGCAAAACTATATTCATCATCTTGGATACTGGCAGTGGTATGGCTAAATGAGCGTATATAACCTTACAGTATATGCCAAGAGTACATTTTGTTAACGGTCTGCCTGGTACAAATATTCCACTCCTTATTTTCCTAAGTTGGACTGCATGGTAAAGAAAAGTGGTCTCTGTGCTGCTAATGCCAGCATGGGGCCTGTGTTATAACTATGATAGGCAGAGCAATGGTAAACAGGTTTTACTGTGTCACTGTCAGGTTTTTACGTTTGAACCAATTCCGCTAACACTAACAGACATAACAGGCCAGCACGGTCTTCATTTCTAGTTCTACGCCGAGCTAGGCTTCTTATGAACTAATGTTGTAAATAGTTTAAGTTAGTCGTAACGTTAGGCCTGCATAATTTGTATTAAAAACTTGAACACATTTTCAAAGTTACCAACACTATAATCCTCTTCCAAAAAGGCTAAAGACACCTTAAATCACCGTCTTACTCATGGATCTTGAACGATCTTGTGCGTTAACTACTTGCAGTCAAATGTCCGCATGCATGTCGTTGAATGCTGCACTGCACTGCACACAATATATTACAGTAGACCGTAACTGCGCAGCACTGTGTATTTATTTACCTCTGTGAAACTTTCGTGGAGTAGAACTTCACTGTGAACAATAGCCAGCTACAAGTTAGTTTCCTTGTTTTAATGCTCAGCCTCATCTATACAACGATGTATGATAATTCAGAGATAAACTATTTTGCTTAAATTAATCCAGTTAAATTTCGTTCGATGAATTGAGATTACAATCAATATGTTAAGTGAAAATATTTGCGTGGTTGTCCACTTTCTTTTGGCTTAAAGTTGTTCGCTACTATCGCAAGAAACTAAACATGACGTCATAATAGAGTCCTAAGTTAGCTGGGAGATTTAAAATTTGATCTGTAAAATTTTGTCGAAAATTCAATATTTTTGTCGATTCCCAACATTTTAATGTTGAGTGTTTATGAATGGGGATAAAAGCAGGGTGCCCGGTCTCAAATGTGATTCGAGACCTCCGATGACGTCATCACAGAGGCAGCGGACCTCGGCTGTCGCCTCGGTCCGCTCAGCCTCTGTGATGACGTCATCGTCGGTCTCAAATCACATTTCAGACCGGGCACCCTCGCATTTATCCCCTAAATTCGTACCGTTATTGATTCCTTGCCGAAGGCAGGCAAGGAATCTATGCGATGGTGATGTCGTGTGTGTGTGTGTGTGTGTGTGTGCGTATGTGACGGCTTAGCTTGTTTACACGATATCTCAAAAAGGGAAAGTTGGACAGTTCTCAAACTTGGTACATAGATGGCCCATATTGAGAGGAAGAACCCTATGGTTTTTGGTGGAGGTCAAAGGTCATCTGGGGTCACTGGGGGTCAAAATCTGAAAACCTTGTTTACACAATATCTCAAGTTAGAAAGCTAGGATAGATTTCATGCTTGGTATGTAGATGCGTTGTGGTGAGAGAAAGAACCCTATCATTTTTGGTGGAGGTCAAAGGTTATCTGGGGTCACCGGGGGTCAAAATCTGAAAACCTTGTTTACACGATATCTCAAGTTAAAAAGCTTGGATAGATTTCATGCTTGGTATGTAGATGCGTTGTGGTAAGAGGAAGAACCGTATCATTTTTGGTGGAGGTCAAAGGTCATCTGGGGTCACCGGGGGTCAAAATCTGAAAACCTTGTTTACACGATATCTCAAGTTAGAAAGCTTGGATAGATTTCATGCTTGGTATGTAGATGCGTTGTGGTGAGAGAAAGAACCCTATCATTTTTGGTGGAGGTCAAAGGTCATCTGGAGTCACTGGGGGTCAAAATCTGAAAACCTTGTTTACACAATATCTCAAGTTAGAAAGCTTGGATAGATTTCATGCTTGGTATGTAAATTTGTTGTGGTGTGAGAAAGAACCCTATCGTTTTTGGTGGAGGTCAAAGGTCATCTGGGGTCACCGGGGGTCAAAATCTGAAAACCTTGTTTACACAATATCTCAAGTTAGAAAGCTTGGATAGATTTCATGCTTGGTATGTAGATGCGTTGTGGTGAGAGGAAGAACCCTATCATTTTTGGTGGAGGTCAAAGGTCATCTGGGGTCACCAGGCGTCAAAATCTGAAAACCTTGTTTACACGATATCTCAAGTTTGAAAGCTTGGATGGATTTCATGCTTGGTATGTAAATGCGTTGTGGTGTGAGAAAGAAACCTATCGTTTTTGGTGGAGGTCAAAGGTCATCTGGGGTCACCGGGGGTCAAAATCTGAAAACCTTGTTTACACAATATCTCAAGTTAGAAAGCTTGGATAGATTTCATGCTTGGTATGTAGATGCGTTGTGGTAAGAGGAAGAACCCTATTATTTTTGGTGGAGGTCAAAGGTCATCTGGGGTCACCAGGGGTCAAAATCTGAAAACCTTGTTTACACGATATCTCAAGTTTGAAAGCTTGGATAGATTTCATGCTTGGTATGTAGATGTGTTATGGTAAGAGGAAGAACCCTATTGTTTTTGGTGGAGGTCAAAGGTCATCTGGGGTCACCGGGGGTCAAAGTCTGAAAACCTTGTTTACATGATATTTCAAGGTAGGAAGCTTGGATAGATTTCATACCAAGTATGTGGATGTGGTATGGTGAGAGGAAGATTTCTGTTATTTTTGGTGGAGGTCAAAGGTCATCTGGGATCACCAAGGGTCAAACTCTGAAAACCTTTTTTATACCATATCGCAAGGTAGGAAGCTTGGATTGATTTCATATTAAGTATGTGGATGCGTTATGGTGCGAGGAAGAAGCGTATAGTTTTTGGTGGAGGTCAAAGGTCATTTGGGGTCACCAGGGGTCAAAGTCTGAAAACCTTGTTTACACAGTATCTCAAGGTAGGAAGCTTGGATAGATTTCATACTGAGTATGTGGATGTGTTATGGTGCGAGGAAAAACCCTCTTGTTTTTTGTGGAGGTCACAAGCCATTTGAGGTCACCAGAGGTCAGAAACTGAAACTTTGTAAACATGTCATTACAAGGGAGGAAGCACAGATAAATCCCTTCTCATACGTTTTATTTTTTTTTTTTTTTTTTTTTTTCATTTTTTTGTGGTTATTCAAGTTTCGGTTTAAAGATCATGTGACATGAGCTGATGTGAGCAGGGGTCAAATTGTGACCACATCATAAAAAATGATGTAGAAGAGAAGTATAAATTTGATGGATGAACCTCAGTGTAACAAAGCACCCCCTTTCGGCAAGGAATCACTAAGCCTTTTGGCTTTCTGGTATACAAAAGTTACTGGTATGTATTTAAAGCTGAACCAAAATTTTTACTCAAGTCTTCATCTAAAGTGAGACCACACTGGACGCTGCTCTGTGCCGTGCTGCACTGCATCCCCGCCACGCTGCACCCCGCTTGGAAAAAGTTAAACATAAGGAGTTAGCTAAAGGTGGCTATACTGGCACTGCCGCTCACAGGGCATCATCCATAGTGGCCACCTCTAAGTACTTTCATAAATTTAGCTTTTTCCAAGCATGGCACAGTGGGACACAGGGCTGCACTGCAGCACAGTTGGACACAGGGCTGCACTGCAGCACAGTGGGATGTGGTGCAGTGTCTGGTGTGATCCCCCCTTAAAGCTGTCAGTGTATCTTACTTTTTCTTCTTGCTTTGTGGAAATGACAATAAATATCAAATGCTTGCAAGTGTCATTATACTGTAGATGCATATCAACATATTGTATGCACTGTATTGTAGAGCACTGTATTAAAGTAATGGTGACTAGAACTTTGTTAACATATTTTAGGCCGTGGGCCAACAGCGATTTTTCTGCTGTTTCGTGCAACAGAATCCGGCACAACACAATTCCTTCATAGCTAGGTGCCAAAACATATATAGATCCAGGAATCATCGATCCACACGTGCGAAATTGGTATTTTGGTGAAAAAATAGGAGAAAGATGGCAAATTTTAACATGATTTTCTTACGAAATTCAGCCAATCAGTGATGAGAATAGTGAGAGCAAAAGACCCATTGATGACTTTCAGCCAATCAGAGGGTTCGTTAAATTAGGTATACTACTCCAATATGGCGACCTCCATGTCGTCGACGCAGAACGTTAGGAGTGGCCAGAATTTTGTTCCATGCACATCGTTCCATGGACGAAAAGTTAATTTAAAACCTTCACAGAAGACACATGGAATATATTTACACGATGTGCCGTCAAATGGCTGAAATGCAAATCGAAAGAAAGAGGAGCAGCTAACGAAACACTGAAGAAAAATGAACGAAGATCCTAACGTTAGGCGAAGTGCCCATTGATGCAACAAGTAACGTCGGACTTCAGCTAGGATATATGACGTTGACCGTTACAAGAGGTTCTGTGATTCATAGAAAATTACCAGGAAGAAAAAGGCCTTGGCAAAATCTGTTAAGAACCATGGTGAGCCACCAACCAATAATTCTAGCACCGTCTAATTAAGTTAGGGCCTAATGTTAGACCAAGGCCACAGGCACTTGTAATGTTATGCTAGCCTACTGTACTAAACAAACAGTTGAAAACAGTATTTTATAGTACAACAGGCTAGCATAACGTTACAAGTGCCTGTGCACAAGGCCAGGTTGACAATTCAAGGATAGGCCTAGGCCTAGCCTAGCCAGTGCTCTTTATTGATTCGATGTGATCAATGACACAGTGTGTTAAGCACTGCAACCAAGTAGAGCACAACCAAGTAGGCTGCACTCCCATTGTAGGCAGGGACATTGTATTGAACACTGGAGTGGTGGGGTGTTCTGGAGTGAATTCCATCTGGATCCAAGACAAACAAAAAGGCCTGTCCCATATATTTTAATGATCGTAATATTGTCATCTCTAAAATCAGAAACTCAAAAGCAGATCAGAAGTAACACTACACATACAGTGTTCAGTAATCTTCATTAGCTGACTGGACAGCATTTTGTGAAAAGTTGAAATATTTGGTTTACACTTCCAAAAACAGCAGTCCTGTACAAATTGTGTGTCATTTTTCATTATCACCAAGGATCTGTGTAATCAGCCCTCTATGCGCTTGATTGTCATGCTGCGATGTATGTAGGGCCTAGCTAGATCTTTAGTAGGCCTACAACATACTAGCCCATGTATGGATAGGTGAGAATACATTGCCATGGTATCTTCCAGTGTTATTTACGGCATAATATACCAGATTATGGTAGTCAAGCCAATGCCTTTCCCAGTGGAAACTTAGCTGTTGTTGAATTACTATTGAAGGTGGTCAGAGAGCAAAATGTCACAGATATGCAAACTTATCAAATTGTCACAGTTGTGCAAGCTTATTGAATTGTTTCAAAAATGTATGCTTAAATGTCACAGATGTGCAAGCCCAAATAAAATTTTACATGCTGTTGAATATATGGCAAGAAAGGTGGTGAACAAGTTTATGCTGGGGAATTCTTGCCATCTTGAAAATTCAGTGGTAGTATGGGGATGCATATCTAGCGTTGAATTTGGGTGAATCTCTGCACCAAAATAATAGTCTTTTTTCTACACCCACATTGATTATTCAGCAAAGCTTAATAAACTACAAGTTTATTTTACATAGTGGGTTTTCTAACAGATAATGGAGATAGTTTTAGGGTAGTACTTCAGTGCCAGACATGGAAAACTTAGACTAGGTTTTTTGTCATTTTTTCCTTCTCAAAACAACAGAAGAGAATTTAGGTAATAACAGTGAGGATGAAACAACATGTACAGGAGAAAACTCCTTTCCTACCATACTTGGCTCTCCAAGAGCCAAGTACTGTAGGAAAGGAGTTTTCAGGTCTGAAAGCATTCATACAAATTCAACTCCCAAATCATGGGTAGGCATCACGTTTCCTGATAGTTGATTACTGTGCCACACTGGAAAAAAGAAACAAACGAGACAACTAGATAGGCAAGAGGATACACATCACACTAACATGATGTGAATGGATCAGTGGTGGTCAGTATCTTCAGATCCTGGTTATAAAGTATAAGGAGCAGTAACATCTTTGCTTGTAATTTGTAGGCTCTGACAAAGATTTTTATTTCCAGCAGAATATTGAAGGTTAATTGAATTCTACCTTATACCTGATTTGCTGAAGTGAAGCTATTTTAAATTGTGGGCAGTTCGTATTTACTGGACTAATCAACAGCTGTAACACAATTGCTGATTTTGGTGCAATATGGAAACAAAATTGGCCAGGAAAAAAGTTCATGGTTATATGCATCATGGATGTTCTGCAGTGGTGATAGACACTTTGAAGCTACAGTATCTCTCTCATCAGTGATTAGGAGGGAGGATGAAAAATGGGAAATTTTTTATCATATGTGGAACTTGATACAGTGTTCCACACAGCAAAATAACCAATACATAGCCAACCAAGCAGAATGATATTTTGAAAGTTACACAACTGCCTTGCCACAGTCCACTGTTCAGATAAGAATGAAAATTATTATACTTGTTCTTCTAGGTACTAATTCAACTAAGAGCTTGGAAAGTAGCCCTCTGAAGTGGATTCTGCGAATTGTGCTGACACGGATTACAACATCCAGTCTTGGAACATGATATGTTGGGATACCTGACAATATTAAGGTACAGTAACTCCTATGTTCTGTTTTTAATCTAGTGCCTAGTTGTATTCTCAGTTCTTGTGAGTGAATGGTTTTTTTTTTCACCCGCATGTTGAATATTGTCCTTTAAATGGGCATGACACGGCCAAAATAAGTTTTGTGTATTGCAAGATTGGGTACAGTATTGTAAAAGTATCAGTTCAGCTCAAATAGAATTTGAAGAAAAACGTCCAGAAATCCAATTTCGAAAAATGCCGCAACAGGTCACCTGACCTTTATGATGCGATTGGCAGCACCCCGCACTGCGCTATGTAAGGACGCGTATCTAGATGTGGAACTAATACAATGCTTTGGGAAAGTTTCATATCTTAGCAACTTCATGAAAATGCTTACATCACAATACAGAACACAAAGTGCGAACCAATGATGTGCATGCTAAGGCATGTGAGCACGTGCGCTACGACGAGTTTGCGCGAGTGCATACACATCATTGCGGACCATGTCGGGGGCGTGGAAGCACATCATTGGCCAGTATGAACGCGTGCATATGAGCGCGCGTGTTTTAGTTTTCCTACATACATAAACCTCAGCTCAGTTTCTGTGAAAAAAGGACGCGGTATGGCCGCACGCGCTGTACAGAACAGCTATGCAGATGTACGATATGATCAGTCCATAACAAGGGCTTGTTATAGGCTGTTCAGTGGCAGTGTTATTGCGAATGCTAAGCACGCGCTACTCAAGTATCACGATAGCACATGTTAGTTGAGATGATGTACCTACTAACGCACGTTACCATGCCTATGATTTGGTGTGTGGAAACGATAGATGAGCTGCCTCGTACATGCACAGAAGTGATACTGACCGTGCCGCCAATGACGTCAAGTCTTGAGACGGGCTCACTACGTTTTTTTCGCTTTCGGATTTCAGGTGGACTGAGTGTGGCCTATTTTGAGAAATTCACAAGGTCATATTCCGGTGTATATGGACGTAGTTTAGACAGTAAAACATTCGCTTTATTTCAAGATGTGCCCAAAGAATATTTACTGAGAAACTTACTTTGGCCGTGTCATACCCACTTTAAGATGGCCCATCTACATAGATGCATTGAAATGAATTTCTTGGGAATCTAGGAGCTGTACTGCAGTGAGGGAAATGAGTACATTGGTTGGGCTCATACTACTCTGTAGTGATACTGAACAGTTTTCTACCACTGTGATCCAAATTTAGGCTAAAAGCTGACCTTGGTAATATATTTATATTTATATATAGCCTTGCTAGCTGTGTTCGCTGGTGGAGAAGTGAGCCATTGGTGGTGTTTATTCAGAGTAACTCTTGTTCTTTCAGGTATGTTCCACTGATTGTTTGGGAAGTAGCCCTCCCTGTTGAATTCTGCTGAATGCGATGCTGCCACACTCAAGATCACCTTCACCCATTTGATAGGAATAACATCAAAACATCTGAAAACATCAGGAACTTGAGTATTTGGTGCCCTTATGAAGGTGACTCCTTTATTACTTGCTTGTGAGTTGTAGCCTCAGGAAAAATTTTGTTTTAGTATAGAATTTGTGAGTGACTTCACATTTCGGTCTCAGGATCTCCAAAAGTTCATTAACTGTTGCAAATTTCACACTAAAAAATCATTAGATAGGTTCATAGTGGTGATGGATAGGCTGCCACTGCTCTCAAACTTAATAAATAGGTAAAGGTTAGTAGTTTCATTTATATCCATAGTGTGTTGACTTGCACAAATACAGTTCAGAAAGCAGGGTAAGATGATAGAGGTTACAAGCCTGCCTTGCCTCATACTCTGAGCAGTCCTTGAAAAGGAGCTGAGCCATCAATTGTTTTTATACATCATAACTTTTGTTCTTTCAGGTGCTTTCATCCCACTGAGAGGTCTCAGAATATCCTTCCTTGCTGTTTTCTACGATCTTGCTGCAGGCTGAATCAGACTATGTTCTAACCATCTGAAGAGGTTACTGTAAGGAAGTGGAATTTTGACTGTTTTGGCGTACCATAGTGATTATGTAACTGTTGAATGATAATTTGCATGTATGCTACAAGAATATGTAGTGTGACTGCCTCAGTCTTCTTCTGGCAGCCACACTGTTTAGCTTTTGACTGGAGATTACTTCTAGTTTGGGCTCATAAAAATCAGCTTTTTTACCTAAAAGATGCCCCGTATCCCGTCATGAAATATCCGTAAAGATGGTTACTAGGTACTGTTGATGTCGGCATTATTTTTCATGGACCTAGGTAGTTTTGGATTGTATCCTGTTGGCAACTTTTGAGTTGCAATGCTGCCACTGGACTCTGAAGGGATCTGTATCCTGTAAGGCTGTTGCCAGCCTTACCTGTCATGAAAGATGTTTTAGAACCTGTTGTGAGATGCTGGAGACCTTTGATCATTTCACGTATTGCGACCAGTCTTTGAGATGTCCGCCCCATGCATTATGAGTTAAAGTCACAAGCAAGTCTACCAGGAACAGAAGATACCGCTTAAAGTGATTTTAAGTAAATAAGAAACAATTTGTCCTAGATTTGTAATGAAAGATTGTATTGAAGTTGTAGTGTGGCCCCAGTTAAGGCTACAATCTTGACCAAAACTGTTGGAACACCTCCCACCATTGTACCATGTACTATATGATGTTGTGTACGATTTACGAAAACCTCATCCCCCGAGTACACTGTTTTTGTCCAAATGACATTGTTATCTCCAACATTGTACAGGGGTGCAGGGGGTGTTCCAACAAGTTTTGTCCAAGATTGTAGGCCCTAGTTACACTCAGTTATCACATCCTGTGTATATTAGGCTGTTGGCATGGGGTAACAGGGAATTCAGAAGAATATTTGGAGTAATTAAAGTGCATATGAACAGGAAATGTAATCATAATGTTGTGTGAAGTATTTTTAGACATGTGATGTTTATATTTTGTTCTCATGAATAAGTGCTTGAGAGAATTGAGCCAATTTAGGGCAAGGGTTGAGAACAAAGGGATTTCATTGTTTAGGGCCATGTGGTCTATGGCAGCAGTGGTGCCATGATTTGCCTGACAGGGGGGCCAAGCCAACAAAGGCAATGAGTTGACAATAGGGTGAGGAATACAAAATTTGGGGTCATGAAGCGTGCGGAAACATATTTGGCTTTTTTTACAAAATTTTGAAACTTTGGGAGTTTTATTGAAGAAGTTTTGAAAAGTTTGGATTTTTCTGGAAAAAAATTTGAGAAATTGGGTTCTTTATAAGGAAAATTGGATTATTTGGGGTCTTTATTGAAGAATATGCCCCTCCTATGAGCAAAATCAAGCAGATCGTTGGGGTGGACGGTCATTGGGATTACAAATTTCATTGTACTAATTATGGCTCCCTGACAAAATTGGAAAATTTCCCCGATGGGGGGCAGCCTTCCCGGACGGGGGCCATGGCCCCCTGCTGGTGCCACCCTTGGTCCATGGAGGGTGCTATGTTGCTTAGGTAATGTCAGCTGTTCAGTGATGAGTCATTGGGATAATGAATGAAGGCTATTGTTTATTGTTTACAGTGAAAGAGCTATGTGAGAGTTCAGCATTATTCTTAGTGGTTTATATTCATACCAAAGACTTTAAAAATGGAACCTACTGCCATTGTGCTTGGTGCTCAGCATAAGCAGTGGAGTAGAGAGAACAAGCCAGTGAGCCACAACTGGAAAAAAAGGCCATGGCCGGCCCAACTTAAACCATTTGGTTAGAAACTGAGCCGTAAAACCTCATCTAACTATATTCAGATTGTATTAGTTGTTTTTTACTGAAATCATGCTTCGAAGGAAAAAGGATCCTCATTGAAGGCACATGAGTCATGAGGTGTATCTTTTTAGCCTGGCCAAAGACCAAGGGTGTCAAGGGAATAGTTAACAAGCTGCAGAATCGATGCACTTGCAGGGTTTCCCCTGGGCTTTAGAGAGTGTGAGGTGGTATGAGTCCATGTGGGTAATATGGTGCCAGCTTTGGCACTGTGGTGAGGGAGAATATCAATACTTCAATAGCTAGTACAGTGAAGTATCAGTACAGGTGGCAATTACAGCAAATTTATGTGAGGTGGTGGCCAAAAAACTATGAGGTGGCTGCCTCACAAAAAGGAATGCTAGGGGAAACCCTGCACTTGAGTTTCATTAGTTTTTAAGTCTGTGTATAGATTACTGGAAGCTGAGTGTTGAGTAGTAAATGTGGTTATCATTGTATGTTATGTCATAGGAGAAGAGTATTTAGTCATTTTATGGGTTTTAATGTGAGTAGGTTAATGTATGTTAATCTGCTATTGTGGTTTTAATGAGATGAATGTAGTATTCCTTGGTTTGACTAGCATGAGATCCTTACATCGGGGAATATAAGTTGAAATCCTACATAGTTGACAGGAGTTCCCAGACTTTGTGGGTGGAAAATCCTCACATGTAGAGTGCCTTTAGCTAGGGTATGTCATCACTTTTATCATGACTTCTGTAATGGAATGTTAACTTTAGAGTACAGTGAGATGCCATAGAGGATTTGCATTCTACACTACATTTCATACTGAATGCGAGTCAGTTGTGTACACTGGTATTTTATGAGGTGTATTGTAAAATTTTATTGAAGAGTATTTACATGTTCAAAATGACTACATGGGTTGTGTCTTTAGTGGGTAGGTACTGTATGGAAGTTTTAATAGTGAGAAGCATATGGCATTGGTATTAAAGAGAAATTAGTCGCAGATGTTATGTAATGTATTATTAGAGAAATGAGAATTTGCAGTAACATTTATGCATGTTTTCAAGAAAAGAGATTTCCTCTTGTGTAAGAATAGGTACAAGATATGCCAAACATATTGTCACGTGTCGTGATACCTTGTTTTAAATATTGTATATTAGGTTTATTGTGTTCTGTTGAAGTTCATCATCAATAAATATCCAGTCGTTCTAACCCAAGAAAACTCTTGCAACTTCGTTATTGATAACTTATTTATAACGTCGGAGCGTAGGGACCTTAAATCCTGCAGCGCGCATATTGCCCTGCCCGCCATAAGCGGGATCACTTCATTACCATCAAGGGGGGATTTTTATCATCGGGATTTCCGAAGAATGGTCGAAGCCTATGCGAAGGGTAGCACAGCTCATATTAGACTGTAATTTATTGAAATGAACTGGAATCTGAATCCATTCAGCATTTATAACTCCCAATTATAAAACAAAATGATTACTAAGGAGAGATTAATAAGTTGAATGACAATCGAGCACTTCAACCTACGCAGAGTATATGGTAAAACAGCACAAACTGTTGAATTAGCATAATATGACACATGATGTTCAACGGCACACAGACTTCCAACGTACCGGATTCAGGCGTGTGGATCGATGGTTTCTGATGCAGAAGGGCCTTTACTATAACTCTAATGTGTTTTTGAGTTGTGCCAGATTTTGTAGCACGAAATCCAATTTTTAGGCCTTATATTCCACTCTGGCCCACGGCCTATTTGGGGAAAGTTTTGATACATTACAGTGCCATAAAATTACTTTTAATAGCAGTTTGGCATCTACTTCACCCCTCATTACCTCCTATTTACACGGTGCTACTAAAAGCTTGCCAGGGGCTTACTGCAGGTAAGTGGGGTTTACATATGTAAATAGGAGGTAAGTATCGGGGCTTGTAGATTCACAAACCAGGGAGTTTTGGGGATTCTGTGTACAAATCAGAACTACAGTATGACTCATTTTTTTAATAGTTTGTTTTGGAAGGGCACTATTAAAAGTACTCACTTTAGTAACTGAAAATGATAAGTTTGGTGTAAATCTGATGTATTTTCATCTTTATTTGGAAGAAAATCTCTTTAGAAAGATTTCTCCCCACTCTACTACAGTATATTATTAAAGTGTGTATAACAACCTGTTTTAAAGTGTAAAATCTGGACCCTCATTACAGACCCAGGAAAAAGCTACTGACACTCCAGAAACCCTGAGCCTAACCCTGGGAGACTTAAAATTATTTATTTTGTTTAAGGAATATTCATGTAGTTGTAGTTGACTGCACCCAGTTGGGACAATTTTTGATTCCTTGCCGAAGGCAGGCAAGGAATCTATGCGATGGTGATGTCGTGTGTGTGTGTGTGTATGTGTGTATGTGTGTGTGTATGTGACGCCTAGCTTGTAAACACGATATTTCAAGATAGCAATGACCAAAACTTTTCATATTTGGTATATAGATTTATCATGTTGAGAGGAAGAACCCTATTGTTTTTGGTGGCGGTCAAAGGTCATTTGAGGTCACCAGAGGTCAAATACCGAAAACTTTGTAAACTCAATATCTCAAGTTAGCAATGACTGACACTTTTCATATTTGGTATACAGATTTTTCATGTCAAGAAAAAGTAGCCTATTGTTTTTGGTAGAGGTCAAAGGTCATCTGAGGTCTCTGGAGGTTAATCTGCGAAAACCTTGTAAACGGCTTGTAAACACGATATCTCAAGATAGCAATGACCGACACTTTTCATATTTGGTATAAAGATTTGTCATGTTGAGAGGAAGAACCCTATTGTTTTTGGTAGAGGTCAAAGGTCATCTGAAGTCACCAGAGGTTAAACTGCGAAAAACCTCGTAAACACGATATCTCAAGATAGCAAAGGCCGACACTTTTCATATTTGGTATACAGATTTGTCATGTCAAGAGGAAGTAGCCTATTGTTTTTGGTAGAGGTCAAAGGTCATCTGAGGTCACCAGAGGTTAATCTGCGAAAACCTTGTAAACGGCTTGTAAACACGATATCTCAAGGTAGCAGTGACCGACACTTTTCATATTTGGTATATAGATTTGTCGTGTTGAGAGGAAGAACCCTATTGTTTTTGGTAGAGGTCAAAGGTCATCTGAGGTGACCAGAGGTTAAACGGCAAAAACCTCGTAAACACGATATCTCAAGGTAGCAAAGGCCGACACTTTTCATATTTGGTATACAGATTTTGCATGTCAAGAGGAAGAACCCTATTGTTTTTGGTAGAGGTCAAAGGTCATCTGAGGTCACCAGAGGTTGAACTGCAAAAACCTCGTAAATGGCTTGTAAACACGATATCTCAAGTTAGCAATGACCGACACTTTTTCATATTTTGTATACAGATTTGTCATGTCGAGGGGAAGACCCCTGTTGTTTTTGGTGGAGGTCAAAGGTCATTTGAGGCCACCGCAGGTTAAAAGCCGAAAAGGCTCGTAACCATGCTATCTCAATATAGGAATGACCAACACTTTTCATATTTGGTAGATAGATTCATCAAGTTGAGAGGAAGAACCCTATTATTTTTGGTGAAGGTCAGAGGTCATTTGAGGTCACCATAGGTAAAAGGCCGAAAAGCTCGTAATCACTTTATCTCAAGATAGGAGTGACCAACACTTTTCATATTTGGTATATAGATATGTCATATTGAGAGAGAGAACCCTATTGTTTTTGGTGGAGGTCAAAGGTCATTTGAGGTCACCAGAGGTCAAAGACCGAAATCCTTGAAATTGGGATATGTCAAGATAGGAGTGGCGGATATAGATTTGTCATGTTAAGAGGAAGAATGCTATTGTTTTTGGTAGAGGTCAAAGGTCATCTGAGGTCACCAGAGGTTGAACTACAGAAACCTTGTAAATGGCTTGTAATCACAATATCTCACGATAGCAGTGACAGCCACTTTTCATATTTGGTATATAAATTTGCCATGTTGAGGGGGAAAACCCTATCAATTTTGGTGGAGGTCAAGGTCATCTGGGGTTACCAGAGGTCAAAACACAAAATTTCCCAAGAATTCTCAAGATTGTCATCTTGGGTCACTGGGATCAAAAGCAACATTTCCCAAGAATTCTCAAGATTGTCATCCGGGTTCACTATAGGTTAAAAAGCAAAGTTTCCTAAGAATTCCCAAGATCATCATATGGGGTCATCAGAGGTAAAAAAGCAAAATTTCCCAAGAATTCCCAAGATCGTAATCTGAGGTCACCAAGGGTCAAAAAGCAAAATTTCCCAAGAATTTCCAAGATTGTTATATGGGGTCACCAGAGGTGAAAAAGCAAAATTTCCCAAGAATTGCCAAGATAGTCATCAGGGGTCACCAGAGGTCAAAAAACAAAATTTCCCAAGAATTTTCAAGATCCAAGATCCATTGGAGTTGAATTCCTTTCAAGACACTTTCTTTTTTCTTTTTTGTTATATTTGGTGGGGTTCAAAGTTCATGTGAGGTCAGCAGAGGTGAAATTGTTAAAATATTGTAAAGTGATGTAGTCAAGGAAGATAAATCTGAGGGATGAACCTCAGTACAACAAGGCATCCCCATTCGGCAAGGAATCACTAAGCCCTTAGGCTTTCTGGTTACTTTAACGATGCAATAACGTTAATGACGCAGACAGTCAGCTATGATTATGAGCGCGCGGTACTCTAGTAAATTTACAGTTCCTAAACGATGTATTATGGTGAGCTGCGCGTCCAGACGGTCGCTGTACTGTTGTATGTACGGTGCATGCGCGCCTAGCCTAGATACTCCTGGTTTCTACGCTAGTTAGCTGTCTACGTCATTGACTGACATCACAATCGTTCCGGGAATCCCCTTATGTTTAGTTCAAACAAGGAGCGCGTAGAATTACACTGTTTTCTGCGCGGTGTAAAGCTATTATTTTCAAAGTAAGATTCATTGATAAATTGAGGGAGATCGAGAGAGGGTGGAAGGTTTAGTGAGGGTTGGTGCGGTTGCAACTGCAGAAAGTAAGTGTTATGTTATAATTAACTGGCCAGATTAGGTAGTAGTAAACAAGTAAGATTTAATTAAAGCACGATTTAAACATTATATCACTTGGATTATTTTGTCTTTTTCATTGAGTCTCTCGGCCACACGACCTAGAATTCAATCCTGGAGAAAGATCTTCATATCGCTCCAGGAGAAACAAGTTCAGTGCCCATTTGAAAAACGCGCGGCCGACCCTTTTTACATTGGCACTTTCCATTGGTGGATTTTGGTGGATTTTTTTCTAGGGCACATTTTACGCCTCAGCTAGTGCAAAAACACATAAAACTCACTTGTATGAATATTTTAGGGTTACATCCTATATCTGCCCGACAATATACTTTTGTCTAGTCCTACGAGCCTCATGCGTTAAGGTGTAAGTGTGCTTAGAGCACAGAAATAAAAGTAAGGGAGAACGCTGACAGATGCATCTCTGCATGTTTAACCGGTGAAGCCACGAAAATTGTGAGGGCGCTTTGTTGTACGGCAAAAGACCAGTTGATTGGTGCGTCTTCGTACGTACAGTGTGCATTCTGCTGCAGAAGTTACTGTTTATTTCCGTTTTTCGAAAGATTAGGAGTAATTTTCACAACAGAAATAAGTCATGGTGCCTTAAGTATTCTGTTTTGTACTCCTAACTTGAAAACTTGTAGTTTCTTTGCCAATACTTGGGGCAAAAGCAATGACGTGATATTTGTATTACGCGCCGGTGCTCTGTTGCCGTACAGCCTAGCCAAATCAATGGCTTCAGTCCAGATCGGCAGACGTCATTCTCCCTAACTTTAATTTCTATGGCTTATAGTCAATTAGTCAATACCTCCAAAGTAGCTCACTTCCACAAAGTATGTGGTTATGCAGTACAAAGGTAATTCAGTTTGTTCAGCCTGTCAACAATATTAATAATGATAACGATAATGGTAAAGGGAATGACATGACAACCTGAATGATGAGTAACAGCCATGATAATAACAATTGGTTAGGGTAAACAATTAATACCAAACAAAAGAATTGTGCCGATCCTGCGGTTTTTTGTATTGAGACTTTACATAACTGTTTAATTGTCTTCTGGAAGGGGAGATGGAAATACCCTGCCTGCAAAATAGACTCTGATAGTACCCCAGAAACTTCATCGATAACCCACTGAGTGCTGTATCAGAACGTTAAAACTTACTGAGATGGGTTCGTAGACAGCTGCTTACGTTTTTCATGGGTAAAGGTCATGTCTGAAAGGGCACTTGTTTGCTATGGCAATCTTCTCAAGCAACACATGATTTTCTCGGGCAAAACTGGCTCAGCTGTAGAAAAATATCCCGTGCGCGTGAGACAATAGGGAAAGCATTTGGGGTATTCGTAAAGTGAGGGGGCATTTCCCAGTTCCCCTTATCTGCTTATTGTTTAGAGATTGTTTTCATGCAATGTGACAGGGTGTAGAAAGTTCATTAATTGCTAAGGACCATAAGTCACCCGTCCGCATTTTACATCGATAAACCAATTGCAATTGCTGGTCCGCGATCACAGAGCAGAAGGTCCCTGTATTCTGATTTGTGTCCACGATGTAGGTCACGATCTAATTTTGTTCAAGCAGTTACTGGATGTTAATATTAGGTCAATGATGTCTTTCTTTTACTCAGGCACCTAGCCACGGGGGACACGTGCCCCCCCCGCCCCCCAAGAAAAAAATTCAATTAAAGGTCTTGCACTGAAGGAGGAAAAATTTATTATGAGACCAGTTTTTTGGAATACAAATATAAGAAGAAAAAATGGGAAATCTCGCACCATTTTGAATTTAGAGGCCTTAAAATTGGCAAAAATTTTCAAAAAAGAGGGGAGTGTTCCCTCCCCTCAGACCCCTCCCCCAGGCCGGCGAAACTTCAACATTGATGTGCCCCCCCCCCCCCCTGGTTATTCTGGCTACGGTCTGCTTTTACGAGCAAGGTTTCTTTAAGAGGAGATTCATCTTGTATCACAAGGGCAAAGAACAGTGCAATTTGGGACATTCTCGAAGTACAACCTAGGGGCTCCCTGGTCCAATACAACAGAACGCAAAAGGGCCGGATCTACCCAATAGCCGAGGCAGCCTATGGATTACGGGCCCCGATATTTTTACTTTTAGTGAGAGACGAAAATTTCCATAAACGAGTCACCATTTTATCTTAGCTTTCACATCTTCTTCTCAGTTAAAGCAAAAATCCTGACCTGATTTCTTCCAACCAAGATATAGACTCTGCAGCACTAGTCTTCATTTTGTTGCTCTATATAATCATACGTGGTAGGAAATTTCGTGAATTTGAAATTACTGGTAAGATGTACCAAGGAAGCTGCTACTGAGACATGTCATGACGCATGTTAACTTGTCGTAGCCTAGGGTTTAATATTGTATCAATATTGGTACATGATTACATTCATTTCCTAGAGGTGTGTTTGTACTTTTTCAGATTCGCTGTATTATTGACATTGTTTTCAATTGACAGGATCTAATCACATTATTTTGAGGCCTTATTAACAAAATACTCAAAAGGCGGTCACTATCTGAACTTAAGCAAGCGGGAAGGTTCACTTCCGATAACAAAGGAGCTACTTAGTCCAAAATTTTCTTACCGCTACGCGCTTACCCATGGAGTCCCTTCGCTTAGATCAGTTTTCTCAGTCAGGTCCCAAAAACCTTGAGGTCAACTGAGAAGAAGGAAGGGGGATGCGCGTAATTGTGTAAGTAGTTCTTGGTTCCGGTCTATGAATAGCTCAGTCTCTTTTGTTTTGTTTATACTGACACGCACATGATCTTTCGGTAAATGGCTAGTCTCTTGACAGTTTAAAACAACTAACAATGCAATGAACAGACGAAATGAATTTTGAGTAATTACCTCAGTTAATTTCCATTAGGAAGAAATTCACATCTGACAGTCTTTATTTTAAAATTTCCGTATTTGCCATTTTGAACAGTATGGGATCATAATTATACCCATGGCCGTACGCAGCGATGGGTAGGGTCAGTGTCCCCCCCCCCCCCCGATGTCCAAGCAGATTTTTATCACATCGATTGAGTTAATTTCCGACATTCTAAAATAAAGATTTTTAGAACTATGCAATTTGTAAGGCAGGGAAAGTGTCATTTCTGGCAATATGGGGCAGGCACGTAATGTAGGGGAGGGGAGAAAACGTCCCATTCTTGAGGATATTTTTTAAATTTGATTATTACTTATTTCGTTATAAACTTCTAAAAATGCAATTTACGGCGAAAAACTTCAGAATAACCCATCCTCCCCTGATTCATCATCAGTTCTGACCGGCTGTTAGTCGTAAGGAGTGAGGCTGCTTTCACGCCAAACGTGTTTTATTTCAATATTTTCCTGGGAAGCCCAGCAGCCCTCCTTCGGATACTTCTGGCCCCAATCTTCACTGTCACAAAGTGAGCCGTTAACCCCAACATCTCTTGTTTAAAATCGCAGATCCACAGTTCCGGACCCAACAGTTACAGGAACATTAAGTGAATTGAATTTTTCCCCTTCATTCTAATATCTGAAAGAAAGTGATTGAGAATAAGACATGGTAAATTTTCGTAACTATATTTGGGGAAAGAATGGGGACAAGTTTTCAATCAAGGTAGGAAATTAAAAAAGAAAAGGTTGAGAAGCACTGGCGTAGTGCCGTCGATGCAGTAGGTATCTACTTGCTACAAAGCACCCCTTATCCTTAACTACTATTTTTGGCCTCTCTGACCGGAACTCCTAGATAGCTCTGCGACTGAATCTTGGATGTCTTGTTTGTTTTTAATAGTTACACATTTCGTTTGAAACTTTTTGTATTAACATGACTACAGGTTGCCTAATGGTCCTACCATTACCAAAGGTAAACTTTCCAGTACCGATTTTCTTGAGCATGTATAGGCCTACATCATATGCTGAGGCTACCATCAGAATGCCGAAGAGCGCTTTCGTATGTGCTCATTGATGTAACGATTACTGTGCCTGCAAATTCGCCCGCTAGCTACCATTAATTGGGACTTTCCAAAAACCATTTTTCATGGATTTCTTAACCGATGACATGTGCATATATTATATTCAATGTCCTGTTTAACACATTATAAAAATGAAAACTGCAGAGGTAATGCATTTTTGTCATGTTGTTTTTCTCCCCTACAAATAATTTTAAGGAATAAGATGTTTCTGAGTTGCCATTCTTGATGGAGTGTGGTGGGGGGGGGGGGGGAAGAGGGATATCAAAATTTCTAAATCATGAAAGGTAGAAAATCTTGTGCAAATTGAAACGCATGGGAAGTACCATTTCCGACAATCTGCCGGCATCGTCACTTTTGTCAACATTTTCTTTGTAGGCTACACGCCAACTGACGGTAGCGCTCCTCTTAGATAGTGTCCCATCCCATCAACCAATGGAATCACAAATGAAACTGGCAGGGCACTCATATGATAGGTGATAGGTTACGGGCCCCCTGAAGGTAAATCCGGCTATGGAGCGCAATCTCCATGGCGAATTGAGGGCTACTCCTATATGCCGTCGAAAACGTTGGGTAGTGCCTATCGCGTTTTCTCACCGCATACTCTGATGCTAGTTCTTCAAAATTGGGTCACTAACACTTAAAAGGTTGACACACCTCCCGCTTTGTGCAACTCGCTCATTTTTAGCGTAAAGTAGTCAATGTCCAACATTGATACCAACGGCTTGAAATTCAAAATGATATTATCCCGTTACGATATGGTTCTCCAGCCTACGGTCCACACACGAAGATTCGGCCGGTTGTCTAACTCTAACTCAAGGCTGCTGATCAAAGCAACAGGCCTGTGCAATGTAGACGTGGGCAGCCCTTCATTTATTGACAATCATGCAATATATGATCCATTGCATTAAATAAGTTGGAAAGTGATAAACCTGCCTGTCTATACCCTTTTCTAAGGTACAGGTGGAGATCGACGGCTCAGGTCTGGTTAGTATTATGCAGTCGCTACGGCAGCGTCTCGTTGACCAAGACGTCATGATCGTGGTAGCTGATATAGAGGGCTGAGCTAGCACACTGATTTCATAGTTCAGGCACAGAGAAAACATTTCAAAACATTTCAGTATTTCATTTCGTGGTTGAACCAGGGAGGTGTTATTAGCTGGAGATCAATCGAAAACTTTAATTTATGCTAATCCAATTAGATCGCCCTCAGAGTGGAGACTAAATCCTTTAATTGGGGATTATTGAACTAAAGGGCATTGAATTCCTTTGTCTAATATCTAGGCAACCTCATTCATACCTACAGCGACCCCAACAAAAAGGATTATTTGGAGCAATGCTTTAATGTCTAACTAGTTGCCGACAGCCGAGTACGAAACACTGTTCTGACATTCAAAACGACTGTTTATTGAAAAGGAACCTAATGATGCTGACTATATACCAATGCTCATGATTTATGCAAATAAGCAAAAGAAGTATAAGACTAAACTTTGCTGTCGGATTTTGACTAATTTCCGCATCCCCTCGCATGACTTAAAAGGCACACCCATATTGAGCAAATTATAGGAAACTAGACAAGTGTGATGTAATAGCGTCCAAACGCGTCCAAACCCTCAAATTAATTTACATCTTAAGCGACTGGCAATGTTAAGGCAACTTGAGGGGCAAATTTCCCGATCTGCTCTTTGAGATGTAGCAGACGACGTACCTCACTTAAACTTAGTTCCTAACAGCTCTTAATCCTATTGAATCATCAAGAACAACACACAAAAGAGATTATTGTCGGCAACTAGTAGGGTTCAAAGAAAGAGTTTTCGATGGATCTCCAGCTAATAACACCTTCCTGGTTGAACGGATCAGTTATAAATCCACCGTCGTCTTATTTTACCCTCATTTAACTACCGCCCTCAATAATGTAATGATTTACAATCACAGGCGTCCAAGAATGCCCCCCCCCCCCCCACTTCCATTCGGGCAGAAAATTTGTTATATGCGAGCAAAATGTGCTATTTTCGGGCAAGCATGCGTTAATGTTAGGGTACAAATGCCGCAACACCCTTATAATTACATTATTACCTAATTACGATTACAACATCCATTAAATGTGATAATAATTTTTCATTCCAGAAATATGTCGCTTAGAGCTGAACTGAGATCGTTTGCCCAGAACTTGGCTCCTAGTGAGTCTGAAGTCAGAAGAGCAGCAGAAAACACTGACAGGATAACACGTGCAGTACATAACCACTTTAGAGGACGTGGCATCGTTGACCGTATTACTCCTTTCGGTAGCTACGCAAAGAAGGTTTCCATCAGGGGCAACATGGATGTTGACATCATCGTCTACATCAACGGACGGGATCCTCCATTTGACGATGTTGTAAAGCAACTCTACTCTATCGTCATTAACCAGTTTACTTCTAGTTGCCGCAAGGATTCTTATGGTGTGTACTTCACTTTTAATGATCTCAAGGTTGATCTTCTACCGGCCAGAAATTTCCTTCCATCCGAATCAAGCCACGACCCAGACGTCGACCGTAAGGCGAGGGTTCAACATCGCAGGGCTTTGAATTATGTAAAGGGCATTCCTGAACGCGCCAGAGATCGCTACAGTACTTCATTGTCCTTCGTTTCGGTCATTTTTGAAAAGGAACGAGATTCTTTCTCCCATTCCTTATCTCGTTTGGCCAAATACTGGAGCTTCAAAGTACCAGTGGATGGCTTGAAACCTCGGTCTAGCATCATGGAATATTTAGCGGCATACGCTGCCGACCACGAAAGTTCCAGTCAAGACCTCTTGAAGGGTTTTCAGTATTTTCTCAAGCTGTTTGAATTTTCTGATTCCTTACACATATATTGGACTGAATTTTACAGTGAGTATGACATACCTGAAAGTTTAAGAAGGAAGAGGCCCCTTCTGCTGGACCCTTGCAACCCATTCAACAATTTACTAGAGGCAAATGGCGTCAACAATGCCAACTGTCTTCTTCTAATGCGACCTTACGCAAGGGCTACGCTGCAGCGATTGGAGGATGCTCAACAGAGACTGAGCCAAGGGGGATACATCGGAATTGATGAAATACTCCAGCCAGACAGCTCAGGATGCGTACGTCCTTAAGTGTGCATATTAGTTGTCTCCCACTGAGCATCTCAGCTATGACACTATCATACGTAGGTCAATAATCTCTTTTAATCGTTTTTGACTCTGATGCCGAAGGCCGCATTGCAACGTTTTTTTTCTTTTTCCAGAAGGTTGATCTGTATTTATGGGTAATATGTATATAAACGAATTTAGTTTCTTCCATTTGTTGACAGGCTAATCCAACGAAGAAAGTGTCAGGCCAGGTGGACACCATAATTGTGATAAATGCATGTATTTAAAGGAAAATATGGCGATGGTTGTGCAGAAACTTTTAAGTTGTTTTTGGTTTCGATGAAAAGAGAAACCTATGCATTTATGATGGCGTGTATGTGTGTGCGTGTGATACTTTGCTCGTTTACATGATATCTCAAGAAGGAAAACATTGACAGTAATCAAACTTGGTACATAGTTGCCCCCATATCAAGAGAGATAACCCTGTTGTCTTTGGTGGAGGTCAAAGGTCATCTGGGACCAGCGAGGATTAAACTCCGAAAACCTTGCTAACACGGTATCTCAAGGTAGGAAGCTTAGACAGATTTCATACATATTATGTGGATGTCTTATGGTAAGAAAAGAAATTCGATAGTTTTTGGTGGATGTCAAAGGTCATCTGGGGTCACCGAGGGCCAAACTCTGAAAACCTTGTTAACAGGATATCTTGAGGAAGGAAGCTTGGATAGATTTTATTCTTGCTATGTGGATGCTCTGTGATGAGAAAAAGAATATTGTTATGTGTGAAAGTCAAAGGTCACCGGGGCCAAACACTGAAAACCTTGTTAACACGATAAGCTTGGATAGACTTCATACTTAGTAAGTGGATGTCGTTTGGTTAGAAAAAGAACCTATTGTTTTTGAAGGCGGTCAAAGGTCACCTAGGGTCACTGGGGTCAAACTCAAAAAATTGCTAACGCGATATCTTGAGGTAGAAAGCTTGGATAGCCTGCTATCAGTTTGTATTTGTTGCTTTGCTTAGTGAAATGCTGAGAGCAAATCTGTTAAAGGCCCTCTAAGCTCACCCCAGACAGTAACAATTCTCCCAACTAACCTAACTTCTAGCCCCGCCTCCAATTTAAACAAAAACAACTTTGTAGAAGTAGAACACTTCCAAGACAGAGCCACAGTAGCCTGCACTGAGTTTCAATTGCTCGGGGAAATATTGAAAAACAAACTGTGTGTGCCTGTGAGCCTAATTAAGAACACAACTGACTGTCCAAATCATCATTACCAACCAGAGTGGTGCTATTATTGTTTGAATGAATGCCAATCAAAGTACAGTCACTGGATTTAGAACTATGGGGATATGTCTAAATATATTTGAAGGATGCCATAGGTCCTTTAACAGGTAATTTTTGGTGGATTTTTAATTAGTTTCTGCAGTTTTGCTGACCTTTACTTTTGCGAAATTTCTTAAGACAAAGTCGTTGAGATGCTTAAACTTTTTCAGATTTCTTCACTCCTTTCTCTCCAAACTTGTCGACCTTTCTCTTTCAAAAAGATTAGCCATCATCTTTAAAATGTGGTGGATTTATGATTTCGTAGAAAAGTTAATTTTAAATCATCTTGTGGAAAAACTGTATAGTTTATTCATAAACACCTTTATTGATTTCCTGCATTCTGATTGGCTGAAAACCATTCGAGACCAGTCTCGAATCGCGATTCGAGACTGGCCTTTGCCAGTTAGGAAAATTACTTTTTCAAGGTGAATTGAATGTCACAGTTACTACTGCACTGTGTACTATGCTTTGTCCATGATGTGTTACCATAGCAACATAAACCATAACATCTGAGTAAGAAAACCAGTTACTGTAAACTACTGTAGTATTAAGCTGCGGTCACACTACAACGAATTCGGATCGGATTCCGATCCGATTTTTGTGAGTTTTTATTGAAATCTTCTCCATTTCGGGTCGGAAAGAACCCAAAATTTGCCAACCTGTGTAATTGTATGATTTTTATCGCAGGACTACGAAAATTAAATTTTTACGAATTATTTCGTGACGTCACATCGACAGACAGCTTTTATCGGACTACGCGTGTCCGATAAAAGCTGTCTGTCGGTGTGACGTCACGAAAAAAAATCAGTTAACATTTCATTTTCATAGACCTCTGATGCAAATCATATATTTACACTGGTTGGCAAATTTTGGGCTCTTTCTGACCCAAAATGGAGAAGATTTTAATGAAAACTCACAAAAATCCGATCGGAATCCGATCCGAATTCGTTGTAGTGTGACCACGGCTTTACACTGTTAAGCCTAGCACCCCTGTAGCTATAACCATTCCATACCATAATGCTCATTTCATCCCATAAATGAATGCTTGCAAAACCATATTCATCTTCTTGGATACTGGCAGTGGTATATGGCTAAAAGAGCGTATAACCTTACAGCTGTATATGCCAAGGGTACATTTTATTAACGGTCTGCCTGTTACAAATATTCCACTCCTAATTTTCCTAAGTTGGATGCATGGTAAAGAAAAGTGAATTTGGTCTCTGTGCTGCTAATGCCAGCATGGGGCCTGTGTTATTAACTATGACATGCAAAGCCAATGGTAAACAAGTTTTACTGACAATGTCACTGACAGGTTTTTACGTTTGAACCAATTCCGCTAACATTAACAGGCATAACAGGCCAGCACGGTCTTCATTTCTAGTTCTACGCCGAGCTTGGCTTCTTTTGAACTAATGTTGTAAATAGTTTAAGCTAGGCCTAACGTTAGGCCTGCATAATCTATATTAAAAACTTGAACACATTTTCAAAGTTACCAACACTATAATCCTCTTCCAAAGAGGCTAAAGACACGGGACACCTTAAATCACCGTCTTACTTATGGATCTTGAACGCAATTAGTGCGTTAACTACTTACAGTCAAATGTCCGCATGCATGTCTTTGAAGGCTGCACTAGCACTGCACTGCACTGCACACAGTATATTCAGCACACCGTAACTGCACAGCACTGTGTATTGTGAAGCTTTCGTGGTGTAGAACTTCACTGTAAACAATAGCCAGCTAGAAGTTAGTTTCCTTGTTTTAATGCTCAGCCTCATCTCTACAACGATGTATGATAATTCAGAGATAAACGATTTTGCGTTAAATTAATCCAATTAAATTTCGTTCGATGAATTGAGATTCCAAACAATATGTTAAGTGAAAATATTTGCGTGGTTGTCCACTTTCTTTTGGCTTGAAGTGGTTCGCTACTATCGCAAGAAACTAAACATGACGTCATAATAGAGTCCTAAGTTAGCTGGGAGAATTAAAATTTGATCTGTAAAATTTTGTCGAAATTCAATGTTTTTGTCGATTCCCAACATTTTAATGTTGAGTGTTTATGAATGGGGATAAAAGCAGGGTGCCCGGTCTTAAATGTGATTCGAGACCTCCGATGACGTCATCACAGAGGCAGCGGACCTCGGCTGTCGCCTCGGTCCGCTCAGCCTCTATGATGACGTCATCGTCGGTCTCAAATCACATTTAAGACCGGGCACCCTCGCATTTATCCCCTAATTTGATAAGAACAGTTACACCTTATTGCATTCAAAACTTAATGCTTATGTGTTTTGATCGAAGTAAAATATAACAAAAACACGTAAATGTTAATTATGGTCCTTATTCTTTGGGTTTAGTCGTCCTTAATGATGACGTTATTGTGGACTTTTCTGTACTGGGACGTTTCAATATGATCGTGAACAGTGCCGGATCCAGAACCTAATTCTACGGGGGGGGGGGGGAAAGCATGCGATCTTTGCTCGCATGCCGAGGGCGCGGAGTACCCGAGGGGGTGGGGGAGGAGAGTGTGGGAGAGGGTAGGCCCTATCCCCCTTCCACGTTGTGGAAAAGTTTTGAAAACCATATTATGAAGATAATAATTTGAGCATACTTACTGTAAAATTTTAAATCTTTTTTCATCCTTGCACAACTCGTCATTCAAGAATGTTTACTAATTCCATCCTGCGGGGTTGCCTCCTGGCAAATTCTGTAATAACAGTGTCCCTGTTTATGTCTTTGTCATAATGAATGTTCATTAATGCCAAGCCACTGAGCCTCGTTTGTGTCATAGTACCCCGCAGATATGTCTTCAGTCTTCTAAGACAGGAGAAACTCCGTTCACACTCACTGGTAGTCACTGGGAGGGTTGCCACAATACGCAAGAGGATGTGAATGTTCGGGTACAATAAATTGTCCGCATGGTCCATTGCTTCTTCAAGAGTTGTAGGTTTGCGACCTGGCCATGACTGCCACTTGGTTTTCCAACAGGAAAGTTCACATTCAAAGTTTTCTGGAAAGGGCAAGTCATTTGCATACATAGTTACTAACTCTTTCCAGTCCATATTTTCTGGAAGCTGTGATGGAATGAGGAATAGAGCAAGTGTGGCTTTTTGCTGGCTTTCTGCAAATTTGTCATTCAGTTGTGTTACCATGTGATCAAGGAAAGGCACAGTAATGGTTACCCTGTAGTGTTCTTCAATGTTCTTTGCAGGGGTATTATCTTTGTGTTTTTGACGTCCGCATTTTCTGGGTAACCGGGGCTCCTCTGCATTTACACTTTCTGCCATACTTTTTGCCTTTTGAAACCATTCCTTGTGTTTTGACTCTACTTGCTCCCTTGCTGACTGAAGAGATTTCTTAACAACTGACACTTCTTGCATTGCCTTGCAGATGTTATGGTTTTTAGCTTGCAGACTGGTAGATAGTCCCTTCGCGTAACCTAAAACATCCTTGGAAACTGTAAATGCCATCAGAAAGTCGAAGCTGGTAATAGCCAATAGAAGTGATTTTGCACCTGTCAAACTCTCCTGGTTCCAGTTTGAGGGGTTTTCTGTGATTTCTTGAAAAACTTCCACAACAGGAACATACAAGTCAGCAAATGTTTCAAAGGCCTGGTGCCTTTCCACCCATCTCGTTTTACACAGGTTGATCAACTTACTCTTTTTCTCTTCAGGACAAATTCTGGTTATTTTCTTCTCAAGTTTGTCTTGCCTTTTGGGTGAATATCTGAAGAAAATAGTGATTTCTAACATGACACCCATTAAATTTCTAATTGGTTGAAGCTCACATGATCTCACTATACATAGGTTTAATATATGGGCATTGCAGTGCACATAGAATGCTGTGGGAATTTCTTTTTGTATCAGAGCTGCCGTACCTCTTATTCTACCAGACATATTCCCAGCTCCATCATAACCCTGTCCTCGCAGGTAGCTGGTATCCAATCCATATGACCTAAGTCGGCCCAAAATTGTTTGTGCCAGTGCCTCGCCAGTGACTCCATCCTCGCAGTGCACAAAATCAACAAATTCTTCACGAATATTATTTTCTTTGTCCACAAATCTCAGCACCAACGAGAGTTGTTCTTTATTTGACACATCAGCGCATTCATCAGCTAATTAAAACACTAAAAAACTTGGCATTCTTGACTTCTTCAATAATGTTCCCTCTAAGGAAGTCTCCACATAGCTCAATCAGTTGATTCTGAATAGTTTTAGAACGATAGGAGGCATTTCTGGGGCATGTCTGAAAGTGCTTTTCTAAAATTTTGTCACCAGCTGATATACGGAAATCCAATAGCACCTGGAAATTCCCTGGATTGCCGTCAGTTTCTGTTTCATTATCCTCTGAACCATCAGTATCATCATCGTTACCATGCTTATCTTCTAAATTCCCTCGAAATGCAATGTTTTGCTTACCACATAGTATCACTGTGTCCAAAATTCCACGTAGTTTGCTTCTGTTCTCTGCTATTCTCTGTGACCTTACATTGTTCAACTGAACGGCTACGTTTTTCTGTTTTTGCTCTGCTATGGACATAAAGCTTGCCATATCTTGCATTGAGTCTAGATGGTACTGGCTTTTTCCATGGGCTTCAAATTCCCCAACTGCCTTTTTGAATTTTGTCAGAGGGCCTTTAACCAGGGTTCCCTTCTGACGGTGCCCTTTTGCAAACATGACACATGGAACACAAAAACCTCCATTGAGAGATTTGCTGTATACAAGCCAGCAATGCCTCTGAAGCCATTCATATCTGAAACATCTGTTCACTGCACCTTCCTTTTGCTTTGGAAACACAAAATCACTTGCTGGCTTATAGATATTTTGCACTACTTTGTACTTTTCTCCGACAGTGAGTCGTCCGAGAAGACTGAAGATATCCCCAAAATCATAAGGGGGGCACAGACTAGCAAAGTCAACTGAATTTTCATGTGCCCGTATAGCATTCCATGTCTCTTTACCAGTATCTCCTTGCTCATTTGTATCAAAACAGTCTAAAGTACTGACTGACTGGTTTTCAGCGACTGATTCGCTGGATGTTTTAGCTGCTAAGTTTTCATCACGTGGGAAAGATGTTTGGACTGTTTGCACCTCTTCAGTTGATTGTTGGGATGGACTAGGCTCTAGCGATGTACCCCCTAAATTAAATTGAAGTAATATGTAAGAATAAACCTATGAACAAAAAGACCGTACCATGTTCTCAGATAAATTGCATAAACCTATACAGAACTCCATGTTTTTTTTAAACCACTGACCCAACAATGCAATATATCTGATGCTCTGTAACTTTAAATTCAACAGGTGTAGATCGTACTTATAGGCCTATAGTTAACGGGTAAACAACGCTTGAAAAACACGGGGGCGGAGTGCCAATCCGCCCCGGAAATGCAAAAAATCACCCCAAAAATTGCCGTGACTGGGGCGAAAAAATGAAAATTTGAGCAAATCAACCCCGTACATTCCCAAGAAGGTTCGAGCTGAGAATGCTTCACCTTTTCCTCTGATGAAAAACAAGAATTTGTAATCAAATTTTTGATGAAACGTGGCTTTTGAAATGCTCAAACGAGTCTGACGTGCAGATAATATCAATTTGCACAAGCTTTTAAAACCTGAGGCTGTAGCCTATATCGAGATGATATAGCCTAGTGATTATTCACTGACTTCTTTTTAATTTACCCAAATTTTTCAATCAACAAAACCCAAATATCAAATTTGCAATCATTAATCGTACGTTTGATGTAGGGCGGGCCAAAATGTATGCAAACACTCATACCTTAGGCCGTTTCTGTGTAACTGTTCTGTAAAGAAGTTCAAGTGAAACGCATGATAAAACCACAGTAAAGTCGCAGCATGTGTTAGGTCTATAGGTCCGTAATAGCATGCAAACAGTACACTAAGACGTTAAGGCTACGTAGCTACAGAGCAGATGCGTACGCACCTGCTCTGTACAAACGTTAACGTACATCGCAAGAACATTGGGCAAGGTACTGGAAATTACACTGATCGCTGCTTGTACATTTACGTATTTTCATATCATTGTTATTAAAACTAATAGAAAGAAATGTACCTTCAGGACTAGAATTCTTTTTCCGCTTTGTGCTGAAAAATGTTTTTATTGAGGACTGCCTTTTGAGAGACATACTGCTGACCAGCTAGCTCACACTAACAGAATGAAGCACTTAACAGATAACACATGTGCATGTATATGTAACTACTGATACATGCCTGCAGAGCTTTGGTAGGATAACACAGTGACACCCTTACACAATTACACAGCATGACAACAGAACACTTACAGTGCACAGGTATCCGTAGCTTTGCTTGCAGGGTCTATTTACAACAGTAGTCACTGGTCAGCCTGTGTCAACGTGTGTAAAAATAGGGAAGGTTAGGGCTATGGTTGGCCCTTAAAGCTTTCTCTTGTTAGGGATTGTAACTGGCTGCATGTGTGCGGTTTCATCCGTACGCAAGAAGTATGGATCTTTGGGGCTGATTTTAATTTTTCCCTTGCTCTGAAAATCCTAGGGGGGGGGGGCAATTGCCCCCTTTGCCCCCCCTTGGATCCGGCACTGGTGAACACAACTGTAGCCGAGTCTACCTTATCCGAATCCGAACCAATTACGATTCCGGTGACCCCCATCCCTGGCCAGTTCCGACTCTGGTACCGTATCCTGTGATTGTAAGTAAATTCATCTAGCGGCCCGAATTTCGGGCCAATTCCGAGGTAGAATACTATACACGGTTTTTACACTTTTACAAGTAGGCTTCAGTTTACTCTCATGTTTTGTGTTGGGTCCCATTTTCATAGTCTGGTTTGAGGGCTGGTCACACTTAAGCGGTTTTCAATCCGAAGTCCGATCCGAAATTTTCTAAATCGGACCAATAGTTTTTATTCAGACTTTCTTCTAAGGATGGTCACACTATATCGATAACTGGTCCTAGATTGTCTCACGAAAACTATTATTATACTACCATTATATTACCTTATACCGCTCAACAGAGCGGTATTTGTTCGAAAATCAATCCGATTTTTGCCCGCGTGTCCGATAAACGCTGTCAGCCGATGTGCCGTTATGAAATAATTTACATTTCATTTTCGTAGTCCTCTGATGCAAGTCATATGTTTACACAGGTTGCCGAATTTTTGGCTCTTTCCGACCAGGGATGGAAAAAAAAATTAACTAAAACTCACAAAAATCGGACCGTATCCGGAATCACTCTAGTGAGACCTGCGCTTTACCCAGTGTTGGGATGACACTGTGTGACCATATACAACACCGTAAACCGATAATAAAATTGGAACCTTCAGTAGCCTAGCGCCCATTTTCCTTTCACTTTTATGAACCCGGTTGAAATCGGCTTCGAGTCCGAGACCAACTGCATCCCTGCATCCCATTCCAATCTAATTCCGATTCCGGGACCTTTCATCCCAGACCAATTCCAAGTCCGGGTATGCAAAAGCGGAATCGAGACCGGACCCAGGCATTACAGCCCTGGTCGTGAACTCTCGGAATTGAAATCTTGGAATGGGGTTGTGGTGGTCTGGTGTCGATGGATGGCCGTGAACTAATGAACACTGCAAATTAAATTATTTGCTTTCTTTAGTCTTCACACTGTATCATAGACGTAACCTAGAAGCAGGAGGGAGGCTTAAGTCCTCAGTAAAAATGTGGGGACTTCCGTCGGCCACTTTTCAGGGATGGAATCCAGTCATTCCTCCACTCGGTAAAATTTATCAAATTTTTCCCATAAAATGTTTTAAAAAATACTGTTAAAAATGAACAAAACTTAGCATCAAATTGCATCTAAGAACCCCCAAACTATTCAAATTATTTCCCCAAAAGTCAAACACGTTCAGCTTCGCCTCTCTCACCCCACCACCATCCGAAAACAGATTCCTATGCCTATTTATTTGTATGTTATTAGATTTACTGAAGTTGAAGAACAAAGTGTCATTTCTTTTAGACGCTGGGATTGGCCCCCGTACCATTACCACCATGAAACACGTTCTATTAAGAAGAAAATCCATCTTGAGTCTCTAGGTTGGAAACACATATACAGGAATCCAACCCCACCCGTTAGGAGTGGGGTGATTAAGAAAGCTGCTAATGTCATCATTCATTTCACAACCTTGCATCCGATCTAAAATAGATCTAGTACAGGTTACCCTTCAGGCGGTATTGCCACCAAGAGGAAGGGGAATTTGCCTCCCCATTTCCCCCGTCCTCTCCACTTCAAAGGTAAACAGTTTACAGGAGCAATACTCACACGCAACTCCCACCCCCAACTGATGCTTGCCACCCCCTCCCTTTTGAAATCCTGGTGGTACTGCTTCAAGCGGAAAAGAGGTACTATTTGAGTTGAAGCTTACTCTGGGAGGCCTTGTTTTGGAGGCGTCGGGTTTACGTTTTCAGGGCTAAACTGCTTTATGACCACTTTTGTCTGGACATAAGGCTCTCTTAAAAGAATTGGTTGAACATAATAAGGCCCTTTTTTCAGACATAAGGTTTTTTGTGACTATTTTACTGAAAATGTTAAGTTAATTTAAATAACCTAACGTTATAGGTCCAAACATGGAGGTAAAAAAAAATCAGTTTCGGTGCCATTTTAGTGCTATGTGTAATTTTTTAATTTACTTTTTCTTTTCTAAATTCATGCCAAAAACAATGTTTCTCCGCTGAATCAAAACTAAGTATCTAGACATAATGCTTTATAGAACCTATGCGACGATATGGTTTGAACACACCCAGTCTTCCTGTTGACACCCTCACTTTCAGAGTGTACTTTGAAAATGGTGATTTTTGGCAAATAAATCGTTATTTGTTACATCTGAAAAAGCGAACATAGGTCTTCCCCCCCCCCCACCCCACCCCTCCTTCCATTGGCCATACACGCCTTTCTATAACGCTCATGAAATTAACAAAATGCATGGAGTAAGATATCCTTTAAAGAATGCTACGGCGCGAAAAAAGCTTTCTTCCTAATACACCACCTCTGCAGTTCGTTTCTTTGTTGAAATAAAAATGCTTGAAATTTGTACTGAAATTTTTTTTCTCTCATCTTCAGTTCAGGTGTGCGAAACAGAAGCCAAATCTACCCACCGTGGTGAATTTTTCATTTGATTCCGATGTGTGTTGACAGATGAAGTTATCACATTTTCATGTAAAGATGAACTAGGCAAGCACACGTGATATCATTATGTCACATTAATCAACATTGAGTTTACTTGAGAAATGTGTCGAATCATCCCTTCTTTACCCATCGCAAATAGAAAAAGGTTTCTTACATGTGGTTTTGCACTGTGAACCACATATAAACTGCCTCTTTGGTGTAAAAATATGTTTTTAATGTGCCGTAAAGAAGAACAGAGACCGCTTTTTCGTGCAGTTAGGCTGCCACACTTAGATTTAGGCTTCATGGTAGCCTATGTGTCTGTACTGCACGAAAATTAGGTACATACGAAAATAGGGGAACGCAGTACAATATGTGCTCAGCTCGGTTTGTTTATCCCGCGTGCATCCCACAATTCCATGCGGCAAACGAATTATCGAACTCGCTAATTATGTGATATTTTTGGGCAAACATGCATGAAAGTTTCAGGCCAAATTATCACAAAACCAAAATCAGTGGTTTCTTAGACATGTAAAAGATTTCATCAGTTTCGGTTTCGATGATAAAAGAAACCTGTGCAGTTATGATGGCGTGTGTATGTATATGAGGTGCGTGTGCATGTTTGTGTCTGTGACGCTCAGCTCGGCTTTGATATTTTTCATACGTGCAGGTCAACTACGTGACCAATGAATATGTATCCTTCTTGGTGTATAATTTTATAACTCTTACATTCTCAATGATAAAGTGAGGCATTGCAGTGTAAATGTAAAAAGCAGGGGCAGGATTTGATACCTGAGATAGTGGGCGCAAACCTAGGTTGGAGCCGCGGGAGCGCTCAGGGCTCCCTTGAAGACGTGGGGTCCAGAGGCCAGCCTTAGGACCCTTAGTGGGGGTCCATGGGCAACCTCCCCAAGAAGCATTGGGGTATTTAAAGAATTAAGACCATTAGAATAAAGCATTTGGCTGTATTAAAACCCATCAGATGTGCATTAAACAGATCATAGAAACCAATTGAAAATCAATTATCAATAAATGTTGAAAATTTCTATACATATTATCAGTTCAAAGTTTTACCAAATTGGCACCATTTTGCATTTAGCCACCTTCAATGGATATAAAAATTAATGGAAAGATTATAAGGACACAACACTCTTTTGAAAGTACCGTTTCTTGCAATCGTGGATGCAGGTTTGGCAAAAGTTTACGCTATGCACGTTAATTGATGATGCCGCTCCACTTGGTTATAAAATTCCACTCTTACATTCAAAAATGCGACCCGGTTGTAAAGATATCCTGGATACGCCCCCTGATGAGGGTGGAGGATTGGAAATGGGGAACAGGACAAAAAGGTTAAGAATGACTGGAATAAGCAGTCTTGGCAACCTTATTAGAAGTATCAGCCAAATGTCACAAAGCTCCCGTCATTCCCTTAGAATTATCTCTCAAGATGTTTCAGAACGTAACTAGGTGCTCTATTCGTGTTGTCTGGCATTCATTTCTTATCTGTTTATTTAGCAAGCATCTGTGAAATAGGTCATGCCATTTAGACATCGTCATCCGGCCCGTAAAAGTACAAGGTACTGAAGGGCGTGATAGCTTCTGGGAGTACTTTTTCAGGAGACTAGATATGCTAAAGAGCATTTAGACAATACAGAGTTTAAAGTTTCCAGGGTGCCTGTTGTCATCCGCTGCGAGAATTCGAAGATATATTTGAGTAAAACTATTTTGCCTGAAGCGCGAGAACATATTATGGGTGATATTAGCAACCATTTATGCGGACTACTTTGTCAGCTTGCTATACAAGTACTTGTCAAAGCTATAGGGAAAGCATACAATGAGCAGATAAAAATCACCGGGTGCGTAGCTAAGGAAAGGGGAGATCGGGCTCAAATGGTCAAACCCCCCACCACCCAAGTGAGGAAAAATCATGCCCTAAATCACCTGTTCTTAGAAATATTTCAATATGACCTTTTTTAATATCAAAGACATTGTTTTACTTTTGACTTCTAAAATTTCATTTCATCTTCATTTCATTTATTTGTTTTTCCACATCAATACTTTAAGATGATTAACAACATAGACAGAAAACAAACAAGATAATGATTGCTGTGGAAGGAAGTGTTCTTAAAAACCCTTGTGGGCTTAAAGACAAGAACACTCCCTAAGAAAGAAACAAAAAAGAAACAAATTACAGAAAAAAAGAAAACCCCTCCTGAACCCACCAACCAAAAACCAACTACCCACCCACCCAGCTACGACAATTAGTAAGAACTTAGAAAAAATGAGAGTAAGCTTCTTAGAGACACTATAGAAGATTTTGACCGACAATTCTGGGACAGCGTATTTCAAACAAAAGTTGACCGATATTTGAGGCTCTTTTTATGATCATTTTGATCGACTAGGACAGGTTGAGGATTAACAGACTGTCTGGTGTAATAGGAATGTACTTGACTATTTAGTTTGAAGAAGGAAGAAAAAGAACTTGGTAGTAAGTTATTCAAAAAACGATATGTAAATATTGCTAAGATCAGAGTAAATTATGCCAGGTAATTTAAGTAAATTCAATGAGGCAAACAAACTACTGGTTGGGTCCCGTGGTGCAGAGCAAGTCATATGCCTGACGGCCCTTTTCGGAAGGATTACCAACTTATTAACTATAGATTTATTCGCACCTGACCAGAAACTACAGCAGTATGAGAACTGAGGTAGAATAAGGCTTAAATGTATCAATCTCAATGCCTTTAAGGGCAGGGTAAATTTAAGCATAGCTAGAATGTCTACGCCTTACGAGACTTGAGTTGCTACATAGCTAACATGATACCCCCAAGTAAGCTTGTCATCAGTCTAGACACCTAAGAATTTTGCTCTCTTCACTCTCTGTAAGGGTACATTATTCACACTTATATGAAAATTGTTATAAGTTTTACCAAAGGAATACACCATAAAGTTGGTTTTATCAACATTCAGTGATAACTTATTGGAAACAAACCATGCATAAAATTTACTCAATTCACCATTTACGATATTTTCAAGGTTATCATTACTATCAGTAAAGAATATTTTGGTATTATCTGCAAAAAGTACTAAAGAGCATGACTTTGAAACACTGCAGATATCGTTCACATAGATTATTAAAAGCGGAGGTCCTAAAATAGACCCCTGAGGAACACCACAAGTTATGTCAAGAAAAGTAGAATGAACATTGTTAACAGGCGTGAACTGCTGCCTTGAAGAAAGGTAACTTTTAAACCAGAGACTGGCAGAGCCTATTACTCCGTTATAGGATAATGTCTGTAAAAGAATTTGGTGGTCGATAGTGTCAAATGCTTTAGACAAATCAAGAAAGACATCAATTGATTTTTTTTTTACTTTGCATGGCAGAGTGAAGTTTGCCCACAGCATCAACTGAAGCTAATTCTGTAGAATTTCCAGAACGGAAACCATGTTCAATTCAATTCAATTCATTTCTCATATGTACATTCTCATCAACAAAATTACATTCAAATGAATTAGTTTACACACATATGATGGGCACTAGAAAAACATTACTGTTCATGAAAGCTAGTGACCATGAAACAAAGAAAAAGAGAGGTCAGAAGATTAGAAAGAACACTTCTCTGGATGCTAAGACATTCAGATAAATATTTAGAGCTTAAAAGTGATAATAGCTTATGAGTGAGTATTTAAGATTCTCTTGAAAAGAACGGAGTGAATTACTAGATCTTACATCAAGGGGAGGGTTGTGCCAGATATTATAACAATAACTTGGAAGAAGTAATGTACCATGTACAGATTTATGACGTGATACAGAAAAAAAGATTATTATTAAGAGTAAACATCGTTACTTCAGTTGAATGTGGGGGTTTTATGACATTTGCTAATGCATTTGGTAGTAAGTTATGACCGTATTTATATACAAGTACCCCCAAACAATACATATGAATATCATTAAGTTTTAATAGGTTACAATCCAAGTACAACTGATCAGATGAATAACACGATGGTTTTCTAGAAGGCAGCTTGAGTAATCTATTTTGTATATTCTGTAGAGGTTTAATTACAGTGGCACAGGCCGTGCCATAAACTTCAATAGCATAAGAGAGCCTACAATAACAAAGGAATAATAAATCTGTACTGCCGTATCAACTGGAAGGATGCCACATATGTGGTAGAAAATACCAATATCTTTAAGTAAGGAGTTACGTAATTCATTCACATGCTGCTTCCAGGTTAAATTCTCGTCAATGGTCAATCCTAAGTACTTTGTATAAGGTGACTTGGTAATTTGGGTACCATTAAAGCAAAAGCTCTCAAAGCATTCATGACTATTTTGTTTACCTGTATGAAAAATTGTACAAGTGGTATTGCCGATATGCAGTGTAAGTTTATTGGATTTAAACCAGATATTTAATAGGCTTAAAGTTTTAGTAGCCATTTCAATCAACTTTGTACAATTTTAATTAGTTAGGAAGACATTGGTATCGTCAGCGAAGAGACGAATGGATACATTGGGGACAGCATTTTGAATGTCATTAACATATAGGAGAAAAAGGAGCGGTCCCAGTACAGAACCTTGTGGTACTCCAGTGGTGACATAAGAATAATGCGAATACGTATTATTAACAAAAGTGCATTGTTTTCTATTGGATAAATAACTTGACAGAACGTTATATGCCGTTCCTCGGATACCATAGTGTGACAGCTTCTTTAAGAGAATAGCATGATCGACAGTGTCGAATGCTTTCTTCAAGTCTAAGTAAAGTCCTAGTACGTTATTACCATTATCCAATTGGGAACGAATATTGTTTACAATTTCTAGTAATGCATAAGATGTTGAATGACAGTTACTTAAAATATTGTGATTATTGAGAAACGAGTTCAGTCGATTTAGCCTCTCCAAAATTTTCGAAAAGCAGGCCAGGATGGAAATAGGACGGTTATTACAAAAATTGTCAACATTTCCTATTTTGTAAACAGGGACAACCTTGGCTTTCTTCAAATGATCAGGGAAAGTAGTAGTCTTAAGAGAAATATTCAAATATGAGTAAGAGGCAGTGCAATATAAGGAATGACCTCTCTTACAATTTTAGGACGAATGCAGTCGAACCCGGCAGATTTTCGAGGATTGAGACAAGCATAAGCAACTTTTATAATCTCCTCTTCGGTTATTGGGAAGAGAAAGAGCGATGAGGGATTTGGACTTTCCATCGAATTTTTAGTGATTGATGCAGGTGGAATTTTTTCAGCCAAAGATGTTCCAAGATAAACCAAAACTTTACTAAACTCACTGGCAATGTTACCGGAACCTGTAATATTACAACCATCTTTTACGAACGTATTTGGCACATTTGACTTATTCCCACCCTTAATGAACCCATTTATCATTTTCCAAGGTTCATGGCTATCATTTCTACACTCAGTGAATTTTTCAACATAATGATGCTTCTTAGCAACTCGTATAACGTGTTTCAGCTTGTTTCTAAATTTGCGTTAATTGGACTATTTTTCAGGAGATGGGGTTTTCAGATATTGCCTATACAGCTTATCTTTGCTCTTCACCGATTTAAAAATACAAGATGTGATCCATCAGTGGCGGATCCAGGGGGGGTCGCCGGCGTCCGGACCCCCCCCCCCTCAAATTTTCCAGAGTGCCCTTTTTCAAAAAATGGTTTTTTTCACACTAGTAAAAAAAAAAAAAAAAAAAAACGAGACAGTTTCACAGGTCATGACAGTGTTGTCCAAGAGGAGATTTTGGTTACCCCCATCCAGTATCGATCAATCCACTAGTCTAGCCATGTATCGCAGAAACTTTCGGCAATATATTTGACTACGGTAGCCTATATTGGTCGCCCCGAAACCCGAACAGTGCAATCGTTTTACAGAGAATGTGACTACAGTATGTCTGCGTGACAATCAGGTATTCTAATCACTTTCGCTTGGAACCACGTGTGGCGTGCTTGGGCATTCAGAGTAATACAAAACACGCAGATATTACGTCATATTCACTAGCTAGTGCTTTATGCAACGTATTACTATTGGGTTTTAATATTGATTCCAAAAGGTCACTGCTAAGTCTTTTGGTCTTACAAAATAATGATCTGTTCACACTCCATAAACGCTACATCTACGAAACCTTCCCTCCACCCTCTAGTACCCATCCTCTCGTGAACAAGAGAGAGTAGGTAAATATGTTTCGCTATGATATTTATAGTCTGGAAGTACTCTCTTCTTTTATAGTGTTGCCCTAGTGATGGGAATAAAAAGCCAGTCTTAGGTAAAGTCCACAGCCAAGAGTTGACCAGAAGTCACAATAGACGAATCGGTGTTTGTTTCATTTTAAAATAACTATATAAAATCACCACCAGGTCAAATAACGCAATGTCAGTCGGTGCAATTTTTTGACGTCTTTGGACCGATGACCGGTCTGCAGTCGCAAATGAAAAGCAAACATTCGACTTCAGTCATCTGTTCTGACAGAGTGTTTTTGACAGTTGCGCCGCAACTTTATAGGGAACACAACATACAGTATTTTAACCTCCTCCCCCAGTCGAGATAGCGGTGCATGGCGCCAGGTGGGGGAAGGGTTCATGCCCCCTGTCGGGGAAGGCTGGCCCCCTATCGGAGAAGTTTTACAGTTTCGTAGGGGAGTCTTAGTCGAAAGTACGCAGTCTCCGACGACAACTAATCGACGGTTTACCTGTTTTTTGCCCTCAAGAGGATAATTTCCGTAATAAAAACCCAAAATTTTCGGCGCGCTACGCGCGCTGTAGAGTCACTCTATTTTTTTCAATAGTTCCGTTCCACATAGCAGGATAGCACAAGTCCTGTCCACCTTACCAAGTAACATATGGGCAGAATACATAGTTTATGTAAAGGTCGTAACTTTCATTCCATATCGCAAAGCCTAGTTGGTGTTCTATTGTGTGTGTCATGCGGTACAGTCAGTTGGTGAGCGACTTACGGAGCAAAGTCTGGCTATTTCATCGTGTAGTCCAGGTGGTTTCGATACAATGTATGTTACACCCGATACGGTCTACAAACCCTACAGTTCTTTTTTCGTTTCGTCATATGTTTTATGTGTAAGCCTATCAAAAAATTTCGCCCGCTTCGCGCGCTTTTCAATTTTACGATCCAGATTCAAAGAACACTATCAGTGCGCAACTCGGATCATGAAGTATTAAGTGATATAATGCAAAATATACCTGCAATTGCATGGGATAATGAGGCTCCCACATTTGCCCTTCTCATCATACCCTCGAAATAGGGGATGTCGGAACTTGGGGTAGCTGACATGGCCCGGCCCCCTGTTGGAAAAATTCTGCCGCCACCCATGGTCAGTTTACTTATTTTGGCTTTCATAAAGGTAATTTGTGGGATAAAACCCAAAATTTTCGGTACGCTTTGTCCACTCTTCCTCAGTTCAGTTATACTTATAGCTAAATATAGTACAAACCCTCTCCCCCTTTTCAAGTTAATAAGTAGAACACATGGATTTATGTAAAATGTCGGGAATTGAATCGCATTTCGCTAAACCTGGTTAACGTTCACTTGTGTCTGTCGTACGGTACGACTAGTGACTCGAGGAGGAAAGTACAATAAAGTTATGCCTGACAGGGCCCAACTGTCCGCTCAATTGTTCTATATAAGCTTTAAATTACTACAAATTCTTATAAGTGCAGGCTTACCCAAAAACTTTTCAAGCGCTTCGCGGGGTTGCAATTTCACCTTTTAGATTCCAGGTTTTGATTCCAGTTTTTTTTTTTTCATGTGTTTTGGTTTATCCTTTCTTTGTCAATATGAGGTAAGTTGTGTAATCGCTGACGTTTATGGGAACCAAAACTTAAAAAAAAAATGAATGTGCCCTTTTTATGTTGGACCCCCCCTCAGAAAAGACCCTAGATCCGCCCCTGTCCATGGAGCCCTAGTTTGTTTGTTTATTGTTTGTGGTCACATAAGGGAAGCATGAGTCATACGTGTTCCTCAATATATTATACAACATATCAAAAGCAACATTAGCATCACCCTCGTTAAGAACATGATTCCAATTAATGGTAGATGCCCTACCTACAAAATTGTTCACGATACGTGCAGAAAAATTTTGATCAAATTATCGTGGTCTACTTGCATAATATTTCCAATTTGAGTACTCAGATAAATGGGAAAATGATCACTTATATCGGTAATGAGGATCCCTACCGATCGAACTTCGACTTCATTGTACAACGTGATATTAGTTAAAATATTATCTATCAGAGAAGAATGATCGGTAACACGAGTTGGTCTTGTGATGGTTGGATAGAACCCACAAGAAGTTAATTTGTTTAGGAATCAGAAGATAGGTTGCTTAAAAGATCAATGTTATAATCCCCTAATATAAAACAGTAATTCTTATCATTTGAAATTTTACAAAGTGTGTCATATATGTAATCATTAAACGCAACAATATTACCTTTAGTAGGTCGATACACAACACCAATTACTACGCTTCTAAACACAAAAGGGATACTAATTTCTATGAATAAGCTTTCGACACCGTCATCGAAATTTGAAAGATCAGGACCTTCAACGTAATTGTAATCTTGGCGGACAAAAGATACACGCCCCCACCTCGTCGGCTTGAACAGTGCGTTTTTACAATTGTATAATTATCAAAATGAACTAGAGGTGAAGTATTATCAGTAAGCCAAGTTTCGGTAAAACCCAAAACAGCAAAATTTTGTTGTAGTATTACACAGATGTGGAAAGGAGAGTGGATAGATCTAAGTTTTGGATGAATTGATTTTCCACACATCCTCCCCGAGGTATGAGGACATTAATGTTGTTGAGGTATGCGCTCAGAAGACCGTAGATCCGTTGTGGAATCTTAAAGTTATATATGCAGTACTGGTTAGACACGATATCACTTACTCCAAGTCTTCAAGATCCTTTATTCTTCTTATGAGTTTTTCTTCATCTTTGACAAAATTAGCAAATATTTTACCGTCCTTTGACCAGACGTTGTCTGTCCTGCGGTGTTCTTGGGTGGTCTTCAAAAGTTGCTGATTTCGAAATGCAAGATCTTCCTTCACGACAATTTTTTACCCCTTCAGCTTTCGACGGTTTTTGTATAAATTTATTCCTCATTTTTTAGCTCATGAATGTTACAATTATAGCACGCGACATTCCTTCGGTCGGTCATCCCACTCTGTGCGTACGTTCGATATCATCTTGCAAGGGGGCGGGATTTGATGTCTGAAAGTGGGGGGGGGGGCAAACCCGGGTAGACTGTGAAACGGCTCCGCGGGAGCGCGAAGCTCTGACCCTAATGGCGTGGGTCCATGGGCCCGCCATGGGGCCCCTGGCGGGGTCCAGGGGCAGAGCTCCGGTGGAGGGGGCGAAGCCCCCGTAAGCCCAGGGGTATTTACAAAATTGTAGGCATTTAAATGATGCATTTCAGCTTCAACTTCAAATGACGCAAGGTAGGCATTCAGACCACAAAAATCACAATTTGACTTTCTGCAATTATATGACTAACAGTCGGCCAGGATCGATAATGCAGAGGGCTTGAAGGAGGAGGGGAAAATGGCTCATTTTGAGGGTTTCCCAGGGCATTAGAACAATAATATTAAGAATGACCTAGTATTTAAAGTGGGTGCGCGCGAAACTTTTTACCACCATGAGTAATAGAAAAGCTAAGAAAAGTATCCTAAGGAGAGGTCTCTTGTCCCTCTCCCCTTCGCTGAGCGTCTGTCCCTTGTTACGTTTACACAGGTCCTACTTACCCCAGGTGCCTCTTCTTTCCATAGAGTCATAGGAACCTATATCCGCCGAAGGCGCGAAGCCGGAGTCTGGAGACTGAGGGTCCTCCCAGAAAAAAATTCTTAAATTCGATGGCTTTTGCGGCATTTCTGGGCCATTTCTTGAGGAAATCCTGCCTCCCCCCATGCATGTGTAATTTGAAATGCTAATGAAATGCTTTTCTTATGATGATGGCAAATTTAAGATATAGTAACTACCAGCCAATTTGCTGAGGATAGTGGTAGTTTTTGAGGACAGTGATAAAAACAGCCAGATGGTAGCGTGGGTTTTGGAAATAGTAATTTTCACAAGCTGTCCTACAGTAAGTAATAACGAGGCAATTCCACCAAAGTTTTCATATGCACAGCATTACAACAGCAAAGCAGTACTAATGAGACATCGATTTATATAAGGCCCATGCAAAACACGCCGAAAACGTTTTGCGAAAATGACGATTCCCTATACATGGCTAGGGTTTGGGACTTTGTTTGCAAGGACCATGGTGCATTTAATGTCGTACATTAGTACTTTCAGTGACCCTTATTTCAGAGCTTCAAATCACAACAGTATGTCACGTAGGGAGAAAAGAAATTTTTCGGTGCCAGAAAAATTATATTAATCAGTTTTTCTGAGGGTGGGCACGAAGCGCGCCGAGAAAAATTTTCCTATCATATTCATGGCTTTTGATATTAATTTTTCCTTTATTTAACAATAAAATTAAATCATAATAGGCCATTGAAAATTCTCTTAAAGTTTCGCTGGTCTCGCTTCTTTTCGCTCTTTTTTTTTTCATTATTTTATTTTTTAAGCTCTGGAAAAAAGTGGGGGAAATTGCCCCCCTTGCCCCCCGTAATCCCGCTTGTGTCATCTGGGGTGATAGTGGGAATACAAAGTCGGCCTTTAGCTAAATTCATGATGATTTCTTCAGGATTTTCTTCTTTTGTTTCTTCCACCGCAAACACTCTCAAACAGTTGTGTCTGGAGTACTGTTCAAGTTCATTAACATCATCATGGCGCTTCGTCAGCGTGGACTTCACTTCATTCATCTCCTCTGTTAGTCGACTAAGTTCAGTTTCCTTAGATTCTAATTTCTGTTCGAGGTAAAAAATTCTTGCCTCTTGTCTTTCCTGAACCTTCGTAATTTTTGTCATCTTTCTCTTAACAGCTTTCTCAATACAGGTTTGCAAAACAGATTTAAAATTCTCGCTTCCACTTAATTCATTGATTATCTCCGAAACCAGCTCTTCGGATGTCAGTAATGAACTTGTGGGCGCCTTTTTGGAGGCATAGTCCAGGTGTACTGTCAGACGGTCTATTAACATAGTCACAGCTACAGCAATATACCACTTTGAGAGCGGAGATAGATTTCGCACAAGTGGTATAAACACAGTATATTACCTGAGGTAGAGTTCAGGATCACAGTTCACGAAACATGCAGATGTAAGAAAGACGGAGCTTACAGTCGAAATAATTTGAGAAAATCACGCACAGGCTTCGTCACTATTCTTGTAACTACACCAAAAAGGCTTACATGATGAAAGGAGTTATGAAGTAACACTCTAACAAAATGTCCATTTCCGATTCAACTCTAGAGCACCCATGACAAATAGTTGTTTCATTATTCCTGACCCCCACGCCTGAGGATCAGCAACGCATAAAATTTGTCCTCGTGTGTTATACCTGTAGCTATGGGAGGGAAAATGCAGTCACCTCAATATGAATTAATATTACCTGGTACACTGCTGCAGTTCACGTGACATTACTCCTCGCCTTACTTTCATATGCAGTTATCTTGGGTTCACTTTGTTATTTTGTATATTGATACAGGTTTTCAATTGAGTGCTTTTAAAGGCAACATTGTTTAAAAATGTTGCCGATAGTTTTTTGTCAAGATAAGCATATAACCAGCGGTGACACCCGGATGGGAGGCGGGGAGCCATGCCCTCAGTAAGGGGAAGGCTCATCCCGTGGGAGGAAACTAATGGTCAAATTTTCTTTAAAACATCAGAAAAAATTTTCCGGAAAATGTTTCTTTCGCGATCCTTTGGGCAACCTGTCACTTTTGTCAGTGCTTCGGGTCGATGCCCCCGTCGGGGAGATTGGACTCCTGTCGATCAAATCCTGGAAAGCCAATGTTCCTTTCACAGAGTTCGATGTTTCTTTCCCACCAATAGAAATAGGAGAATCCAGTGAAAGAATGTGCGAACTCTCTTCCAAAACATAAATTTTCCACAGACTGAAGATCTCGTACACACAAATAGTACGTCCATGAAGGTGCTGCTTACCACACTACCAGTCTTTTGCTTAAAATTACAGCGTCGTTTACTCACTTTTGAGCCCCATCCCCCGACCTGTCACCAGGAACTCTGACGTGGGGAGGGAGACACGTACATCACCTTCCAAAGGGGAATTGACTATGACACCTTACTTTATAAATCCCTTGGCAATCACGATGGTCGAAGATCTATACTGGGTCGACCTGTCCTTCTGACTTCGAATACCCCCTTCTCCTCCCCTTCCATGTCGTGGAACGAAACAATAGCCGTAACTATTGCCAGAATCTGAGTGTAACTGTTTCTGGGAGGCAAGCTCCGTTGCATGTTTTATTTTTACAGGTGGTCTAATATGTTGAACAAGGTTTCTCCAGAAAGTTAATAAATAACAACTCCCTGGTTCACCTACGAAGCCTAATCACAAGTGAAAAGAGGACTTAAAGGCAGGATGTGGCCAACAGGGGGACAGCTACCCGAATTCTTACAGGAGTGACGGGTTTGCCGAAAGAATGTAGACAGGGTGAGGAGGGGATTCAAGAAAAGTTTTGCCCATCACCATTTTACTGCAGCGTATAATTACATTGTATCCGTATATATATATACTTGAAAGGCCGAGTTGCCTGTTGATGTAGTGTTGATATCTGGGAAATCTCAATTCTGTAAACGCATAATGTACAAAGCGTGAGAAAATTTTGATGTACACATAAAACAATGTATACTCATTTAATGAAAAAAATCAACTGTTGGGGAGATCGACCCCTATCTGGGCATTACATGCATTGTATCGTATCCACCCCGTCTCCCCGATGAAATAGTCAAACCTCCCTCCAGGACTCCCTTAACGCCCGGTAAGACAATCACAAGAGAACTATAGGGTATACGAGATAGGATAAAATTCCCGCGACCTTCATATAAAACTGCGTAGGCTACCTAAAGGTTTCTTGGAAAGGTGGAAAAAGCTTGTAGTATTATAAACTATATGGAACGGAAATATATATGGAAGAAACTGAAGCAACGAAAACCCTATTGCTAAGCGCGCCGAAAATCTTGGGATCATATTGAAGAAACTGCCCCATTGATGAGAAGTTGAGAGCAAAAACAGCTTGACCGTTTGGACGGCTGGTCAACCTCGGGGATTACATAATTCGTCGTACCAAAGCTCTGAAAGTGAAAAACATCCCAGACGAAAGTCGTGGCCCCTGCCCGCTATCTATTCCTATCGGGCGGCATTTTTTATGGGGGGGGGGGCTTGTTCCAGGAGGCTACATAAAATCTAAACTACGACGAACAAAGGCCAGGGCAGCTGAAAAGGTATTATCTGAACTGCTAAAAATTCGCTCTTGGGTTTTAGTTTTCGTGTGTAAGTGGAATTACCACCGGGTACACCAACGCCTACAGAGATACGGATAAACACTTTGACGAAAAGAAATAGTAACGACGCTCCTGCTGTTAGATCGAAACGTAAATTTACCGTACATCTGCGCACGGAGTGGCTGAGGAAATGCCGGTCCTCATTTGTTACATGGGAGAAATGAAAAGCGACTGACGGCTACCACTTTTGCAAAAAGGGATCCTGTTGTCATACGCCGATTCTAGGAGAATTCGTCCATGTCCAAGTTCTCCGTTTCATTGTTTACTTTCCCTCCCATTATCTCCCATCTTCTTTATCTTTCTTGACCCCTTTCCCTCCAATCTATTTCTCTCTCAGTCTTCCTCTCTTCTCTTCCCACGCTTTTTCTCTCTTTCCAAACTGGCTTACTGGTGAAAGAGAGATATTTCAAGCAGAAGAATTGTCCAAGATGTATATTGTCACATTTATGTTTATCAAGTAAGAAACATTTTAAATGAATATTGTATGAAAATAAATTCTGGAAACGCTCCCGTGTAGATAGATTGACAGCAACCTTCTCGAGTATGATGCCATCAATATATAGTTCCTGAACCTTAAGTTTCATTCAGATTGTCAAGGGTTTTCTTCCACTTCCTCTCCAACACTTTTCCTCGGTATCCCCACGTCCCCTCTCCCCTTCCACTCTTTCCTTTCCAAATTACTTCTCTCCCATTCCTTTAATTCCGCTTTTCAAGCCCGATATGTGCGCTAATGTTTCCGTTCGGAACCATCATCAGGAGGGAGCTCTGTTCCCTTCCCTCGAACACGCAGATACGCTACTGAGATGTTTCTTAAATGTCTAAAATTATTTTTTCGAAGCGCCCTGTATAGGTATTCCTCAAATTCACAAAGAACACCATGCTTTAAGTTCCTGCTTAAGTATGACCTCAAAATGCTTATACTAACCCACCAGTCATTGTGACAAAAGTGGGCGATGTGTGCTAAATCTGTAAAAATTGTGACAAAAATCTGCTATTGCTGCGACAAAATTCGTGACCTCCATTTATCGTGACAAAAGAATGCTTAGGATGATCGTATGGTAGAATCATTTGCATAAATGCAATTTTTGGATGAAGTTGGTCATTTTAGCTTGTGTAATGACAGGGTTATTGACTTGGACTTGATGACTTGGATTCGACTCGAATCACTATTTTCGTGACTTGTGACTTGACTTGTAGTTTTCGTATTGACTTGTGACTTGACTTGGACTTGAATTGATTAACTTGTGACTTGACATGGACATGCAACAAATGACTTGTCGCCAACGCAAGTCAGAAGCATTATTTAGATGGCCAGTTTTGATTTAAATAACTCGCCCCCGATCCCCTCATCTTTGACTGAATCTGTTTCTTTACTCATGTTTGCCACTTTGTGTGTTGTGACTTGTGATGTGAACAAGTTTCAAAGAGTGTTATTCTTGTGTGGATTCTTCTATGTATTCACGAAGCCAAATAAGGAAATGGTGCTGACTGCTCAGTAAAGATTGTGTGATCGTAGATGGACATCGGTATATTAGGAAGCAGGTGTATACTGTATCCTATTCTGACACAGTTACCATCCGGTGATGATGATTTGTACTGTGGTGAAACATAATCAGAGAACTCAATTATTCTGAACCTCTCGCATGTATGATGCTATATGCCTAATGGTGACCCGTGAGTAAGGTCTCACTGTTAGGTTGTCGTGTTACAACTACTACTACACCAAAGTGACCATGGTGACCACTACCACACGGACGCTTCGATGGGATATAGCCATGCAATTAGCAAGTCCGCCAAGTCGTGTCAACGACCAGGGCCGTAGCCTGCGGGGGGCAAGGGGTCAACTGCCCCCTGAGATTTCCAAACTGAAAATGAAAGTTGGCCTATGAAATGCTGAAAATTCCACTGTCCATGCTTTGATTTCAAGGCCCAAATAACCTGGAAAATAGCATTTAAAGGTTCTTTTTCCCCAAATTTTCTCAGGGAGGTCCTCGGACCCCACCATGTAGGCGTTCTTATGTGGGTTTCTCTGCCTGACGAATTACCATCTTCCTCCTACAAGATACAGCGCTACTAATACACCAGCATATACACTAATTAAATATATAATTATTAAAGATAAAATAGCCCATGATTCAATTTAATTATTAGCTAAACTCCATGAGTTTATATATAACTTTTAATTTAAACTATAACTTTTAATTTTGAACGAAATGTTGCTGCAATGTGGTTAATGGCTGACTTCGTGAGAGTAGTGATAAAAGGCAAGTAGTGTCCGAAAGAGCCTGGACTCAGGTCTTCCCAGGAAATGTTGAAATGAAACGCTGTCTGATGCAAATGTATCTTCACTCCTTATGATTAACAGCTGGCAGGGATTGATGATGCATGCGGGAGAGCTTGAAGAAGGAGGGGCGTTTGAATTATTGCAAGATTTTACGGGGCCAAGTCCCACAGAAAGTGAGAATGGGAGTAGTACTCAGGATGGAATCGCGCGGAAACTGATTTGCATTTTAAGAAATTTATAGCCACAAAGGTGACAGAAAATAAGACAAAATGCCATCAAGGACAGGACGGTTGCCCTGCCCCCTACGCTACGTGTCTGCCCCACGGTCAGAAATGGAACTTCCCGTGACTTACAAATAACGTCTAAACATTATTTTGGAATCTCGGAAATTAACACAGATCGAATCGATAAAAATTGGCTTCAAGTATTTCGAGGGAGGGCACTGACACTGTCCCACTACGTGCGGCCATGAGTATACTATGACTGTGGGTCCTCTCCTGAAATTAAAGACTGCATGCAGTCGTGAATTTCTTGCTTATGGAAATTAAGGTAAGCAAAATGCATTGCATCTATTCATGGTACTGCTAATTATTTTAAATTGTCAAGTGACTAGCAATTAACCTGAAGATCATGTGCAGGTCAATTTGAACAGCACAAAAAAGTCAAGGCAATTCATCGACTCCTTACACAATCACACCAATCCACATTCCTCCTCAGTCAGTGACCCAAGGTTTCTGTGGCCTGACTAAGTAGCACTGTCCTAACCGAAGGGCCATGATTATCTCTATAATTGTCGCGAAGCGCTTGAAATATTTAGGGCGAAACTATCTCCTTCATTGTCGGAAATAAACCTTCCCCAAGCTTAATTAAGTGCAGATAATGATCACCTTTTGAGTATTTTGTTAATTCGGCCCCAAAATAACTTGGGTGACTCTGAGATTCTGCTAAATAAATTAAAAATGTCAATAATACAGCGTATATGAAAGAGAAGAAACGAACCTCTAGAACAGGCATGTATAACCACGTGTCAGTGTTAATACGATATCATACTCAACGACAATGCGTCGTAACCCGTATGGCATGCTTCATAGTAGCTTTATTGGTAAATACTATCAGAAACTTTAAAGGAAGAATGCAGTCACCCCAATAAAGAAATGTATAGTAGACTATCCTATTTCCTGAATGGCTCTTGAGAATCACGTGACAGTATTTGTCTCACTCCACTTTAAAATTTACAAGGAGCAACTGCTTGGTTTACCTTGAATATGCAATATTTATGTCCTAAAATATTATGAAAGATACTTGGAAGAGAAATAAGAAGAAATTGTGACATTTAGCTATTGTATCAAAATAAGTTTGGGGCGACTGCTTTGACCTTTAACGAAATTCCTGCCAGGTAACATTATAGATCAGAAAATGGACACGAGAGCTTCAGAAGCTATATTTTGGTAAGCAGAAAGGTAGGGATTTTTGTTTCAAGTCAGAAGCAGATTTGAAAACTAAGCTAAAAAGGTGACTCGTTTATGAAAATTTCCGGGGGCCCCCGAAAGCCAAAATATCTGGTGGCCCGTAACGTATAGGTTACTTCGATTACTGGGTTAATCTGGCTATGCTTCAATTATCTTTCATGATATGTTAAAACAGAAATATTGCATATTCAAGGTAAACCAAGGAGGTAATCTATACGTGAATTTCTCATCTCAGTGAGAAACATATTGAATCATGATTCTCAAGAGCCATTCATGAAATAAGATGCCCGGGTACACTACTTCAAATTGGGGTACGTGACTGCATTTCCCCTTTAAATCAAATCAAAGTTTTCTTCTCGAAACCTAAATTTGTTTCTGAAGCATGGAACTTCAAAGTAAAGAATGTAGCCTAAGGTACAACTTGAAGGGTCTAAAATGTTTCATTTCCCACATTTTCTTCCAAGGCCTACGCTACGGATACGCACCAACCTATCTGCCAATTGTGGCTCCCTTAGTGTTTAGATCATTTCATCAGTCCAAAGCTTTACCAAAGATAACACCATTTTGGATCTAGGAAAACTTAGAACAAGAAAATTTTCTCAAAGAGTAGAGGTGTCATCCCTCTCGTGAGGCAATATTTCCTTCAATTACACCCTAACAGGATAGAAAAAAGTCACTAAATAATGAGGATTCCTAAACACATAATCAGTTCTACGCTTTACAAAGCTTTTAGAAAGATAGCACAATTTTGCATCCAAGCCACCTTACATAAACAAAAATTTCTCAAAGAGTATAGGATGCCCCCTTCTTTAGACAGCACAACTTGCCTTCTGTGCAGCCACAAAATAGGAAGAATATCAATAAATAATGACAATTTGTAAAAACATAGTCAGCTTAAAGCTTTGCCAACGATAGTACAAATTTGAACCTAAGTCAGGTCTTACATGTACCCTTCCTCAGCACCCACTCTGAGACCTTTTGCAAACACCGCAACTAGAACCTCTCGCCCATGGTACCAATGAACATGTGAAAAATGAGTGGTCCGCCTGGGCGTTAATTATTTGTGAGCAAGTCACTTGGTGCTTCGATTAGAGCTGCCCCTAGAGATTTCGCCCAGGCTACGGCCCTACAACCTGTTGAAATGAAGAAAAATTGACCGTTTTGCTGATATGTGATTTTCCAAGATCCCCTAAAAATCTGAAATCCCCCCCCCCCCAGATTCTGAGACCGTGCAAACACTACAACTAGAACATCATAACTGATCGTGATTTAGATGTAGATGGGTGGTTATTTGGGTTTCGAGTTCAGCTTTCAGTGCGCTGTATCCTTCCCACGATGGACTCAGCGTACTCTAATTCACATAGTTCAGTTTCGTCATCATTTCCAGTATCATGAAACGGGTGCCCCAAACTTTTTACTTGCTTTGGAATGGTTTATCACGACAAAGTAGATAATTACCTCGAACAGTCCATTCAGTGAGATCCTGCTAGTCAATATTTATGGTGACTTGTGACTTGACTTGTGCTCAAGTCCAAATGACTTGACTTGAATTGCTACTGCTTGACTTGTGACTTGACTTGACTTGGAGCTGAGGCAAATGACTTGTGACTTACTTGGACTTGCCAACATTGACTTGTGACTTGACTTGGACTTGCAAAAAATGACTTGTCACCATCTCTGCGTAATGAGGTTTGATAAATCAACATCTCGACTGAAGGATTAGGTGTCCTTAAATGCAATCTGGTGCCACATATGCCACCTTTGGAAATAAAATGTTTTTAAACATTTACGTTGAGGTCAACTGTCCAGGCAGTCGGGCCCTGTCGGGCACAACTTACATTGTACTTCCCTCTTCGAGTCACTAACCGTACCGAAAGACAGACTCAAGAGAACAATAACAAAGTTTAGCGAAATGAGATGAGATTCCCGGCATTTACATACTAGAGCAGCAATACTGCTGTAACTCACACAAAGCTGCAAGCTTTACAATGTCTTTCTCCTACATATCTAAAACCAGAAAGCCAAAAGGCTTAGTGATTCCTTTCTTCCTCATTTAAAAATTGACAGTGTTTCACAAATTACTGTCTTTACAGTTTTGGCACAGAATGTCTAGGATCCCTGGGCATGTATCAAACGCAATACCATATTACTAAACTTTTGACCTCCAATGACCTCAAACGACTTTTGACCCTCACTTAATATGGGCCATCCACATGACAAGTACGTGATTCATCAATGTTCTGCTTGAGATATCATGTTTACAAGGTTTTAACCTTTGGACCTCCAATGGCCCCAAATGACCTTTCACCTCCACCAAAGATGATGAGGATCATTTACTCAATATGGGCCATCTACATGCTAAGTATGAGATTCATCAAAGTTCCCCTGCTTGAAATATCATGTTAACAAGATCTTGACCTTTTTACCTCTGGTGACTTGAAATGACCTTTGACCTCTACCAAAAACAAGGATTATCTACTCAATGTGGGCCACCTACATGTCAAGTATGACATTGCTTCCAGTTTCCCAGTGCTATGTACAAGGTTTTAACCTTTTGCTCTCCGATGACCCCAAATGACCTTTCAAATCCACCAAAAATGATGAGGAATAATTACTCAATATGGGTCATGCACATGCTAGGTTTGAGATTCATAAAAATTTCCCTGCTTGAAATATCATGTAAACAAGATCTTGACCTTTTGACCTCTGGTGACTTGAAATGAACTTTGACCTCTACCAAAAAGAAGGATTATCTGCTCAATGTGGCCCATCTACATGTCTATTTGAGATAGCTTCAAGTTTCCCTGAATGGGATTTAGTGTTCACAATGTTTTGACCTCTGATGAACTCAAATGACCTGTCACCCCCACCAAAAACAAACAGCATCATTTACTCAATGTGGACAATCCACATGCTAAGTATGAGATTCATCCAAGTTACCTTGCTTGAGATATAGTTTACATGGTTTTAACCCTTTTGACCTCTGGTGACCCCAAATAACCTTTGACCTCGACCAAAAACCACAAGGATCATCTACTCAATGAAGCCCACCTACATGTCAAGTTTGAGATCGCTTCAAGTTTCCCTCCATGGGATGTAGTGTTCAATATGTTTTGACCTTTTGACCTCCGATGACCCCAAATGACTTTTTACTTCCACCAAAAATAATGATCATCATTTACTTAATATGGGCCATCCACATGCTAAGTGTAAAATTCATCAAAGTTACCCTACTTGAGATACAGTGTTTACAAGGTTTTAACCCTTTTGACCTCTGGTGACCCCAAATGACCTCAGTCCTCCCTCTTCACCAGTCCCTTTTCATATCTTTCTTGTTATGACACTTTTAGTTTCTATTTCTTTTCTTGAGTGTTTTCTTCCTTAATTCAACATGTATCTTTTCTATCATATCATCATCACATTTATCAATGACTGTCATTGTCTCCACCTCCTCCTTGAACATTCTCCACCCTACCCCTCCCCCCAATTTTCAAAATGTGTAATGGAAATTTTTACATAATTCGTCCATTATCATTCCTGTCAATGTCTCTTTCTCTTCCTTGTAATCCTTCACCCTCCTCTCCCACTACCATGTATCCTAATTTTTGACAAATGATAGGTCTATTTATGAAACATCATCACGTATGAACAAATCATATCAATGAAAGAAAGAGATTTGAAAAATCATAATATACTAGACATGTAATGGAAATTAAAACAATTTGTTTGCAATCCCACCCCCCACACCCGATCATTATTGTAACATCTTGTGTTCTCTTCGTTCCCTACCCCTTCCCCTGCCCCTTCCCTTTGACCCTTCCCTGCCCCTTTCACATGCTCCTTCCCTCTGCCCCTTCTCCTTTTCCTCCCGCCTTGAGCATTTTTTGCTAACAAGCTAGGGCAAAAATTATCAGAGAAAGTTAAAGCAACTGTATCCATGTTATTTGTACAGTGCTAGGCCTAAGTCTAACCATGTAACAGCAATATTTATATGGAATCTACTAACTAGGCCTGCCTAGGCCTAGCCATGATCAGCTATTTTTCCACATGCCTCCTAAATATTTGCAGAAATTTATGCCAACTGAAATGATATTCAAAATCGACACATTAACAACAAAATTTGCAGTTAGCCCACACTATTGACATGTCATAGGTAGGCTAGGCCTAGCCATGATCCACATTAGCGGCTCGCCATAGGGGCACGGGGGGCACTTGCCCCCTAAAAAAAGTTTGCAAAGCATGGTCTTCAATTTTCAAAAATAAAAATAATAATAATAAAAAACATGTAATTCGAGATAGGTTAGGCCGTCTTCCTTGAGTGGGCTTAAAATTAATAAGTGAATAACTTTCCAATGCAATGCGAAGGTTAAACATTAACAAAGTGCTTTCAAAACGACATTTTTTCGGCGCGCTTCGCGCGCGTTTTCTCAGTTGCTTGTTTGCTACTATATATACTTCAGACATCACAAATGGACCTGCCGTTAGTGCGAGCTAAGGTAATCAAAACAAATGATCACGCTGTGATATTTGTAATCTGATTAGCTTAGGCATCATAATGTCATTTACAGAGTGTAATATGCTGGAGTTAAATGCCCATAGTTTGGAGGAGACTTCAGAGCTTTCGGGGTCATTAGATACACAACCCATTAGCCGTGTTGATTATCATCCACGACTAAAAGCAGTTTTGCCAGGGTGTCACCTGGCCAGATTAGCATAGGTATCTGTCTACAAAAAGTTGTAACGGGCATGTAGTCTAAAAGTATTGTGTTTCCCATAGAAGGAGAGGTTTCCCTTCCCTTGACCAAATTGACAGCGCCGTTGGCCCACGAGTGGTCTTATGACTGTCAAATGGCATGTTATAAGCAAAAGGTTCTCCCCCTCTGTGCTAAAGTATACCGTTTCAATTGATTTAAAATAAACACACCAAACAGTTAATCTAAGCTCAGTGGGATGAGACTTTTGACTAGTGGCCTAGCTATTTGTATATAGGATGAGACGTCGTTCTGAGTTAGGGGAATTCCCCTCCCCTTTTAAAAAATTCGTTTCGGAACGGTACTGAGATCCAAAATACTAGTGCTATCATTTCATCGTTTTCAAGTGTCTTCATGCTCGAAATTTTCTTAAGTTTAAGGAAACAATCCAGCTAACCAACATTTTATGGTTTCTTGGCAAAGCTGAAACATATTGTGACCCAATGAAAGAAACAATAAAATATTTGGGGGGCTCATTTTATACAAATGGATCGAGCCGCCTTGCCAATTTCACCTGCTTCTTACTCCACACCTATGGTAGTACGGTAGCGATCGGTTGATATGGTTGTATTTATTTTTAAAGTAGTCAGCTCATGACTAACTGCCTGAAATGGTTCTTGAAGAGCTTTGAAAACTACATGGGGCATAGCTGTAATATATAATAATGACCATACTCCCATAGGCGTAGGAGGCGAGGGGCTGCAGCTCCCCCAGCAAAATATTTTTGTGAAAATTCGGGCAACATTCTGAGAATATTTCGGGCACCTACTGAAAGAAAAATAATGCAATAATGTAGCTTAACGGAAATCGATACTTTAAAAAACTTCCTTGGTAATTAAAATATAGTTCTGATTTGGATTGCACCATCACCTGTATATTCGGTATTAATTCACCAGTGTGTTTTTTAATGGTTAAACTTAATATTATGATTATCAGTGGTGTATTTGAGAAGCCATTAAACCATGTCCCCGTCACTGACCCCGATTTTTTTAATTATCTAAAATGAAACACAAAATTTTACTTCAAAAGTAGCATATGTGACACCAGATTGTATGTAAGGACACCTAAATTTTCAAAAATTTTCAAAGGGTAGGGGGTGATGCCTATTTTTTTCTTTTAGTACCTAAAATACGTACGGTAAATTTTTTAACACAAATTTTACTTCAAAGGTAGCATATGTGGCACCAGATTGCATATATGGACACCTATTTTTTCAAAAAAATTTCAAAGGGAGGGGGACACCCCTCCCCCAGGCCGGCGATCACACAACATAGTGCCTGCCCCACCCCATGAGAGAAATCTTGGTTAAACCACTGACTATTGTCATCATTATTGTAACGACTTCTCCCAGAATTATAACCAATATGGAATGGGTAGTGACGTGGCAAATTATTGTATGTAATTGGCATGCTGTGTGATAACGGATGCATGCCTATATGATATGTACATTAACATTTTGAACGCGCGCGGTGCGCGCGGAAATTTTTATTTCTATTTTTCGGGCAGATCGTTACAGGCCCCCCTAGCTCCCATCAACTTGGGCCCCTACGCCTATGCATACTCCTATTGAGGCTATTGTACTATCCGGAGCTGACCATTAATATCGCGGGGAGGGGGGTCTTCCGAACCTCCCTGAATACGGACATGAGTTTGCCCCCGGCCCCCCAAACAAAATTTCTAAGAGCCGCCCATGATGATCCAACATTCGTCCCTCAACTCTCTTTCACACATTACATCTACAGATAATACTCTTGCCCTGGCAAACTTTTCTAAACAGATGCGGAAAATCATGCTGCGTACTTAGGCCAGTAGTGTAACATTTTCGATTACAAATATCGTGTGGACGACTCGTTCATTAAGCATACCTCAGTATGATGAGCGTCTGAGATCCTTATGGAAATGCGTCAATGCAGTGCTGACATAGTACTGTATACAATGCCACAATGTGTACACTGTCGCTGAAGCATGACGTCAGCCCTCTAGCAGATTTCCATGTTCGTTCACGACAAGTGTATTGAAATCTTCGTGGTGACTATCGTTTCTCCTCAATGTGTATTGGCCATGTACACATATGACATGTGAAATGTATTATGTGTATGATATATGTATGCACCAGCCCCTTTCTCTTGACCTGCTTTGACCCTCCCTCCCCTGTTCTTTTCTTTGTTTGCTCGATCTTTCTCTCTCCCTCTTCTCTCTCCTCTTTTTTCTCTTTTTACCTCTTTCTTCTTCCCTCTAACTTTCCTTCGTTTGCCAGTTCCCTCTTTCCTTCATTTTGCCGACTAGTGCAGGATTTTGCCGACTGTTTGGATCGTGGGGATATCACACCCCCACCCCCACCCCCTGTAGCGTCGTCCCTGAGGATATTTGCAGAGACACCTTCCACGTTTTCCAAAGGGTCTTCATATAAGTACACTCAGCGTAGGTCTCGACAGTTGGACAGGGAGTAATATTCGCAATAGCAGGTCAGGTGTCGAATATTTACCTCTTTGGATTTACGAACGCAGCCAAGATGAACGAAGGACTAAATACACGCTAGCAAAACGGGCAACTCATGGAGTTGCTGTCACAAAAAAATCAACTCCCTGGTGGCAAGTTTCGATGAAGTTTGCAAATAGATAAGACTATAACCCGACACTAAAATATCCAAGTTACAACAAACCAAGGCCAACATACAGACGTTGATTTTAATTTTTTTTCTGCAGTAACCATTCCAATCATGACCGCTGTCCCACACAATCATATTATCAACTAGGTAATAGACGAAAAATGTAACAATGGTGAATTATGCTTGCCCTTTTGAACTTCGGACTATTGACATTTGCGACGTAAAATGCAACGGAGTTTATCGGTGGGTTATTGATCCTAAATGAATCCTGTGCTGAAGACCGTGTTGGCTATTGGTTTATTACCGGTAGCTGTCTGGAAGATAAGAAGTACTGTACATTGATCCATAGAGTGTAGACCATGGGATAGCGCTGCTTGTGTTGAACCATGGAGTTACCACCTCGTTGAACGTTAGGCCGAAATATATATATATATATATCTGCAAGATTTGCAATAATAAAAAGTGAACCATAATTAAACAAATTTTGGAAGAAATTTAGAAAGTTAAGAGAACTTTAGAGAATATTTTAGGAGTATTGTATTATATAGTGTGGAAGTGCTGAATGCTCTCCTATCAGCAGCTACCATCCTCATACTGTTACTCCATCGAAATTTCATCCTTCAGACAATGCCAAGTGAAATTATTCGGGAAAAAGAGCTGCCTTGAGGTACCTTATGATCAAAAGTCTCGACACAGACAAATTTGGCGAGAAAGTTGCAGTAATTGTGCCAGAAACGTAAGTTGTTTGTTCGAGCTAGGAGATTTGTGACATACCTTTCCGTCTATATAATACATAGTATATGGTATACTATACAATGTTAAGGGGCGCCTGTGGTCATGGGTAAGGCCCACAGCACGACAAGGGTGTACTGATCAGTATTCGTTAAAAGTATAATTTTCACGTTGAAAATATCGATTGATCGAAGGCAAAGAATACGAATGGGAAGTGCTTTTTATCAACGTAGTCTGTGCCATTGCCACACTTCAACTACCACAGCAAGGCGTATGTTGTCCTTAAAATTGTGTTAGTTTAATTTTAACCCTTTTCTAATAGAACAGCGGATTCTTTGTATGTTGTAGTGCTAGATTGGAGAACACATTGTGCCAATTCGTAGGTTATTTGATTTTGAAGTTTTCGGAGAAAGTGGGTCAATCTCAAATCTTAATGTGCTGTGCGGGTCAATCACAAATTTACACTGTAAAATCCAAAGTTGGGATAATTTTAAAATACTGATGTAACTGGCTGCATGAAGCTTCCTAAGTTCTGTAAAAAGACTTTCTTTTAATAATGATATGCACATTAACCCTTTTGGCCAAGATCATGTGAAGTATCTGTTCTTTTCAGTGAGTCTAGAATGGAGCCACGCATGACAGACCAGACCGGTCTGAAGGTCAGTGGTTGGTGATTTTAAGACGTGTTTACTCGGAGACACAGCTCCTTTAGAGAGCCGAACTCTGTCGGGAGTACGTTTGGTTTCGCCCTTCGGCTCTTCGCAGAGAGTCGATGGGACTTAGAAAAAGATATCCGTATTAGGAGAAACTCGGGCGGATTAAATTAAAAAGGTCCATACAGCAAGGTAACTCAAGTAATATCCTAAAAATATGAGGGGACTGTAACTCAGAAGTTCAATGGTCATAGCACGGGAATTTTGATTGGGAAAACATAAATTAGACACCTTTGAGAACCGCTTAATATTCATTATATTACGTACCTAGTTTGGTCCGTCCTACTTACATACGTCACTCCTGTGGTGAAATCGAGAGCACTGTCACTGCACTGCGTGTTCTGGCAGATCACACTGCACAGTACACCAACTACTAAGCGCACAACAGGCGCAGATCCAGGGGGGCCTAGGGGGCCGGGCCTCCCCTCCCTCGCCACGAAAAAAACCGAAAGGAGAAAAAAAGGAAGAAAAAGAAAAAAAAGAAAAGGAGAAAGAAAATTAAGAGCAAAAAATGAATAAAAGAGTCTAAGAACCTATTCAAAGTCTGTAGGGGTTGGGTGGAGCTATAGCTGGATTATCTCTTTAGATATCTTTCAAAGTGGTTGGCGACGAAAGGAGAGCTACAATGTTCGAAAACAGGTGAATAGCTGAGTAATGATCCTTGAATTAAGATCTAAATAAGTAAACATCGTGACATATGCAGTATGGGCCCGGCTAGCTGCACTGAAATTTAGTAACAATTTTGTGTTAAAGAGTGAAATTTTTTGTAATCTAGAGGGATTGAGTTGTATTTGGGTTTATGTGTTGGAATATCAAGCAGTCGGAATATAGAGATGGAACCGCCGTATACGGTATAGGCTAGACCTAGTACAAAACGTCGTAATCTAACTCTAAGGCTAAGCCTACTCTAACGTTAGGCCTACATGTATTACTAAGTTGATTGTAAAGTTACATCGCGTAAGCGATCGCTATTTGATGGATTCCAATTGAACATTCTAACTTTTACAGCCCACCAAAGCCTTCTTTTGTACAAGATGGGAATCTATACAACTTGTAACCTTTTTCTGGTCTGTTCGTGCATCCAAATGCAGCACTACCCGGCCGCAGTTTTGGAAACAAAACATGTCTATCTTACATAGGATGCCTATATCCGGCCGTACGTACAGCCTGCACAACTTCTCGAATGTACATAGGCTACACATGATCTTGCAAGCTCGTACTTTGGCTCCAAAATGGTGTCCATACATTTCGTCCAATCAGTTAGTTAGTTAGTTAGATGAGATTTAACGACACACCAACACAAATGTCCAATCAGAATGCGTATCTGAGAACAATGGTTGGCCAATCTCTCCCACTATAGGGTCTCTACTTTTAACTAGGTGGCCACTTCAACTTGAAGAACTCGGGGAGGAGCTTGTCCATTGCCAGCTCATCAAATGTGCAAAGCTCTGCTTCAGTAAACGTATCCCTCAGCCCAAATGATAAGGGAAAGCATGGTTGACTCTCCGTTTAATTGGAGCTCCATCTAGACGCATTTCCCATACAGAAACAGGCAGAGATTATAGAAATCACCCTTAGATCATTTTGTTTTTCAAGTCATTACGTGGTGCCGCCAGGATCTGGTGATGGGGGGCACCACAGATGACGTCGTAATGCTGCCTCAGTTGAACCCCTAAGTGTGCGTAAATTGTACCTTTTTAGGTGTCCCTTCGATTGTATACAGCAGTGGGATATTCTTCCTTTGTCACCTTACATAAAGGTGCCGTCCTGGGGGAGGGGTCTAAGGGGAGGGGACCTCCCCTTTTATATCTGAGAACTTTTTGTTAACTTTAGGGTTGCTTAGCTGCAAAATGGTGCTATCTTTGGGATATTTTTGGAACTGCATGATCATACATGGTTAGAAAATGTCCATAATTCAGTAAATTCTAATGTTTGGTTAGGTGAAAGAGGGGAGTATGTTGTCAAAAAGTCTCCTGAAGCCCATCCCTTTTGGCTATTTTACTGCCTTCTATGGGGGGGAAAAATTTTACAACAAAATAAAAAAAATGCGTGGAGTCCACAGAAACATTCAAGGACTTTTACGAAATTTTTCACAGTTGTAAAAGGGTATGTAAGACTGACAGACACAATACAGGACCCTCTGGAAGCCCTTGGTTAATGATATAAAATGGGGCACTGCCGCACTGACATCACGGGCGTAGCTAAGATGAATTTTTTAGGGGGCCTAGGTATCAAATGGGGGGGGGGTTACGAAATTGATCGCCGTCTTTAATCCTTACACATTTTATTTGGACGCAAAGATTTGGGGGCTTAACAAACTTTTGGTGGCCAGCCCCCCCCCCCCTTCTGTAGCTACGCGCCTGATTGACATGATGCTTATTACCTTATATCCAAATGATACTATCGAGATGACGCCAAGCACTTTAAAACTATCGTATTTTTACTAATTTTGAACGAAAATTCTAACGAACAGCCTCCAGGAATTGGGAAAGGGAGGGGAAGCGAGAGTATATGTGCAGGGAGGTGATATTAGACGGCCGTGATAGTTATAGCAAAATGGGCGAAAGACTTACAAGAAAGTGGCGGGACAATTTTTAGCCATTTTTAGCCATAACTCTTTTTAGCCATAACCCTTTGCTTATCACTTTCACTACAATTGATGGAAATATGAGGGTCATGCAGGAAAAATGTTGAAATTAAACACTGTTAGAAGCGATTTCGTGGCATATTCCAAAAGATAATCCACATGCTTTGCAGAGCACCCGAGGAGGGAATCCAAGACCCATGCATCTTCGACTTGTTGACGTCATTTGTTTCCTTTTTATGCAAATCAGTTTGAGATCTCAGCTAGAAAAACCCGTTTGAAATCTTGTAAGGCCCAGTTTGTATTTAGTTTCTCATTATTTGCAAAGCGTCCCCTGCCCCTAGCCCTCATTGCCCCCTGAGTTGCGCAAGCACCCCTGGGGCGATAAGGCCCCCGTTATGAGCCACTGCTCTAGACAGTAAAAACATTTCTCTACTAAGTATGTGTATCATCCCTCCTCCAATTGAAACAAAACCACCTGCCATGCCTAGTTCAAGCTTGCTGTAGCCAGGAAATGACAACTGACTCCTCAAGTCATCATTGACCAACCAGAGGGAAGCTACTATTTGCAATAATATCATATAAAGCGCACTCACCAATTGTATTTACGATGTAATCATATTCCTAAATATGTTTGGGGTGATGTCATATCCCCTTTAATAAGGACCTGGTGCTTGGATCTAGGGGAGAGGCCACGCGGAAGCCTCGGAAGTTGTGGAATTTAAAACAAGGCACCTTCAATTTATAAACAGCATCACATGTGCACTAAACAAAGCACAGCAATTTAAGTATGATCACTAATCTTGGTGAGATTTTGACAGGCACATAAGTAGCGTAAAAGGTAGTGGGGTAGAGGATAACTTCTCCCCCTTCCCGGAGAAAATAGCTGAGATAAATCGCTGTAAGACAAAAACGAAAACAAATGAAAGAAAGCAAATGAAATAAAAAAGGAACAAAAAGAGAAGAACAAAAGAAAAAGTAAGAAAGAATAAAGGGAATAAATAAGAAAACAAAAGAAAAGAAAACGAAAGGAAGAAAATAGTAGGCCTACAGGAATTACTGAAGAAAGGAGGCCAAGAAGGCATGGGCGTGGATCATGGGGGACGAGGGGACGCGTCCCCCTCACTTTTTTGGAAGGGGGAACATCTCCAAAAAGTCCCCCCAAACTTTAAATGATGAAAACTAAAGCTGTGATGAATTTTATTATAACATAGATTACGAATTGACACTACATTTTGAAAGCTAAATTGCCCCAAATATGGCACCATTTGCCATAAAGACACCTCCTGATTTCCTTTTTTTTTTCAAAAGGGAGGGAACACCTACCCTTAGGCCCCTCCCCCAGGACGGCGATTCGCAAATGGTGAAAAGACCTCCCCCCCCCAAACACACACACACACACCTTTGGAGATGGACCCACGCCACTGCAAGAAGGGGAGCAGGACTACAGGCCTAATAATGAGGGGAAGAGTGATGGGATGAGTAATTAGGACTGGGGCGATGGAAAGGACGAAACGGTAAGGTGAAGGAACCTGACAGATTAAAGGGTAGAGAAGGCAAGACTGGCACGAAGTTGGCCCCATGGATCGATTGAAGCTGGCTTTGCAAGGGAAGGATAGGATAGACTGAGGGAGGGACGAAAAGGGATGGCTTATAATAAAGGTTAAGCAGTCTAGTGTTCCCAGTTATCACCCCGCGGTCCTCCAGCGGAAAACGCCACAGAAATACAGACAATACATGTAATCTGTCATTCATGGGTGTATGAATTTTTTTGACCATCATGAAAAACAGTTCCTTTCTCAGAGAATTTTGCCATCGGTCCTGCATCGAATCGCTTTCCGTTTTCCGCTTGAGTCCCCCTAATAACTCGAGCGATCTGTCTTCGGAAAGTCAGTGTTTTTCCGTCCGCGTTTTCGGACGTGTTGCACAATGGGTTAGGCATTGTTATTACGGTTCCTTTTGAAAAATGCCCCCATGAAAATTTCAAAAAAAAATCGAAAGGCCCTTCTTTCTTTGCTTTAGTTGTGTGAATGAATACTACAAAATTTCTCGGAATTTCGGTAGTGAACCAGGGGCGGATCTAGGATTCCAAGGCGGAGTTTCCAGGTGGTCCGGGCGCGTTGCGATTGTTGGGTTAGACTGACGCGTAAGCAGCAATGCGAGCACGGTATATAGCGCGAACCAATGTGCGTCGGGTCCAGGGTCCCGCTCAAGACCCCCTGGTGGGATCCAGGGGCAAAGCCTTGGTGGGGGCCAGGGGTTGAAGCCCCGGAAACCCTGGCATTTTAGGTTTTTTAGGGGACTTATATGGAAGAAAATTGTGATCATAGTAAGTATGAGATCCCTTACATTTATCCCTCTTGAGATAGAGTGTTTACAAGCAATTTCCAAGGTATTTGCCATTTGACCTCTGGTGACCCCAAATGACCTTTGACCTTCACCAAAAACAATAGGGATCATCTACTCAATATGGGTGATCAACATAGTAAGTATGAGATCCCTTACATTTATCCCTCTTGAGATAGAGTGTTTACAAGCAATTTCCAAGGTATTTGCCATTTGACCTCTGGTGACCCCAAATGACCTTTGACCTTCACCAAAAACAATAGGGATCATCATAGATGTTACTCTTCTTGAGACAGAGTGTTTACAAGCAACGCGTCACATACACACATACATACACACACGTACGGCATCACCATCGCATAGATTCCTTTGACTACGTCAAGGAATCAGAAAGGATGATTCGACAATTTTCTAAAATAAACTAAAATTTTGGAACACTTGTTGTAAATGCCAGTGTGTAACGTTTTTCCCGACTATTTTGAGGATGTGCGCATGTGCAGACGAACTATCGAACTTGCTTATTTGAAGGCTCTGAATGTTTTATTGAACATTTATTAAATATAGTATTTGTCTTTTCAACATATAAAGGTTTTGTCCCGAGCAATGATTGAGGATTTTAAAGGTGCATGTGAGAAAGACTGAGACCAGTAAACTTTTTGGAGACGGGGAATCCCAGTCTGTGGTAAAAATTGTTTGCTGTATGGAAAGCCACGAGTCGACCCAAATAGTAAGTCAGTAGTAAGGAACTTCTAGCCATGAGAACGTAGGTACAGTAGGCTAGCTGAAAATTTGGAAAATAAAAATGACACTGAAAATTTTATAATTCCATGCCTATAGGTTTATTGGTAAAGTGAGTCAATTTTTGTTATTTGAAGGTGTAAGTTGGTCTGGGTTTCATGTCCCGACCACCCAATCATCGGTTTGGACACAGTCAGAATTACCTGAGACCGATAAAACATCGTACTCAGACCACCCTCGAATAAACTAGCATTTTTGGGGGCAACCCATCTTTCAAAACCGATGACGGTCTCAGACCAGTAGGAGAAAAGTAAGGCAAGGTTCCTTGCGGTGACTGAATAACTCTCACCCGAATAATTTCCACCAGGACATTTTCTCCTCAACCAACCACTTGGACAGACGGATAGTTCCAATCCAGACAATTTATCTCGAAACAATTCCCACGTATAACAACTACCCCTCGAACAACTTCCATCACCACAAAAATTGGAATATTCCCGAGTGGGAATTTTCCGGGAGGAAATTATCAGGTGTGGGAATATATATATATATATATATATATATATATATATATATATATATATATATATATATATATATATATATATATATATATATATATATATATACATTAGATTTAATATAACTCACGATGTGACAAAGTCATTCACTTGCACTTTACAAAAAGTAATAACTAGTATGTAGAATCCATAAAAAGACGAAACTTAATTGAGATAAGACTAGATTGAAAAGGTAAGTCTTTAATCGAGATTTAAATTTGGAAGTATCCTTGACACTTCTGAGAGAGTGGAAGGGAATTCCAGAGTCTGGGCCCAGCTACCATAAACGCACGGTCACCATATGACTTAGAGGTGGTGCGTGGAACTACTAATCGTAATGTGTCGCTGTTAGATCTGAGATTATGAATAGTATTAAAATCTTTCATCAGCATGTCATTGAGATATTTCGGTCCATGATTGTTTAAGCATTTGTAGATTATCAACATCAATTTAAACTTTATCCTTTTGTCAACTGTGAGCCAATGCTCAGATGAAATGTAGGAGGTAATATGATCATATTTATTAAGGTTGTGCAAGCAACGAATTGCCATGTTTTGTACCATCTGTAATTTGCTTATGTGGACTTTGCGAACACCAATAAGAAGACTGTTACCATAGTCAAGACATGACGTCATAAAAGCGTGCAGCATACTTCGAGTGGCTTCCTTGGTAAGACACTTTCTAATAGAGCGAATATCTTGCAGGTGCATCATCGCCTTTTGACATTGTTTGGTGATATGTAGCTGCATGTCTAGGTGCTCATCAAGCCACACCCCTAAATTTCGCACATACGGGACTTTTTGCACCACACACTCTCCTACTTGGATTGAATTTACACACACTTTGGCTAAGCTGGATTTGGAGCCAAGTAGCATAAATTCAGTCTTTGAATCATTTATTTTTAATTTATTTGATAACATCCAAGCTCTCACATCCTTCACACAGTTTTCAATTTCAGTAACTGCTTTCCATTGGTCTGCATCTTGACTGGGGTTAAAAGCTAAGTAAAGTTGGGTGTCATCAGCATACACATGAACTTGGGGTAAGTGCTTCTGCATAACAGCAAATAATTGACTGGCATATAACAAGAATGCCACGGGACCATAGCAGCTTCCCTGGGGCACACCATAATTAAGTGGTCGCGGCTCTGACATAACACCTGACTGGAGTTGTACACGCTGAATTGTTAGGGGCAAATTGTCTTGGGGCGTTGTCGAGTGGGAGTTAGAGTTAGATGAGGTTTTCCGTTCAGTAGTTTTTAACCAATTGGTTTAAGTTGGGCCAGCCACGGCCTTTTTTCCAGTTGTGGCTAACTGGCTTATTTTCCCTTCTCCATTGAAATTGTCCGGGGGATTGTTCAGGATCCATTCCTTAGAACTATTACAATATAGCCTATAGACGATGAGATTTTCTCTGATTTGCAAATTAAAAGAGTACAAAATATACTGAAAAGTAATCGGGTAAATTTTTAGACCTCAGCCAGGGTTTTTCTGATAAATAGAGACTGTGACCTATGGTTTTGGAAGTTTGGTACGATAAGTAATGGATATTGTGCATTGAAAGAAATTAATTAAACTTGCACCAATTGAATAGTCGTTTATTCGGTTTTCTCGGTTTGGGTCGAAAACAGTCAGACCACCTGAGATCAAAATAATTCGGTTTCATGACAGGTCAGACCACACAACTCTTGGTCTGAGAACCCAAACCCAGCTTCCATTTTGAGTGATTTTGGCTTGGTCCCCGTTTTAGGTGTTTTCTATGCCCACTTTGATATTACTGTTATCACGTTGAATGAAACGCATGCGTGGATTGCATTCTTGTTCCCCATATTTTTCCTTCACAGATCTGAGGCAATGGCAGGTGAAGCCGTGAACTGCAGCAATTGTGATGCTGAGGAGGTAGATCAAAACAAGTCGGATCTCGTCATTGCAACTACCACAGAAGTGACACGCCCCAGTAGCCCTACAGCTGAACGCAAAGGTCTAATATATGCTTTTCTTTGCACGTGCTTCCTGGTTGGACAAACTACCAGCATTGCATATCTAGCAGGGAAAGTGAATTCAAACGAAATCATTAGCTTGCGGTATTTCATTATGGGGACTTGCTGCATAGTGTTGAATATTTACAAAGGAGTTCCATTGCTTCCTTCATCAAAGCAAGAATTTCTATATCTCACCTTTCGCTCCGTCTTAGGGGTAATGGCGGTAACTTGTGCATTTTACGCTTTTCATCATATGAGGGCAGCAGATGCTACCGCCATTCACAATGCTGGTCCTATAGTGACACTGTTCTTTTCCTGTGTTTTTCTTAAAGAAGGATTCGAATGCATTGACGCAATACTTGCCATTCTGACTGTCATTGGGGTAGTCTTTATCGCAAAACCGCCATTTTTATTTCCGACGGAGAGGGCCACCCAGGAAAAGAACTCAGAGTTATTTGCTGTCTTCATAGCTATCGCTGGTTGTGTCTTCCTCTCCCTAACACATGTTTACTTACGAGTGAAAAGGGATATGAAAGTGCTCCCCTCCAAGCTAACAATGTACTATGCCTATATAAGTCTACCTCTGTCAGTGATACTAACCTCTGCTCTAAAACACTGGACAATCCCTTCTTGTGGACTTGATCGGTATCTTGTAGTCGGTATAGGCTTAATGAGCTTTATTGGTGAATGTCTCTACGCATCTTCCTTAGTGCATGTGAGTGCAGTCTACGTCTCTATGATGCTAACCAATGAGGTAATGATGGTGTTTCTTCTTGAGACTTTTCTGTTGAATGTTCCCCTCAGCTGGTTAAGCATAGTCGGTATCCTGCTGATTGTTGGTGCATCATTAACAGTCTCAATTAAAAGCACCTTTCCTGTTAAACACCTTTGTTCTACAGTCACTCGATCCAGCCAGTCAGAGGAAGAACAGCCGTGATCCCAATTGTGGGGACTCTTAAAGTGAACCAAAGTCAAAAATTATTAAAGCATATGGATAGAACACAATGTGTAATAATACGTAATGTCACGTCAAATACTCAAGATCTTCAGATTGGATAAATAGTTCAGGTCACCGAAAAGAGCAGACGTTCTTGGTGCCTCACCGGGCTCGTTCGATCTCTTCGGGGCTTTGTTTGGTTTGGGTTTTGTTTGGTTGGGTGTAAATAGTGTACATGTATTGTAAATATTTTGTAAGTAAGGTAGTCCTAAAATTTTTCCTTCGGGGTTGTGGCCCTTCTGGGCAGTTTCTTGTAGTTTGGTCTGGTGTTGTCTTTTCGTTACGGGTGTCTGTGGCTGTTCGGGAGCGGTGTTGGTGGATCAGTTTTGTCTGTGAGGGTGTTGTTAGTCTTTGGTTTATTGGTTGTTGGCCATATGTAATCCTTTCGTCGGTCTGGTCGTGTCCGTTTTTCAGCACGTAAAAAGTACCAGATTGGCCTATATTGGCTTCATATTGGAAAAAGTACCATGTTGGCCTAGACCATGTGCAATGTCTGTTCTTTTCTGTCAGTCAAGTACGGGATCACGCATGACAGAACCTTGATATGTAGAGGCCAGAAGGTCGGGAGGTTGGTCAGTTAAGTTTGTTGGCCTTCTGGGGACGTACCTCCTTTTGGGAGTATTACGTTTGGAGCATCGTTTAGATTCGCCATTTAGCTTTCGCCAGAGAGTCGAGGAGACTTTGGAAAAAGTACTTTGCAGTACCACGAGGTTCAGTTTAAGGTCCTGTCATGCACTGTATGTTCACTCGTCCTGTAGGGAAAATCATTAGGGGTCACAATATAATTTATCACCGCTACGTTGATGGCACACAACTTTACTTGTCTTTTAGCCTATGTGATTCATGCAGTGGTGTTGAAATTAAGCTTCAATCTTGTGTAGAGGACGTGAGTCGCTAGCCAGGTGGCCAGGCAGGGGGTGGCGTCCCCTAAAAATTTTTTCGCTCCCCAAAATATTAAAAATTAACATTGTTTTAAAGGGAAATATTGCGTTTTTTACAGAAAATTTTCATATTTTTTAAACCAATATTGATAGATACTGAATGATAGGCAATTCAAAATAAGGCAGTACAGTACCTTTATTTACAAGCAATAAGGTTCTCACAGGGAGAAATTCGGTTATTTCTTGCACAAAAGTAATTCGTTCACCCAAACTTTCAAAAATTCAAATGATTCAACATCCGTTACTCTTATAATGCAAAATATCTGGAGGAGGTAAAACTATTGCTAGGGTTTATTGGTGAGACTGAATGGTTTAATAATGGTTTAAGGTATTTTCTTTGTATGCCATGTTGGTGTATTTTAAATGCAATATTTCCCTTTAATGTATTTCAGTATATCTCGCCAACCCCCCCCCTCCCCTTAGAAATACCCCGAGCTATTTCGCTCCAGTTCAATACCTTGTGTGGATACTGTCCTGGACGTAAGTGGGTCGATGTAGGACAATATGTTGAGAGTCAACCGTGAAAAGCCGACGGAGCTGATCGTATTTTCTCCTTAGTCATAGGCTAATGCGATCCAAAATATAACCATTCAAGTTAAGCTCACACAGTCTGTTAAAACATAGGTATTTAATTAGATATGCACCTTACAATAAAAACGTAGGTTGATTCAGTTATTAAATCCTGCAGCTTTTCTATTCGTAGTATTGGTAAAATTAGAAAGTTAATTTCATATGGTGTATGTAAAAGTTTCAGTTTATTCTTTGGTCACTTCACGATAAGATTATGGTAATCTTTTACTCTCTGGCCTCCCTCACACAGTTATTAGTCGTCTTCAACGGGTACAGAATTTTGCTGCACGACTAGTGACGCGTACTCGACAGTACGAGCATATCAAACCAATTGTGCAAAATCTGCACTGGTTGCCAGTACATTACAGGGGCGTCAATCTTTACTCGAGTGTGGGGGGGATATGGACACTTCTGTCAAAAATTTACTGTGTAAAAATCTTAAGTCAATGGGTGTATTTCCAAAATGTGGGGGACGTGTCCCCCTGTCCCCCAGGATTGACGCCCATCATTACAGGTCACAATTTAAGATTCACCTGCACACCTACAAAGCCCTTAGCGATTCGGCCACAGTTTACATTCGGGATCATTTTCAAAATTATCAGCCACCTAGATTCCTTCGTCCCAATCCAGATATCTCCTGCTTTTCTCCAAAGTTAGAATTTCAAATACGAAAATAGAACGGTTTGGTAGATGCGGTGCAACACTTTGGAACAAATTGCCTGAGGGAGGTAAGCATACGAAAAAATTCATGAATTTAAGAAACTTTTAAAACGTTCTTTGTAAAGCTGCATTATGTTAATTTGGTACTTTTTAGTATTTTTACAGCCTGTTATTAGTAGCCTGTTAACAGCTTTTCAGTTTTAGCTTTTCGTCTTTTGTACATTTTTTAGTTTACTTTTCCTAGCTTTTGTTGTTTTTGCTTTTGTTTTTTTTTTCTTCTTTACTGTCTGTTCATTTGATGGCTCGTAACGTTTGTAAGTTTGCTTCTCATGTTTTTTTTTTACCTTTTATCGAGTTCATCCTCTGTAATATTACTGCTCTGTTCGTTTTCACTCACCTTTTACATTTGTACAGCGCCTTAGAGCTTTTAATTGGGTAAGATGCTTTGCAAGTTTTGATTATTATTCTGTTAGAAAGGTTGAACACTGAATCTCATTGGTCAAACTCCGGTTTTCACAGAACATTCCCGTGCTGAGGTATCAAGTGTTGAAGTTTTACTCACTGAAGGTGATTAATAGTCGATTGCCCAATAGTTTGTGATGTACTTCCCTCTTGTACAACTACTTTCTTTATTTCGAAATGTAATGAAATGTTTTTTGGTTACAGAATGACGTAGCTATACCGGGGGACTGTTACTCCGAGTGACAGCTCCCTGGCTATACTAGCCCTCTCTTCATTACATGCAAGTAAGGAGTATTGAAAAGGTAATACAAGTTTTCTGTTTCAAAAGGGGAACAAAGGCAGGTAATTTGAAATAAACAAAGCGAACATTACAAAGTACTGCGCAACCTACTTTTTTCAATATAAAGTGAAAAAATAATTTCAGCATCGGAATGGGCTAGTAAGGTGGGAGTTATTAGACCTATAAAGCTGATTTTCTAAAATTTGTTTTATGTTCTCTTATATTGTTAAAGTTTAGGTACATTTTAACCAGGTCGATAGATCTGTAGACGTAAAACAGAACAGCAAGGCCTTCCTCAAATGTCACAGTAACACAGTAAAATACACTTAAATAGAATAGAGTGGAATGTAGCGATCTTTACTTTTGATTCCTTGCCAAAAACAAAAAGAAATCATACAGTCACGATGACCGATGACGTGTGTATGGGTGTGCGTGTGTGAGGGTGTGAGGGTGTGTGTGTGTGGGTGTGTATGTGTGTGCTTGTGACGCTTGGCTTTTGGCCTGCAAACAGGATATCTCAAGATAGGAATGATGGATACATTTCATATTTAGTATATGGATATATCATATTAAGAGGAAGAAACCTGTTGTGTTGGTAGAGGTCAAAGGTTACCTGAGGTCACTAAAGGTAAAATTACGAACGTCTTGGAAATTGCTTGAAAACATGATATCTCAAGACAGGCATGATGGATACTTTTCATACATGGTATATGGATTTTATCATATTTAGGGAAGAACCCTATTGCTTTGGTGGAGGTCAGAGGTTATATTAGGTAACCAAAGGTCAATAACCCAAAAGCTTGTAAGCACGATGTCTCAAGGTAAGAAAGATGGATACTTTTAATAGTTGGCATATATGAATGCGATAAGATAAACTGTATTGTTTTTGTAGAGGTCAAGCTTATCTGCAGTGACCGAAGGTGTGACAGTAAATTGCCACCTAGATTGCCCTCTATTAGATCATTTTTTATGAGTAAGAGTAGTTTCGGGTATGCAACCTCTCCAGCTATTCAGGACAGTGGTATGTTTGCTCTATTCATATAGGGGCTAAGGCCATCAAGCATCCTAGTAAGTTGTGCTTTGTATTCTATAAGACTGCTATGAACATGCTTGGGCAGATATGTCTTCACCTTTCTGTGGGGAGTACTTTACTTTGAGACATCAGTAAGTCAACACTAACTGAAGTGCAGTTAGGAGTTGTGGCGATTCATAGCCCTGGGTGTGGCCTTGGCGTAGTTATTTGAAATTATTGTTTAGAACTTGTATGTTATATAGGCCTAATGTGCTATATTTACTCGATTATCTGCTGAAGGTATTACTGTGTTCGATGTTTCGGGAAGAAATTAGAAAGCCAAATGTTAATTAAGAAGACTTGCAGATGTATGTGGTGTCCAGTATTCACATAGAGGAAGGCTCGGGTGCTGTCACGTTATATAAATTCATTACGTAAGTTATCTGTTAAATTTTGTTCAGAATAAGTTTATATTAGAATATTTTAATGTTGTTTGTTTTGAAAAAAAGAAAAGAAGAGAAAAGGAAAGTGGGAGAAAAGGAAACGTCGAAACAAATTTTAGAATGTTCAGTAGATTAAAATGAAATGATATCTTTGAATGCAATACAACTTATGAGGTAAATTTTGATAGGAAAGTGTACAGAAATGATGATCAAAACATGATGATAAAGTAGTAGATGTGTTCAAGTTTTATTTTAATTATGTGAAATCACTAAGCAAACAGGATCACAGAAAAGCAGAAAGACATCATATTTTGTTGTGTTGGATAATTTTTGACTGTGACTGAATGTAAGGGTGGAACTCAAAAATGAGAAAATTGATGTTAGGGATAGATTTGTTCTTTACAAGAAACGATTCCTTCCCCCTTACTCGGCTCGACAAGATTTCAGCATCAGTCTGTTCATAGAAGCCATTCAGCTACCATCCAGGGGGCTGAATCATAGCCATCGCTTCGCCAACCAAGTTTAATGTTATGGACTCGCTGTTTTTTCTTTTCTTGAACTTTGCATGGACAGTATATATTTAAATAAGATCTGAACTTTCGGCCCACGTTATATTTTGCCACGAGGATTGTTTCATGTTTTGTTTTATTTTAGAATATAGTTTGATGTTTGCATGTTAGATAGCTCGTTCAGTTGTGTTTTGTACCTTACAGTTAAAGAAACCGGGGATGACTCTGAAATTACAGGGTCACAGAAGGTAAAACCTCATGAAATTGCTTTTAAGTACGGCACCATATCTTAGGTAGGAATGATGGACAATTTGCTTATTTGTTATAGGGGTGTATTTATATTAAGAGGGAGAACCCTATTGTGTTTGGTATAGGCGAGAGATCACGTGAGGCCATCAGAGATCAAAACAAAGAACCTTGTATAAACACTTTGTTAAGAGAGAAAGCACTGGTCATACAGATCATCGTTATTGCTTCTTGACTACAACTTATGCCCTTTCCCCCACTCCCATTCTCCTCAACCAGACAGAATGTCATACAGCCACTATTTCTTGTACATTCCCTAAAATTTATCAAAATATTGCTAAAGGCTATAAAAGAGAAGAAAAAAGTGGAGAAGTTTAAATGTTGGTCGAAGTGTAGGAGTATTGTTGGAGTACCTGACTGGTTATTCCCCTCTGTGGAAGGGCATGGGTATGCAGTTTCTGTCTTTAGTGTCGTAAGTAACTAAGTTGGTCCTGAATTCAATGCGAGAAACAGGAACGATCCCAAACCAGTGAAGAACCGGAAATGTCATTGTAAGGCGGCAACAGTTTTCCAAAGGGAAAGGAGTAAAAATTTGACACTGAGCTGTGAGAACACTACTCTCGATTGAAGTAAGCAACGTATTATGAAACATTTTGTCAACAAGGCCTTCTAGATTGTGAGAAATCGTGCTTCCCAGGCCATTGAAGTTGAATGTGGAAGTTGTAATGGTTACAGGCCTGGTGTTGCCCATAATGTAAGATTGCCACTAGTCGTCTCTTGATGCAAGCCTACTGGTTTTACTTTACGTAAGTGGAAAGAAAATAGCTCTGGCAAGAATAATTGAGTGCATTGTCATCCCAATAGTGTTTATCAGGCAAGTAGAGTAAACCTTGGTAATTACACGCAGCGCTCAGAAATTTTGCAGTAGAACTGTTGTAAAACGTGTTTCCCACTTTTGAACAAATACTTTTGTGATGGATATTATAGAGAACTGGTAGTTAAAGGGTGCGGAGGGCACGAAAATTTTAATACTTTGAAAAGGATTTACAAAAATCTTGATAGTTACGAACGATTTGTAATAGAAAATTAAAAAAATAGTAAAATCCACCACCTAGTCGAAAACACACCTCACCCGCTGCCCCCTACAGAAATTTGTAGCCCAAGCTCTTTCTTGGTTCATTTTCAAAATAATCAAAATTCCGAAAAATCAATTGGGGCAAACTCATGTTATATAGTATTTTTCTTCCATCACATATACTCATACAGGCTAAGTTAGAGTGAGGTGGACCAGTACATCGTAAGATTGAGATACACGCTCCCACATTTTAGAAGGGTGGGCCCAAACTTTGCGCACTTTTACAGCTTTACCCATGTTTAGTCATTCGTGCCCCCTCCCTTGCCCCACATTTCAATTCGCCCTCTGGAATGGACTCCCATGACTAATTTTGCTACTGACATTTCCCTTACACTTTATAGAGCCTACGAAGAGACGACACACGACGTTTTAATCAGGGAGGTGTTATTAGCTAATAACACCTCCCTGTTTTAATTGCGTTATTTCCATTTGTTCCGTAGCTCACATTCGACCAGTTTCATATAAAATTTCCAGTCAGTCCCATAATTCTGATAATTCCAGGGTGATTTATTGCTGCTTTCGTTGCATATGCAGGTATGTTATCAAGTGAAGTGAAACAGCAAAGTGCTAACAGGCTAATTTTACAGGTCGTATTCTTGTGTTAGTCGGTGTTTTTTTTTTTTTTTTTTAGAATGGCAAATACAACTTCTTCAGTAACTATGCGTTTACCCAACCAATGATATACTTTACCGTGCACACGGAGAGCTTATAGGGAGTTTATAAAATAAGATTTTTTACTTTTTTTTTGTTTGTTTTCGCATCTTTTTGGCGTTTTGCCCAGCTTTAATAAGACAAGGATGCGAATTCTTCTCGATCACAATTTGCTAACGAATTTTTCTCATTTTTACGAGCGCATCCTCATTTGTGGTATTTTCACAATTTCGTTTTAAATTTCACTCATATTGAACCCTTTCCCTTTTTTATATCTTTACGCAGCCCACAACCGTCCATTTGCTGCACATTTGGGTATGTTTCTAATATTACACAGCTTAAAAGTGTTATTGTATTTGCTTTTTATTTATCATGTACACTTATAGGAAATATGCTCGCTTAGTGTCTATATTTTTAGTTTGAAGCCCTTAAAAATTTTTACATTTAGCCTCTAGTATTGCACGTCTAATAAGCTCTGTCAGGAGGTGGTATTGAAGTTGTGTGTTATCTTCGCCTTCCGTGTGAGCTGTCCGTATGTAACATGTCCACAGCCCAGACATGTTTGACACATTAGTCCCAGACAACCCTGGTCCCAGTTTCCTTTGTGTGTCAGCTTTATGTTTGAACGCACATGACATGTAGGGTACACCTAGCGGGACCAGAAACGAGGATTGAAGGAGTGACAGAATGACTGCCGGTGGATGTGCTTTTGAATGATAACATCCTAGTTTAGTATGTTGCACAGAAAACTTTCAAGAGATCATAGCGTTAATTATTTAGAAATCGTTGATAATTCGATTGTTTCTCCAATCGAGAGAAGGAATGGAGTAGGGCAAACAAGCCAGTGAGCCACAACTGGAAAAAAAGGCCGTGGTCGTCTCGACTTGAACCAATTGGTTGGAAACTGGGACGTTAAACCTCATCTAACTAACTAACTAACCAATCGAGAGAAACGAAGAAACCATGCTGCAGCACAAGAAGTGATACTTATAGAATGACAGCCGAAAGCTTGACCTACCGGTAGGACAAAGTAAACTGAATGCCCCTTTTAGTATTCACCTAAAAAAGACGAACTTCTTGTTCTATTTCTGGTAAAATTTACTTTCAGTTCCTATGTGTGATTACTGATGCAACAGCATTTGAAGATATCATATTCGGTTACGTGCACCCAGACTAATTTCCAGCAAGTGGGTGTAATGTCATAGACATACAATTCTATTTTGTTTTTCTTTAAAGTCATATGCCCATAATCTATGTTTGAAATGTGGGGCAAAACAGGGAATGCCGGAATCAGTTAAACGGCGCAAAAGGCGCCAGTTGCTACCCCAACAGCTTTGGGTCCAGGGGCCTGCCAATCATAGTAGGGTTGAGGTCTACTTTCGTCCCCCTTAAAATTCCATAATCCCTACCTTCATCAGTAGAATTCTCAGTCACGTTTTTGTGCCCTTCCACAACAAGTTTGAAAAATGATTTTGTGAAAAATTCATAGTAGGCCTATTGTCTTTCCAAATGAGTAATTTGTGTCTCCCTGTAGATATTGTTAATCGTGAGTTAGAGTCAGAGTGTTAATTGAGTCGATCCGTTTTAGTTGGTCAATGATTCCATGTTTCATAGGTTTCCGTAGAATTTGAAGCCAGCATGCCATGATGGTTCTTTCGAAATGCAACGAAAATACGAATGCATACAGACGGCGTCGGGCTGTAATTGGTCTACAGATGAGCCACATGTCCAATGACCACATAAAGGCACATACCATATTTGGGAATATTTTGATAACAATTTTAACCCAAGCCCCATAGGCTAACCAGGATACCCAGTCGGATAAACTCGGCCGACTGCCACGTACCTCTGCCCATGAGCACAGGGCCGATCGTCGCACAAGTGCACCCGATGATTTTCGAGAAAAAGAATTCGGACACATTAGTTTTCCTTGAAGAGTAACAAATTTTAATTGCGATGACAAAGTAACCGAAGACGTACAACTCAAAGACGACGAATGTCCATTGGCGACGTAACCTGCGTACCGGCCTTAGGCCCTGCTGGGTCAGCTCATCTTTCGCAGATTTTCAAGAAAGCGCCCTCGGAACTTAGCATGGGTTACGCAGGGTAATATTGTAACTATCACTCTACTTGACGTACTGGTTCACCGGTAGATGAGAGGGTAGGGCAGATAAGGGTACAGGTAAATTAGATCAGATGACGGACGTAATTGCAACTGAATTGCATGTAGTAATGGGCAACAAATTGACGAATAACAGTCGTACGCCAAAACTGCCCCGCCGATACACTGTCCTCCTGTTTGGGCAACACCATCCAGGGGCGTCGATCCTGGGGGACAGTGTAGGCAATTGCCCCTCCAAAGAAAATATTGGGGAGGCAAACATATCGTTTTGCCCCCCCCCCCCCAATAATTCAGGCAGAGTGAAAAAGCAGGCAGATTAAAAAAAATATAATATTGTGGTGTACAGATGACTTTAGGGCTTCGAGAAAACGCCAATTTGAGCCTATTAAAGTATTAATGTGAATCTCCCATCTAACCCTTTCAACATAATGCATATCCCCATATCCCATATGCTATTTTTTCAACACTTCAGATAACTATTTATACATTTTCTATTGAAATTAGGGCTGTCAGAAAATCTTTGCCCCACCCCCCATCCCCAAACCCGATCTACGTACGCCTCTGACCCCACCATACTACATTTGCAGTTATAGCTCAGAACAGTTGTTCCACACACATTACCAAGCAGGCCATCCATATCGGTAAGAGTGCCTCATAAACATTTTTAATATACTCCTCATAAACATTTTTAATATACTCCGTAAATAGGGGAAGAGTGGGACGCATTGGGACATGTTTTTGTTGTTGTTGTTGTTTTTTTTTTATCTTTTTGTGCATAACACTCCTTTAGAATGTGATACGGGAAAGATATTACAGTGGTATATAAAGAAAAACATAGCACACCCTTAAGTGCATTAAAACAAAATATACCGCTTTTCATTTTTTTTTTTCAAAAAGCTTGATTTTTTTCCTGTGCCTTGCATGCGGGATGCATTGGGACAACCAATAGGGCACATTGGGCAGCAGTCATGGATAGGGTCACCATTTCCAAATTTCCAAAAAGGAGGACATGACCGTCTTCACCCATGCCAAGTCAATGCAACACACCAGCTTTGTGAACACAGATCAGGGAGGTGGTATTAGCTAATGCCACCTCCCTGCACAGATGCAGATTCGTTACATGCCACCAGGCTACACATTGTACGCTTTATAATAACAGTGACTGCGCATGTAGGATTGTAATATGATAGTCTGCGAATGTGGCCTATGAGTAGAGGCCTAACGCCTATGTTTTGAGATATATCCACAGTTTCCTTTTTTATGTCAAAGTATCGTACGTGATAGTGATAGGAATAAAATTATTCGTGATTGACTTTATCTTCAAAATTTGCAAGATTTGTCATGGTGACCTCGCGGATCTTTAAAAAGAAGCACCTTGCAAATCAAAGTCCCCCGTCGGGTAACGCAGGACGGAGGACAGGCTGCCGAAAAGCCGGACAAACCAGCAAAGCCAAACGTATGGCCACCCTAGTCATGGAGAAATAAAATCCCCGCCGGGTAAAATCAAAAGGTCAACATTTCTCTAGCCCCATCACCATTCATTCGTATTTCACATTGGCACTGAATACCAAACTAGCCTACAACTACGTTCAATAATCTAAATCTTTTGTAGTCCACATTTCCCATATCTCTTTCTCCGTCATGCAGAGGGTACTTCAAACAAGCTTTTCCAGAGCGTTAAAAGTTAGAAACCAAACCAGTCGAGTTCTTACTGGGGCGCTTTATCAAAATTATTCTTATTATAAAGCATAAGTTTCTTACTACAAATATGTAAATGCTTTCATTGCTAGCCTACCACAGACAGACAGTAAAGCCAATGCAACTACAGCTTACACTGTAGGGAGCGCCATCCAGATAACCGATTAAGCCTAATTATTGTATACGTTCAGTGCAACAGAAGGCCGCATTAAACACTGTAACCCATATTTCTGCCCCTAATATGTCGTTGTGCCATTTGCAAAACATCTTTAAACAAGTTTTGTGGTGTTATTCTGACTGAATTATGAAACATGTCATAGGTTTGTATTGTCCCAATGCACCCCTTATAGTAAGTAATCATGAGTCCATCAGTATCATGAGTCCATCAGTATCATGAGTCGATCATTGCATTCTAAACGCCAGTACAGCATGAAGGCGCAATGTGACTGCAATGCAAGCATGACCTGCATTGCATTTTCTTCAAACAACATAAAAAACAAATGCCTTGCTATTTTTGACATCCAAAACTCATGGCCAAATTTTCAAGTTTCGGCATAAGTATGAACTAGAAATTTGCAAAATTACAAAAAATGGTGACCAAAATGTCTTTGATGAAGCTCTGATTGAAAAATTTGATAGAAAGGACATTATTCTCTATGATTATTTGCATAACTGTTCTTGAATGTGGTAATTTATAGGATTTTATTTACTTGTTTTTTGTAGCGATTGACTCAAGGTTCCTTCATAAGCATTGTTACATGTACTGCCACCTTCTACATTTCAAAAATTCATTTCCGACCGATTACGCAATCCGAAAAACACCAAAATATAGCACTATGAGAAGTACATATAACAAAATGTTACGGCAAATTTTTATTGATTTTTGTAATTTTTTTAATATTTTTATGGTCACTCTGTTCCTTAAGTGTTACAAGACGACCCGTCAGGAACACCAGATTGAATCCATCGACGAGCGAATGGAAAGCTTCAGAGAATTCAACTTCAACGCAGCCTTTCTAGAATTTTCTCGAAGGAACTGTTTACGTACTGCGACACTTCTAAGAAATATTGGCATTGTTTGTTTACTACTGTGCATACAAGGAACGTTCTCGTAATTGCTCGACTGTGTGCTCTGGAAGTTTCTATTAAGGAACGTTCTCGTAATTGCTCGACTGTGTGCACTAGAAGTTTCTGTTAAATTCTGGAGAGTTCTCGATTAAAAGCCTAGCGTATGAAAGGCAGTTCAACAACTGTTATAGGGAGAGATATCATAATACTATGAGAAGTTATTCTCTGACCGAATCACCTGAAGCCAGCCACTGACACTGCACACTTGTGATAAATTGCCTTATGCCGTTTCTACACTGTGTATTGAGGTTGTTATCATCCATCGCCTACCTAGCCTTGTCATTAATCGCTCGTGGAACCAGTTCCTACGCTACAGCACGCTGCAGGTCTACTACTGTACCATCGTCGACTTGCATGCACTACCAGCCCTTGGACCAGACCAGAATAACAAAGTAAAGGATTGTGAGTAGATCTAATAAATTATTGTAAATTTAAGTAAGAGAAGGAGATCGTAAATAATCATTAAGTTGTTGAATTTTAATCTCGTTCTTCTGTGATCTTTCGCTGTTATTGGTTTGACTTGCGACCACAAGCCGTAACATAAGTGATCGACTCATGGTACGCACAGTATACATGATTTTTTGAATGTGATGTCATACATCTCAGTACTGAATACGAGAAATGATTGGGCACACTTTCTCATACAATACCTTTGATTTGCATGTTTCCACACCACAAGTAAAATATTTGAAAATGACCGTTTAGCAGAAGTATGTGATCATATTATTTAATTATTCTGAAAGTTAGTCAAAATGTCAAAAAGTAAAAATTCCAGCCATATTTCGACAAAATAATGCCAAACTGGTGCACCCCGTGTCCCAAACCACCCCTCTATGTCACCTAAAATCTGGTCTACGATATCAAAAAACCCCTAAAACACGATGTGTCACTGTAACATATATTTTATATTAGTTTAGACCTTTCGCTACATATTTTAAGTGCATTATTAATTCTACATACCTACAAATAGTGCATATCAGACTTGTAGTGGAGTACAAAATTGAGAGTAGGAGTACGAGTAGAAGTAGCCTACATAGCCCAGAGTACTAGTACGAGTACAATCTCACATGTTGTTATTGTGAATTGATCACAGCTTCATTACCCACCCTAATATATATACACAGTGTTAGACGCCTCTGTGACAGGTAGGCCTTCACCTCAAACTCCGCAATCTCCAACCAGAGCACCGACTGACGCGATCATGATAGCAACAGTAGTCCAGAGATCGCAGAAACTGCATATCTACAGTGAACCCTTATTTATCTGATTTGATGGATAATTTTTTGACTTGAGGCTGAAACCTTCCCGAAAGCATGGCGAAGGAATTAATCCACCTGCCAAGCCTGACCACCACAAGTCTGCATGATCTTGCATTCTGTGAGTCAACTCTGTTGAGAGGGAGGGTTACCAGTTTGATGAAACTGAAATTTTGGCCAATTGATTAAACCAATTGAGAATAATAAATTTGAGTAAATTTATGATGGAATAATTGAAATAAAATGCAGCAGTTATATGCAGGAGACTTATATTGTACTCGAGTACAAGTACCGACATGACGAGTACGAGTACACAGATCAAGAGAACGAGTGCGCGGTACCGGGGTACGAGTACGAGAACTGGGGCCAGGTACTCGAGTACGCGTGCGAGTACAGAAATTTGAACTCGAGTGGGGACTCGAGTATGAGTACCAGGTGAAACAGTGTTTTTGCAGTGGCAGTCGGACGTCAATGACGGGGATAGTCATTTACCTTTCTTCTTGGTCATTAAAAAAGCGATGTTTTCTAGCTCCCTTCCGGTTTCGTTGCAGTAGGAAAGGGAACAATTGTAAAATTTAAAGAAAATTCTATCAGCCAATTAGCTGGGAAGTTAAAAATTTTTATCCTTAGTGAAGCTGAGCGCATTTGGTATAATCATCTTTATAGCCTATTTCTACAGTCAAGTTTATTTTTAAAATCCTATTTTACAGCATTTGAGCCGATTCTGTGTCCTCCTACCTTCCAGCCAATTTCTCTCTTACTCCTCAGATTGATTGTTAATTGGTTTTTGTTCTAAACTTACGATTTTATGGTTTACTGAGCAAGCTGTTACAACCGATAACGTAAAAATCAACCGACAATGTAAAAAAATTTACCGATAATGTAAAAAACTCTTTGAACCGATAATGTAAAAAACTCTTTCAACCGATAATGTAAAAAACTCTTTCAACCGATAATGTAAAAAAAATTTACCGATAATGTAAAAACTGATCTAATGACGTTTTCATATGGAATTGGAAACGTGGAATTTTATCAAAAAAGTCATACGTTAATTTAGAAAGGTCGTAAGTCATACCTCAGGGGAAGGGGCTCTCACCCATATTTTAAAGCGCCCTCTTGCAGGTATATTTCCCTTAAAAAGGTACATCGAAAGACAGAAGAAGAATTAAAGGTCACTTTTTCTCAATTGTCTAGGCCAAATACATAATGCTATCATATTTCTCCTTCATATACTTAAAGCGCCCTCGCTCCCCTGTTGTTCCACAAGTTTACCAGAAAGAACATATCTACGATAAAAAATATCATGAAAGGACTGCAACATATTTTATTACATAAAGGTGGGTCATATTGATGGCACAGCTTATTTGCATAGGGCTATGGCCCAATAGAGAGCGCCCTCTAAAAAAACCAGATATTTCAAAAACTAAAGGACTGAAAATTATATTTTTGAAATGAACGTGTCCGAAAACCCAGGAGTGTTACTATCGTTATTCTGAAGCTGGAGGAGGGTTATTCCTTCTCACCCCTTTCCCCATCCCAGGGGAAGAAGGGGATGAAATCGAAGCTACTCACGCTTGATAAGAATTTTTGTCCTAGAGGTTATTGACCACGCTGATCACAGATCGAAGTCAGTCATCCCGTCTCTCGATCGTAGTGGGATGTGCGGGCCGTCAAAAGGACCACTTTTAGGGTCAGTGTCCCCAAGAGCAGATTTTAGGCATTTCAAAACACCCAGTTTTTATACTAGATGGTTGTCAATTAAATATTAGGAATATGATATCGATTGCTCTTGAGCGCCATATCGGTAATTTTTTTTTACATTATCGGTCGTTTTTACATTATCGGTTGATTTTTATGTTATCGCTTGTAACACACGCACTCAATGCCACTTCACAATATTCTGTAGAGTGTGCCATTTCATAAGTTTCCCACAACTTTTCGAGGCTTTCTTCCCTGGACTAATAAAGTGAAGAACACGTTTCAACTTATTAGTATCTTCGATTTAGTGTTTGGTAATCAAATTGCTTGGCAAGATTACAATCACACCCGCCGATTGGTTAGTGAAAAATTAAGTCTAAGAATGTATCGCTCAAGCAACTTTATTAGGTTAAATGAAGACCGTCGTATAAATATCGCGATGCTTTAAAATTCAGTTTTTTTTTTATTTTCTTTTTTTTTTATTTTTGCTACTTTAATTGGTTGACCAGCCACTCGGAAAACCCATTAATCAAACGTTGTTGGGAAAACTCTACCCAGTTTCAGTATTTTTGGATACTTGTGCTCAGTAATGTTGAAATGTTTTCCCCAAGTGTTTTAAAAACGTACCATTTATCCTTGTTAATGGTGCATCTCATTTTTCTTTCTCTTGCAAACGTACAATCACCTCTTCCCCCTTCAAGTTACTTGAGTTGGCTTACTCCCGCCAGGGAGTTCCTAACAACTCCCTGCTCCCACACGTTTAATGGATCGAGTGTGACGAGGTGTTCAGGTGTCATTCCTTCCATGTGTGTTCACAGATCTGAGGCAATGGCAGGTGAAGAATGACCAGCAGTGATTGTGATGTTTAAGAGATTCCACAAAACAATTCAGATCTCGTCATTTCAACTACTACAGAAGTGAAAAGATTCTTTCCGCCAGACAGCAGGGTTTACTATTTGCTTTTCCTTGGTTCGTGTTTTTCCGCTGGACAAATTATCAGCTTTGCATATCTCGCTGGAAAACTTAATTCAAACGAAATCGTTAGTATACGGTACTTCATAGTGGGTACTAGTTGCATTGTGCTGCATATCTACACAGGAGATTCGTTGCTTTCTTCATCAAAACAAGAATTGCTCAATTGCAGTATATTATGATTCGTTTCGTCTTAAGTGCATTGAAAATAACTTGTACATTTTATGCCTTTCATCAAATGAGGGCGGCTGATGCTACAGCCATTTGCAACGCTAGTTTTAAACACAAAAGTATAAACCAGAACATAAAATACAAAACTGAGGTAAGCAAAGAAACATACGTGTTGCACAATATCCAAACAGATCACCAAAAAGAAGGAAATTGAACAAAACCTTAAAACAGGTAAAAAAGTAAAACGGCAGCGGCAGGCCACTAAAAATGTAGCAGCTACAAAAATAAAATGCAATAATACGACTAACGTTCAAAACTACTATTGTGACAGAGAATAGCCTGAGGAACGAAAGTTAGGTACCGTACCGGGTTTTAGTGCAAAAACTTGGAAGTCTAAATCTGCCGCTACGAACGATAAGCTGGATGCAACAGTTCTGAGTGCAATTTAGGTGGCAAAAGGGCACGATATGTATCACCAACCCCTTTGTGCTCAGTACCAATCATGCGAGTAGTTCTTCTTATTCAACGATTTAAGCAGTCTTTCTCAGACTTACTAATGATACCACCCCATCTTAACAAGCAATAACGCGACACCCACATAACAGAATTATAAACACGGATAAAATTTCGGGACTAACATAAAAGGAGTGCAGTTTCCTAATAAAATATACACGAACATTCAGCATCTTCGTCAGAAAGTCCATGTGATGGTTCCAAAAAGCCTGATATTTAAATGAACCATGTGTATTGAACACGTTAAAAATGTCAGATTTTCGACCCCAAAAAATTGAACTTTCGTGGGGTAGGATTATATGTCACTTTCTAACGCCCGAGGCTATCTCCATCGCCGAGCCAATTAATTATCTCTTTCCAACAAACTGTATCACATGTCATGATCTGGACAATGGCAACGTCCAGGCTTGAAATTGAGGCAATTGGTGTAATAGAGAAGGGGAAAGAGGTTTTTAGTAGTTTTAAGGAGACCAATACCTGATGCTTCTGCATACTTATAGTCACTAACCCTTTCTATAACACTGCCTTTAAGTGAAAGTGCTGTAGTCGAGTCCCCACCTTTCGAGTCCGAGTCCGAGTCCTCACCTGCCGAGTCCGAGTCCGAGACCGAGTCACTAGCATTCGAGTCCGAGACCGAGACCGAGTCACAAGCTCCGAGTCCGAGTCCCGAGTCCCCGCTATGGAAAAGTGTAAACTAAGAATAGGAATTCACAATTGAACAAATTTTACACTGTCTTTTATGCAATTTTATTGTGTGTTATAATATAGGCCCTGATGTCTGAATGGCAACATGGGCCACATTGAACGCATTTTAGAAAGGGGAAATTTTTAGAATGGAAAGGGAAAAAGGACTTTCCTACATCTATTGTGACTAGTCATCATACTATTATGTCATTTAGAACAGCCTTGCAGTTAATATTCCAACGCCTCATGCGGCCGAGAATGTCGCCAGAGGGGTTCCACACCCCTCCAATCTTGGTAAATTTTTCAGTAGGCCCTTTTACTAAACGGAAGTGTGAAGGAAGGGTAAATTTTTGACTGCTCAACTCCCGATTTCCAACTTCAGGTCTGTGACAGAAAAATTTCGGTTCACTAGCAGGGACATCAACATTCTGCCTACCAAAATAAAAAGCAACGCACTCTTTGCTGGAGATCGTTCTCTTTTATCTGTTTATTGGTCATGTGGTGTTACTGCATTTATAATATGCCAAACATGGTACTGCTTTTGTTTCGTATGAACGGATAGGCAGGAACTGACGTCTAGGGGTTTGTTGGGAAAATCGGTGTAGGCGTGAAAGCTGCTCCTAAAGTTATGGTGGTTGTCTCTTCAATGATCGATCATTTAGTATTTCTATTAGGACTTGTCTGAAAGCTGTCAAAATTTTCTCGCGTTTATTGGTCTGCTCCTTAAGTTTCGCATCGGAAAAGAAAATCGCATCCGTCTTTTCTGTAAATGTTCCGGGAGCCCACCGGACCCTGCATGCGAAGACACACCGTTGGTACTCTTCACATAGACCATTTTCAAAATAGCAATTGCAAAGTATTGTGGGATAGCCCGAGAGTTTTGGTGTTGGTCGTATTTTGCCATGGTAAAATGCCATTGAAAAAAAAATTGCTATGTGGAAATGGGTCTATTAGAGCAGGGAGCTCTCACAGCCTCCTGATGATAGCGTCACCCTGCTTTACGAATGAGCACCAATTCTGCAAACCGTTTCCGCTCCTGAGGGTGACTAGTACCGAACGCTTATAAAGAGGGCGCATTGAGGATACAGATTTGCTAACTGAACAAAACAATTGTGCTGACAACATGACATGACATCAGTTTTGGAACCAAAGTGGATGTGCTAATAGAGTAGTGACTGGCTACATCTTGGGGGACAGTGAAGTAAGAGGGACGGCAAACCCGTAGCTGGGGCGACGGGTGGCGAAACCCCCCGGAAAAATTTTTGCCCCAAGAAGATATGAAATTATCATTGCCTTGATGCATTTAAGTACGTCTCGCTTCCCCTGACAAAATATTTTGCCCCTTCAGTTCCTTGTCTGGCTACGGGCCTGATTGACGGGTATAGACTTCGACAGTTGGAATTCTCTATATTCAGACCCACCTTGAATTTTAGCTCCTGCATCCACCAAGCCCTCTGCTTTACCCTCCGTGCAAACCATACCATCATCAAAAATCCCCCACCCACCCACTCACATGCTCACTTTGTAGTCAAATCGACGGGCCATTATTCTGACATAAGTAATCAAGTGGTGGTGAGGGGTAGTTAGGCAGGCCAGTTGAGATGAACTTAAGAAATTTGAAGAGACGATACGCCCTTTGATAGAAACATATGTAGGCCGAAAAGTTTTCACTTATTTGCCATTTATTATTTCAACTGTACGATTGCTAATGATCATATTTCAGAGTAAAGAATATGGTACGAATCAAGCTGCAACTTACACAGCCTGGTAACCTTCTCTCAAGGCAATACACGAGGCAGTTTGGCCAAAATAGCATTCTTGTTACGCTATGAGCCCATGGATAGAGACGCTCCGCTCAGATAAAGTCACGACAAACCACCTTAATTCTCCCCAGCTAAACACTTTTCAACATAGAATTGCGCTAATTACTTATGACATGATCTTTGTTGTTACCCGCCGCTCTGTCAGTCTAGATTGAGGATATAACAAAATATTGGTCAAATTGCGATACGTGTAATCATCTATTGAGTGCGCATTCAGTGTCATTTACAGACAGATAAGTGTTCAGGTTTATATCCACTATTTTGTAAATACTCCTAGAGCTTCCGGGGCTACGCCCTTTTTATTCCATTCTGCTCTGCTCTGTTCTGAATCCGGGCCCTGGACTTCAAACATCCAGGTGGAAACCTAACCATTTCAAAATAAAGCCCAAATGCAAAATCATGGGTATGCGTCTGGCTGTGACCCATGAGGTCTTCCCGATTAAAAATGTGGGCCACCAGTGAAAATAATTAAGGACCCCATATACGATTTTACAGTAGAATATTTATGACTATCATCTATACAATACAACATATATTGCAAACACGTAGATGCCGTGTTGAATTGTACAGAAACTGCAGAGGGCAAGGTAAATGCTATGTGACGGTGGCTTAATTGCATACTAAAAGTAAATCCCAAGTTCTGCCGGTCTCGGGGTCGGTGTCGGGCCCGGTCTCGGGAAATTTAGAGCCGAGTCACGAGTCCGAACTGTACGAGACGGAGTCCGAGTCCGAGTCACGAGTCCCGAGTCCTTAAAATCGTGACTCGAGACCGGTCTCGAGTACTACAGCACCGACTAGATCAGGCATACAGCCTAGCTTCCTTAAGTCAATGAGCGTTTCTTTGGTTTTCCTCACATTAAACTTAAAAAAATTGTTATCACAGTAATAGATAAAGGTATGTAACCGGTATATGTAATTAGAACAACCGTCACTTTCAATTAACCCAGCCAAAGATGTATCATCAGCAAATTTAAGTAGTGGACAAGGGTCATTACTACGTACATCAGTAGTATATAAAACGGCGAATAAAAGTGTAGGAGAGGTGCATTGATATCATTGCTGCAAGTCGCATACACCCATTACCATTATCCATACTTCCTACTTACAAGCCCCCTGCATCACCAAAACGACTGTCCTGTAGTCTTCCTTAGGCCATAAAAAAAGTTCAGTTTGTGGTTTTGTTGTCTTCTTCGTGGAAATTTAGTGCCATTTGATGATGATCACATGGTTCATGCTAATCATCCCACAAATACTGCAGTGCTTCAGATGGATTCACCCTCTCTTCCATCCTAACGGTTTACCATGTTACCCGTGGACCCAAACAGGGTCTTGAGACGACCCCTGTACCTCACATGCTCGGGGTGGGGGCCTTTGGCCCTGTTGGACCATTCGAACCTGAGTCTCAGCATGAGGGATTCCTGGCTATACGGCTGAAATATCCACCCACTTTAGAACACGGTTCCCCGACCCTAGCCCCAAATATCACATAGGCCAAGGACCTACTTGTATGGTCTGAGGTTGACCAATCGTTAAGCATCACTGCTAGGCGTATCGCCAGTCTAAATTTCAACTGGCCCTCTAGAGCCAGGGCTCCCGCCACTGCCTTTTTGTACCAGATTAGTAAAGTCACCATGTGAATGTGACTTTCGTCGCAAACTAGTATACTATAAGATAGGTGTGTAAGATACGATAACTCGGGGCATTTGAATCAGGGAGTTATTATCCCTGTTTGGATCAGTTGGAAGGGAATTTTCTTGAATACATCCTAGCAGGGAGTTGTTATCCGAACTGTTATTCGGATAACAACTCCCTGATCCGCGCTAGGACCAAATACTACGGTGACTAAAAGGGCCGTGGAGGAAATACTGACTCAATTTCCAAAAAACTTACTTTAAAAGTCTCAGTTTTGCTTCTGATATCATAAGTTCGACTGTAAAATTCATTTCGGCTTTAAATGTCAAACTTTGGAGATTGGAAGTCACCTTGAGATTTTGAGTTGTCGCTTTTGTCCTTAACTAAAAGTGGTAAGCTACTTTACCATTGAGGCTGTTTACCGTGACGTCACAAACTCGAAATTGTAATGAAAACGAAACGATGTCGTGTTAGAGCTGCTAATCAATGTCCGACTTCTCTTGTATCAGTGCAGAAGTCAGTCCAGACGAAATCGATTAGCTTTCATTCCGCGTTGTGACGTCATAGTCTATAGGCTCAATAAATGCTGCCAGAATAGATAGCCTGGGACGTACAACGGTAGTACACCTGCTTGAAGTTTCGTCTTTCATCAGATGCATAAGCCAGTGCATTACTTTGTGAGAATACAAGCACTTGTCATGAAATCTTTTTGCACCCATCGCATCCACTTACATCGCATCCACATAGGCTATACTAGATGATGTCAAACGCTGGGGTAAGGGAGACCCATTCCCTCCATTTTCTAAAGGTTGGACCACACGCACGCTTTAAAAACCTTTATCCATGTTCACTTGTTCAGTCATTAGTGTACCTCTCCTCTTCCCCTCCCTGACTCAGCTTGCCAAAAGTTGAGACCGAAGAAGACCAGCCAAGGTTGTACACCACTTTGCTTGGGTTTTCTTTTTTTAATTTTGTTGGAGAATGCCATCATGCAAAAGCTTCTGAAAGTTCCAGACATTTCCTATTTCTGAAATCATGTCTTCATTGTCATTTTTCATTATTTTCACAAGCGTACAAAACTTGCTCTTTTTTCTATCTTTAACACGTTCTCTCTTCCATCGTAATACCTATTACTTTTTAGTACCTATATTGAGGAAATTGGGCTCTTTCCCCTGGCAAAAAAAGGTTTTTCTCGGGCAAACGTGAGTTATTCCCCAGAAAAATTTGTCCAGTACGCCCATGTGGGTGCGGGTAAAATTGTTTCTCATTTCCCTACCATGTGTGTTTTAACCACTAATTTTCTTGCACACACTAGTGTACAAGCGAACGTGATAATTCACTCAATGTTCACGTTTTCCATGATTTTACGAAATTTGGGGGATCACTTTGTGTGGAAGATTTAGACAAATACAAGAAACCCAGAAGGGCCCTGGGTCCGGGTCATCCCCAGGGATGGTTTTGGGCAGGGGCGGCGCCACAGGGGGGCAGGGCAGGCATTTGCCCCTATGATTTTTGACCACCAAAATAAAATTGGCTAACGTTTTAAGACACATAATTTTTGTAGGGGGTGGGGTGAGGTCTAACAGTGTCATGGAGTAAAGTATTGTGATACCTTATCCGTCGCATATAGGACATTTTCGGTGTAAATCCTCGAAAACTTTGCGCGCTTCGCCCGTTGTCTTCTCTGTCTAACTCATTGCAGGGGCGGATTTAGGGGGGCCAGGGGGCCCGGCCCCCCTTCCAAAAATTTTTGAAGTTTTTTTCAACTTCATAAAACAAATGACTGTACCCTATTCCAATTAAATAGGCCTGTGCGATGTGTCAGAGTGAAATTCAAACTTGTTCATTATTTAAATTTCTACCTCAGAAAATAAGTCTTATGTTAATAATTCTGTTACTGACCTCCGGCTGATAACATTTTGGCTTATATTGGTCATAGTAACTATTTCCGGGCATTGCAAAGGGTTATCCATGAGCGCTGTATTGGATTGCTTACTTCAGTCTACTACCGGCCGGGCCCACAGCATTGGGAACACTGCTTCTACTTTCAAGGGAACTTCAGAATTCTTTAATATTTAGAGGAATATTTGCAACAACCTCAGGCTTTTAACTATAACTTGCTGCAACATTAGCGTGGTCTTTAAGCTTTGTAATTTACTTTAATGAAATGTACTTCGAATTTAGGGTAATATAAGGAAAAAGAAGACTTCAATTCGTTAAACTGCCATCCTAATATGTGGACAAAAAGGCTACTCTCCTCTCTCATTCAACCAAAATTTAAATTCCACTAAATTATGGGCATTTTCCAACCATATATGATCAGTTCCAAAAGTATATTAAAGACATCACCATTTTGCATCTAAGCAATCTTAAATTAACAAAAAAATTTCCAAAGGGGAGGGTGACATCCCCTCCCCTAGGACCCCTCCCAGGACGACGATCACTCATCACATACTTTACCCCCTATCAAAATACCCTGGCACCACCCCTAGTGCACCGCCTCCCCCTTAGATCCCTCCTCCAAATCCGACTTCTATACAAACCACTATGCAATGCAAAGTAATGCAAAGAAAGCCATGTTTAGTCTTTTGAACAAGTCGTACTATCTCCAACTACCATTAGATCTATTACTTGAACTCTTTGATCAGTTAGTTTTGCCAATCCTTCTCTATGGGTGTGAAGTTTGGGGCTTTGAAGATATAAAGCAAATTGAGGCTTTCCATTTGAATTTTTGTAAGCGGATTCTAAAATTAAAAAAGAGTACCCCAAATTGCATGGTGTATGATGAGCTGGGTAGACACAAACTTATTAAACTAGTTGAGAGTAGAATGGTTACATTTTGGGGTAGAATTGTGAATGGTGACGGTAACAAGTTGTCTTGCATGATGTATAAATATCTAAGAGTCCTTCATGACAAAAGTATCTACACCTCCCCTTGGCTCTTGAAAATTAAAAGCATTTTTGAAAAAACTGGAATACCTTTCATTTGGAACACACCTTTCTTTAGTACTGATGGTAATAATACACATCACTGTCATAATATAAATTGGCCTTGGCTTAAAAAACTATTGATGGAAAATTAGATGATATCTATAAGCAAGAATGGTGTGTGAAAGTTGATAGCAATACTCAGTGTAAAATTTACCGTATTTTTAAAAAGAATCTAACATTTGAAAAGTATTTGGTTAATCTCCCGTTTCGAAATAGGCTAAGTTTTTGTAGACTACGTTGTAACAATAGCAAAATACTAACTGTTACTGGGAGGTACAGGAATATTGTTTTTCATGACAGAATATGCACCCTTTGTAATCAGGAAAAGTTAGGAGACGAGTTCCATTATGTGTTCGAATGTAAAGCGTTCTCTCAAGAAAGAAAAAAATATATACCCCCTTATTTTTGTAAAAACCCAAATACCCTGAAAATGGAAGATTTATTTAAGACAAGTAATAGAAAGACTTTACTAAAGATCAGTTTATTCAGTGGTGAAATCCTTCGACGATTTAAATAGTTAGCTTTAACCCCCGACCCCGAATTGTTATTTACTTTAGTACTTGACATCTATTGTTGTTTGTTACTGGATGTCACTGTTTTATTTTCGCTATTATTTTTATTATTTTTTTTTTTTACTCAGATTACTGTCAGTGTTGTGTCAGTATATTTGCCATGCTTTTTTCTTTTCCTTTTTCTCTTTTTCATTCTAAGTAATTATTTTGTACTCTTTGAATGTTATATAATTTTACTAGTCTCTTATACCCCATATTGGGGAAATGCAGAGAATAAAATGAACTGAACTGAACTGAACTATGACCTGGGCCTCCCCTTCTGCCAAATCCTGGATCTGCCTCTGCATTGTACATCCGCCCCATACTTCGTGCAAATATTTGGAATGTTCGAGTATACACGTATTCATCATTTGCTATATAGCCTATCTTCATCCACCTCAGAGCTTACACTTAGGCCTCTTCTACATCCCAGAAGACCCATGATTGACTTTCTCTCTGAGTTTTTTTTTTTTTTTTTTGTCGTTTAAGGGTTAATACCTAGTAGCGTAAACAATAGGGGGGGGGGCAAAATACAGTATATCCCCTGGCGAGATTCTGTGAAAATTGCTGTCTATTTGAAAACAAGCAAAACATATTATTCAACACTAAACTGACTGATCTGAGTGATTAAAAGTTAATTCAAATCCGTATGTGACCGACGTATTTATCAATATTCTGTAAATTCCCGGACTACGCGCGAATGTGGTATCTATTTCGAATTCCATGGCTACTTTCACAACCGTGGCTCACGGAGAAGTAGGCCTACATCATATTTTAGTTTGTAAATCCAGTACGCATGAACCTACTAGCTCTGGTTGTACACTTGCCCTACACATGAAGTGACATGTCTGTAGTGCAGTATCGTATCCAACCAGGGGAGGAGGAAGGGGGGGGGGGTAGGATTTTCACTTCCGTGTACATTGTTCAATCATGTCACAACAATCACAAAATGGTTAAACTGGCACGCAGGGAAGGTTATACCAGAGGAAGAGTAACAGTCCCGTGAAAGTGGGAAAATATATATAAGGCGTGTAACATATCTAGATGTCTTCAGTGCAATTTGAAAGATCTGGGAAGGACCATTTAATTGCGATATAGAAGCCATTTTGGCAACATTTTAAACGGTACGCTCCGTGCCAACAGTTAGTGGCGCTCCGCTTAGATGGTATAGTGCCCTCAATCACAGGTCGAACAACTTCGCCCCCCCCCCTCTTTTCAGAAATCCTGGATCCGCCCCTGGTTACCCCTCCGTTCATTGTCAGTTCTATTTCTTTACGCTTCCGTTACTTATGCGTTAGTGTCCGTCGAACATTCGGTACAGGTACTGTACTTCTACGTTTCATCCGTTTGTTGTCCGGTAATGATCGGATGAGCAAATAGCAATCACCGGAGACGAACGGATACTAACGAAGAAGTCCAGTATGAGAAACTCACGAGAAAATGATAAAACGGAAGCTTAACGGATGAGTAACGAATACGTAAGGAGGACTTTTTTTCGGTCGACGTCCGGTCCAAGTTTTGTGCATGTTCAAAATCTCTCGCCGTTCATACCGGGCGTTCCCGGTCGTGAAACGAAGTCGGCGGAGGAGAACAGGAGACTAAACGGATACTAACGTACATCAACGGAGTGCCATTTTGGGTCTTCGTTTCCTCTCCGTTATTGTAATCCGGTGAGCTGTGACAGGCGCTTAAAGACTGTCGTGTGTTATGGTACGGTATCTCCCTCCCTCCTCCCTCTCCCTCCCTTGTGACGCCATCCCAACCAATTATTTATACCTCTGCCTGTGAATCCATTCTTAAGGATATTCTTAAGGATAATAACACTGTTGCTTGATAACTGTACTAACATGTCGGATAAAGTAGGTCTTTGCACCCTCACAAAACTTTCTAGCTACACCACTGCTTGCAATGAGTTGGCCCCCGCTGGGAAAATCAAGAGTGAAAAATATACCAGTTTCTTTCTAGAGGCCTCCATGGTGGAAGCCACATCCCGAGCATTTAATTTTCTGGTGTTTATACCACTGGCAGCCGTTAACGTAAAGAGCAGTCACCCCAAAATTGTTTTGAAACATTCGGTCAATCTTACAAATTTCCGCTTTTATCCCTTACCACTATCTTGAATGTTTCCAAACATGAATATTAAGGTAACACATGGAGTTATTCTTCATTCTGCATATAACATTTCAGTAACACAAATATCGTATCATGATTAAAGAAAAGCCATAAATTGACGAATAAGGTTACAAGGAGTATATATATTAATCCAAACTGGGATGGCTGCGCAGCATTTTCTCACTGATTTCCAAAAGTAACTAACAGCAGCGAATCTGATTTAGCGTGTTCTAATTCTTACCACAGATCGAAGCAGTGTTTGGAGATTGTGCGCGATATAGTGTACATTTCATGCACACCCAAATGAATGACCTCAAAATTTTCGTAATCAGGTGAAAATCTGGCGTGGCAAGTAGACCATACCATGGAGCTAATACTCCAGGGTAGCTCCGTGATATAATACCGCGGTGGCCTATCACTTGATTTGATGAAATAAATAAGGTTGTACGTGTTGTGCAAGCAATAAAGGTGCTGGTATTTTCGATAAACCAAAGCAGAGGAGGGCAAAAACATCAAAAACCAGTGAGTCGGCCCGTTTTATCAAATTACAGATTGACAGTTCTTTAAAATTCCGCCATTCTTTGTTGCTGTGACATTCTTCAATCAATATAGTCTTACCTATACAGTATATACCAAGCTAAATTGTTACGTAAACGGTTTTTTCGACTCAAAATGGATGTTTTCAGAGTAGCACTATTAGTTTCCTTCGTTCAACTAGAGGTCAACCATTACACCAGCCAGAGGAAAGGTAATATGTTGGTTATGGGGCAAACCGTCGAGGTTGGACCAAATGGAGAAGTAAGTTTTCTTTCAAAAAGAGTAATCGTATTGACTTCAACTAAGATTTCTTCCCCAAATAGATTGAAGTTAGCAATGAAGAGCCCAAGGAACAAATGTAATTTTTACAGACTTTTATACCTGAGGACCATGCCAGGTTGCCTCAGCAGAAGGGTTTGATTTCGCAGTTCAAGAAGAAAAAACTTGAATATGCATTTTTCCAGCAAGCTACGATCGCGTACATTTTTGTAATTTTTATATTTGTTACGTACCATCCCTCATCATTCCGAGATGTGTTGCCCCAATCATGGTCAAAAAGAAACGAACCCGGCATGTTTAGCATCTTGATAAAATGTTGAGATATCGATGTTTTTGTGGACCAGCAGAGAGTAGTAAGTTCGGAATGTCGATTAAATATTAATGTATTAGACGACTCAAACAGTAAACATGTTTACTGATCCATGAACTGCAGAATAAAGGTGTACTTTAGCCCAGGGAGCCTCGGCGACCACTACTTCATGCATGCACAAAACGGTCGCCTCGAACAGGCGTCCCTGGGTGACCATGACTTTTTCCTGGAGACCAAGCGCATACCTGTCAACTCTCACGGTCTCACCGTTTTGGGCATCATCTCACGGCCAAATTTTCCAATCTAACGGTGACAAAACATTCAAACAGTAAACTACACAGCAAATAACTGCTTCAACTCGCAAAAATGGGTTGGTTTCCCATCGTTATGAAAAAAATCACCAATTTTGGCAGAAAAATATTCCACCGGAAAATAATAAAATGCAGGCAAGCCTAGTCAGGCTACTGTTTCACATTTAGTCAATTTAATTTTGCCTTGCACTCTAATCAGATCTGGCAACCCTTACGAAAATCGAGACCATTCGTAAGCCAAACACGTAGGGCAATAGCCCAGGCTTTACATATATGTTGCCTGGCATAACTAACCTGGCCTGCCCATGCAACTCCTGATTGTTTTCTTATCTATCATGCATAAAAAAAATTAGGTTCGTGATCAAACATGATACATCGTCACCGACCCAATGGACAAATGGAAAGCCGTATACACTCAGTAAAAGCCATCAACCCGAAGACTTCCTTACCTCGAACTGCATGGGCGTTTGAGACGAAAAGCTGTGAAACTGTGAAAATTTGGGTAATATGCAGGCGCGGTTTTACGGGGGGGGGGGGCTTTGGGGGCTCAAGCCCCCCCCCAAAGTTCGCTCAAGCCCCCCAAAAAATTTTCAGAGGTTGTATTATGCTATATTTGCGTGTACTGAGAAAAACAAAATTGCCCAATACACTTGTGAACATCTTGGTCCAGTGGATTTAGTTTGTCAAGGGAAACTGTCGTCTGTGTCTCGAAATCACATATTAGGTTCACGATTTCATACAATGGAAGTTGGGTCAGATAAGTAACATAAGTAACATCTATGATAGTATGTACGTACATGTAAATCAAGTTAACGGATTAATCATCTGTTGGAAGTTCAAAACGAGTCATTTCGTTGCTGATCTCGTCAAGCTATACTAGCAGTCCTTTTAAGTCAAATCTACAGGCCGAATCGTTATTCCCATTAACGTGAACAGGTCCAGTTGCTCGTATCTTTCAGTAACGTTTGCTACATTCTTCCAAATAAAAAAATATATGCCTGTATATACGTTACATCTATGTCATGGTCAGGGACTGCGCCACTCAGGGGAAAGGGAGACCTATCCCCCCTGTAATTTGCAAGAAAAGAGAAAAAAAATAGGAAAAGAAGACGTAAAGGAGAAGAAAAGAGGAGGGCGGGGTAGGCCTATATCTGATCCATATAGTTAATCCAGAGCTTCCAAGAGGCCATACTCCGGTTTTTACCAGCCTTTAGATAGGATTTTGTAATGCACAAATGAAGCAAGGTAAATTTTCTTAATAGTTCAAGAATATTTCTGTGGACTCCACGCACGTATTTTTGCGTAAAACTTTCCCCGACTAGAAGGCAGTATTGTTTCCAAAAGGGGACTTCAGGAGGTTTGTTGATACATACCCTTAGACAAAAAAGGCTCCTCTTTCACCTAACCAAAAATATTAAGAATATTTTGAACCCATATGATCGGGTCGAAAACATCCCAAAGATAACACCATTTTTGCATCTTAGCAACCTCCAAGTAACCAAAATTTCTCAAAAGGGAAGGGGACCCTATCCCCTAGAACAGCCCTCTTTTACCCAACCAAAAATTAGAATTCACAAAATTATGAACATTTTCCAGCCATATATATCAGTCAAAACATAACCCAAAGACCCCACCATTTTGCATCTTAGCAACCTTAAAGTAACCAAAATTTCTCACAGGAGAGGGGAACACCCCTCCCTTTAGACCTATCCCCTAGAACAGCCCTCTTTTACCCAACCAAAAATTAGAATTCACAAAATTATGAACAATTTCCAGCCATATATATCAGTCAAAACATAACCCAAAGACCCCACCATTTTGCATCTTAGCAACCTTAAAGTAACCAAAATTTCTCACAGGAGAGGGGAACACCCCTCCCTTTAGACCTCTCCCCTAGGACCGCCCTCTTTCCCCCAACCAAAAATTAGAATTCACAAAATTATGAACATTTTCCAGCCATATATATCAGTCAAAACATAACCCAAAAACCCCACCATTTTGCATCTTAGCAACCTTAAAGTAACCAAAATTTCTCACAGGAGAGGGGAACACCCCTCCCTTTAGACCTCTCCCCTAGGACCGCCTTCTTTCCCCCAACCAAAAATTAGAATTCACAAAATTATGAACATTTTCCAGCCATATATATCAGTCAAAACATAACCCAAAGACCCCACCATTTTGCATCTTAGCAACCTTAAAGTAACCAAAATTTCTCACAGGAGAGGGGAACACCCCTCCCTTTAGACCTCTCCCCTAGGACCGCCCTCTTTCCCCCACCCAAAATTAGAATTCACAAAGTTATGAACATTTTCCAGTCATATAGTCAAAAAATTACCCAAAGAACGCACAATTTTGCATCTTAGCAAGCTTAAATTAGCAAAAATTTCTCAGAGGAAGGGGACACCCCTCCCCTTAGACCCATCCCCCACGACGGCGATCACTCATCCCATGTCCCCTATCAAAATAACCTTGCGCCGTCCCTGGTTATGGTACTGTTTTTATTATCATTGGTTTCAGCGTGCGCGTGGCCGATTTACATATTTGAGAGAAAATGTTGTGATTCTTCCGTTTCAAGCCCCCCTTAAGCCCCCCCAAAAGTCTCGATCTAGAACCGCGCCTGGTAATATGAAGAGATTTTTGTGCAGACGTGCACTATAGAATTAAAAACTGTGGTAACAAAGATTCGTTTCGTTAAATCAGTAATTTAGACTAACATTCTAAGATTGTCCTTCCCCTTCCGGACAAAAAAAAACTGTTGGATAGTGTAGTACAGTTTTATAACACTGTGCTCTGGTCATGTAGGCCTATATCTTTCATCTGCCTTGCACGTGTCCGCCTTTCATTATTTGCGTTAGCCCAATAGAGCCCAATTTTTGCAACTTTTGTCATGGAAATAAAGAATTTTTCGTCACGCCCTGTCTCGTTTTTGTCACTGTCCACACTGTATATCTTATAATCATTACATAGAAGGGAAGTAAAATTACATGGAAGTTCCTAACGACTCCCCTGGTCCAAGAAACCAGCTTTACGTAAATCAAAGATACATCTTGTCCATCCTCTACTTGCAGGGGTTACGCAATTAGGTATAGTTTGAGCAAATAATGGATGTATTTTAATCTTTTTCGATCAAACTTTTTCCCAAATTGCCGAAAGGTCCGTGCGCTTCCTGTAATTCTATCTTCAGTGCTATTGAATGGTTCTTTGATATCGTAATCAATCGCATTTAGGTTGGTCAACGGTAACTGGATATGACAACAGTTCTAATTTTCAAAATTTCGGGCCGCTTCTGCCGCAATCGCAACGGTCTACACTCCATTCCTCAGTGGCACCGGCATGGGGACTGGGCGCCCGTTCCCCCTTATATTTTCACAAAGGCATTTAAGCTATACCCCTGTAGAGTTTCCGAGATGTGTTTTTGACCGAGTCAAAAGACCCATTTTTTTCAAGTTGGCTTTTTGTTAGGGTTGTACAGCGCTATTGAATACTTAGTAGATTTATAGCGCTCTATAACTTCATTTAATTATTATTATTATTATTATTTATGGTAACTATTTCGCGCGCTTTGTGTGCTTCAGACTTTAATGTTTTCCTCCAATTACACCAGTACTTTCTGATAACAGCTCCAGGTAGGAAGGTAGGTAGATGACGTTTAACGACACATCAACACATGCGTGCTATAATTATATAGTATCTTTCACGTTGTAAAATTTATTATTCAAGTCCTCCCCCTTGACATGCGAGGAATACCGTGAGCATATTCAACAACCCCCAGCGCACAGGGGACAGATGAGGGGCTTACTCGGTTTTTGGCGCCAGCCAACCCGCCAGTCGTAGTGTGAGTAGTAACGGTCACATGTGTGCATTTTATAGGCGATAGTTGGAGACAAACTAATCTCCACACACGACCTACTCACCCCACCTGGATGCGGTTTAATGTCATACCCAGGACGGGATAACAGCTCCAAGAGAAGCGTAGCAGCAGAAGTTGAAAGTTTATGGCCCCTAATATGATACACACTGATCCTATTTCCTCGCGAAGCACGCAAAAAGTTTTTGATAATACTTCTCACGTTTCTGTATCCCCCCCCCCCCCCCCGTCCCCAATCAAATAAGGCTTCTACGCCGATTCCTTAGCTATGCTTGAACTTGTCATGGAACAGTGCGTGACAAATTTCAAATCTCCAGATTTGAGGTACCGATCTCCAGTTTTTCTCATGAAAATCTCAAGGTTTGCTTTTTTGGAGGTTGGCAGGTCTGCAAGCGACATCGGAGACCTTACTTGCGCTCACCTCTGAGCTTCCATGATTTAGTGGTCGCAGGCTCGCAGCTCGAGAGCAGTTGGACTACACCGTAACAACCTTAATCCCTGGTGTGACTGGGGTTTTAATTCAACATGTGCTTTTGATAATGGTCGTTCCATTTATAACAATACTGTGAGGGGTGGGGACGTTTGCCCAACTCCAATTCGTTAACGGTTCAGCTGAAAAACTGAGTTTGGGAAGCACTGATTTAGAGCATCCTCTTATAAGAGGCTATTTTTGGTTTCGATGATAAGAGAAACCTATGCATTCGTGATGGCGTATGTGTGTATGTATGTGTGTGTGTGTGGGTGCGTGTGTGTATGTGTGTTTGTGACACTTTGCTCGTTAACACGATATCTCAAGAAAGGAAACTCTGACGGTTCTCAAAACTTGGCACATAGATGCCCTATATTAAGAGGAAGAACCCTATTGTTTTTGGTGGAGGTCAAAGGTCATCTGGGATCACCGGAGGTCAAAATCTGAAAACCTTGTTAACACGATATCTCAAGATAAGAAGCTTGGATAAATTTCATACTTAGTGTGTAGATGCATTATGGTAAGGGAAAGAACCCTATCGTTTTTGATGGAGGTCAAAGGTCATCTGGGGTCACCAGGGTTCAAATGATGAAAACCTTGTTAACACGATATCTCAACATAGGAAGCTTGGATAAATTTCATACTCATTATGTAGCTGCGTTATGGTAAGAGAAAGAACTCTATTGTTTTTGGTGGAGGTCAAAGGTCATCTGGGGTCACCGGGGGTCAAATGCTGAAAACCTTGTTAACACGATATTTCAAGGTAAGAAGCTTGGATAAATCTCATATTCACCATGTAGATGCGTTATGGTAAGAGAAAGAACCCTATTGTTTTTGGTGGAGGTCAAAGGTCATATAGGGTCACCGGGGGTCAAACACTGAAAACCTTGTTAACACGGTATCTCCAGGTAGGTAGGTTGAATAGATTTTATACATGGTATGTGGATGTGTTATGGTGAGAAGATGAATGCTATCATTTTTGGTAGAGTTTAATGGTCATCTAAGGTCACTGGTGGTCAAACAGCGAAAACTATGTTAACACAATATCTCCAGGTAGGAAGCTTTGGATAGATTTCATACTCAGGATGTGGATGCGTTGTGGTGAAAAGATGAATGCTTTGTTTTGGTGGTGGTCAAAGGTTATCTGGGGTCACAGGGGTCAAAAAGCAAAATTTTAAGAATTTCCAAGATCGTCTCATGGGTTCACCGGAAGTCAAAAAGCAAATTTTCCCAAGAATTCTCAAGATCATCTTGAGTCATCAGGTCAAAATGCAAAATTTCCCAGGAATTCCCAAGATCAAATATGAACCTAAAATTATTTTTCTAGCATGTTAAGATAGCACTTGACCAGTGACTGACAGATATGGGACATCATGGCATTACATAACATAACAGGTTAAAGGGCAAAGGAGGGCTAATGCCCCATAAGATGCCCTGAAGTCCATACAACCTTAACTGAAAACAAAGAACCAACCAAAACCAAACGAGCCCCGCACAATTATAGATTCTACCACACTTACGGAAGACCTTGTCAATGTTAACCTTAAAGCAGTGCACAGATGTGGAGTTAACTACCCACTCAGGCAGACTATTCCACTCGTTAACAACTCTATGAGAAAAGCTGAACTTCCTAGTGTCGAGCCTTGCAAAACACTTAACTAGCTTCTTACAACGGCCTCGAACCCGAGAATCACATTGAACCTTGAAATAATTGCAAGATGACAAAGGAAATTTGTACACTTGAAGCATGTCCCCCCTAATCCTTCTCAACTCCAGGGTGGTAAGCCCAAGATGCTTAAAGACAGACAGTCATCGCTCCAAAGTATATTTTTAGTGTGGGGGTATCAAAATTCTCAGGTGGTGACTGCTCTTTGATTGACATCAAAGTTTGAAAATTTGAAAGATGCAGAGTAGTTCACATTCCACACAAGGCAGAGAGAGTGCTTTTATTACATTTTATAGCCTTGTATGCTCACCAGGACATGGACTTAAGCAATAAAACAGGTTTATTCCTGTACAAGGAAGAGCTTCAAACAGTTAATGGAGGTTGCATAGTTAAGTTGCATAGTTGGAATTGGAACTGTCTGGGATCATGAAAATTCCCCTTTAAGTCTAACATGATAAGATAGGTGTCTCACCTCGGGTATGAGGCGAGTGGCTCTCCTCTGAACTTGCTCTAAAAGAAACTTGTCCTTTTCATAGAAGGGACTACAAGCCTGGGCTGTATAGTCGAGGTGGGGTCTTATTTGGAATAGAACATATATCATCGAAACCTCAATGCATTTTTGCATTCTGGTTTCTTCTTCCTCCTGAAGTTTACGTTTACAAATACAATAGCAATCTACGGTAATATTAGACTCTTTTCCCAATAGGAATTACAAAGGATTGTGAGATAGAATTTTGGTGTGTATCATTTTTTGCCACAGCAAAATGCCATTGACAACAACATCGCCTACCCGAACTCTATCCCACAATCCATTGCAATTGCTGTTTGGAAAAGTCTATAGAGGGATTTCATGTGACGTCACGCGCGTTTGATTCCCAGGCACTGAAGGGCAAAGCACACACGCAGTAAGCGAATTTACAACTCACGCGCACCGCATAACCATAGATAACACTGTGACACAAAGGACGCTTGCCCTTCAAAGCATAAAAGACGCGCAATCCTGCCCTTCAAAATTGCGTCTAGTTGGTTAAAGTCACGTGACTGAAATCCCTCTAATAGAGGGATTTCAGTCAAGTGACTTTAACAAGTCTGTCTTTCCCTCATTTTGAGAAATGGTCAATCGATTGTAGGAATTATATCGTAATATTTGAGGAAATTTATTTCAGAAATGTGGAAGTAGTGGTTTCGATCGAGTTTCAGTTTCAGTTTATTCTCAGTTCATCCTCAATATGAGGTATAAGAGACTTAGGTAACTACAAAAGATACATAACACAGTTTGTAACAAAAAGCATAAGGCTTCAAGATAAGGAATAAAAAAAAATACACAAAAAGGAGAGAAAAAAGAAAGGAAACAAAAATACGTGAAATTACAAACTTAGAAACCCACAAATGACGTCAGATAAGAATAAGACACTAAAGAGTGCAGTTCGATAATAGGGAACATACAACAATATAACTCAGAGAGTAGTTCAGGCTTCAATTCTGATTGGTAAAGTTCATTGATGGGATGTTTTAGAAACTGTGAATTATTTTCCCGCAAAATATACTTAAATTTACTAAGGACTTAATGTTACCTTTTTGGAAAAGCTGCCTCATTTTTAAGGCACTGGCATTTCTTCTATAGTATGGCTTAACAGGGCTGGAGGACTCGAGTCCGGACTCGACCTCAAGTCCGGACTTAAGTCCGCTTTTTTTGGACTCGGACTTTGACTTGGACTCGCGCTCTCTGGACTTGGACTTGGACTCGGACTCGGGCACTCTGGACTCGGACTTTGGCTTGGACTTGAAGTCGAGTCCATCAAGTCCAGCCCTTTTCTTCATTCTATTATTTTTAATTTAATAATTCTCCCAAAAGAAATGGTATGTGCCTGAAATAAAGCGGATAGTTTTCTATGATGTAGTAGGTCCACTGTACTGTAGGTTATGGGTACTTGTACCATGAAAAGATGTTAGTTTTAGGAAAATTTCTCAGTTCCTTATCAGAACCTTTAAAACAACTTTATTTGGTCTGTGATACAGTATTTAGGGGCGGCATCAGGAAGAAATTGCATGCATGTGCATACCATTATGATAATACATTGGCAGGCTCAGAAAACTGGATTGTTGCTGGCTCTTTTATGTGTGTAAGTGTGTATATGTGTCTGTCTTTTTGTGGAAATGAGGTGAGAGAGGTGAGCTTGCTGGTATCTGGTAGGAGTGTTCTCCACGAGGGCCTTTAGGGGGCTGCCCACCCGCATTATTTTTTCCCAGGACGAACGTGGGTAAATCGAGTTTTCAAAAAATTTTAAATTTGTTTCAAAATGGAGGTTAGGGTTAGAATTAGGGGTAGGGTAATGTATATAGGGGTATTTTGGCCCGTTCTTTCATAATCCGGCGTCAGAATTACAAAAAAGGGTCGAAAAGCTGTCATTTTGGAATTAGAGGTGTGGCCTATTTCCAAGAAGCTGATTGGTCCATTGGCCAGATTTGGCCTGACTCGTCTTGGGAAAAAAAAAAAAACTACGCGGCCCGCCCTGAGTGGAAATTGCCGCCCCCTGAAATAGCGACCTCTACAAGCCCCGCCTCCGCCTCCGAAACAAGTTGACAATAGGCTACTGCTTTTTTCAAATGCATGCCGATTGGTACATATTGTTAAACAAAAGAAGTCATAAATTTGTAAAACTTTACCTATGTGTACTGAGTAGGATCTGTCAAAAAGCTAGTCAGGGTAGTGCATCACATAAGCACATGACATGATTCGCCATCGCCTACGCTCTTTGCATGTTCGTAGCCGCCCCTCTCTTGAAAATCTGCAGAGAAAACTGGTTTTGTAATTTTGTTTGGGGGGGGGGGGGCGTAGATTAGATGGATTCAATTTTGCAAAGGCGTGATTGGGTCCAATAGTAGGGACTACTACAGCAAGCTCCTCTTAAACAGGCAACAATTTAGACTTATATACATTGTGTTACCTGGGTTAGGTCTATGAAGGATAGGCTATCATAACCTGCAGTGTTTATGGTACTGCAGTTGTGAACATGTAATCGATCAGTTTCATTCAGTTTGCCATGAGGTTTCTCTAATTTTGTTTGGTCAGTTTTTCGTAGCATATTGAGCTAAGTGCTAGCTTCCAAAGCCAAGTGCCGTAAAATACTGTACTTAACTTGTTTGCACAATTTTGGACTTGGACTCGGACTTGGACTCGAGAACACTGGACTCGGACTTGGACTTGGACTCGAGCGTCCGGACTTGGACTTGGACTCGGACTTGACCTCATGGACTTGGACTCGGACTTGGACTCGAGCTTGGTGGACTTGACTACAGCCCTGGGGCTTAATATAGTTACATCTGTCTACTGATAATTTTGGGCATTCAAAAATGTAATGAAATTCATCACCTAACTTATCCTGAGAACAAAGGGTACAAATTCCATCATTGAACAAAATATTCTGGTATCTTCCAGTTACTGAGGGAATTTTACTATTACTACAACGAAAACACTAGATATAGTAAAACACTAGATATACTAGGAGACCAGTCTGAAGCTAGCACAGGATTCAGCACAGGATTCGCCTAGGATTCAGCACAGAATTCGCTTAGGATTCAGACATCAGCACAGTGTTCAGCACAGGATTCGCCCAGGATTCAGACATCAGTACAGGATTTGAAACTAGCACAGGATTCGCTTAGGATATATAGATGAAATACATAGTATATGGTGTATACTATACAACGTATGGGGCGCCTGTGTGCTGAACCCATAGAGTAGGATATAGGAACTTCCTATATCCTTCTCTATGGCTGAACGTACCCTGTGCTGGTCTCTGAATCCTAGGCGAATCCTGTGCTGAATGCTGAATCCTATATCCTAGGCGAATCCTACCCTGAATGCTAGGTGAGGCCTGTACGTGCTGGCTTAAAAATCTTGTGCTGAATCCTGTGCTGATGTCTGAATCCTGGGCAAATCCTAGGCCAATCCTGTGCTGAATTCTAGGCGAATCCTAGCTGTGCTGAATCCTGTGCTAGCTTCAGACTGGTAGTGCACTGCCACATGAATATTATCTCGCGAAGCGAACGAAGTTTTTCGTTCAGCCCATCGTTGCGAAAAACCATCACTGATCTACATGTAGATTAGTGAAAACCATCTGAGGGGCGGCAGCCACAGGGGCGCTACGCAGGCTACATGAATATTATTTCTTTCACCAGTCTGAAGCTAACACATGAAATCAGCACAGGATTCGCCCAGGATTCAGCACAGGATTCGCCCAGGCAGGATTCATGACCGGATTCGCCTAGCATTCAAACCAGGGAGTTGCAAAAGACTCCTGTTCAAACGACGTAATACAGGTTTCAACAGTCAACCGCCCAACATTCAAGCATCAGCATAGGATTCACCACTGAAAATCGCCTAACATCAGCAAACTTAAAGTACCTCATGTTATCCATTAACGATGGCCAGGATCAAAATACCTCATTAACAAAACTTTGCCACCAGAGTATAGAGATAGCATGGATAATGCAGCAGGGATGTTACGTAAGAGGGAAAGCAACAGTATCATATTTTCTTACGAAACTGTTTTAAGGAAGTATTTGGTTGTTATCATCAAAAATATCTTTAAAATAATATTTTGATCATATGAAACTTTTTCGATAGAATATTGTCTTATTCTTACTCAGTATACGGTATTGTTCCAAAGTTGGTGTCCATAGTCCTCCAAAGGTTCTTAAAAATTTAAACTGTTCCCAAGCAGTACATACTTCGTTAACAAATACTTTATTGGTTCTTATATCTCTTTGACATAGAAATTACACTGAAATAAATGGACATTTCCCTCACCATTCAAATACAAGTCATAAAACTCAGTCTTTTCACGATCCTTTCGAGTCACTACAATATCTCTTCCCACACGAGCATGTTAAGCTTTTAAGAAAAGTTGGAACATTAATGACGTTGTGCGCTCCTTTTAACCTTGTCCCGTTTGCCAGGTTGACTATATAATTTTCCAACTTCTTGATAAATTTCTTGGGTGGGTTTGGGAGGATTTGTAAAAGATACACCATAACTGCCGGCGATAAAACAAAAGACTTATCAAGAGTAACTTTCCAAATAGAAGTAAGGTCACGCTGTGACTAGTAAATTAAGGATACTTTGGAGATGTGAAAGCTTCAGAGAGTAATTGATGGGGAAAACATTATCCTTCCTATGATCAAAAGTGATTCCGGGAGTAGTAAGGGCTGTCGTTCACTTGGCATTGCTTAGAAAGCGGGGCTTTTGATGAATCAAAGGATCTATAGTGGAAAAATATTGGACTTATCAAAGTTAACTTGAAGGCTGGACGACACCTGCAGACCTGAAGAAAATCAACAACTCCCTTCAGAGAAGAGTGAGAACCAGCGAGGAAAATACAGGTGTCGTCGGCATATAGAAAAATTTTGATCTCCTAGTTCAAAATTGATAAACCAGGCTTTTACTATAGGTGAAGAGTTAATGCGTAACACAAGATGTTCGGCGCAAATTATAAAAAGGTAAGGACTAACGGGGCAGAACTGCTTCAGTCCTCTAGAAACTTTAAAAAAGCAAGAAGAGTAACTATTATTACAAACACACGATGTTAAATTAGCTTACGGAGTGGAAATCCATTAATGAAAATCCTTGTTAAAATTGATGGAATGTAAACACTTATGAATAAATCCCTATTTTACCATGTCGAAGGCTTTCTCAGAATCAACGAAAAGGCGAAAACCGCGAGTTTGTCATTTTCTTTACAACAATGGATTGTATCTAAAATATAGGCTACTGGACATATTTACCAATAAACCTACTCTTAATAAATTCAGTTTGATTGTCATTAATAATAGTGGAAATGCAGTTCTTGATTCTAGTGGCGAGTACTTTTGAACACATTTTATAATCCACATTTAACAATGAAATATTGTGGGTCTTTACTTCTTTACAAGAGTATGATCTTTATTAGGCTTAGGAATTATGGGGATGACTCCCCCGCTTTGCTACTCTGGCAATTTTACATTTACATGTGTAGCGTCAAGAGAATTGGTTACTATATCACCTACCACTAGGTGCCAAAAATGCTTATAAAATTCAACTGAGATCCATCACTGCCTTGAATCTTACACAAGCAAGCCTGCACCCCTCCAAAGTAAGCTGACTGTCGCAGGCAGCAGGATTTTCATCATTGAGCTTCTTACTATTATTTATGTTGTGACAAAATGGGGAGGGTCAGAGTCGTCTCTAGAGGGGGCCTGGGAAGTGGGGGTGTGGCGCCCCCCATTGACAGATCCAGTCGGCAAAATCCTGCACCAGTCGGAAAAATGAAGGGAAGGGGAGAGGGAAAAGAGGGAAGGAGAGGGAAAGAGGAAGAAAGGAAAGGAAAGAGAAAAGAAGAGAAAAAGGTGGGAAGACGGAGAGAGGGAAAAAGAGAAAAAAAAAACAGCAAAAACGAAGGAAAAAAGCCGGCCCGGGAGTGTGTGTGTAAGTGGGCTCCGGGAGGAGCAATTGGAATGCATGATGTAGACCGTAGACAACTCATGTCGTAATATTTGAAAAATCCCGTCAAAAACACATGAAACGTAAGCATATTCGTTCTGCGGAACTGCACTACAACTTATAGGCTTCTCAGCAAGCCAAATGTTCATGGCAGTGTGATATCGTGTCAGGCTGAGACGACAAATCTTACATCAGTCGGCAAAATGAAGGAAAAATGGGGAAGGAGGGAGGAAAAGCAAAGAAAACAAGGAAAGCAAAACGAGCAGAGTGGTAGCCAAGCATGGTTTGACGATGGAATTTGAGGCACCCTTTCTACCATACTGGCTAGCGTCGAAAATCTTCGGACACCCCATTTGATCTCTGGTCAAGTCATTGAATGCACGAAAGGTCTGCACGAGTCAACTGGATTGTAAGAGGTAGCAACTCGAGTCATGACTTGCTATACCAAGACCGCGGCCTTTCCGTGCGTGCTGGTAGATGTTGAGTCGCAATTTGTGTTTTAGAGTGCAACTTTATGAAATGTACAACGTTTGGAATTAGGGGTGGCGCTTTGTGAAGAACAGGGACAGTGGTGCCGGCTTGAGGGCATAGGGGGAAGTATGGCCCAAGCGATTTTCGACTTTGTTAAATAAACGCAAAGGCGATTAAGCTGTACATTTCTGTAGGGCGTATGATGAAGTGTTTTTCCGACTAACTGAGTGAATGATGAATCTATCTTAATAATTTTCTATCGTAAATCCTTTCAAATCTATCAAAGTTTCCTACGCTCCGGGCGATCTAACTTTTTAATGCCATTCCGAACGCATTTGTTCAAGGGTAGTTTAACGGGTTTTGTAACAACTCCTATGCAAAATTTTGGCTCTTTTCGCGCGCAATTGCCACAAATATACAATACATGCCAGAAACCGTTAGTAGGACGATAGTGCACGGACGGAATGTTTCGGGCGAGAACTATTTTCTGTGAACTTTAAGCCCAACCTCAGGTTATTCAAGACGCGATGGTAATCTTGTATTATGGCAAACTTTGTAGCGCGATGTTTATTATTTGAAGAATATTACCCAATGGTGCAGGCATCGGGCGGTGGTGGGGGGTTAGGTTGATAGGCACACAGTCAAAATGTAGTGGGCAAAAGTATGCTTCCGTCCACCTCAACTCAAGAACGAAATCCCTCATATTTTCCTCTTTAAAAATGTCTTAAATTTGCCGCCTATTACCTTCAGATTTGCTCAGAAATTGCGCCAAATTGCATCCAAGGGCCCTCAAATATTCAAAACTTTTCCAATCCTCTCCTAAAGTGTCATGTGGAGGTCAATTAAAATCATCACACGAACTTCCCTACTTTAATTACCCCAGAGCTTCCAGGAGGCCCTGTGCCGTTCTCAAGGTACCGCCATGATCGGACGTGTGCCATGCCACAGCCAAAATACCACAAGGTAGTGACAATTTCTTAAAATTAAATCAGTTGAAAGCTTTGGAATAAAACGGACCAGTTTTGGGGGGAGTTTCAACCCCTCCACTTAGACACCATACCACTTTCCTTACGCCCATCTGCAAAAATAAAAGCAATATATTTTAACATATGAACAGTTCAAAACTTTGCCAAACGTATCATCATTTTGCATGTAAGCCCCCTTAAACGATCAAAGCTTATCAAAGGGGAGGGGAAGCCCCCCCCCCCTCGAACCCCCTCAGACCCCCAGGACGGCTCCTCGTAGGTTACAGAGGAAGATTCCAGTCCCGGGTGCAAAGCATCGTAGATACGAATATGCATACTTAGCACCGACTTTCTTAAATCAACTGGAATGGAATTATGACATCATCTCCTGTGGTGCTACCCAATTATGAAATTCTAGTGGCACCGTTGGACAGATGGCTATGTCGAATTCCTGTAAAGAAAGCCTAGTTTCCGATTTTGTCGAGTAAAATTAGGGAATGCGATAAAGTATGTCATACCCAACGGACGTCTTTAACTTTTTTAATCGGATTAAGTGGATTATTCTATAAGATCTTACAAAATTCTGGTGGGCTACGCGCCCTTTTGGGATTCGCAGTTCAATTTCTTTTATAGTACAATTCCATATGACTAAGCAGTGCAGAGCTCAGGTGCAGAGCTCCTTCGTATCATTGACAACCTCCTTTATTTCTACTTAGAGTCTAATAAATGGATTAAACAGCACAATCATTTGATGCCGGGGAATTTGCCGACACCTAAATAAGAAATGCAGAGTTAACATTCAAAACGACTGGTAATTGCTTCGTAAGAATAGGTGCTGGTGCTAGGAGTAGTGTTAATGTCATATACAAATGAGCGGACTAGTTACGAGTCCATACTTTGCTGTTGACTTTTAATCAATTTCTCCATTATTGCGTATATTTAAAAGGTTTTATACATATTCAGCTTTTAACAAGGAACCAAAGCAGCACTTATGTATAAGCGATACTACACGACGAAAGGAGCAATTTAATTTTCATTTAAAGCGACTGGCAACGCTGAAGTGATAAGCATGTCTTCTTCAAGATGTAGCAGACGATATGAACCTATTGCGATCTGTTCTTAACACCTTTAAAGCTTATTGAATCTTTAATGAAGTACAAAGGGAGAGGGATTATAGTGTTAACTAGTTTTACGAGTTTGACCTTCGCGGCATGATCGTCATCTTCAAAGGGATTTTTGAAGTTTCTTCTCCTGTCCAAGTAGTAGCTCCATGATCTTAAAGTGTACCTAAAGTCTGAAAATTCAAAAGTATATATTACAGAGCATGAAAACTGAATTCCAACGGTCCAATTCCCATCTTCACAGGACTTTCTTAAGCTGAGATATAAAATGTTGAAGTTTATTCACTCGATTTAAAAAGGTAGATTGCACAATAATTTGTGATGTCATTGTTGTACTACTCAAATTACAATCTTTGTATTTCTTTGTTTTTCTGAAAGCCACCGCACCTTGTGCCAAAATGTGATCGCGTTCTTACTGCTTTGGGGTGACTTGACTATATAAGCCCTCTCTGTACAGCATGTCATGCAAGAAAACAGGAAGCGGTCAAGGTCATACAAACATTTTTAATTTTAAAAGAAAACAAAGCATTTAATGTAAGTTGTACAACAAGAATGTCAAAAATTATTGCGCAATGAACTGTTTGGATTTAAGTGAATAAATTTTAACATTTAATATCTCAGCAATGGAATAAGCTATGACAATGGGAGTTGGACCAATAAGATTAATTTTGTAACCTCTAAAATACATATTTTTGAATTTTTAGACTTTAGGTCCACTTTAATTATTTTCGTTGGCTGGCTACATTTTTCATCATGAAAATTTCGCGGGCCACAAACAGGCAAGTAAGTTTGTTCGAGAGGGGGAAGTCCCATTTTCAAATGACTAAATGACGCAACGGGAAGGCGAAGCCTCCCACCAAACAGAGTGGTGTCTAGAAGCTCCACTTCGAAGGGCCCCTAGTGGAACCCCAGAAGCTCAAATATATGAGCGAAGCATTGTATGACTGAAACATATACGTATATTTCTGTCAATTTAATTTGAGACACAATGAACATATGATCAAAAGTATCACAATTTGAATATTATTTACTGTGATATCGAAAATCCTATGTTATGCAGAGCAGATAATAAACTCATGCCAGATTCGGTGGTGAACATTCACATCGAAATGATTGTATGGGCGGGGATGAGGGATTAATCATTACACTGAGCGTCACCGTCGGTTGGTACGTAGCATGCCAAGAATTTAGGTGCTAAAATAGCTTCCAAGTCTTGTAAGATGTAAATATTCATTCATTTCGAGATCACATGATTAGAAAAAGAGACACTTCAAGGAAGGCAAATAGGAGGCAACGTTTTAGGCCTATATTTTCTTCTACCAAGAGGTATACTTCCCTCAGAATCATTTGTAAGCCCGTACAACTTGGTCTTAGTGGATTTCCCCTTACTTAACCATCACTGATCTGGCCATCCCATGTCGGAAAAATGGCCCATCGTTTTGTTTATGCAGTGGGTGTGTGGATAAGTTAGTCGAATTACTTTTACTTCTAGATTGAACTTAAATGGAAAAGCGTGCGGAGCGAGTGAACATTTGGTAGTTTGGGACGATTGTTGGAGAAATAAAAAGAACAAACACATAGAAATACATGCGGGACACCTTAACACTACAGTTCTCTCCTCTACTTTGATTTTCCAATATGACTATTCGTCAACTTCTTTTTATCCGAAAGTACAGAAATTGTTCGAAAGCAGTACAGCTTCACCGATTCAGGCACACTGTAAGCCTCCTTTTTTCTAATTATTGTGAATTTTACTAAGATGGGTGGGTACCCCTGGCCACGTTACTGGTTTAGAATAATCACTGCACAGAAGCTGTCCTTTATGAAGTAATAGTGAAGTAACTGCTAAAGACAGGCCTAAGTGGGCGAGAATCCCGCCGAAAAGTAACGTTTTCAACACATTTTAGTTATGTTTTACTTCATTTAAAGTAATATGATTTTCTGTCCGCATCAAAATACCTCGGAAAGAAACCTCATATTTTGTTTTAGACCTTAATTTGTTCGCGGGCCGGATAGGGTCGCCTCGCGGGCCGGATGTGGCCCCTGGCCGCCATTTAATTATCCAGGGTTTACACAGTTTAGAACGAGAACATAATCCCCAACCGTGTATATACCGGTAGTTGTTCGCAGGGTACGATAAGCTTCGACGGCGGTTTTGACCATCATCAGGAAGAAGGTACCATCGTCAGGCAGGAGGCACAAAGTATGCTATGACCAATTTGGACCACCTAACCGACCGTGATAGCCGATGTATTTTTCTCTGAATGTAAACCGAGAGTGTTTTAGATGCCAAATTTTGCCATGCTCGCCCCGCACATGAGAGAGATTAATAAATATAGTGACAAGTAAAACCCAAGTCCATATAACGGTGGTGAGGCTGAGGTCGACATTGGTCCCGCATGTACAACATGAGTAGCTTTCCAATGAAAATTCCTGAAACCACTATAGTGTCAATATGATTTCATCCAGTTGCTTTCAAAGTGGTCTGCGAACAGTTGTGGAGTATACGGTGGCATTTCCCCTGTATATTGCCCCCTCTCCTACTGTCCTCAATTAAATCTGGTACTTCATAATATGGGCTAACCGTTTGTGAAAAAAAGGCTTGCTATGCAACTTACTAGACTCTGTACCTTGAACTGCCCTTGAAAATGCAAAACTTTTTTCGGCGCGCTTCGCGCTCATCCATCACCGCTACTTCCTATTGTTAGGCCCACTTCTTGTAGGACAACATGAGTGATAACACTGTTTCAAAGCCAGATACCAGATACAACCCCTTCAATTATCAATTCTCCACAATCACTATTCTCTGCATCAACAACTCGACCGCCTTTTAGTCGAGTAACAATATCATAAAAAAAAGTGTCCCAGTCGTAATTTCAGTGGTCTATGCATTGTCCATTAAACGCTTTGAAAATAGTTAAATCATGATTTTCATATACATAATTTTGAACATATTTCAAAATTTCCGAGGTTTCGTCCCTTAGCCCCCGTCTTGGCTTTGCCTCTGGGCTCATCCTGGGGCCTAAGGATGACCCCTGGACCCCGCACACGCTTGCTTCGCGCTACCCGCGTCATTTTTTCTGCCAGTATTCTTTTTCCTTTAGTCAACCAAACTTGTCTACCCCCCCCCCATTTAGAATGCTCTGGCGACGCCTCTGTTTACACTCTGCTGCGCCATTTGGGAAAATTTTTAGAAATGGAGCAAATTCAAAGGGGATTTAGCATCCTTTAAAACCAGGGAGCTGCCAGCAACTCCCTGCCCAAACCTAAAAACTCATTTAGGAATAGCTCTAATACTGCACTTTAATTGATATTTATACATGTATTTATTTTTATTGTATAATTAATATTTAATTAATATGTTTTGAATTAATATTTTTCAGGTTTCGCCTGAACAAACTTTATTGCACACCAATAACACCGGCATTCCTGACGAACGTTAATTTTGTACAATACTAGTACAACTTTGATTGGCCATCTTAAGTGGGAATTCCCATTGTGCGGTCGTTACAAAAACGCTCAGGATGTTGTCTAGCAGTTAAGATCATCCTTTCGCTTGTAAGAACGTTCCCCGATCATCCTCTCAAAGATTGTGAATCATCCGAGGTGAATCTTCATCTTGATGACTTCAGCATTTTAAGTATACTGTACAGAACAAGCAAAATGTTTAGGACAATAACAAGTCCCCGAGTTTAAGAACATAGCTTTAACGGAAATAGTAATTTTGTTTTGCTAGCTTAATGTAAGATAAGTTTGTAAATAGTTGTAAATAGTTCATGGTTGTGTTTTTGCCGGTCCGGTTTTGGGTCTTTCTGTTTGATAGTGTCCGTTTCTATGCACTTAAAAAGCACCGCTTTAACAGAAATAGATCGAAATATTTTTCTGTCCGATGCCTTTAAAACTTCTTTCGTTATACAAATACAACAGAGTTACAACTGAAAGATTCGAATAGTGACAACAGATTATCCTACACCTGCAGCTCGCAGCCACGAAAGAATCACGATATTTAAGTAGCCTTACATTTTAGTGTCACATATGTGATCTAAGCGACCAACGCTGTTAGTCCATCCCATTCAAGGGCCCTTTCAGACATAAGTTCGTGTCCCTTCAATCTGAGCACTATGAGCTTCTTCCGACTTGAAAGTGAGAAAAGATTTAACACGGGATACTCTCTTCATGCCAACTATTTTAGCCTATATACAAAGAGGTAGAATTCAAAGAAGGTCTTCAATTAATAATAACATGTCAGTAAAATAAAATGAAGGATGTGACGATTTAATGGTTTTCCCAAATCTTACGTAAAGGCTTTCAGTTAAGTGACGTCTTCACTTGGGCATAAATTATGGGAGGAATGAGTTTCTCCGGATCGCATTTTAAGTCTAGGAGGTTATTTATTTCTTAGGATAGAGGGGACAATCTACTCAATTGGAGTTATAACAATGAAGATCATCCCTCATGAGAAGGTCATCGGGGTGGTAGTAGGGGGATGGGGAATGGCGCACCAGGGGTGGCGCCAGGATTAGCCCGACAGGGGGCCAAGCTCCCCAACGGGGCCAGGAACTCCATGACCCTACAAAGGTGATGAGTTGCCAAAAGGACGACAAACGTAAAATTGTCGGTGCGCCAAGCGCGCCGAAATATTTCGACTTTTTGGCTTCTTTCCAAGGAAAAGGGGAAATTTGGGGTCTTCATTGAAGAATCTTCACTTCCTATGAGCAAAATCAAGCGGGGCGACTGAAGGTCATTGGGATTACATATTATATTCGTGTACGGATTAAGCTCCCCGACGAAAGTGGAAATTTCCCCGACGGGGGGCCAGCCTTCCCCGACGGGGGCATGCTATTTCCCCGCTGGCACCACCCCTGGGGCGCACACGGGGGGAAACTGCACACATCAGGCCTGTAGTCAGACATGTACAGGTGCGAATCATAATTAAGGGGAGGGGCACTATATACAAAATTCATATTTTTTACTTTTTTAGGGGGAAAACATTTCCCCTGAATGCCCTTATCTATGGGTTTGGCATACATGTGGGGTGACCTAACCTTTAACACACCAGATTGCCAAATAAATAAGGTAAGTATTGTGCCTAGAATTGGAAACTTGAAAGGGGCGAAGAAGTTGGTAGTCTTCCAAAATAGTGCTAAACCCAGAACTCGGGACTTACAAAACACTTAATCAGGTCTCAGGTAGGAACTCTGCAACAGTGGACCACAACACCTCAGACAAAAAATAACTAAATAGGGGTTGTCTTTCATGCGCAATCATGTGTGGATCTCCTTTCAATGGGAACCTTATAAACTTTCTCTTTCTTTTCTTCATTCCATGAAAGACCTCAAACAGCAACTGATGAAGAAATAGTTCGTTGCCTAGCAACCGAGACTGGCGAAGCTTTTTAACTCACTGAATTGCAACAGGGAGCTATCTACAGATACGACAGCAACGTTTGACTTTGTATATAAAGTACACAGTGCTAAAATGCTAGTACAAGTTGGAAGCCTAGATAGCTTGTACAAGAGTGCCGACAATACTTATGTTGCCCTGGAGGGTTTTTCATATCACACCACCCCATTAACTCAAGTGACACAGATGGATTGAAAAGCTCTTTGTATTGGCGTATGGTCCAAGGACCTTCCACAGTAACCTTGGTGGGTTTGATAGAGGGACAATGGCTAGGTTTAGGCTCTATCCCTTTATCACTATGAGCCACAGGAGGGTGCTTGAATCCCAGTCCCCCTCCCCCTACCTTGCACTGGCACCTGGGCTTCCAGTCTGAGCATGTATGTTTTGTCAACAGAGCAAAAGTCAATGCCTAACGTTATATTGGTGATGACTAGTATAGTACTTCTACAACTTTTAAGAAAAGTCTTCATTACAGGCTAAGATCTGAAACCACCCCCAAACGCGGACTATAACAACCTCGAAGTTACACGACCCTTAATGAAAATCCCCAGAAAGCTTTAACGATGTTCTGAATTTGCATGAACTAGCTGCAGTGAAAGGAAATGTGGCTATTGTAACACCAACAATAGGGCCCCAAAGGATTATTACTCGTACTCACACAACTGAATGGAAACTTATACAAAAAGTTGCCCCTGACGTTAGACCTTTATGTTTGTAAACAATGGTACACCAACAAAGTAACAAACAAGCAGAAAAGCACACTGATTGGCTAGCACTTGATGAAAAGGATATGACGTTTTGGTTTTACTCTTCCATCGACTAAATTAAGTGCTGAAAATGTAGAAAATTATATAAAACATCATTTATTTGGTTGCATTTGCTAGAATCGCCACAAAGATATTGTCACAAAGTTGATTTACAAGTAAAGATGATAGCCACAGACACCCCAATCCCTTCATGATGCATGGGAATTTGATTGAAATAGTGAGTAATAACATTAATATGGTTCTGTGAGTGACCCTATATAATCAATTCCAATTTTTATCTCTAGTAGTGGGTAGATAGCATATGCCGTCACGAGGCCTCTGTGTGTGGTGTGACACTTCATGGTTTAGGGGCCGTGTCATTTCCTCCCTGTCTGCTTGCTAAAGACCGGGGTCGTTCACGATGACGACAGGGATCGTTCATCTATTTACAGGGGACGTCCTTTTCAGATGTGGGCAGAAGCGAACTAAATAGCCTGCGCTCATTGGCTTACTCAGGCACTTGACTCAGTGGGGTATGTTTGATGACCAGCGTCTATGAAAGCGTGACCCTTGTCTTTTGGCTATTTTTCGCATTAATTAAGCAATTGGTGGCGCTCTCTCGTTTTTAATGGATATTACTTACGGTGATGAAAGGTAGTTGAACCCTAAAAGAATGTAGCGCCCCTTTTAGAATTACCCTTCCCCTGTGCAACAGAGGAATCATACCGCCAGAGCGAGGGCGCCTTTAGTTCATAACTGGTTATAATGAAACCTGGGCGAATCCTGTGCTGAATCATGTGCATGCTAGCTTCAAACTGGTACTAGGAGTAGGAAGAAGAAACAACCCCCGACACAGTTTTGTCTTAGAATTGTTCGACTTCACTGTAATGGCGTATCCTGGATACGGAGCTCCAGCCCCAGGAGGTTACCCTGGTCAACCCCCTGCCGTAATTTTCCTTCATATACGTCATTTTGGATTAAGCATGCAAAATGAAAGGGCGTTGGTCGTCTATAATAATGTTAGCCTATTGCAGTATTGGCATAACGTTAGGACTAACGCGCAGGCGTTCATACTTGTACTGACCAAACTTAGGCTTGGCTATGTAGTCTAATAGACCAGTTGGGAAATGTTTCTACGCAATGCATTATGGTAATGGGTCAAAGGTGAAGTGTACCACACTCACACAGTCCCAGCACGGGTGTTGCATGGTGAGCACGCAGAGCCAAACACATTGTCATGGTACACATGACCTTGTGACCCGACCGGAAGTACCGAATTTCCCAACTCGTCAATTATTGTGTTGCAAAATAACGAATTCATAAATGGCCACTGTGACTGCGACTGCGCCTCCACTCAAAACTGGAGGCGCGGTGGACTTGGACATTTTGCAAAAAAAACATTTACAGGCTATCATATGTTGACTCGTTCTCAAAATAACAATCTTTGGGGACCGTGGCCACTGCGACTTCGCCTCCTTAGTTTTCAAAAAGGTGTTTTTCGATCGTGGCGGGGTATTCAATAGCAGCCCTCGAAAATAGCCTCGGCATTCGGCAATGCCGAGACAAATTGACTTGACTTTGGCAAAAATTTTGCCGAGGCGATAGATTGCAGGACACGCGTACTGGGACTTACCGGTTACGAAAGCTGCACACTAGGCCTACACGGCTCAAAATGCAGCTTCAAGTAGCAACTTGAAAAGAAATTGTTTTCTGATAAAATTTCCACCACAATTGTAACATGAGCAAATATATTCACTATTATTGCTTTATATACAAAACAGGGCTGGTCATATGACCCGGGCGATCGCCCGTGCCCGCCTAAACGCCCGCCTTGGAAGCAAAAACACTTGCCAAGGTGTGCAACAAAATGCCCTCCTTAAATTGTGTGCCGGGCAACAAACAGCCCACCTTGAGAAAATATGATCGCCCGTGTGAAAATACAATGCTAAAACCATCAAAATACATGCAAATTAGTACATTTAAAGACCCAAATTTAATGACTTTCCACGCCAAAATATTCGGCAACTTCCCTAGCGAAAACGGCCAGCCGTACAATCTGACAACACCGCACAAACTAGCATGCCGCACAGCTTGATTTTACATGGTTCAGTTGCACAAGTAAGCTACAGCTTGCTGCATGTATCTTGTACTGCAGAGAGTACAATTTCAAAATACATCGTTTTTGAGTGTCAATTCACTGTCAAACATTACTAAATTTGTCAGAAATGACAAAACCATTGTCCTGACATGTTCAAAAGACTCTTAAACAAGTATCTACATAATACTGACAATTTTTGATTGGAAGGTTTTCACCACGAGGCAAATTTCTCTAGGGGGGCTTTGCAATTTTGCTGTTGCCTAACGTGTAAAATAGATGGATAGGCCTACTAGGATGCTGCAATATGCAGAAGTAGTGTCTGCTTACTCGTAGAGCTACAGGGTCTAAAATTTACCAATCATTTTTGTTTGAAAGTGTTATCAAATGTTGTCTGAGATGTTGTATGAGAGTTCAGACATATTTATGGCCAGAATAGGTCTTTGCTTGTCAAACCAACTTGAATATTTTCTAAGCCTTTTGCCATACATATTACTGTTACGAGAAGCAAATACTGTAGTTTTAGTCTCTTGAAGTCCTTAAAGTGATATGAACATAACACTCTAAATCCTCATTTTGTTGCTATGTGGGGGTGGAGGATTCATCAGTTACCACCAGACGAAAACATTGTGGCCCGGCCATGGCCCCAACCTAGCGCCCCCACTCCTGTCGGAGGATAATGGTCAAAGTATATACCCATAATATTAAAGGGGAACAAGTGTGATTTTTGTGCATACTTCACTTAATTACTCACAAGAAAGACACAAAGCTTTGAGATTAGATCTAACTTGTCACTGCCATTTTCCGGACTGCAGGCCTGGGCCCGACTACAGTAGGTGCGAATCCAAGGGAAGGGGGGCTTTCCCAGCCTCAGCCCCCCCCCCCCTTTTTCGCCACATCAACAATAACGAATGCGCAAAAATTAGCATTTTAATGTAGGAGAATACTGAAGGGGGCTGTTAGCCCCTCCCCCCTTTTCGAAATTTCTGGATCTGCGTCTGGACTACATTACGTACCATTGAAGAAGGAATATAGGCCCAACTGTGTGGATGTCAGATGATCTTTGGACCCTTACTGGCACCATTCATGGAGTGGCTCCGCCATATGTTACCCTGGACTTGGTCCACCCAGTGTCCACAGTGGTGCATAAGGTAGAAGGGAATAGAGCACCAACTCTACCCTGAAGGGTGCCATGATGTTGCTAATTTGGGTATTTGTGGCACGGTGAGATAAAATCAATTTTATTTTTTGACTGATTTATAACATGATTTTAGAAAACATGGCACCACTGTTTTTGTTATGAGTGTTGCATATCTAAGTTTGGATCTGGCTGGGGTGGGGGTGGGGGTGCTTCCCCCTGACATTTATTTTCAGAGAGGGTTATGGCCCCATGACCCCCATGATTTGTGCTCCAGGTGATTTGTGGTACATACTGCCCTTTGCTCATGTCAAAACCTCCCCATTGGTTATATGGGGTGGTTGAGTCAAGCCTGAGTTTTGCGCAGTTCTTGTAATTAAACATGAAAGTGTTCATCCTCATTCTTGTTTTTATTATACAACAAGGTTTCTTTGCAGTTCAGTTTGTACAATACTGTTATGCTTTTAGCTAAGAAAATTTTAAATTTAAATTTTATATTTACACAACTGCCCGCCTAAAATCTTGGGTGGGCAACTAATTGCCCGCCTTGAAGTGTAACAGCTTAAGCAAGGCGGGCAGTTGCTTGCCCTCCTGAAAAATTCTCATGACCAGCCCTGATACAAAACATAGTTGCAATTTTTCAAGTTTTAATGGAAAATCTTGATTTAAAAAGTTCGTTATGATGGGTATTTACTGTATGTACAAAACTCACTGTCTGCTGTCAAGAAAGTGATCACTGTACACACATGAGTATGACACGACAGAGTGTGACCTTTAGATTTCAGAACCAGCCGTTTTATCTTTTTTAATGTGTAATAAAGTGGGAAAAATTCCCAAAGCGGCTGTATTGGTTTTATCAATGGAATTCCGGAGCTTAAACAAACAAATAACGTTAACATACTGTGGTAGAAGTTTGTAAACAAGTAGCATCGGACAGTTACCTAATGCCGAGGTAAAGTGTATTTTTGCCGAAGCAGGGCTGAAATTTAGCACTCGTCCGATCGTCCGTGACGGGTAAAACTTGCATCGGACAACCACTTTCTCTCTTTGAACTTGTCCGATGGACGAGTAGATTTTATTTGTAACTGAATAGTTCCCTACATCAGCAGGAAAGTATGTCATAAAAATCCCCTTAAGAAGTGGCATTGAGACAATGGTATTGACTACCATTCATCATTGTACCTTGCCAATAAATATGGAAAAATGCAGAATTTAAAGTAAATGTTTGTTTTCTATGGCAGAGACAGGAAATAGAATTGTTCATCTCTTGTTTGTCACTTTCATTCGGACAACCAAAAACTATTTCGGACAACCTAAATTTAGCTTCAGGTTGTCCGATGGGCAACCTGAAAATTTCCTTAAAAATTAGGCCTGCGAAGTAAATCCTTTTTACTTCAGCAATTTTTTTGCCGTAGCCAATATCTTATTTGGAAGGGCTGAATAGTTACTCTCTACCCTGTACACCTCTGCTGACCTAGGCTAGGCTAGGCCATAGGCCTAGTATTTGGGTTGCATTGGGCTTCCCAAATTTACTGTTCAGAAGCGCAAAGACAGCATTTTGTGGTAGTAAAATAACCGAATGAATCACATTCACAGTTCACTAGTTTATACTGCATATTTTGATCACAGGCAGTCCTAGCATTAGGCCATGCACAAATATGAATGGTGGGCTGGCTACTGCAGAGATTCCACCCCACCACTGTGAAGTGCCCTTTAAATAGTAATGTAGGTGTCACAACTAGTAATCCATTGTTGATTTTTGGGGTATGTGAGATACATAAGATAACATTATGAAATAAGGCTATGTGACTCATTTTTATCCCCACATTTTGCAGAAAAATGCACTAAAATAAGGCACAATTTGAGACATGAAATGACCACCAAATTGGACCTATATTCCTGCTTTAAGGTTGTCAAAATGCAGACTGCTTTTGATTCAGATCTAGGCCTACAGACAAGGCATGTCCCTACCTTATTTCAAATGACAGGACATGTTTACAGAGAGGAAAAAAAAATATGGACCACCAAAATTATGATGATCGTAAGTTGCTGTGTCATAGTATGAACATAAGAGGCCTCAGAATATCCCTGAGAACAAGATCAATTTCATTCAAACAGGTATGACTGTATAGCATCCACTCCAACTAGGCCTACTAAAACATTGGAACAAGTATTCTTGAGGAGCATGCATATTTTGCAAAGCAGGAAGTTTCTTGATGATGTTCATAACGGTGTCATGTCTGTTACGAACATCATCGCATGTTGCAGTCCCACTCAAAATCCTCCACACCGTCACAGAGGGGGTGTATATATTTTTGATATGCACCACCTATCATGTACTAACTGAATAACATTGCAAAATTGATGCATGAAAGCCATGCATGCGACATACGAGTGACTTTGGTTGTGGTGTCAACTGAAAATCCAAGCAAATGTTGTGTCATGTAACAAACATCATCCATTTTGGGATACTGTTGAGAAAATCATCTAAACTCATTTATTCAGTGCTGTGGAAAGAATGTTTAAGTTATGTGGATGATGTTCCTAACGGTGTCAACTTGTCACAATGATCATGATGTACAGTACTATAAATGAATCTTGCAGGTGATTTCCCAAGGTTGATGGACTTGATGGGGATGTTTGACTCTAGTATGACCTCAGTATCATTGCTGAATATAAAGCAGATGTCAGGCCACATCAAAATCCCCCAAAACTGGCAACTTGAGATCACTAAAGGGATGGCAAACCATGCATGGTGTCTTGTTATGAACATCATCAATACTGGAATACTGTTGGGAAAAAAATTTATTTGGTGGCACCCATTGCTGCCCTCAGTAAGGTGAGAGTAGTGTGCTCAAACTGAGCTGGTTCAATCCCATTGCTACTCCTTTCAGAGCTGCAGAAAAAAAGTTCAAGCAGGCCTCGAATTTAACCGAGGCCATGGCCGTGGTTGCCCCTTCAATTGGCCTCGGTGCCCTGCATTTTTCAAAAGAGCTTGAGGCAAAAAATGGCCTTAAGAGCCGCCATACTATGGCTGCAGTGCCCCTCACAGTCTCAGCCGATCGTCAGTGTCATGCCTTCCCACTCTTCACAAACTTCTACCACTCCAAAGGTGGTACGTGTCATATTCATTTCCTTCATACTTCCATACATGTATACATGCTTATGCTGAATGCTCGCTCATTGGAAGGAACTACAGTAGGAATACAGTAATAAAAAGAAAAGCTTAACAAGGACAGGCCATGCAGGAAATTGTGTATGGCCTTGGTGCCCTATCAACAAAGTAAAAGTTTTGGCCTTGCTGCACTACCATTTGGCCGTGGTGCCCCCAGATTTGCCCTGATATTTGAGGCCAAAATGGCTGTGCCCTTAAAAATAGATTCAGGCAGGAAACCACAGAGTGAGAGTGAGACACCATGTTACAAACATCATTCCCTTGGAGCAAACTTGGACCATAAATTTCAATTATAAATTTTTCAGCTGTCCGAAGTTCAGTTATGGTCTGCTTTTTGATTTCATGTTGACAAGTTAGCAGAGTTACAAAAAAAACTTGGTAGTTCAAATATTTGAGTCATCTAAATTTTGGGGTGTAATGTCACAATTTCTGTTGCAGTATCATATTTGTGCATATATATAGTAAATACTGAAATACTGTACCCTAGGCTTTATAGGCCTATATATAATAATGGAATGGCAGCGCACTTCATGGCCTTTCAGTACCAGTTTCGACTTACTGAATCATGATTTTAATGCCATATTCTCCATTTTACCTCTTTTCAGTACACACAAATGTTCCAGTTGTGCATTCCAGTCAGGCCTGATTTTTAAGGAAATTTTCAGGTTGCCCATCGGACAACCTGAAGCTAAATTTAGGTTGTCCGAAATAGTTTTTGGTTGTCCGAATGAAAGTGACGAACAAGAGATGAACAATTCTATTTCCTGTCTCTGCCATAGAAAACAAACATTTACTTTAAATTCTGCATTTTTCTATATTTATTGGCATGGTACAATAATGAATGGTAGTCAATACCATTGTCTCAATGCCACTTCTTAAGGGGATTTTGATGACATACTTTCCTGCTGATGTAGGGAACTATTCAGTTACAAATAAAATCTACTCGTCCATCGGACAAGTTCAAAGAGAGAAAGTGGTTGTCCGATGCAAGTTTTACCCGTCACGGACGATCGGACGAGTGCTAAATTTCAGCCCTGCCAGTCACTTGAGTAGTATGATGGTTCATTTGGACCGAACATGTCTTCAAAAAAAGAAACATTTTTTCACAAAAATTTGTTCAAACACACCACAGCATAATGTTAAAATTACTTTAACAGAAGAAACTACCCAGCCAACTCCAAATGGCATTTTCTCAGAACTACCCATCCAAAGTGCATTCCATGTCACGCCCACGCCGAATATACACCAAGAAAAGCAATAGAAAGCATAAGGAAAATGCCAACTCCACACCAAAGATCCACAGATTGAAGTGCATGAAATACAGACTGGCTACCCATGTGTTATGGGAAACAAATTGTCATGTTTTGATATACAAGAAATACAAATAGCACATGAAATCTATGTAAACATGACAGAAAAATACTACTGATGTTTCCTTTACCAATTCAATGTTTTGCTGCAGATATATTGCCTACAGTGTTGGTTACATACCTAGCCCCATTCAGAATGAAAAGAAAATCACCGCTAGGTCCACTACTCACAATACGTGAATAAATACGTAAGTAAAAGAAACACTGCCGTAGTTGCATCTGAAACATATAGCCTAAAATCTAAATTGCCCTTGGCAGCATGTGAAACAATTTCATGTATATCCATTGTGAAACTATGACAAGTGCTCTGTAAACAGTAGTATGTACACATCGCTAACAGCCGGGGCCAAGGCCCTAACATTGCATGGCTTGTGCTTGCACTGGAGATGCCTAATTATAATAATTCATGCAGCTGGTATTTTCGTTGACAATCTATGCCATTAGAGAGTGTTGTATTGACATGCCAATTTCCCCCTTACTGTCTTTGTATTTAAGCTAGTAAACTTCCTGTAGGAAATGTTCTAATCAAATGCAACTGGCAGTGAAACAATATTTGTAAAGAAGAATTCCCATACTTTCTGTCAGAGTAAACTTTCCCTTTCACACAACTGGTATGACATATGGCAAGTAACTTCTAGACCCTGTACAGTATGTAAACGTACTACAGTTCATTGAACACTGTGTGTGTACATCTCTCTAAAACTTCGCACTGAGAGTGCAAAGTCCAAAACATTTTTGACCAATGACAGAGCTGCATTCTGAGGAATTCTGGAAGGTCATATTCTTCTACTGAGCTGTGTGTGTGTATATATATACAGTACTGTATCCACTGTATCCAAGAAGTAACAAGTTCAAACGCACATGGCGGGTGGCTATGCCTGTGCAGCGATGATCATAGGTATTTTGTGCAATGATTGATTTCAGATGCCTGTTAGAAGAGCATTGTGTTTTGATGTGGCGAGTATTTACAGGGGTCGAAATTCCCACTGTTCCGCTGTTCCGAGAACAGTGCTTTTAGTGCCGGAACAGTAACTTTTCAAAAGCCACTGTTCCGTGGAACAGTGTTTTTTCCACAGGAAGCAAAGTGCATATAAATGTACGCACATGCTAATCTCTGATATCGTAATGACGCCGTGAATATAAAAAATCCCCATAAATTTTAGCTTAAGTATGAAATGCAATCTCGTTCCACCGTTATCAATTTAAGTCGGTTACACTTCCACGTGTTATTCCCTATGCTGCATGGTACAGTACTGTGTAAACGCACATACTGAAGTTTTACTACCAAACACAGAAAAACTTTTAGTACAGTATGTCATTTATTGCCCTGCAAGCGAAGGTCATCTTGCATTATCCCTTGTCTTGCGTGGTATGTTCCAAATGACTTCTTAACTATTCATTGATATTCCCTCCACTTTATTGTGTTTTTAGGGGGTTTTGTATTAATATTCCCTCCAAGCTAGCAACTATTAAGCACCGAAACTTGAAACGACTAAAAGCAATTCTGACTGCTGATATCTCGCAACCAAAGTCAATGGGTCCTAAGTGTTTGCTTTTCCTTGCAAGATCTTCCCATTGACTTACTGTGTGGAATGAGACTTGAATCAAGGTTATGGCGAAGGATACGACTAGAACGATTTCACGTAAATTTGCTGCGAGAAAATAACAACAGTATGTGCACTCATATGTTGGAGAACCCACTCATTGCTTTGCTATAGCAATAAACCGCAATGCAAAGGATGAATCAAGCAAAAATATTTCTTTACCGTGGAACTTTTTTGCTCTCACTCAAATCCCACTTGCCTTGCTTGCTCTGCCTTCTGCATCAATTTTGAGTGTATTTCATCCTACAGTAGGTTTTGGGACACTGCAATGCTAGGTCTCGGGACAATGCAAGATTATTGGCGATAAATTTGTGCTTAAAAATAAGAACCAAAAGAAAATCAGGATATCCCACTGGCTAATCCCCACTGCAGGCAAAAATTCACCCTCCCCACGTCACGGTCGAGTTGTGCAATCATACCACTCGAATACAGTAGACAGCAGTTTGCACCTTTGCACGTGTGCACGAACTGTACGTATGCCGAGGTACTGTGCTCCGGAACAGTAAAATCTGATCCGGAACAGTAATTTTGGAAAAAGCGCTGTTCCGTGGAACAGCAGCCAAAAAATTAAATTTCGACCCCTGATATATCACGAGAGTGCTTGTGTACAGTACTGTCACGCTCCAGTTCTGCAATTTTTCCTCTGTTTTTTTTTTTTACGTTTTGAAGCGGGTACCCGTTTTCTTCATCTAGGATTTGTGTCCCGGTATGTTCATCAGGTACTCTGGTATGGGACTAAGCCCTAGTGAAGAAACCTTATAAGGCCACATTCAAATTTGGTGCATCTATTTTAAGCATGGAAAGGGTCAATGATTTTCCGCTTCACAAACCACAAAATTTCATTTTAACTTTCCAAATTCCGCAAAATTCCGTTTCAAGCATACCCCCTTTCAGTGATTTTCGGATTGTGGAGTAATGATGTTGAAAACAAGTCCTAAATTGTCTGGTTACGATCCTGAAGGCAGCAAACACTTGTAACACACAAATGACCTTGCCTAACACACTATAGCATAGGTAATTTGGAGCCTATACTGGCAAAATTTTGCCAGTTTTCACAAATGATCTGCTTGTTTTCTGATTGTAACTTCAAGGTGTTTTGATGATTTTAAGGTGAATTTGCCCCCATTTTAGATGGTAAAATGTCTGTGTATTTCTTTGGTATATGCAGGCATTCATATGACATAGTTTTGAAGGAAAATAAATCTGTTTTCGTCAAAAATTTACATGTATTTTGAGCCTGATAATTTTTGCTAAATTCCGTGAAATTCTGTGCAGAAAATTAAATTCTGTTTTGTCTGCGTTTTTCTGTGATCGCAGAAAATCATTGGCCCTACATGCACAAGCAAAGACATGCAGCCTCATTGCATGTCTGAGACCCGAGGGCTGTGTTTTATGGAAACTGTAAGTCCTGCACGCATTGAATATAATTGTGTAAAAGGAGATCAATTGGTCAGATAACTGCTCCATGCCATGACTAAATTTTTTGAAAAAGATAATTTTTGTGGGATTTTGGCAGTCAAAAAAATACTCTGGTCCTTAGACTTTGAGAGAGTTTAATGCCAAAATGGAGGGGATGCATTACAAAGTTTCTGGTTGTCTGACAGGCAATCAGTTACACTTGATTTGACAATTTTTGGTTGCCAGACACTTCTTTTGTTCGTCTCGGGCGCCTGGACAACCACCTAATTTATACACTGGAAGTTCTGACAGGGCCGTAGGCTGGTTTTAAGTTGAGCCCTTTAAGTTGTTAACAGCATTCATGCAGGTTTCCATTTTATGGATAACAGAGGGCACTGATTTTCTATCAAAGGCTTACAGTAGTAGAATGTTATCTGGGTAATAGTGGAAATAAACATTGTGACTGGGAATGAGAAGTGAAATATAATGAAAACAGAACATATTATTGTAACTGTTAGTGTTAGTTATGTTTATTTTAGTTTAAATTCAAATCGTAAAAACCATCTGGAATGTAGTACCCCAAATCAAAGGCAGTAACTGATAGTAGAATGCTGGTACAGTATTGCCCTCAGTTCACATGCAGGACCTCAACAAGTAAACTGATGTGTATGTTCAAAGTACCTTTCTGAAAAAAGGAAGAAGATCATGTTTATTTCTATTTTTCACATGTGTTTCATACACTGCACACAAGTTTGACCTCATTTTGTGTTGCAAACTAAAATTACAAATGTGTATGCACTTATAACCATTTCTGTTTACCTGCCATGTGTGTAAAATCCAGCCAGATTTGTAGACCATACTGTGCCAACTATTGCACAGTTACTGCTCATACAGTAGGCACAGCTGGAAAACCATGACTTTGGTCTTCTGAGGTATTACATACTGAAGTGTCTTCTTTTTGCAGGCATTCACGTGATACCTACTTAAGCCTACTTTCTCCTACTTTTGAAACTTCCTCCTACTTCTCCTAATCTTTTTTCTTGGAAACTCTTGTGTATTCAACTTTTTCCTACTTCATCCTACATTTTTGAATAAGAAAAAGAAAAAAAAATTGGATTTTTAAAATACAAAACAGTGTTTAAAGGAATTTACTGGTGGTATTTTGTAGGGGTTTATATGAAAGAGAAAACTTTGGCAGTACTTGCAGCACAAATTCCGTTACAAGCTTCATTGCTAACTCCAGATATCTCCTTCAGAAGATTAGTGTACATTTGTCAAGAAGTCCCTCCAGATTTCCTCAAGCTCACAGAATGTGATGCCAAGTGGGCAGACTGCCTCAAAATCCCTTTGTTATTTTTTATAATTGAATACCTTGTTTGTCTATGATATTTGATGCTGTTGGAATGTTTGGATATTTTTCCATGTAGATGTAGTGTACAACTGTTTCATACCTATGGTAGAGCGAAAAAAGTTATATTTGATGTAGTTGTTTAGACATTATAGAGATGTACAAAAGCTCTGTCTGATCAGTTTGCCCAGATGGCATTACAAATTTCCCATCATGCACTGCAAAAGCTGAAAAACAGCATTTCTGAAAGACTTAGTATTTTTCCAATGCAAGATGCTCTTGAGTTGGGGTTTTACTGCCTTCTACAGAAGGTTTTATTTTTGTGCATTTTTTGGAAACATCAAAGTTAGTTACCAGAACGTACTTTCAAAGGGTCACATGCTGCCATCAAATTTAATACTACTTTTGTCTTTCTTTTTTACCTGGACCCTTTTGATGGCCTTCTTTCAAAACTTACTGTAAGCTGTTGCCACTAAGCATTCTAAGTATTGCAGCAAAGAGGTTATAAAAATCCTCCAGGGACAAATTGGTTAATACGGATACAGTAAAGACTTGCCAATGGGGTATGAAGGAGTTGCTTGAGCCTTTGCACCTATGTTTCTTGTATGATACAAGATACAGCAAAATTATGTACCAGTTTTTTTTTGCGCAAAAAAAAAAAGACCTGTAGGGAAATCTTGGGGGGATGAACAGTAACTTGTAAAGTATGACATTGCGGTCTGATTGATATAAATATTTTGGGTACTGATGTTGTACTGATTAAATTATCTTCAACAGAAGCGACAGTCAGGGGTTCTCTTCATTTGCAGAGAATGGAGGGAGCTTGGCTAGTCTAGATGTAATTACTGCATGTGATTAAAGCTGTACTCGGTACTGTTTTGTTCTTTTTTGTCACTGATGGCAAAGGAACCTGTAACCTTCAACATTGCAAAAAGGCTTTCAGTGGATGAAATGTCAATACTTTTTTAATTTATTTTCCTTGTAAAGTATGACATTGCGGTCTGATTGATATAAATATTTTGGGTACTGATGTTGTACTGATTAAATTATCTTCAACAGAAGCGACAGTCAGGGGTTCTCTTCATTTGCAGAGAATGGAGGGAGCTTTGCTAGTCTAGATGTAATTACTGCATGTGATTAAAGCTGTACTCGGTACTGTTTTGTTCTTTTTTGTCACTGATGGCAAAGGAACCTGTAACCTTCAACATTGCAAAAAGGCTTTCAGTGGATGAAATGTCAATACTTTTTTAATTTATTTTCCTGGATGTATTACATCAGTTTCTTTAAGTTTTTTTTTTTTTCCAAATTCTTAGAATTCTGACACATTGCAGTTTTAAAATGCATCAGCCAGTGGGGTAACCAGACTTTTTCATTGGGGGGGGGGGACTGAGGGAGCAGTGAAAGCACTATCTACAGTTAGCAGAGCACCACCATCTGCTGGCCCGTAGCATACAGAGAAAATTTTTGATAAAAATGCCTCTCAGATTGCAGGAAATAGCACTTCCCAGTCTCTATGGCCTTGTGAGTTTCAGCTAAGTATTCTTTATTTTTGTCTTAAAATACAAATTTTGCCCAACATCGTGCCTCTGAATTTCATTTGGCAAGTGAGGGGGCAAGACATTTGATGGGGGGCTCCCTCTGGTTATGCCACTGACATCAGCCTTTAGTGGTAAATTATGAATCTTCAATTGAAGTTATTGTGCTCATGATGCCATCTGGTAAACTGAATGTAAAACGTCCTGGAGTGGAACAGCAGGGCTTCTTTTTTTCTTTTTTCTTTCATTGGCATGTGCATATGAAGAAAGGGGGTTGGGAGACTACCACCATCAAAATTTTGGACAAAAGTGCTGCCCCCCCCCTCCCAGGTGTAAGGATCCCTATATGCTATGTTCATAGGCCAGGCAGGTTAGCTACACTCCCAGGATGGGTTTCTATCCCCTTCTTCAAATGGGGTTTAGATTGTTTAAGAAATTTTTTTAAGACTTCTGAGCATTGCCAGTGAAAGCACCATGTTGCATGTATGACCACCTTCCAAAAACAAAACTATCTCAAGAGGAAGGTGTTCCCCTCACTTAACACCCTTTTTCAACACAGTCAACCCCCACCCCCCTTTCCATCCCAGAAAAATTCAAGAGAAAAAAACCGTAGAGCCTGTAAACCTTAATTAGCATTTAAAATGATTTCTCTTTAAATTGTCTCATGGGAGGAAATTTACATAAGTTTGAGAAATTCAACACATTGGAGCAAAATATAGCCTAGACCATTCATTGCTGCAATTTTCTAGAGTCATCCTAGTCCGAATGGGTTGGACCCCTGAACTCAGGACTTGAGAAGCCTGCTAGAAAACTACCGTCAGTTCACAGTGAAAAGCTCTATGGGCTACTGTAGTACTAAACACTGTGTATCAGCATACAGTAGGTATACTGAAACCTATGCCTTTGGAGGCTAGTGCAAATGTTTCTTTGGGCTAGTGAAATGTGTTTTTCAAATGCTCAGTGGGATAGTAATAAACCTTCACAGAGTTTAACCTTGCATGCACTAAGTTAAATGCTGTAAAGTGTTGTGCATAGGACATCCATGCAATTGTTATACCAATGGATGATCATAGTACTGTACCGGGCTATAGTAGTAGTTAGTACAGGCTAGTAGTATATGCTATCACAAGGCCTCTGTATGTTGTATGTGCTATGTAACAGTACGGTACTTCTTCAGTTCCATAGTCTGTAGAGGTTGCTTCATGGCTAAGATGTGTTGTACTGGTGTCTGTTCTTTTCAACCAGTCTAGTACAGGGCCATGTATGACAGACCCATGATGGAGAGGTCTGAGGTCAGAGATGTTGGTCATACATGTTCAGTCTTGGTGTTCCTTGGGGACATAGCTCCTTTGGTGAGCATAACTCCTTTGAGAGGAATGCTTGGTTTTTGCCTCTTGGCTCTCCACCAAAGAGTCTAGGGGACTTCAGAAAAAATATTCATACAGTAGTACTGTACCAAGTATTGTAGCTGCATAGTTGTCTGGACAACAATAGTATAACCTTAAAAGTTAACTCAAGAAGCAGTCTTCAAGGGACTTTTGAAACACTTAAAACATTGAAGCGTTCCCCCTGAATCTCCACTGTTGTAAAGAAGGTGCACATCTTCAGAGGTTCATGGGCACTGATATCTTACCAAATTTAGAGTTTTAGACCAAATCTGTCTACAGAGAGTGCAGCTTTAAGGGATCTTCACTAGAAGGGCACAAACTGGGAATGAGGAGGTTCCTAACAAGAGAGTTGTCAAAAGCTCTGGTGATGATATCACAGTGTCCAGTTCAAAAATTATTTAAAGCTAGGAGCTAGGAAGTTACCCAAGTGGTTTTAACTGTGATTCACTGTAAAGACTGCACTGATTGCATGGCTTCTAAACCATTGACAGAGATTCACTGAATTATTGGCAAATCGACAAGGAAATGCTTGCAACAGTTTTCGGTTGTAAACGTTGTCATGAATATTTATTTGATCAAAGATTTAATTAATGAGCCTTGCATATCACAAACCATTACAAGCTATCTTTCCAAAGCTTTTTATGCATCTGATGCCTGCAAAGTTTCAAGTGATGTTACTTCAAGTTCAGAAGTATGCAGTGGATGTAAAGTCCTGTCCTGGTGGTTGCCCACCTGGTGGACATGTATTAATACATCTGCACCTACAGTACTGTATATTGGCTGCACTCGTTATACCAACATCCTGGTAAAATACTTGAATTGAAATGTACTAAATAGATTAGGCAATCCAGAATTCTAGGGACTTTAAAAGACTCCTGGACTTCTTTTTGGCTAAAGGCCTGGATTAAGCTCCTCCTGAGATGTTAATACCATGAAGAGAAAAATACTTGAAATTCTTGATGCTACTATACAAGTAATGATGAAGTCATGGAAGAGATAAAAGAACTTATTAAGCAAAGTTGGCCACATGCAAGAGTGGATAGATGTCCCCGTTAATGTATAGATCACGAATTATAGGCATGAGCTTAATGTGTGACCTGGTACTCATTAGACATGACAAAATTATTCCAGCAAAAATTAGACTAAGCATTCCACATTAGGTTCACAGTGCTTACCTTGGCATAGGGAAACTTCAGGAAATAAGTTCAAATAGCTATCAAATTTCAGGAAGTCCGGAACTTCATTTCAGAAAAGTTTAGGGAGGTCTAGAAACCCATCAGGCAATTTGCCAGTACTGGGAATTTTAATTCACACATCATTTGCAAATTTCCACCAGTGAACAGCCTTAGCATCTGCAAGTTTAAGATTTAGAGAAAGCAATTTAGAAGAACAATAAAACAAGATGAATTTTTTGATCCAGAACCTGGGGCAAGGCTTACAGCAACTGGAGCAACTAGCAGGGGTAAGATTTGACATTAGGCCTAGCAGTGTTATAGCAGTAGTTGTATGTTACTATTTGCATATGGGATGAGGCTGCAATTTTTGACCATATGACAGTATCAATTCTAAACAGCCTGAAAACATTCTGTTTTACAAACCATTGATATTCTTTCAGTGATAGCTTTTGTTTTCATTGGATATTGCATACCTGTAGCTAATACACAAATTCTTTGTCTCCCAAAAGAAAGTGATTTCAGTCTCAAAATGAATGGTTTAATTTTAGGAGCTACAGTACCAACAGTAAACTTGCTTGCTGATGTTACACCACAAAGTTTGTACCACAGAAGGCCTAGGAGTACCACAGACTGTAGTGTACTGTAGTCCAGAGAAGCAAGACTTTAAATAACAGTCTGCAATATATTTGTAAGCTTCCCCTGCTAGGTAATTCTGTTCAGAATGAATGGCTCTTTTACCATTGCATAATGTTTAATATATATGTACACTTAGACTGTAACCATTACGTGTGTTTCTTCAGGGGAAATGCACGAGACCAAAGGTTTAAAAGATGGAAAGTCCTCTGGACCAAAAATCTTCAGGTTAGAAATAGGGTTACAGGCCTTGAGTTTTAGATTTTGCAGGTGTGCTACAAATGACACTCCTCAGGATATCAAGTAGTGTGGTAGGTGTGCTGTTTTATTAAACTTTAATAGATTTATCTGAGTTCTAGGTGTGCAAAAAATAGCACTCCTCACAGTGATTTGAGGCAAGTGGTGGTGTGCGATCGCATTCACACGCCTCAAAATTCAAGGCCTGGGGTTAAGACAAGCTCATTAGAGTTGGGATTAGAGTTAGGATCAGGTTTAGGGTTAAAATAAAGGTTAGTTTTAGCAAATGAGACAGATGTAGAGAGAATATTTGGTCTGGTTACCCCTGCTTATATCTTGGGCAATATAACTTCTCTCATAAAGCTAGCTGTACATTCTGATATTTTCTCAGTTTTTGTTCTGAAGTGGTAACCAATGTTGTAGGGCCAAAGCCAAAATTATTCTATTGCAGTGGGATGGAATTTTATAAACTTTACTCTCTGTGTGTATGCCTATGTAGCTTCTGTGAATGATTGAGGAGTTTCATATTGAACAGGTCATTTTATACAGACTATTACTAGGCACAGTGAAAAGAGATATATACATCTCAAGGTGTTGCCTTGGTAACACAAAATGTATGGGTGTGATGGGATGGAAGGAATGATAACTTTACAGAATCATCAATTTGCAACCATAGTTTAATTATTATCAAAAGTAGAAAAATAAAAGGTTTAATTTTATAATTTTCAATGAAGTGTCATTACTCTTCTTGTATTATTAAAACAGTCACAGAAATTACATTTCATTTGTAAGATCTACACATATTTTCCAAAAGTGTGTCACTGTGGTGGGACAGAACTTGGTGGAGCTTGTTGCTTATGTATGAGTTTACAAAGTGACCCCTTGAGGTTTTCATGAAACTCTCAGAACTTTGCATTATAGACAAAATGGACTCAGAGAAACTTTCACTAACATAGCCCTAGCTGTTCAGAAGTTATGCTCCTTTAAAGCAATACACTGTAGTTTCTGGAAGAAAGCTATCAAAGCCATTTCACAGGAACCAGATACAAAGCTGAAAAGTTGTATGTGAAGTGATTCATAGTCATATAAACATAGGCCATTGGAAATGCAGTTTTCACTTCTGAAAGTGATTTTTTTCAAACTTTGGGCCCACCCAGACCCTTAGACCAAGTGTCAGAAGGTCCTCATACTTTGTCTCAGCATTATTTGGCTACAGGTCTGTAAGCAGTGAGAAAGTGTAGCCAGTTAGATTTCATCAAAGACTGAGTTGATTGAGTCCAAAATTGGTCCTGTGGGCTATATGTCAAAAATGGACCATGTAGAAGATTGTTGAACCTATGGGCAAGTACCATCTGGTTTTAAACTTTTATTGAGGAAAGATGTACACAAAAAACCTTGTACATTATGAATTTCCTTCATTGTAAGGTGAGAAGAAAGTTAGTAATACCACATGCATGTTAGATAAAAATGGCCAAAGCCATAGAAAGCCTTATTTGAGGGCCCACAAATTTGAAGCTATACATGATGTACCATCAAAACTGAATACAAAGTGAAGAAACGTGAGATATTTGAAAACAGTTGACAAAAACATGACACTGACAGTAAATGTGAAGTTATGAGTAAATCTAGCAAGGCATGCTACTTAAACATACATGTAAAGTGAAATTCCGTCCCACCACACTTGTTTCCATCCTCCTCCCACAAAAATGTCGAGCAATCACCATGGAATGGCTACCCAAAATATTCTGTACGGTACTAACTTGTTTTGCACACAGAAATGTCATTTGCATAAGTAGATAATAGTTTGGAAAGTTTCAGTCAAGTTTGCAACTTTCATACCCTTGAAGATAAAAAATGAACATCTGAAAATGTGGCAGGGGAATTGGATGTTTTCATTTTTATTTTTATTTTTGAAAGTAACGTTTGTAGTTTCTTCAGTGCTCATGTTGTGTTTTATTAGAGACTTTTTACACAGCAGAAGAGAGAAATTCATGTTCTATTCCTACTGTATGTGTTAAAATGTCCTTTTCAACTATAAATTCTGCCCCACCACTCTTTGAACATACAATTTACATGTTTGAATGATCACATCCCAATGATAATGCAATAAATTACCATTTTTTTTTTCATGATGGGTGAATTAAAGCAAATTGACATAGTTCAAATTTTAGGGTTGGTGATAACCATTTTTGGCTTTGGTCCTGTAGGTCCTCTTCAATATTTTTTTGAGCATGAAAAGTCTTTATTTATAGACAGAAGTGCATGTTTGCTTGAGTTTCCTTATATACTAGGGACTTATTAAATTACCTTATTTTCAGACATGTCCTAGATTGCAACCCCCTGCCCGATTTTGGCTAAAGTATCCTCATCAAAGTGATGTATTGAGGTCAAAAGAAACACACAGAAATTTTGGCTCAGTACCTGTTATTAAAAGCCACTTTGAATTTATGGTCCTTTCAAAATGGTGTTAGGGTCCCCCTCAGTTTGCTGTAATGCTTGGCCATGTGATACAGTATTTTCAGGCTTCAAAGTGATCCTATATTTCCTATAATTTCTTATAAATTTCCAAAAATCCTATATTTCCTATATTTGTATGATTTTAGGCTTGTTTTCCTATATTCTCCTATATTTTTCTGATCTTGTCAAAAAAAAAGTTTTTCATTTATATTATGTTTTGGGGTGAAAATGTCAGACGGATTCTTTTTCCAAGATAGTTTTGTAGACTCAGAGTGGCTTATTCAGACAGGTAGCAGTGTATGGATGCCAAGTACCTTAATTAGAGGCAAGTACACTATGGCCAATTACAGGATTCAGAAATATTCTCATATGAAACAGCATTGGGCACTTATGAACACTAATTTCATTACCCTTACCTATGCTTTGTATGCAGAGATAGCTGGTCTGTGATATAACTGATTCTTTCATTCAACATGTTGTAGTACAGTGGTTTGAAATACCAATATTTTCCCTGTCATCTGCCATCTTTCCACAAACTTTGGTAACGGTTAGATCAGTTGACTGTCCAAAGTGTTGCACGATTAAAATTTCCCCCTAAAGAATAAGAATTTAGTGCTTTGAGAAAACTAAAAAGTCTCACTGTAATGTTTACAAGTTTACAATGTGCAGGTCTCTTAGGAGGTTTTCCCTAAACTCCACTAGAAGCTCTGTGGTAGGTCTCTGTTTGCCACATCAATTTGTCCAACAGACCAGAGTGGAAAATCTTAATCCATGTGTGGGTCTGGTGCTGCAGTGCCCATCATTGTTGACAAGTAGAGGCACTTGCCAAGTTGCCCTCTCCCTAATTTTGTCATATAATTTCCTCAATGGAGATTTTAGATGTTAAGTATGTTAATGCACAGACAGTTTGCACACTGTAGGCATCTTGACAAATGTGGACTACACTGTTCTGCCAAGTTGTACAGATTCAAAGTGAGCAGTGGCATTTTTAGGTTGAGGGATCATTGGGCCATGCCCACTTTCCTTCCCTAATGCTGATTTTTTTTTCTTTTAATTTTGTAACCTAAAATCTGATTTTGAAAATAAATTTTACTTCAAAAAGATGACATATTTAGCACCAGATTGCATGTAAGTACACGCAATCATTCAAAAAATTTTCAAAGGGAAGGGAAAACCCCCTCCCCTTAGACCCCTCCTATGTTGGTAATCACAGAATAAACTGGATGGCCCCCATGAGAAAGTTCTGACTATGCCACTGGAAAAGTGAGTTGGAAGGTATTCATACTGTAGCAACCATACAGTTGTCATAGGCCTGTGATCTTGGTCTGACTATCACCACCCATGTGTCACACTTTATATCAAGATTGACTAGCAATACAGTGTATAGTTTATAGTGAAATGTCGTATTGAGAGACGATTTCCTGTTATTTAAGCAGCAAAAAATTCAAAAATTTGCTCATCTCAACCCCATTATTATTGGAGCTGAGGTGAATTCTGTCTGTGTACTTTAGGACATATTGTCCACATTAACTACCCATCCATTCAAAGCACCATCATGGTCACATTCTGTGTTCTCACCTTCTGATATTGCAAATTTTGGTGCCTTTTTAGTATGCACAAATATTAAGATTTATGGATACTTTATTCCGGAGTCAAAATATGCAAATACACCACCTTCAGGGGATTTACTTTTTCCCTTCCACCAGAATATTTTGGTGGTTTTCTTAATTCCATGTTGATGGTAGAACCACACTTTTCTGCCACATTAGCCCACACTTGTGATACTGTTAATCACATTTGTATCATATAAACAGTATAGTTCATTAGTTTCATATGGTTCCATGTTTTCCGCATCCACAACTTGGAGGAATTTTGAAGATAATTAGAACCGCTAGCATATGTTATTCCTATATTTACTCTATATTTTCCTTGAAAAATCCTATAAAACCCTATATATTCATCAGTATCCTTCCTATAAAACCTCCTATATTTCTGTGATGGACCACTTTGAAGCCTGTATTTTGCATTTTCAGAAATGCATATTTGTATTGGAACATGGTTGAAAGCTAGAAACTAGCTCTCTGTGTTACTTCAACCCATACTTTCAGAAATGGTGGGGGCCCAAGCCCTTGCAAGGGGCCATACAGTAATTTCAAAAAGACTTGCAGTATTTTAAGGGCTAAAAATTTCTGTATTCATTGACACTAGCAAGGATCATTTTGATAAATTTTTAGCAAAATTGGAGGCAGCCAAGGAGTTTATGCAGTCACATGGCCATGTGCATATGTGTGTGTATGTGTTTGTGATGCTTACAGTAGCTTGTAAATACAATATCTTAAGATGGCAAGGATGGATAATATTCATACTTGGTATGCATATAGATTTATCATATTGAGAAGAGGTTCCTCTTCTTTTGATAGAGGTCAAAGGTCATTTGAGCTCACCAGAGGTAAAGCTGAAAACCTTGCAAATGCAAAATTTCAGAATAGGAATAATTATTTTTCATGTTTCATATACGAATTAATATTATTGAGAGAAGGAACTGTATTGTTTTTGGTGGAGGTCAGAGGTCATTTGAGGTTAATACCAGAGGCCAAAAATTGAAAAGCTTGTGAACAGGACATCTTACAGTAGGGAACATGGATGTTTTTCATAGTGAAACTGGGAAAACCTTGGAAATTGCTTGTGAAGATTTAAGGTAAGGAAGACCACACACACCTGGTGAAAAGATCCTTCATTTTAGGAAAAAGGAACCCTTTTTTAAAATAGGTCAGAGATCTTATGAGGTCACTATAGATCAAAAAATGAAAAGTAAAATATCTCAAGATAGGAACCATAAATACTGTATTTGCACTATAGTTAGTTAATGAAGTTTGTAAGTTTTTGTTGAGGTCAAAGGTCATTTGAGGTCATCAGAGGTCAATAAGTGAAAACCTTGTGAACATGATATTTGAAGAAGAGTAACAGAGTGAGGGATCTCAAACTTAACTTGTATGGATGCCCCATTTTGAGGAAAAGAACTCTCTGGACCCAACTCTGGAAATTTTTTAGAGTTTTGTCAAACACAGGAAGTTCTCAACATTTTCGTGTTTATTTGCCCTTTTTTGTTTTTTTCTTTTCTTTTTTTTTTTTAGGTACTACATTGGAATTAATTATTACAGTAGTACTGTAAATGTTATCCTTTGCAAGCATTTTTATTGGTTCCCTGAAGGAAATACCTATGTAAATAGCTAATGCTAACCTGGAATGTGATTCTAGGTTGCTGCATTTTGATATCCACTGTAATTCAAATCAGAAGACCATCCCCCACCTTTGCACAGTACTCGAAGCCGATGATATTTTTGATACATTTCTCTACAAGTCTGCACATTGTGGCTCTCGGTAGCTTTTGCTTTTAGGGTCTGCCACACATAATTCTTCATAGCCACAAGGTGAATGAAAAGCTTTGTTCACTCTGCATGTGAGAGGTCATTTGTCAGTCCACCTAGCCTACTTGCTATATTGTTTTGCTTTTGGTGTAAGATTCAGAAAGCTCAACTAATCATCATGAAATAGGTACATATCACTTCCCAAAAGAGATCTTAGTAGCCGAGAAGTAAGGTTGTCTGGAAGAGAGATGGAATGGTGATGCAAATGTTAACAGTTTGGGAAGGAAATTTCCTTGGCAATCCTCATTTCACCAACCATTTTGGAAACATGTCACAATTCATATTTGATTTGGAATTGTACCACATGCACATATAATTTTTGCTGAATAAGATCAATCAATCAATTTTGACTTTTCCTAGACAATGATGACTCAGTAAGAAGGGTGAGACCAAGGACTAAACCACATTCTTGTTTAAAGTAGTATGCACACCACAGCCACTGGTGTCCCTCTAGTCTGTAGTCCACCTTTATAATTTTTCTTTCGGTGAAAGTGACTGTACATTTCATTCTTTCAGGGAACTAAAAGGGGCTTATAAAACTGATGCATTTCACATTAACTTTTGACCTGCAGATATTGTTATATTTTTTAAATGTACCTCACTAGTGTACTTTACAGGTACATCCTGTTATCGTAACATTAGAGCTTCCTTGAAACATATTGTCAGTGGCGTTTCCTTGCACATCTCTCTGGTAGTATGTCTGTATTGAGACCCATGTTGTATACATTGTTGGCATTAAAACAATATCAAAGGGGGTTTTCCCATGTCTGAAATACTGTCTAAAGGGATTTTTGTAGAATAGAAATTTTGTTGCATTTTGGTAAATTTGTCGGTGTCTCTGTTATATAGCTGGCTGAATAAGGTATCCAAGGAAAAAGGCAGAAATTTCCTGCAGACTATTATTGTTGCTGGATTATTGACTCTGGTTCATATGTGGGGCGCAGGGGCCTTTATACTGATGTAGTATGACAATGTATCATATTCAGCACACTGAATATAATGAATATATGTACACAAAAAAGAAAAACCAAGCAAGCTTTCCCTGCAGCAAACCAGCTTTTCTGGCAACAGTTTGAAGAAAACATGTGATTATACTATACTGAGAAGAAATGTTGCAAAAAGGATCAAGTCTAAATACCTTCCCTGAAGTGATTAACAGGCTTCATTGTGAAGAAACCATTGAGTGCACCAATTACACAACATTCTTGTAAAGAAATGTTGCAAAAAACTTTCTTCCAAGCTTTCCCCTGGAGTGACAACTCAGACCCTGCTAGCTACACCTCTCTGTTCTGATGTCTTTTTGTTTTAACATCTGTAAGTTCCGATAAGGGTTCAGTGAGGTCAGCGTTAGGATTAGGTTATCCTAAAACTGACCTTCATGCAGACTTATCGGAATATAGAGACATTGGAACAAAAAGACATCGGAACAGCGAGCATTCCCCTTGAAGAACAGTATTTGTGATGCAGTAGCCAGCTACTCTGTACGTCTTATACAAGAGGGGGAGGGGGGATCTATATTTGTACCCAAATTTTGATGTACATGTGTGTAATTGGTACAAATGAAAACCAGAAATTTTAAGTTTTTAGTTTGTATTTTGAATTGTTATCATGTTTACATATTGATGTACTGTAGGGCCTACTGACAAACAAGCACAAAGTCACACAATTATCTGCCAGAGCTCTACATGTTAGACGTAGTAAAACAATAAACCTTTGTCACATGAAGAATAGACTGCAGAAGGGTCATTATTTGTTCAGAATTATACATATAATCTTGTAAAACAATTCAAAAGACTTACTTGTTCCTAGATTAGTTGTACTTTAATGCTCACAATTTCACAAACCCTCAAATCTCTGAGAGACTTTGTCCTATGGACCCTCACCTAGGTGTTGCCCTTGGACCCCCAAGTATTTTTTCAGCCAGTCATTTTTTTTTTTTTCTTTTTGACATCATTGTTTTTCTGGTGGCATTTTGGCTGCTGTAGTGGCAAATAGCCCATCACCTGCATCTTTTGTGTGCTGGAACTATAGACCTTAGGCATGTAATGTCATAGAAACAGAAATTTCGCCCTTGGCAGAGGTAAGCATGTATCATTGCAACGTACACCAACAAATGCAGACAGCTAATTTTTGCATACATGTGCCAAAATTATGTCGTGCACATGTGTACAGTATGTGTACCAACATTATGTACCTTTCTAGTGAGCTTTATTGTTTGTCCTCGGAAATGAGTCTGTGTGACCTCAGTGCATAAGGTCTCCACAGTAGTTTTGTGGAACACGAAGTTAAACGCTGATTTAAATGCAGGACCCAGCTTAAATACCAACAAAGTGGCAAACTTTGTACTGTTTCTTTATCTCAAGAGAATGCTGCTGTGCAGATGAAAATGAACCTGATTTATATATAAGAGTTAAATTTTTGCTTTTTTTCCTTTTTCAGGACCCACTTTGGGGCTATTTCCAAGCTGTTGCTGGCCCAGTGAGTATGCTTTAATATTTTGATAAGGGAGGAAGCTTGGAGCTAGGGTATGATTAATTATTCTGGTAGAAAAGGGGATGAGTTTGAAAAGTTTTTTAAATTTGTTCACTGTACCAGTAACAGTTACACCTCTAATATTCTGATGTCTCTATGTTCTGACAGACGTAACATACTATTCTTAGCTAACCTAACCTTTATCCTACCACAGACCTTCATGTAATTGGAATAGAGATGAAGGAACAGAAAGCAGTCCCCCCAGCAACAGGCTGAGTGTGAAGTAATCTGATTAAAGAACATTTTGTTACATCAGTGCTATGCTCTGTTGAAAGTACTTGATGTCACAAATGACCAATATTACCAATATTTGATATATTCTATTCAGACTATGTTGGGTACTGATTGGATGGCAATGTTTTGCAAATGAAAGTACTTCATGCTATCTGTTTCTACACAGGTTGTAAATTTCACTTATGTAAGGTGAAACAGTGGCAAATAGTGTCAGACATTAGAAAACAATTTAACTTTTGTGTAAAGTGTAAGCCAAATATAGGTTTGGTGGTATCAAAATCTTAGGTACAAATGAGCGTAGTAGAAAGAAATGCATGCGCTCGAATGTAAACTATGTGTTTTATACTTAAAACAGAGAGTAAGGCATTGAGGTCATATACTGAAGGCAACAAGGGCAACTTTGACCCCGACTTTTAGTCATTTTATCAGGGCATTGTGGCAAACGGAATGTATGGCGGTAATGGCCTCCGTGGCCCCTGTTAAATTCGAGGCCTGGATGCAACACTTATCACAGGGCAACAAATAAGAAGGGGTAAGGCCAAATGGTTCACCACAGTTTTTACAGTCCCTTCTCAAATTTAACTCGGTAAATTTTGAATTGCACGGCTTATACTTTCTGTAAACAGTGGACTTGCATTGGGGTTGGCCTTCAAATTGTGGGCCAGTGTCAGAAAAAAATTCGAAAACCACTGCTTTGATACCAGAACATAATTCCTTTTAATAGTCTAGCCTAGAAAGTAGTTACTTTTTGCATTCATTTTGTAGACTTCTTTTCCAAGATAGACGGGAGGAGAATTGGTGCCTTTGGAGAATGCTATTATAGATGTGCCATACAAAGTTAGACATGGTTTAATGCTTTGATTGTTCTGAGTGTTCTGTAGTTCAACTTACTGTAGCTTCAAGGTGCACTCTTGTAAACTGAAAGTTGAAATTCTTTACCCACACAAGAAAAATGTCATAATTTTCTTCACCCTTCTCAAAGATATTTCCTAGTCAATTTGCTTTCATCCAGTGTTAATGAGAAGATACAGTAATATAAATTTACAAGTTTGGCAAGTTGAAAGGATCCAAGGTGTTTGGTGTGGGCATTTTTGGAAGCTTTAAAACTTTTGTCCATCTTGTGTCAGTTTCCTTGAGAATTTTACATTGTGTTGGAAAATTGGAAAGCAATGACTGGTCCAGGATTTCTCCAAAAAAAAAGGGGGGAGGGTACCAAGGGGGCCTTTGGGCAAATGGAACCACATACCAAAATATCAGAACATTGTTTACTGTTGTGTGTATGGCAAAAGTGCTTTCAAAGAGGGGATGCCACCTCCCGTCTCCCCTTGACCTCCCCCTGGAAAGAGCCATGTAGAACAGTCTCCTTTGTAACTCTTGTACAAGTAGTAACTTGTCTTTTTCACTTTTACAGGATCAGCAGATAAGTCCAAGAGAACTTCAACAGTGTCTCACCTCATCTGGTATTGCAGGAACATATCAGCGTAAGAACTTCCCTTCATATTTTGCCTTGAAGCAAAATTAATGACCCACATTCACAATCCAGTTAATTTTTTTATTAGCAAATATCATAGTTTCAAGTTTTTTTATGGGAAAATGGTCACTTAAGGTTGTTCACCAATGCCTCATACAGTTTTGTTTCTGGAACAAGACTAGGCTGAAATCTCCTGCAAAGTGTACTTTTGATGTAATTTGTGCAAAAATTGCTTCAGCACTGTGTTTACAAAAGGGTATTTGTACACTAGATTATTGCAACCATACCCCCCCCCCCACCCCTCAAAGAAAAGAAAAAGATAATACTGTACTTGTATAAGAAAAGGTACTGTATGAAAACTTGGTAGCCGACAGGTTGTATGGTGCTTGTATGGTTGTACAGTTCTAAAGGGACTTTAATATCACCCCTGTAATACCACATGGCATATAGTATTGTTTGCTGGACACAGATCATTGTTTGCTGTTAATACAAACCTCAATAGAATAAATTATTGTAAGTATGGATCCTTCATTCTCGTCTCTCTCCCATCATTATCATCACTATCATTTTCACATCCCTGCAGAATTACTATCATAATCTGTGCTTGTCAGTTTGTATTTGTTTTTTTTTTTTCCTTACAGCATTCAGCCTCAATACATGCTACATCATGATTGCAATGCTGGATGTATCCTTTGTAATATGCTGATAGTTTTGACAACCCCTTTTGCAAGAGCAGGGGGCTCAACCCCTTGTACCAGACCATCAAGTAGTGAAAGAATGATGGCAACCTAAAGAAGATGTGCAGTATTGTCATTTATGAAATTTCAGTCCCCAAAACAATCTAGAGAAGGGAAGTTTAACAATGATTTACTATGCATGGTTTGCATATTACTTATCTAACTTAATCAAAACACTGTGTTAGGCTGCTAGCCTAGCACTAATATCAGTTTTCCAATAATGCTGTGTAGGCAGGCACAGTCAGTGTGACCTGCCTGTAATGTAATCATCAACAACCCTTACCATCCTCAAAGCATGATATTAACAGACCATCACTCCATACGGAGCCTTTTAAGAGTGTGAAAGCTCTGAGGATGCGATGTGAAACCAGGCATATAAATGCAGGGGAAAATAGAAAGGGAGGATAGGGAATTGTAATTAACAAAATTACAGATATTCTTAGAATTATGTGCAACACAAACCTTAAAATGTTCATAGACAACATTAAGACAGTGCAGGATGAAACAAACTTTGAGCCTAACGAGTCTGTGTAGTTCTTGACTGACAAGTTACAAAGAGGATTGATTAGAGATCAGGATTAGAGATCAGGCTGTAGATGGTGTCTGCTGACGGAGGCTGTGAAAGTGTTTGGCAACAATTCATCATTTAATCCCAAAATCTTGGGATCATTTGATGATTGATCATGATTATCACCTATGCAGTGTGCCAAAGCTTCAGGTCTGCATCATATGAGCCTACTGTATTATATCTCATTGCCATTTAGGCCTAAATTCTGTATGGGAAGGATAAGGATTGACACAGATACAGGGACTTGCAGTTGGAGAGAATAAAAAATAGCTTCAAGAGAAGGTATTAAAGATGGACAAAAAGGGGGAAATTCACATACCAGCAAACAGGAAGAGAAAAATAGAGTTTCGTTATAAATTGATAGGAACTTTTTAATGAATCATTTTTGCATTTATCACCACACTGTCCAATCCCTACTGCTGACCTGCATAACCACCTCATAACTCATGGCTGTGTCTTTCCTATAAGTGGGCAGGGCAAGAGTAAGAGAGGTTTTCATCCAGTGATTAAGCCATGTCAATTCTCCAGTGCAATATTCTGAATGGATAGCCTAGGGGAGAGGTGTAAGGGGGAGAGGGAAAACTCCCTCCTCTTTGGAAAAATTTTCAGTTTGAGAGATGCCTAGATGGTAAATGGTGCAATGTTTGATCCAAATTTACCTTGAAAATGAGGTAAGTGCAATTTGTAATGACTTTCTTTGCAAACTTAATCAAGGTGATTTTTTTGAACTAAACACTTGCACAGAAATTGCTGTTCAATTTTTTTTATGTGCAACATTCCTTTGCGTTTGTGTGACATTTTGCACACATATACAGGCTGGCTTAATCACTGTTTTCATCCCTGCCATGGAAGAAAGTAAAGAAAGGCCAATAGAATATAGCCCTTGGAGGAACAAACTTTCTTGTTCAATAAGGGGGCAGCAGCCACAAAGCTGCTGTGCAGCTAAAGAGAATGATGATGCAATGGCATCATTATGCAAATAATATTTAAAATTCTTAACAACAATTCATACAGCGGGATAGATCTGGTCAAATGGGATTCAATGAATTTAAGGAACTATGGGCTGCACTTAATCAATGGAAAACCACGTTTATGAACTTTGACCGAGACAGGTCTGGAACAATAGAAGGTCATGAATTACATCAAGCTGTAACAAGTTTTGGTAAGTTCTTCATTTGCTTTGGCTTACTTCCCCTTTAGTTTCCACCATGTCAAAGCTTTTGGAAGCATTGCAGTTGGATTTTGTAACTGTTTGCAAATGATTCAGCAAGCAATGGTTTGGTCACAGTGGAATGTTACCATTAGGGGTCCTTGTTTGACCAGTCATATAAGCAAGTCATAAGGAAGGAATTGGTCCATCTACTGTATGGTAATACGGCTTGCCAACTGTCCTGGATTTACCTTGACATCACAGAATTTGGCCAAGCAAAGAGATTTATCATGGGCTTACATCTGATGTCAAGAAATTTCATCCATGTCACAAGTAAACTTTTACAGCATATTGTGTGTATATAAAATGAAGTATTGTTTGTATATTGCATAATTCTATGGGCCTATTTTTTATATTGCATATTGTTTATTGTGTAAAGGAATCATCCCCTTGATTTTAAAAGAAAGTGGTCCTACAGGACAGTACAGTACAGTGCGCCTGCAGTACCTGGTCTGTTGTTAATATTTCCTGTGGAAAATTATCAAAGATAGTTAGAGCTGTTCACAAAATTAATTTTTGTTGCCTGGAAGTGCCATTTCCAGCATCTGTATCTGGCTCCTGTAAACTAAAAAGTTTAGAGGAAAATGAGCAAACATGAAAGTTATTCAGTTGCATGAGTATTGTGTACATATTTTATTTTTACTCTGATTTTTCAAGGTTAGAGGTACAAAATTAGATATTGTTGAGCAGCCATATAAAACATCAAAATTTGCTGTACCAACCTAAAAATAGGAGGTACAAACCAACGAAAAATAGCACAATCAAATCAATCACAACCTAAGAAACTTAGAAAGTGATTCTAAAGAAAAGAGTTATAAAACTACAAAATATGATAAACCTGTACAAAGTTTAGAGCAATTCACTGAAAATAGCTTCAAAAGGAATAATTTTCGCATAGATAAAGTCCCAAATTCTTTGAAATATGATCCACTTAAAGAACTCTTTTAAGTTTTCCATGGAATATCCCACCTTTTTGGCAGACTGTTTCAGGACAAATTAGAGGGCAAAACCCAATAAAATGCCCAAATCCTAATTAAAAATTTATTCCTAGGGCAGATGTACCATTTAACCAGATGTGATCGATAGCTGTCTTTGTGTCAATGCCAATTTAAAGAGTGGGTGGAGAGGAATGGCATAATAAGGAAAATAAGTGTAGGACAATGTATGTATTTCATCCTCGACATTAAAAAAGTAATGAGAACATGTCCTAACCTGTCCCCCGCATGTTGATGCTCATGGATAGCTTGACATTAAAAGAGGTTAAAACTGTAGTAGGTTAAAGTGGGTATGACATGGCCAAAGTAAGTTTCTCAGTAAATATTCTTTGGGCACATCTTGAAATAAAGCAAATGTTTTTTTGTCTAAACTACGTTCATGTACACCAGAATATGACCTTGTGAATTCTCAAAACAGGCCACACTCAGTCCACCTGAAATCCAAAAGCGAAAAAAACGTAGTGAGCGCATCTCAAGATGTGATGTCATTGGCGGCACAGTCAGTAGCACTTCTTTGCATTTTCGAGGCAGCTCATCTATTGTTTCAAAAAAAACCGAATCATAGGCATGGTAACGCGTGAGTAGAGCGTGCTTAGCATTCGCAATAACACTGTCAGTGAACAGCCTATAACAAGCGCTTGTTATGGACTGTTCATATCATACATGTGCATCTAGCTGTTCAGCACGCACGACCATACCGCATAGGCTACTTTTTTTCACAGAAACTGAGCTGTGGTTTATGTATGTAGGAAAACTAAAACACGCGTGCCCATATGCACGCGTTCATACTGGCCAATGATGTGTTCCAAGCCCCCGATATGGTCCGTGCCAATGACATGTATGCATGCCCGCAAACTCGTAGTAGTGTGCGTACTCGAGTGCATGCGCGCCTTAGCATGCACATCATTGGTTCGCGCTTTGTGTTCTGTATTGTGATGTAAGCATTTTCATATAGTTGCTAAGATATGAACTTTCCCAAAGCGTTGTATTAGTTCCTCATCTAGATATGCATTCTTACATAGCGCAGTGCGGGGTGCCGCCAATTGTGTCATAAAAGTCAGATGACCTGTTGCGGCATTTTTCGAAATGGGATTTCTGGACGTTTTTCTTCAAATTCTTTTTATGCCGAACTGCGCCAGTTTTAATTGTGTGTGGGATGATACTTCTGCAATTCGGTACCCAATCTTGCAATACACAAAAGTTATTTTGGCCGTGTCATGCCCACTTTAAGTGGCTAGCCTAATGATATAAGTGCCCTCTAATCTTGATTCAGCATTCTACTGTACATCGGTCATTTTGAAGCTGTGCCCACTTCAGTGGTAGGGAAATATGTAATCTTAGATAACATTAAGAAGATAATGGAAGTTATGGAAAATGACTTTACACAGTAAATCAAGAACACACAAAAATCAAGCAAACAAAATGAAGGAAGAAAAAAAGAAAGAAAAAAATAGATCAAAAACTTGAAGTAAGTGCATCAATGAAAATATTGTCAATCCCCCCCGTTTGTTCATTTGAATGATAAACAAGGATAAGAGAGAGAGAACACAGATTTTGATGAAAGATTAAAACAGGGTACTTGACCTTTTTACACCACAGAAAAGTGCAGTCAAAAAATGGAAAGCACATGAGTTTGACTTTTGAGAATGCAGAAAACTTCCTACTTTGTATCAGGGCTGGAAAAATTTTTCCTTCGTGGCAAGCAGTTCAAATTTCCAACAAGTGTTGCATGTCTTCTTGTACAAAACTAGCCAAATTTCCTTCTAGCTGCCCATACTTCCCTGCAAATATCAAAATTTTCCTGCAAGGACCTCACCACATTCTTGAATTTTGCCACCCATGCTCTGTATAATGGTGAATGTAGACATGAGTGATGTACACTTTACAAAGTTTTACTTCTTTGCAGGTTACAATCTTTCTCCAAATGCCTTGAATGTTCTTCTTGGTAGGTATGGAGAAAATGGCAGGGTGAAGTTTGACGATTTTGTTGCTCTGTGTGTGCGACTAAGAGCATTGACAGGTATGGAAAAAGTTTTATTTAAACCATAAAACTCGATCTAATCATATCTTCTCTGTACTAAAACTGAAAGGATTCTCAGCACAGCCATGCCTATAAACCCCCTGATTGGTACTTGCCATGATCATGATGCAGTGTAGAGAAGTAAGTTGTACTTAAATCAGCATCTGCATTTTATGTCAAAATGGTCATGTTTTTGCCCAAATTACTTCTCCCCTCATAAAAGAAAACTACCAGGTCCTAGAATTTACCACCACTGGTTTTTGGTTTCGATGAAAAGAGAAACCTATGCGGTCATGATGGCGTGTGTATGTATGTGTGTATGTGCGTGTGTGTGTATGTGTGTGTGTGTATGTGTGTGTGTGTGTGCGTTTGTGACACTTTGCTCATTAACACGATATCTCAAGAAGGGAAACTCTGACAGTTTTCAAACTTGGTACATAGATGCCCCATATTGAGAGGAAGAACCCTATTGTTTTTGGTGGGGGTCAAAGGTCACCTGGGGTCACCGGGGGTCAAAACCTGAAAACCTTGTTAACACAATATCTTGAGGTAGGAAGCTTGGATGAATTTCATACTTTGTGTGTAGATGCGTTACGGTAAGAGGAAGAACCCTATCATTTTTGGTGGAGGTCAAAGGTCATCTGGGGTCACCGGGGGTCAAACCCTAAAAACTTCGTTAACACGATATCTCAAGAAGGGAAGCTCTGACAGTTCTCAAACTTAGTACATAGATGCTCCATATTGAGAGGAAGAACCCTGTTGTTTTTGGTGGAGGTCAAAGGTCACCTGGGGTCACTGGGGGTCAAACCCTGAAAACATTGTTAACACAATATCTTGAGGTAGGAAGCTTGGGTGAATTTCATACTTAGTATGTAGATGCGTTATGTTTAGAGGAAGAACCCTATCATTTTTGGTGGAGGTCAAAGGTCATCTGGGGTCACCGGGGGTCAAAACCTGAAAACTTTGTTAACACGATATCTCAAGAAGGGAAGATCTTACAGTTCTCAAACTTGGTACATAGATGCCCCATATTAAGAGGAAGGACCCTTTCACTTTTGGTGGAGGTCAAAGGTCACCTGGGGTCACCGGGGGTCAAACTCTGAAAACCATGTTAACATGATATCTCAAGAAAGAAAGCTCTGACAGTTCTCACATGTAGTACATGGATGCCCCATATTGAGAGGAAGCACCCTATTGTTTTTGGTGGAGGTCAAAGGTCACCTGGGGTCACCTGGGGTCAAACACTGAAAACATTGTTAACACAATATCTTGAGGTAGGAAGCTTGGATGAGTTTCATACTTTGTATGTAGATGCGTTACAGTAAGAGGAAGAACCCTATCATTTTTGGTGGAGGTCAAAGGTCATCTGGGGTCACCGGGGGTCAAAGCCTGAAAACTTTGTTAACACGATATCTCAAGAAGGGAAGCTCTGACAGTTCTCAAACTTGGTACATGGATGCCCCATACTGAGAGGAAGAACCCTATTGTTTTTGGTGGAGGTCAAAGGTCACCTGGGGTCACCGGGGGTCAAACCCTGAAAACATTGTTAACACAATATCTTGAGGTAGGAAGCTTGGGTGAATTTCATACTTTGTATGTAGATGGGTTATGGTAAGAGGAAGAACCCTTTCACTTTTGGTGGAGGTCAAAGGTCATCTGGGGTCACCAGGGGTCAGACTCTGAAAACTTTGTTAACACGATATCTCAAGAAGGGAAGCTCTGACAGTTCTCAAACGTGGTACATGGATGCCCCATATTGAGAGGAAGAACCCTATTGTTTTGGTGGAGGTCAAAGGTCACCTGGGGTCACCGGGGGTCAAACCCTGAAAACATTGTTAACACAATATCTTGAGGTAGGAAGCTTGGATGAATTTCATACTTATTATGTAGATGCGTTATGGTAAGAGGAAGAACCCTATCATTTTTGTTGGAGGTCAAAGGTCATCTGGGGTCACCGGGGGTCATACTCTGAAAACCTTGTTAACACGATATCTCGAGGTAGGAAGCTTGGATAAATTTCATACCTTGTATTTAGATGCCTTATAGTAAGAGGAAGAACTCTATCATTTTTGGTGGGGGTCAAAAGTCATCTGGGGTCACCAGGGGGGTCAAACCCTGAGACAGAGCTCCCAACCAGCACGGACTTTCCATATTCAGTACGGAAAATCATTGTAAATATGGGAATACGGATTTTTCCTTGATAATCCAAATTTTGAATGAGTAAATAGGTCCTTTCACGAACTTTATTATTCTTTAGCCAACATATCAAAAGACTGAGAATAGACTACAGTATTTCACTTTTCTGTACAGTACTGTAGTGTATTTATTTGAGCCCAGTAATCTATGCTGTTATGTTATTGGTTAAATTTTTGTCAACAAGTTGATGTTAAACCAATCAGTAGATAGTTTGCAGCAGATCCATGACATTCCATAAGCTACCATATCATTGGTTGATCAGTTGTAAACAGATCCACTTTCAACCAATCAAAAACTGTGTTAAAAGCTAGTTTCTGAGTGCAGTGACAGACTCCTGCCAAGGTCTGTTGAGCTGGCTGAGTAGCCCAACGTTAATGTTAGATTTGACTGTAACTGAATTGGAAAAAAAGCACAAAGAAATGGAATAATAAAAATTACAGCAGGAATATCACAGTATGTTGTAATATGGCTCCTCTTCAGAGTAGCAGAGTAGTGTGAGTAACTTTAGTGGAAAATTTACCAGGCAGATCAAGTTTTAACGTAGGCCTAGGCCTAGGCCTAACAGTTAGGGCCTAACGTTAGGCCTAAGTGTTGTTACAGAACCAACAACAAACATTAGCCTACACACACAATAACGTTAGACTCGGTACATAAATCTAATGCAGAGTTCCAGGTTTATGGGCTAGCCTAGACAAAGTCCTAGTCCTGTGACTAAGTCCTAGCCTAACTGCCACAGTACAGGCTAGCCTAATTGTAGTACAGTATGTATGGGCTGATATTACTTATTAGAGGTAGGCCTAGGTTACTGTAATAGCTATGGCCTAGGCTAGGGCTAGTCAAAGCAGTTATTGCCTGTCAAATGTTGGTACTCATCATCTAAGTTTGTAGTATTTACAGAGAGATTTCTGTGACCAGCTGTGCATAGGCCTAGGCTAGGTTTATACTTATAGCTGGGCCTAGGCTAGACCTAGGCTAATGTTACTTAGGGCCTTGCCAAGTATTTAGCATAGCCTCTAGGCTATACTGTAACGTTAGGCCTTGGGAATACTTGGGATATTTTGCATTTTGTCCTTTGGTGACCCTGATGACTATCTTGGGAATTCTTGGGAAATTTTGCTTTTTGACCTCTCGTAACCCCAGATGACGATCTTGGGAATTCTTGGGAAATTTTGACCAGTGACTGAAAGATATGGGACATCATGGCATTATTTGGAATAGAACATATATCATCGAAACCTCAATGCATTTTTGCATTCTGGTTTATTTTGAGTCAAGTACCATATGGCAATTTACGCTTTGAATTCCAAAACTTACGACCAAAAATTATGAACTTGCAAAAAAATATAACTATCTACCACCAAATTTCAGTCCATTTATTTTAAGAAATGCAAACGATGCTTAAAATGTCAGGTTAAACTATACTGCATTGATGTATATTCCTTACCCAAAATTTAAATTCCTAGTGTAGAGTCTAGAGGAATTCTTAGGGGAATGATGGTGCAGAAAAATTAACCAGAACAATATCTGATATTCACAAAAGACAGAGCTTTGATCAAGTATCTTTCCCCATGCTCTTCTTACTCTTAAAAGTGTGAGTGATGGAAAAGAAATTGCATTGAGTGACAAAAAGTATGAGACAAGTTGTCTGCAAAGTGAACTTATGTACTTTGGGAAACTCTAGATGTACAGTAAAATGCAAAACTTGTTGTTTGAACTGGTTTACCATTCTTGCCATAGACTCTTTTCCAAACAGGAATTGCAATGGATTGTGGGATAGATTTTTGGTGTGCATCATTTTTTGCCACAGCAAAATGCCATTGACAAAAACATCGCGTACCAGAACTTATCCCACAAGCCATTGCAATTGCTGTTTGAAAAAGGGTCTATTAACCAGTGTTCCGGTGAATGGATAAAATGATAGACTGATATATTTTCAGATTTGCGATTATGATTGGTATAAATCCTACATCGTTGGTCCTTATTGGCTGCCCTGCTCTACATTTGGCTTGGGTGGCATTCCAGTGTGGCCCATGGTGTAATTTGAGATAAAACCATGAACATACAGGTGAAATGTTGACCAAAATTCAAGACAAAGTAAGAAAAAAACATTGCTCGCCTCAGGCAACTTGAACATAAAATGATGGCACAGGGTGAACAGTCGTTACAAATGCCACCAAAATAATTGCAAAAGCTGTCCCTTAATGTGTGCACTACATGCATTTTACCAAATGGTATTGTAGCACACAGGGCATAGTGTCAACTGTAAGAAGCTTTAATAATGCAATACAAGTATTCTCAAGGACAAAATTTTTTGACTTAGTTTCAATTTTACAATTTCAAACTTGTGTCAGGATATGTAAATTTTACATTCAGTGAGTTGAGAGTCAATTCGCCATTGTCATTGTAAGTAGCCTTAGTATCAGTGCTGGATTTTCTAGCATTGAACTGACCTTTAAAAACATGAACAGAAGAGTGAATGCACTTATGTAGTCCTGCAGATTTTGAAACCATTTACATAATTTGCTGCTGCACCTTTTCATATCAAATCTGTTAAGCTCTGAGTTTCTTTTTTTCTTTTGCTATCATATCTAACAGCACAATTTCAACAGCGGGATACTGCGAGGAATGGTCATGCAACTTTCCAGTATGATGATGTAAGTTTAAGTTTAATTTGAATGCATTGTCAAGATTGTAAAATTCCTCACATTATGTCAAACTTGATGCAGTAAAAATTTTTCAAGTCTGCCAAATTTCACCAAGCATTTCCTCAAATAGCTGTGTATGGTTTTTAGTCCCTAGTAAGTATTTTAACTGCTAAGTTGGCATCCATTCTGCACCTCCCAAATGGTCCTCTCTTCCCCTGCCCCAATCGTAATCCCAACACACACACAAAGATTTCATAACATCAGCTGTATGCCCATCACTATTATTTTTGCAGAACTAATTCAAGCCCATGAGGTTAACTCTGAGAGAGATTTAAGTTAACTGTGAAAAAAGATATATTTCTCTTTTGTTTTCTCTTTCTTACAGTTCATTCAAGTTACCATGTCACTTTGAAGTTCTGTTGTATCCTCTCCTGGCTTTCATCAGAGCATTCTCATCATGTAACCACAAATATTACCATTGTGTTAGCTTGTTGAAACAGTTTTTTCTATTTTCCAAAATCGAAAGCCAGTTCGACATTACAAGAATACATGCCTGCAAGGATTTCGTTTTTACTGTACCAGTCAGAGACCATCTACAGCCTTGGTTTGCAAGTGGCAGCATGTGGGCCATTTGCAACCTCCAGTGTGCACTACAATGGCCCATGAAAGATTTTGAGGAACAAACATTATTATGGAAACAAACTGCTGAAGTCCTGGCTTCTGCACAACAATTAAAGTAAAACTCAAGGGAACATGGCCCTCTGCCCCAAACACTTTAGAATCCCTAATGTATGGTGACATTGTTTTAGTACACATTTTCATTGACAGTCATGATTTGGACATCCTTTCACAGGTTACACTGGATGTGAAGAAAATATGTTTTTTTTTCTTTTTCCTTTTTTTTGGGGGGTGGGGCAGGGGGGAGGGAGAAAGGAAAAGACAGTCATTGGAAGCATGTGTATGTGCCAAAACAATTAGGGTGCTGGTTGGCTGGTACAGCAAACTTACCTGCATGTATTGTAAGTCTTTGATAAGGAACTCACCTTTGTTTCTTTTGTACCTTTGTTCAATTTTTTGTGAATGTTTTTAAGATTTGAATAGTCCAGAATTTGCCACTTAACTAACCAAACATGTTTAGGTATGTTAAGACAACATATCTCCCAAAAGTGACACCGTTGGGTTTCACCATGGGAAGCAGCAAAGAGTTAATTTTGAAACTTAAATCACTTGAAAAACTTCATTGAAAGTACTTTAAAGGAAATTACTAGAACTCTGTAGCATCATTGGAACAGTACTTTACATTTGAAGCCATACCAAATTGGACTAACATTTCTGTACATTATAAGACTTGTTTGCAGTGGTGGGCAATGGGCATAATAGGGAATCCCCTCTTCATTTTTGCCCCTTGCCCAGTGACATCAGTCAGTTACACCCTCAAAATAGGAAAGAAGAACTAAGAACAAATATGCTTTAGACATAGCATTAAGCACTGTCCCCCATCCCAACATTACTTTCAAAATCCTGGTGCAACCACTGATGGTATAAGTTTGTAATATATTTGAGCTTTCTATGAAACGTTAATAAAAGAGCATGTTCTACATAATCTTACTGCAAAAATTTCTTCCACAGAAGAGGAAACCTGCACAGTATTCAGGCTGAAACAAAATTACCATTCCATTTGCTGTTGTAGCTGCTATTCTGTGAATCTTTCTGGGGATACAAAGCAGATGTATCTTTGATTTTAACTCTTATCATGCGGGAGGCAAGATATCTTTCCTGAGGGGGCATTCCAAATTAAACATTTAATACACTATATGTAAAACAAAAGAATGCCTTTCATTCACATTTTTGGCCTCAGCTCTAGGAAATGGTGGCACTCGACTAGAATAGGTCATTTCTGGTCAGAAGTTCTGCAGGTGCACCTGCAGAGCTTAAATGCCTCAAAAATGAAGCCCACCCTCAAAAAGACTCAGTATAAGAGATAAAAGGAGACCTTCCCAGCAATTCATTTCTATGGTACTAGTGTAGATGATGTGTGCCTAAAGAGCTTGCTTTATAAATGTTTTTTATTTATTTATTTTTTTTGAAGAAAAATTAAAGTAAGTGCAATTTACCATTTCAAGTGTGATATATCCTCATACATTTATAACAATTGTGAAGTGTTTCGTGTTTGTGACTCCTGTTAAAAATAATGAGTGAGGAATTGTCTTATTTTTCTGTGCAAAAGAATGATTTGACTTTTTTTTTTTATTCCAGGATGATTCTTTTGTTTTATTAATTGATACAAGAATAAATACCTAAAGGGTGTGGAAAACGTTTGTGAAGGGAGTAAAGAAATGTGAATTCATGCAAGAAAACCACAAGATTTATTACAAATTGATACATAAGGAAATGTGTTCTTTGTTTATTTCTGCCTTTTCTCAATATGCTGTCTATGGGATCAACTGGTATTTTCTTTCACTGCAAAACTGCTGTTGACCTTAGAAGGTGTTGCCCAAATTTGCATTGTTTTCCTGGCTCTGTGTACTATTCTTGAGTACAACTGAAAAAAAAAAAAACTTAGCATGAAGTTTTAAAGTTTTGAAGCTTTCAAATGATACAAAAAAATTTTCATTTATCCAAGGAAGTTTTTAGGTTTGCCGAAATGAAAAGCTTCGATGACTAATGTGTGATGTGAGATAGACATTTCTGTTACTTGATGAGAACACTTTAAATAGAACCAGTTTATAAGTTTATTTTATCTAAATGTGACTACTGTACTATAACTTCACACTACATTGTTCAGTAAGTGGTACAGCATCTGCTGTTATGCTAGCAAAAGCTATCACCAAAATAAGACGAAAATTTCTAGTTAGATGCAAGTGTGATAATGAAGAATGATACAGTATTTGTTTTTATCTTTTCTTCAGTTTATTGGGTGAAAGAAGTTTTGGTGGCATCAGGTAGAGTAAATTAAAGTTAAAAATCAGATGTTTGCCTCTGTTTTAGGGACATGAAAGGTTACACAGGTGAACATATTTTGGGGTGGTAAAACAAACATGCTATGTTGATAATTTTTCCAAAGTTAATGTGTATGCAGTGATTTAAATGTAGGAACCATTGATACAAACTTAGACCTATCATGTTACAGTTTTCACACAGATAGGCTTCTTTGATCATGCCAGATTGAACTCATTTTGCAAGGAATGGTAAAATAGTTGTATTTACTTTCACCAAGCCAGTGGTGACTTTTCACTCAGTATAGGTGAATGTTCATTGAAGACAGTATTTTGATATCCTGTGGTTGAAGACAGAGTAATGGAAAAAATCTTGCAAAAGTAATACAGAAGGAATTTTTAACACAATTATTTGGAATACAGCATCTCTCTTTTGACAGGCCAAATGTTACAACTGCAGTATTCTGTTGAAGTGGCACTTCAGGCATTCATTTACCAACCCTGGCCTTATTGCACAAGGTGTTTAATGCTCTACTGTACATTTGATTTACACAGGTCCCTTGCAAGGTAAACTAAATCGAAGATCTAGGGTAACTCCTTGTGCAACAGAGCCATATTATACTATGAGGGAGTAGATTTTTAGTTTAAATTTGTATGATACTAAAAAAAATTGCTTGTTTTGTATCATTTTAGGTATCCCATAGCAGTTGATACGTGGTGATAGTTCATCTACTTGTAATAAATGTGAAAGCAAAATGAATCTATTTTTCTTTTATTGCATTTATGTTCACTGATATAGTTATTTTAAATAAATATGCAACATTTTATTTGGACTGTGCATAAACATAAGCCTTTATCTGTTTTGTGTGTATCATTGTGGATGGGGCTGTGCAAATTTGGAGAAACAACAGTAAAGATATAAGAAGGCATTTGTTTTTGAACAGATTTAACCAGTGATTTGTAAATACCATGAAATAGCCACGTGCATAATTTTTTTTTTTTTTTTTCATAGGAATCATGAGTATTTTTCAGTTGGTGGGGGTGGGAGGTGAGGTGGGGGAAGGGGGAGCATTTTCACCTGAAATGCCAATGTATGTGTACCAGAAAATAGCACAATAGTTTATTTTGTCCAAACATAGCAAACATTCTGCCTGCATGGAGGCTACAGACCCTTGTCCTCATATGTCTATGTTCAAGTGCAACTCAGCTCATAAAAGAACCAAACTGATAGATACAGAACACAAATAATAACACCAGATTCTTTCTAAGGAATTTGCACAGGAGATCCAGTTGTATTGAGGTTCCAGATTCAGTTTCCAAACTTGTCCCTAAACTGACAGAAGTATTTAAACATAAAACATCTCTCAAACATGATGTATAAAAACTCTGCAGAGCAAATCTAGAAAACAACTACTTCTGTCACTAAAATCTTATTGCAAATGAGGTCACTTTGGCTTAAAACAGAAAACTTACTCTGTTGCAGCAACCTTCCAAAAAAATAGCTCTTGAATGAACTCTCTTAGAAGAGAGTGCCTGAGAAACTATCTTCTGTGACAGATTGATTGCTTCCAGAATTGTACCACCAAAGAGATGGTTTTGGTTTTAAGGTACCAAAAGGCAACATTAGTTGGAATAAACACAGTACTGAAGCATCGTTGCTGGTCAATTTTGGATATGGGAGTGGACAAGTCTAGGCTTGAGGTGCGAAGGATCTCTGAGACAGGTTAGTGTGTATTTCCACTATCTCCAATCTCCTGTGGGGAGGAGCATAGCAATACTGCTGGGAACATATCCCTCATGATCACCACTAATGACTTCAATGTATTATGGTCACTGTGACTAAGTAATAGATGCATACAATGCATAAGCACATTAGAGCAGACCTATACACATCAGAGACAGTAAATTTATACTTGACAACCACAAAACTTCAGGAAAAGTCACAAGCAAAAGACAAAAAGAATAACTACAGTAAAAATGGTAAAATTTGGTGATACCAATTCACATTAAACTCATGCTTAGTGAATAGGTTACAATAAGACGTAGAATGACTCCACAATGATGGATCTCCACATCAAGATTTCATCGCAATTGCAAAGCTTATCTTAGGCACACTGGTATTCAGCACACAAGATACAAGTCTTGAAATTATAACAAAACAGTGCTTGTACTTATTTCAAAGTAGTTTTTTGACTTGTCTGTAGTGCTCCAAAAAAGGTGAAACTATTAGAGATTGACAGGACATCTCCCCCCCCCCCCCCCCTCCAATTACCACACCACTAGTTTTGTTATGAATTCCCCAATGTTTCGGTAAATGTGTGCCACATCACTTGTAGAGTAGGGGGTGGGAGGATTACAATGTTGTACACATCTTACCAAGTAAATACAAGTAATAGTTTTAAGATCAGATTGAACAGGCAAGATTTGTTTGTTTCTTCTTTGAGTGTAATGATGCCATGCAAGTCCTATTTATCAATCTTGAAACAAATATGCATTTTACAGTACCTAAAATTGCACTACTTTCAAAAGTGACCTATGAATTCTGTCCAATAAAAGGTTGACCAACATTGTTTCAAAGGCTATTTTGCATGTTCTACAGATTAAAAGTTTCTAAATAGCAAGTGCTAGGTTTTTCTGTAAAGTATTACAGTTAGCTTTCAAAATTTGATATGAGAGTATAGCTTTCCTATTTTAAGCCAACAATTTAGACTTACAATGCACAAAAAAATTCAGTGCAATAGTGCACACACATTTTCTGGGATTTTAATATGTATAATCTGTGTGTAATGTACACTGTAATAACAATCTTTATTTGACACTTCCATGACCTCTGACACAGGTCAAGACTATGTATCAATGGAAATACTTCCATCAGTGTCAGCCTTTGAATCAGTACAATGTTGACCTCATCTGCTGTCACAGCTCACTTGAGCTTTATGATCACCTAACTGGGCATTCAACTTTCCCAGTTGTGACAGATTGAGCCCAATTGAATCATCAAAACCATTGCTTTCCTGTCAATCTCAGATCCAAAACATAGTTAACTTAGAGTGAGCACTTTGTAAGCCACATTTGTGATTCGAAGTTAGCCTATTCACTCACAAAGGAAAAGATTTCATATTCGATTGTAATCTTAGCAACTGATCACTGAAAGAAAATGGGCTGCTTCATGAAACCTTTCATCTTTTTCCAATATTGACATAATAAATTAGATTCAAAACCCTAATGTTTGCTTTCATAGATTTGTTTTAGAAATGTTTTAAAAACAATCTACCAGATAACAGACTTTGTGCAACTTCAAATCATGTGACACAATTTTAACAATTTCAGGCAATAACATTCATATTCAACTTCAATGTTACAAAGTCTTCATTAATGAAAAATAATATTTCTTCCCAAGGCAATGCCAAGACATAAAACTGCCTCATTTAACTTTAACATCAATACATTTCCCCTAGTTGTAAGACATAGGAAGGCCATCACCATAAAATTTTGAGGTCTACTACTTTTAACTGAGTCAAACCTGACATACAACACAGGAGACCCTTTCCTAATGGTAGCTGTAGACAAATTACAAGTAGGCTTTAGGTTTAAAATTTAGTTTTGATATGTTTGGTGGGTACTTAATCTAACATTGTAGTGAAATTTGCATTCAGTTCCTCTTTTTAGCTCTTGAGATAATAGCAGATGAAGATATCATCATGTCCACACAAAGAGAACAAGCACACATGACACTGTAATCTCACATTAATCACCAATTTTACTTTTCTTTAATCTCTACTGCCACTTTTTTGCTCCCAATGTTTTCTCAGGAAAATGCGTTTCAAGGCATGAGAATTTTACAGGCGTCACATTACAAGTGCAAATCATGTTTTGCATCTTTTTCAAGCTCAACACAATAGCCTGAAAAACAAGGAAACATTGCTCCCCAATGTGAGGATATGACATCACTCCACTTTGTTTCAATTTCACTTTAATGTAGCTTACAAATGTAGTGACTTCATGTGATTATATCTTGAGAACCATGCACAGGAACTGAATAAAAATTTAAACATGGAGTAAGTCTTTCATATGTCAAAAGTAAAGTTTTTCTAAAAGATAATAAGCAGTCATTCCAAACCTACTTTGAAGAGAACTAAATGTTACAAACCTCTTATTTTTATTGCAAGCATCTTTCATGTTTCACTACATATAAATGTGGCACTTTCAAGATTATCAAAGGGGTTGTTTTGCATAAATTTAAAAATTCAGCTACTAAAATTGTTACATGATTTAAAAGGGCCTTTCATGAATTAGGATACAAAGATATACTAGTTCAATTTGGGGTGATTGATTTTAACATTTAAAGCTTCTCTTGGAACTAAAGTTGACACCATTAAATGAAAACAAATTAACAAAAGCAACACTTTATCCTGGAACCATCAAGAAGAAGACACTTGGTCTGCATGAGTGAAACCTACCTTCACAAGTCACTTCTACTTTTAACAGTGACAGGGGATTAAAAGAATCATACCATAGGTTGGACAGATTGGGAAAATGTCCCAGGCACACAAGGAACTTTGTTAAAAAATACATGCATAGTCCTTTTTGATAAAAAACCTCTACATAGAAAAGGTTACCCCTGTTACAAAAAGTAAGTGCATTGTACACACCAAGTTCCTATTGGGATTTAATGAACACTCAAATCAACTTTCTGTGTTCCTCACCAAGAATAATACAATTCCCTTTCCAATACTATCAATACATTTGCTTCCCCCTAGAACCCCTTCCCTTCTCCAGTCACCAAGAAAAAAATTTTATATTTGCAGATGATTAACTTCTTAGTTTGTATGTACAGTAAAACCCCGTTTATCCGAACCCCGTTTATCCGAACTAGCCGGCAGATTTAACAACAATAATATTCAATACAATTACGGTAGTAGACACCAAGTTTTCAGTGCTTTACAAGGTAAAATTCAGCATAAATTTTGCAGAAATGCACTAATTTTTCTGGGGACTCTAACAGTCATGGAAAGATGTCACGATGGCTAAAACACCCGACATGTGGACATAGAAAACAATCTGTTATCTCTTTGTCAAATTTGGAAGAAATATCGTACGTATTTGCTTTGAAATTCTTGTTAGGACCCATGAGTCGGTATAGGCTCAATATCCTCTTATAGAAAAGTACCGCGTTAGGCTACCGTAAGTCCTAGTTTCACTAAATTTGAAAGTTAGTAACGTAGTGAGCTTCGTACCTAAAAATAACGAAAGTAGACCTTACAAAAACATTGTGAACTGCTGTTTGAGAGTCTCCTACACATGTGTCTCTAACATTTTTGGAAATTTACGCAGAATTTATACTCTAGATACCTCTCCAGATCGTTACAGCTCTTCTTCAGCCCACACACTTATTTAGTGTGTAGATGGCATTGGTCATTCAGACGAGCAAAGGCTCGAATTTTAGGAGTAAAATCTCTCTGTTTTAGAAGTCTTAAAATTTATTTGTGAAATCTTCGGTCACAAAAAATAGTAACGAAATATTTGGGGGGATTTTGTCTGCAATTTTTAGCCTTTTCGGAATTTTTTTGGGAAAGTGTTGACCCACTGTCTTATGGGATCCAGTGTACCGTATTCGAGACAAAAACTTGGAACCTCGTTTATCCGAATTTTTTAGTTATCCGAACAACCTTCGGTCCCGATGTGTTCGGATAAACGGGGTTTTACTGTAAAGTATTCAAGGGACAGAGCCCCGATGCATTCACGTGTTCTTTCCCACAATCTTCAAATAGCAAGCATGTAAAGCTTTAGAACATTTAATATCTTTAATGTTATTTTTAGCCCTATCCAACTTAGCATTAAAATCTTTAAAATACAAAATAAAACTAATAATTAATATTCTGACAAAGTACATACTGATAAAATCTCTTTTATAATATATGTTTATTTACATACAAACTAAGACAAGACATCATACTCAGTACAGAACATATTTTCAACAGAGCTGCTAAAATGCAGCTGGGTATTATTTTGCAAGAACCACAGTTACAACTTATAAATTACTCAATACTAGTTACACAGTCCAGCTACATGGAACCTTCGTCAAAGGTCCTTAACTATAGAGTAATCCGGGGCTGGCTTTTTGGCTGCCTGAGGTCCATACAGCTTTTCTGCTCGCTTTTCAAAAGCTTTAACCATCTTTTTAACAACTTCGTCAAAGAAAAGAGCGGACAGGTTTGAGTGGAGCACAGATCGAAATTCAAACGAAATCTGAGGATATAAAATCAAAAATGATTAAAATTTTCTTCAGCATTCTTTTTATTTAGGAGATTATCTAACTGAAAAAATAGTTTATTGCCCCGGAAAAAAGAACCCAACTATCATCAACCTGCTTTTAAAATAAGCATACATATACTTCTGTACCTCCTCCATGCTGAGGTGCAATAGTTTACAAGCCACAGTGTTTGTAAACAGTCATGTGCCGGCATGGCATTTACTGTATCTTGTTTGCTTACTTACCTTTTAGGCCAGCATTTCAATTATTACGACATTAAGCTTCCAGTAAGGAACCCAAGTCACCCAACCCCTTGTACTAGAGCATATCAAAAGAATAATTGTAACATTTAGAACACGCATTTTTGTATTTCAACAAATATGAATCTACAAAATGAATAAAAAGAAAATCTATGAGCAGTTTGAAGATACTTTATATCATTTACTTTGCTTATCTGTTTGAAATGACAGCCTAAAAGATACGTAAGCAAACTACAGTAGATAAGCAAATGAATATTAAGAAAATCTTTGAGCAATTTGAAGATACTTTTTATCACTTACTTTTCATATTACTTATTAGCATGTTGAGTTCAGCAAAATGTGAGCTTGTCAGTCCAGTACCAATTATGTGATAAACCTGTGTAGACCCCAAGTGATTGTGAAAAACTTTTTCAGTGGGTCAACTAATGCCAAAAAGATCACCAAAAAGCCGTAATTATTGTACCCTAAGCATGATCTAGTGTAGACTGTTTTTCTATATATAGCAGGGGTAGGGAAACCTCCCACCCATAGGCCATATGCAGTCCACAAGGCATTTCCATCTGGCCCACAAGGCAGTTCAGAATGCAAGTTATTAAAAAGTTAGTACTGTAGTTTTTGTAATCCATCATTTGGCCTGTTTCCCATTTGCCAAAATTTCACTAACATAACTGATTAAAACCTAAGTTAATATTTCTACCAATCAAGTACATCACAAAACTGAGGGTATTGTAGCATGCATCAGAAGAAGCCAGCATGTGAGAACACTGGCCCATGAATGATTTTGTCAACAAGAACACTGCCCTGAATAAGGAGAATAAGAAAATGGTTCCACCCCTGCTATATAGAGCCTGACATTTCCTAGCAAAACTACATGTATAAATAAAATATGCATTCTTTTAAATATGAAGATTAGTTCATATGGAAAACCAACACACTGTTCTTTGATGAAAAATCACCTTAGGAATCCTGATGTGATTCTTGGCAAGTAAATTATGCTAGGTCCTAAAGTTAGATACTTCAGTATCTTAATCTCAATTTTCTCTCTCCACCTAGAGCTTAAATGAGGACGTGTGAGGTAACTAGTCCTTTGGGTACAGTACAAACTGCTTGGGCAATGCAAATTGCAAGCACCTGGGAGAGATTGTCCCTACAGCAGTTAACCCTTAGCAAGGGAAAACATGTATGGCACACTGAATATCCAATACCTAGAAATGCAAATATTGTTATTAAATCACTACAAACCCAGCCATATACATACAATGATGCAGAGCCTGTTTTTTCAACTCCACCAGTCAGTATCACCCTCAGATATACTGTATCCCACCCAGTGCTCATGTTTACCTTGGGGTTGTTGTCTAAATCACTGATCCCCCTTCTAACTAAAAGATTCTAACTAAAAGATTTTCCCTACCAAACAAACATGAGACAATGACTTTCAAACTTCCAGTCCACAATAAAATAGCCAGTGCTAAAATTAAAACAAGTTTTTGTGCAACAAAAACTTCTGCACTGTATACGGAAATTTTTCATTTTCGTGCAGCACTGTTTGTCTTGTGTGATGATACTTCATTCTTTTGTACTTTCTTTTACAGTATAGACTAGCAATCACAAAGCATTCCATGTTTACACTATTCTGTATATTTTGAAAACTGTGCTGCATTTGCAAGCAAAAGTGTTACATTTTACAATGTGATACTAGCTGTTTTGAATGCTGGAAATAGCCATCGAACATCATATCGTATAAACTGGGGAAGTAAGGAGCAATTCAACAGGATGTTTGTGTTTTTATTTAACAGACTAGAAATAAAGTAATACTTACAGCAAAGTCAATTGTACATGTGTCTGGTTTTCCTCTGATACCAGGTGAGAATCTCCATATTGTAATAAGGTGATTGAACAGTCTACCATCTGTACACACAGCCTGATTTCAGAGTAAATAAAAAATATACCAGATTGATTTAATATTCTATGGAAGAGCCGTGGTAATGTTATGAGTAGATGAAGGATTGCTTCCAAACACTTTCAGAGACAAAATGTACATTAAAGTGACTCTTACTGCCTGCAAGCTACTGTATCTTGAAGCTTAGACTACAGTACATCAGACAACAATGAAAGCACACCATTCAAGTTTCAATGAGGCAACGAACCAAAAAGTAGATTTGAACTGGGTTATTTTGTGTAAGAAAGATTCACTAGTTCATCAATTAAAGCTGTCATCAAAAATATGAAGAGAAATTTAGGATTTTCAAAGTCAGCCAAGTACTTTTTGTAACTTCCAAAGATGTTGTCATTTTCAAGTTACTTTTTGCACTGTTTTTTATGTTTATACCAAATGTTACCATGTGCTTTATAAATGCTACTGTATGTTAAAAGTAGTAAAGACTTGGAAATACTTAAGAATGTATACAGGTAAGACCACCCGTCACACCGGAGCTACTGTACGTCCACAGAGTTGCACTAATGTATGTCAATGAAAAAATGTCACAGGCAGCGAGAACTTCTAGAATGGAGTGATGGCAGTGTGGGAGTGTGGTGTGGTCTCCAAAGTCTCCAGAGACTGCATTACCACTACATAAATTTTGAACGTGTTCAAAATTTACGTAGCGCCAGCACTGACTGAACAGGATGCAGTATTGGTGCTCTGTTGACGTACAAACAACGTAGCGCAGTCTTCTTTGGAACGAGCGGCGGAATATACACTTTTATTCAGACATTCACACCAGAACCTGTCAAATGGGCACACTTACGAGTATCCCGGTAGCTACAGTTACTGTAGGTAACAGGTGGAGAAGCCCCTGTAATGCAAGCCTCACAGTTGCAAGCTTCACTACAGCAACGGTTCATGGAAATGTTACTATGCGAAATTAACCCATACAATTCATTGTGAGCATTGTGAAGGCACGTAGCCATGGGGGGCACGTCCCCCCCCCCCCTATTTTTCAATAAAAGGTCTTGCACTAAAGGAGGAAAAATTTATTACAAAACCAGCCTTTTTGGAATGCAAATAAAGGCTGGCAAAAGTCCAACATCAAGATGCCCTCCTCCCAAATTGGTTATCCTAGCTACAGGCCTGGTTGTGATAAACATTGTTTCGATGTAATTACTCCCACAGGACGAACGGTCACCAGGTTGGATGGTGGCACTCATGGCTGCAAAACTTGCAAAACTTCAAAGGCGCACATACTTTGAAAACCAAAATTTCTAGCTCACCTGGTCTACTTAATTTGGAACTAAGATGAAAAATTCTAACTGCAGCATGATTTTCGCGGACGCAATGTGTGTTTGCGTCCAGCTTTTTGCAGGCGTGGTGGCACTCCTTGTATTTTTATTCAATCAAGTTGTACTTCACTGAATATAGTTGAGAATGCCTGATTTAGAGTTTGGGGAGAAGGAAATCTGATGATTCCCAGGTCAGAAACACAAGGGTCATCAGACAAGCAGTACATGAAGTCAGGCAGAAAATTGTCCAAAAGATAACATGAAATGAAATCAGCCACAGGCAGCAGCAGGCAGAGTTACTTTTTCTGGGCAATGCTTTATCCTAAGGGCCATGTCAACATTTTGGCTACACAAGATAATCTTTTTTCCATGATTACAACATCTCTTCAATCTCTCTGTACTGCTACAATGTTATGGTCAACATGAGAAAGTGTGATACTGATCATTGCCATTTCAACCTTCAGTAAGCATGTACAGGAAGCCTACAGGGTTGGTTGTCAAGATCACATGTGAAGGATCAAATATTTTGAAATCAAACATGCATGAGGGTTGCATGGTCTTATCTGTCCACTGTACAGATAATTGTAGAGAATTTGTTTCCTATGTGAGTGCTGTGTGCAAAGAACTCAAAGTGACCTCTTGATTTCTGCCACCTTCAATAGCAGACTAAATGCATGCAAAGGGATCATGGGAAATGGGAGTACAAACAATGGGCTGTCATTGTTCTGTTTTCATTTTCAGTAGCTTTTGCCCACTAATTAGTCAAATGTCCCAACAAAGTCAACAAGTATAAATCTCACTGACCACACCTTTTTTCCCCTGTATCAAAAGTTTTTGCTCTCCAAACAGGGTCATAAACAGCCACAAAATGATAATGTTATGAAGAACTTTGGCTACAGCTAGTGACCGGCTAGTGTAACAACATCTCAATACATGTTATGTATTGAGATAAAACTAGGTATTTCCAAAATCCTTCAAATCCACTTAAAAGATTTACACTTCTTTGTGTGAAGGTTAAGTTAGTGCTGAGTGGTAATATGCATTACAGGCCAGGTGATGGCCACAACTTGACAATCCTGGCAAAACCGCCCAGCCCCTGCCACCATAGCGAAGCCTCTAGGAGTAACATCTAAACTGAACCCAGATCAATACCACCAAAGATTTAAAAAACTATTAAAACAAATTCAACACAATGTATGTATTTGCTAACCCTGTACAAAAAAGTAATACCTCACCTTAACAAGATGTGGTTTCACTAAGGTCACTGTTGACATATATCTTTCTACAAGGGGATTAAATCCTATTTCCAACTGGGCCTTAAAATGTCCAGCTTTCCTCTGTACTATCTTAGATTGGGTACACCATGGTACAAATTCTTTATAATCTTCAACATTGGCAACTACTTCATACATATCTTGCATTGAATACCTGTTCCAAAAGAAAACAATAGAACAAAAAAATTGTGTTACGATGAGCAAATCCAAGAAGACTTTCTTCTGTAAAACTATCCTGAAGAGAAAGCAAAAAAAGGGGCATATAATCCTGCCTTACTGCCTCAAAAATTCGGTTGCCTTCCCATTTATCAACTTAGTATCAAAAGAAAATTGTACTCACCCAATAATTCTTCTTTCTGCGTACTCCTTTGTTTTATTAAGGGGACTTGGTATTGAAAATAGGTCTCTGTGAGGTATGAGCACCAGTGGTGTTTTTGTGTAGTTAACTCTCATCAGTGCCTGATGATGTGCTGCCCTCACACACATCATACAGAAGGGCCTATTAGAGAAAAAAATCATGTTAAAGTTATGTGACAAAATTATGACAGTTTGAAATAAAATTGATAGTCTTAGATACATGTGCAGTGCTTACTGTGCTGCTATCATGCATGGCTGTAAATGTCTGTCACTTTTGGGATCTGTGTTGAAATGGCTGCCATTTGACCATGCTCCCAAGTTTGACTTAGAGCTAGCCATCTAGTTTGCAGTACAAAATATAGCCTATTCAATTGGTAAGTTGTACGCCAAATGGAGTGAACTTTCATGCCGCTACACCAAGCGTTTTCCTTCGTCTACGCCAAAGATATTTGGCATATAGTGCACAAAATGCACCCTGGCCCACATCTGACTGCCCATGTCCAGGGGTAGTGGGGTGCATCATTCAACTGATAAGTGCGTAAGTTCAAACAGTTCTGACTACTGCGTGGTTTGGCACCTGGCCACGCAAAAAATTGTTGGTCATAGATATGGCCGCACATGCGATGCAAACTGGCCACAGTCCCACAGTCGCGATGCTACAAGGCAAAAAGTACAAAAGCCTACCTGAAAGCTAATGCAAAACTCACTGCCTGACAGTGCCCTTACGGCAGCAAGACCTGACCAACATTTGCCGCACAGAGGTCTGTGAATCTGGCCCATGGCCGCACATCAGACAAGAAATAACAAGTTACTGGCCTGGTTCTGACTTGATCATAGATGCCTATTTATTCACCAGTCTCTGTGAAGTGCCAATTGAGCAAATTTGAACAAATCTTGGGCATTTCGCATACATGTGTAGGAGCAGCATGACTACAGTGCACCTGCTTAGGCAGTTTACGCAAGGATGTCATGTTTTTGCAAAAGAATTAACTCTGTGCTAGTTTATCTCAAATGTGAGTGCTGTAGTTGTACTATTGTTGTGACTATTTTGTATGTTGTGCGTATTCATTGTCAGGTAACGTGTTTTGGGCCAAGAAAAGGACTTGTGTCTGGGGTCCTCGTGCAAAGTCAATGGGGGACAAACATTAATCTTGGGGTGCTCCCTAAGCGCCATCCAGCCATTGTTAGGGTTACACCCTAGTGAGGTGGTGAAAAATTCTGTATGTACCCTGGTGCAGTGTGGGGAGTTTGGGGGTGATAACATACCGGGACTGGTCTTGAACGGCAAAACAAAACTAAACACTACATTGACATCTGAACGGGATCGTCTAAAATCCTTGACGACTCCATGTCGTGACGAACATGAGGAATGTTGACATCCAAGATGATGCTGTGACACTAGATAGGCCGCCCCAGTGTATGAAGTAGGGACCTAATCTAATGTAATTTGTGTGACGGCGTGACTCCATGTTTCAGTTTATAACAAACATGGAGACTGTGATGGTCAAGCTTTCTTGCTAGAATTATGGTGGTTACAAGGTCATTCGATAAAACTTAATCTTTCTTAATCTTATTATTTTCCTATTATTTTCTAGTGTCTTCTTAACAAGTTGTCATCAGTGGTGTAAGTATATAGTTTACCCTTTGCTGATTTTGAATACCTCCATGTACATACGTATACTTATCCTATACACTATCATAATAAAGTAAGCCCACTTCATAAATTCTGTGACTACACTGAACACTACACTGAACTCATTCATTCTGAAAGAACGATTAACAATACATTTCCTTAAAATTCAAAATGAGTTTTCATCTTGCTGATCGTCAAAGATTTCTGTGACGTGCTGTTCTGTTGTATAATCTTAGCAAGGTACACCCTACCGTGACTTCACACTATATTTAAATGTACGAACATGCTGTGACGTGATTGTAAGTATTAGTCTGTGACAAAATTTGCTGAAATAGTGGTCAGAATTGACGACTGTGATTTTTTTCTTAGTGATTTGAAAAGAACAAATGGAAAAGCGTTAGCGGTGGTGTAATTGTCCATCTGTACATGCCAATGACTAGGCCTGCCCCTTGAAAAGCGAATGCTAGAGGCATATAGCCTAGGGCAGAGTGACCAGTATTCGACCCCTTTGATATAAATTCCACATTGTTCACTGAATTGAGGCTCCATTCCACATTAAATCATATCAAAGGTAAGAACAACTTCTCTGCTTAATTGTCATCCACTTTCATGTCACTGATTTGCAGATAAATACCTTTTGGAGATATTTGTTTATAAGAATTTTGGAAATTTTTTTGAAAACAGCCTTTCTTAAAAGGTCCTGTAATGCACATGATAAAAATCAACGGGAGTGTAATTTTCTGTCATCCATTTGAAAAGGGACTGGTTTCAAAAATAATGAATTGTCAAGGCTAACATTTCACTACAGCAGCAATTTATATAAACAAATTTTAGGCAAAAAGTGATATTAGGGAAAATTTGAAGGGAAATTGAAGGGAGTCGCATACTGGTCACTGAATCTTGATCTGCTGCCCAGTATTCAACCCCCTGGTACATCTGTGGAATCAAAGATGTAATGAATAAAGTTGAAGTGTCTTCTGGTAATTTCTCAAAGAAGTCATTATTGTCAAGTCATTTTGCATAATTCTGCTAAAATATTCTGGGTCTTTTAGGAAATATCCTAAAATCAATTATTTTGCACTGAAATGTGTGTTACTTGACCCTACTGACCTAATAAAAACAAAAAGAAAAAACAGCAGGGTTAAATTAGATAAAAGACATTTACAGTAAAAGATTTGTCCAACAAGATAACTGTTCAAACATAAGTAATGAAGATAGCCTACTTCAGATTTTCTTGGTATGTTCAGTTTATCTGAATTGTACTTTAATAAATAATTTTTGGGGGGTATAATGAGCAATGGTCTCAAAAATCCATGATTTTTTTGATGGTGACATGTTACCCATCATAATGTCTAACAAAATCATTTTGAATCATATTATTCCTTTTTACCTGGGAGGAATAATTGCAAAAAGTTCCTTAGAGGGTCGAATACTCGTCACTCTACCCTAGGCCTACAGTAAGCGGTCAGCCGTGACAAATTCTAATTATTAGGCCCCCTAGGCCTATGTATCAAGGTCGTGACTTCGTCACGGATTTTAGAATACCTCATCTGAACCACAGGCAGTTCTAACGTTATATAGTGCATACATATATATAAATAGACAAGGTAGCGCACTTCTTCCACACCACCGCGTTCAGTAGCCAGATTTGGCCTATTTGGCCATGTATGCACGAATACATGGCCAAGTTAGTATAAGCTTTGCCAGTTTGGCCATTGTATTTGGCGATTTGGCCATATTAGTGCATACTAGCCAAATCTGGCTAATGAACGCGGTGGTGTGGAAGAAGTGCGCTACCTTGTCTATTTATATATATATGTATGCACTATATAACGCTAGGACTGCCTGTGATCTGAACGGGGTTTTTTTTTTTTGTTCTGTTTTTTTTTTTCCGAGAAGCACTTAGGGCCTAGCCCCTAATGCGTTAGGCCTACCACAGTGTAGACTAAGAGCAAAGTCAAATGGGACCAAAAACAGACAAAATATCAACATGCTCAACGTGAAGTGTACTTTATGGTCGGATATGAAACTTTCGCCTGGCCTAGGCCTAACATTAGTCCAGGTTTGAGTGTATAGATACGCGACTTGGCAGTGTCCGCGTTTTAGCCCTTCCTAACCCTGTAAAGTATGAGTGATAACCTAAACAAAACCCACCACATGACATATTTCCATAGAACTTGCCTATAAGGCCTAGGCCTATATTAGGCTAACGTTGAAACTTACCTATTGACACGAATGATTTTCGTTTCTGATAGAACATATCGTAACGATCGAGTCAAAACAGTTGCCACACGATAATTTGTGTTATTCATATCTTCACCTAAAATTTAACTTCATACCATCATAGTTTTTACTAAGTCAAAATTTCAGATTCATTTCTCCGCGGCGCCTGGCTACTGTCATAAAAAGCCGGTAAATCACCCATCAGCTGTCTAAAGCTATGCTATGCAGTGCATTGTGCATATCGGCGCGGCTAATCCAGACTTGTACTTGAGCAACAACACTATTTACAGGACATGTCTACAGGTCCTACTAATGAATGCCCGATATTGCCCGTCGGTATAATGAATGTCCGACCTGTGTGAATGATAGCCCGTGATGTGTTATTGATTGCCCGACCTGTGAATTGATTGCCCGTGCTATTTTGATTGCCCGACCTGTGAATGATTGCCCGACCTGTGAATGATTGCCCGACCTGTGAATGATTGCCCGACCTGTGAATGATTGCTCGATTAGGAAAGGTTTCATTTTGAGTCTGGTGAGGCCTAACGTTAGGCCGTACCGTCACGATAACACTTAATTCGGAGGTGGGATCAGCTTAGACATGTAACTTAATAAAGTTTGTTGCGTAAAGCTGATGATGCAAAGAGGTAGAAACAGTTTTTTCACCTAGACCTAAATATTACTGAGAAACAATATTATTGAACCAAAACATGCATGTTGGATAAAGCCACTTCACTTTATTTACAACTGAAGTCTGGGGGACGGATTCAGCCACAGGGGAAGACTCGGGAACACCCAAACTTTTTCTTTTCTCTAGTGTACTCCACCATGAGGCAAGGACGCCAGAATATTTTGATGGGCGGGGAAGTATGTGGTGAGCCTCAGGGAATTGGTACATCCCCCTCCCCTTTGAGAATTTTTTGTTAATTTTAACTTGTTGCTTAGATGCAAAACGGTGCTATCTTTGTGATATTTTTTGGAACTGATCATATTTGGCTGCAATTGGCACAGCCAGGATTTGGTGTCGTTCAAATCTCATCATCGTAGCTAGTGACGAAAAGTTACAAATTTTAAGTTTTCAAACGAAAAAATGTCACATAATGTTATCAGGTCACTGACAATACCATTTTGTGAATTTTTTCTTCTAACTAAACCCATACTATGAGCTTTTCATCCTTTGCATCCGTCTTCCGGCATCCATTCGTATGATGGTACAACCTAACAAGGTCACTCTAAGAAAGTTTTCGTTTTTAAAAAACAAGACAAAAGAATGTGAATCTGTTTGTACCTGAAAAAGTTTTGGCGGACTTGACCTTATTTGAGAGCTATAAATCTTTACCACAGATTTTTCCTTGCAAGAGATACCATTACGACAAGTTCAGCTCTTCCAGCTCAAGCCTAAAATCAGAAGTAACCTAATAAGGTCAGCGGGCGCTGTTTACAATTTTTGTACAGAGCTGTATGTACAGTACAGGTTCAGTGTAGGCAGTTTGTACGTTCAATTTGAGTTGCATATCTTAGCGTGCAAGTGCTTGAAAACAGGTTCACGCGCATTAGCAAGGGAGTTTGCTATGCGCGTGCTGCATCAAAAATTGACGCACTGATTGTGACAGCAGTTTTGACGCGCTTTGTTGACTGTATCGATGCACGACATTCGAAAGTGGCCTTATTAGGTCATGTCACTATACTACGAGCGATCAACAACAGCACGGGCAATCAATTCACAGGTCGGGCAATCAATAACACATCACGGGCAATCATTCACACAGGTCGGGCATTCATTGTACGACGGGCAATATCGGGCATTCATTAGTAGGACCGCTCCCGACGACTGACCTCACGCAAAACAGTAAAATAGTGATGTTACGTCAGCGCAACAGGAGAAACGTCATAACTTGCAGATTATTATGTATCAAAAATATTAATGAAATTAATAAAACCTGATCATAGTCATTAATATTTAAACTGGAACTATTTTAACAACGGAAAACTTCAAATAGAATATTTTCTAGAAATCTGAGGGAACACAATTTGTGGTATTATTTTACACCTCGCACGAGCCATTGTGTAAGTGTCACAAAATGGCGGCTGTTACCTCACGAGAAGGTATGAATATAAGTGATAATTTTTGTCGTTAGATTCATATTGAGAGTCGTAAAATATGTACTTTGCACTGTCCAAAAAATTTTCATAAATAACGTTGTATTTTAAGAGGAATATAATTTCTCATGTGCGAGTTACTCGCTAGAAAAGTCGAACGGTAAGGCTTAGGCCCAGGATAGTTGTGCCTTGGCCTTATAACGAAGGTTAGGTTAGCCAGTAGGCCTATAGAAAAATTATAGGCCTAGCCTAGCCTACCACACTTTAGCGCTAAACTTCTGACTTACTGCAGCCAAAGGCGATCCTAACATTATATAGACCAAAGGCCTATGCCAAATAGCAGATCGTGAAGCACCATGGGAAGGATAATTCCAATCCTCGATCTTGAGCATTGTGATGATCATCTTTCTCGATGGTAACACGCTAGCCAGTACCCAGATTGCATAGTTTGTTAATTGCGCGCGGAATGTAATTGTAAAGTTCCAAAATTGCGCGCCAATGCCACTACAAACTGAATACACACAATACAATTAACTATATGTGTACGTATACATATATGCATATGTATACTATATTTATGTATACTACATACTACAGATGCGCCAGGAATAAACGTAAAAAACCGACCGGAGCGCTAGATACCAACCGCTGAAAACCCACAGTTTACCACGCTTTTGTCGACGTTGTTTCACTGAAATCTGCGGCTCATGGTTTTGGGCGGTTTGAATAGGAGTAATCTGAGAAGTCAAGTAACAGCCTACACAAAAGATTTCACCAATGAAATTCTTTACAATGAGGAGCGTAACACAATAGCTGCATCGTCAGGTTTCATTGATCAGACTTCCTGTGTAATCGATAAGAAATGTGGGTCATTCTCTGCCAACTCAACAAATAGGTCGGTCGGGCACCGACTCAGATTTTGCTGAAACTTTTATGAAGCATAGTTCCACTTATGGAAAGAACACACCGAAAATTTCAGGTCAAAATTCCAAACCGTTTGGGAGTTATGGCCCATTGAAAAATGGCCCGGACCCCATCTTTTCATGCCCAATTTAAGCGCATGCCATTTCGATCATTTTTGAGGGCCTATAACCTCCCAGAGAATAAAGATACAAAGCTATAAGTACCTACCTGGGGTATTTTCTGCCCAAATTTTCAGAATCTGGCCTCAAAAACACTGTATCTGGCTTAATTATGAAGATAAAGAGCTCTAAACATTGCATTTCATTTTAGGCGTCCATGTGAGTTTTGATATTTGGACCCCTGTGGTTCAACCAACTTCTATCAGATAAGTACCATTTTTCATATATATAATATCTGGTGGGTGCACTTTGCTCTCACAAAGTTAAGGACCTTTAATAACTTCCATGACAAAATGGTTGGGGGTCAAACATGGTCCCAGAGCCAAAAAACCAAAATTTTGATGTTTTTCGGGTTGACCTTTGACCTTGTTTATCACCTCCCATGAACTAAAATTTTTTTCTACCAACAGCTCTATCCCTTTTCTATATCTGGTTAAAATTTCAGAGAGGGGTTTCCCCCCATTTTTAATTAAAAAATCTTTGAGTTGGGTAGGTGGTGCACCATTTCACATAGCCGTGTACAGTGTATATACTGTGTATATACTGTACACATGTATACAGAAATTAGTAGTGAGTGTACCACAAGTGTAGCCCAATAGCTCACATATACCTTGTTTGCAGTGTGGTAATACAATTAATGATCATCATTCTTGTTTATGCACAGCTCATGGCTTTAAAAATAAGTATATCTTTCCACAAGTCTTAAATGGGCACGACAGCCCCTTTGGTTTCTTAGACAACATTTGTTATGTGTAAAGTGCTGTATTATACAGTATCTGTATACTGTACATACAGTGCATACTGTACTTGTTAAATTTAATACAGTAGTACAATTATTACAAGTTTGTACTGTATTAAAGTTACTTAAAATGTCTTTTCCTAAGTAGATAACTGTAAATGAAAATAGTATTACTTCTGTGGTTGAAATTATACAAACAGGCCATGATATAAGGTCATGTGTGCTACACGAGTAGTTTGTACTATGTATATGTACAGTAGGCCTACATACTGTACAATGTGTATGTGACATTGACCACCTCCTACCCAAACTCAAAAAATGATTTGGCAAGAATAAGGAAAAACCCCTCTCTGAAATTTTAACTAAATATAAAAGGGGGCTAGAGCTAATGAAAAAAAAAATTTCAAGTTCATGGGAGGTGATAAACAAGGTCAAAGGTAAACCCGAAAAACATCAAAATTGTGTTTTTTTGGCTCTGGGACCATGTTTGACCCCCAACCATTTTGTCATGGAAGTTATTAAAGGTCCTTAACTTTGTGAGAGCAAAGTGCACCCACCAGATATTATGTATATATGAAAAATGGTACTTATCTGATAGAAGTCGATTGAACCACAGGGGTCCAAATGTCATAAATCACATTGACGCCTAAAATGAAATGCAATGTTTAGAGCTCTTTATCTTCATAATTAAGCCAGATACAGTGTTTTTGATGCCAGATCCTGAAAATTTGGGCAGAAATTATCCCAGGTAGGTGTTTTCAGCATTGTATCTTTATTCTCTGTATAGATATAGGCCCTCAAAAATGACCGGGATGTGGACCATGCAATTCGGGCATGCAAAGAAGGGGGTTTGGGCCACTTTTCAATGGGCCGTAACTCCCAAACGGCTAAGAATTTTGACCTAAAATTTTTGGTGTGTTCTACCTACTACTTGAACTACACTAGGGAATTTTTTCAGCAAAATCTGGGTCGGTGCCCGACCATGATTTTCTGAAAATTTGTTGAGTTGGCAGAGAATGACCCATGTTTATCACTAGGCCTTCGTTAATAGCGCAGTGTTGTTATCCGATGGTAAGCATGTGCTGACAGAGTTTGGAAACGGTCGGACTATTCCTAATACTGTACGTCACTGAACCGTCCTGGTTTAGGCTTACGGGTTTGTGAAGTTTTAGGCCTAGGTACAGTAGCGTAGTTACTCAGGCCTGTTCATTCAAAGATACAGCCGTCACATACACACAACAAATTACAGTTTTATAGCAAAACGGCACAACTTACTGTATATGTTTGATAATACTACACGCACAGTAAAGTTTTGCAATTGTCTTCCCTGTAAGGCTGCGTTATTACTTTGATCAACTTTTTTAGAATAAAGACCGATCGCTGAACGCAGCACGATGTGGGGACATCTTTTTTCTTTGTAGAAATTCCGATTTATTAATTCCATTTTTCCCATGCTGTTTGAAAAAAAAAAACACTGTGGTACAACTGGATTAACTAGAAGAAATTGCCGATTTTACTGATAAGGTCGTTCTATATCCTCGCAGTAAAACAGCTTATTTCAACACTTATGCGATGCTGCAAATCGTCCCAAGAATTAGGTTTGGCATCTGTTGGGAGTGGCCCAGCTTTCCCCCACCCCACCCGTTCTCAGTAACCGTACAAGTTTTTGTGTTGGATGGGGCCTCTTTGTAGCAGTTGCCCCCAAAATGTACAATCTAGTGTTCCCATAATTTCTAGTTTGCAGAAAATTCTCTTACCTCGGAGAGCATATGAAAAGTAGTAGGCTAAGCCGTCCATTCTTTGAATATATCCTATTATTTCCTAGTTGGTGAAACGAGTGATGCTTTCCTCCGTATATTTATTTGTCTTGAGAGCATATAAAAAAGCGATGTGTCTGTGTCTTTTAAACGGCCATAGATGAAATATTCCATACCTTTACGTTCAAAGAACGGCAAATAATTTTCAGTAGCAATACGGTACCGCATGACCCTTTAATAGATAATCAGTAGACTTGCATTTTAATGAAACTAAAACCCACTGCATTGTCTTATTTTTCCGCCCATCGTTCGTTGTACTACGTATCTTTCATTTGATAGCCCCATGCAGCACACATATTCGCTTTACCTTCCTGGCTAGCTCGCTGCTACATAGCAAATGTAGACCACAGATACAGTAATGCATTAGTGTGTTAAATTCCATGAGAAAACCTTCGCAGTTCGACTCAAGAATTTCCCAGGCACCTTGCAAGGGCCCCAGCTTATTTGCATACAACGTTCTGTACATTCCTTTGCTAGTGACATCATTGGACTATCAGCTATTTTTCACGGATTAACCCGTGTACAATTTCCATTGGCTGCTACCAATCCACGTGAAGGTTTACCGTAAATGAACAACTGCTAAATCCCGCCCTACTGGGCAACACCCACCTCTTGAAAACATACAGCACTCATTACTGTCGCTTCCGCATGTAGGCCTGATAGTCGTGTAATGTACAGTACATAACCTAACGAAGTAAATTTCACATGGGTATCGTGTCGCTCTACGTGCGTTGCGAACATGCTGTCATAGCCTGGCCAAAATTCAGTATGCAGATTTTCAGCAAAATCAACCTTTACAAGCTAAATTTTGTACCTTATCTTATTCATGGGTGTAGAAGAAGTCCGATCTTGTGAAAAGTTTTCGGTAAGAGTTTAGTATCGAGCGAAATATCGCTTATTTTTGAAAAACAAGATGGCGCCGTCTGCAAAAGTTTGAAAAACATCCGGAGAGATGTGTGACGTCACGTAACTGTTAAGGCCAACCAAATGGGCTACGACTTCCAAAAAAGGTTACGCAAAAATGGGCGGTGGCCCTTATGAATGAATGAGTATCAAAACCCACAGCGGCGATTGGATATTTCACGTAATTAAGGCAGCTAGCTGCATTTGATTTTCCCAAGGTATTTGAGGTGGCTCACATAATAATAACGTGAAACATGTGGCAGGGCCCTATGTACATATTAGCGCAGTGCAGTTTTAGGCCCATGCAAATATGCGTAGGCTATACAGCGTGTGACAGTACTAAATGACAATGTTATACGGTTCCCCAAGGGCCGTGTTAAAATTCGGGATCGTGTTAGCTGGTGAATTTTACCGAGATCTGGGCAAAGAATGATAGGGGGATGTACTGTCTTACATTCTGACATTTCCATCTTCATTCTCTCCCACTGAATGGACTATAATTGGATTAATTTTTTTCTATTAAGGAATCGGACTTCAACGGTTTTACCCTTGTAGGTAAGATTTGAAATTTTAGCAATTGCTGAGTAGAGGGTACATATTCTATGTGAATGAAAAATAAAATGCGGCAAGGCCTTTGTATTGTACCGGAACATCGGAGGATGCAGGAAGTAAGCTGTGATACTATTGCAATGGCATTCTCCCTGATTATTTTTTGGTAGAAAACAGAATGGTTCAATTTTATGGACTTGGCGGCCCTCCCTTTGTCTTCCTTTGTATATGAAAGACTCAAAAAGTTTCAGGACTTCAGGCTAACAGATATAATTTTCAAAGGTCACGCAATTGATTTTTTTTTTGGAATGTGCAAAAAAAAAAAATCGAAGGTTTGAAAAAAAAAATTGTTCCGTTACGGGAAGGATTCGCAAATGCGCAACAATATTTCCGAACATGTGGGAATATGTACGAAAAGATTTGGAACGTTCAACCAAATCTTTTTCTTTCCAAACTTACGAAATGTATTCATAATTGCAAAGAGAAATTCGAAAGAAAATTGCGGCCCTCCTTTTTTCCATACTCATGAAGTTTCAGACTAGAACGCGGGTCCCACTACAGTAATTTCGGATAGGATTATGTCCCGATTTTCATGAGTTTTAGTTAAAATCTTCTCCATCTCTGGTCAGAAACCGCCAAAAATCTGCCAACCTGTGTAAATGCATGATATCAGAGGACTACGAAAATGAAATGTAAACTAATTATTTCATGACGTCACATCGACAAACAACTTTTATCGGAGTACAAAACTCGGGCTGATTTTCAAGTCAATATCGCTCTATTGAGCGATATAAGTTATATGGTGATAGGAGAACAGTTTATCGTGACAAAAACTCAGTTACGGAAAGAACTTGCAAACGCACAAGAATTTTTCCGAACGCAATCTTTTTGACGGAAGGTACGAAACTTTGGGAACGTTCTAGGTATTTCTTTCTAAACTTACGAAATTTATTAATCATTGCAAAGGGAAATTCAAAGTAAACTGCGGCCCTTCCCTTTACTTTACTTTGTATATATAAAAGACTCATGAAGTTTCACGCTAAATAATATAATTTTCAAAGGTCATGTTGTTGACAATTTTTCGGAACGTTCGAAAACTTTTTCGAACTTCAAAAAAAAAAAATCGTTCCAACACGGAAAGCGTTCGGGGGGATTTGCGGATGGTCGCAAGCGTATACGTACTGTATTCAATCAGAAAGTACGATTGTGTGCAGGCAGGCTTTCATAGGAAATTGATAATTGCTTTTCCCCACAAGTGAAGATTTCTTGCTACAGCGAATTACGGACACACAATGGGACTTCTGTTAACACTGGCACAAAGGCACCTCGGTTTACCGGGTTGCCGATAATCCGCATTGAATGAGCGAGGTACCTAGCGGTTCTATTGTACACTGAATAGACCGGAGCGTGACCGAAGCGAACACGCACACTTATTCTTGGCGTATCTGTATATGTACGTATACTGTACTTACGTACACTACACTTATACATATCATACTACTGCCAAAATTTATGTACATTTTTCCTGTTTGGCAGGAAATAATAATATTTGTGTGGTACTCAGCGGGCATTAAGTGGAGGCACATTACAACACAAAATTGCATGGCTGCCGTGTGTGTATTGGATAAGGTTAGTTTGCATTGCACAGTACGCCGACAGACCGAGGTACTGTAACCGTTTCGCCACCGCTATGCCGGGATGGAGTCTTACTCTGCGCGCCGCACACCAAACTGAACTATTGCGCGCCAAATTCGTGGTAAAATCAGTATGTAAATTGAAAATGTTCGCGGAACTTCTTCCGCGCGACTGACAAATTACGCAGTCTGGGCCAGTACTAGCCTAGTAGCCTAGGCCTACTTTGGCAAGCAGTTCATGGAATAATCCTTCCCACAATTCAATTCAGTTCTCAAAGTTAGTGTTGGACCCATCATCGGTATCGGCCGATATTACCCATTTTCGTCCAGTATCATTATCGGCAAAATTTACCTAGGCCTAGGCCTAATTTGCCAATAGGTAATACTACCTTACCTTCAGTCTGCATTCCGTGCATTTTCCTTAAGTTAGGTTTGCTATTGTTTTTTCGGATCATAGCCACTATCCGTCCAACAGACTAGTACAGTCCGATATTAGGAATATTGAAGTATTCATACTTTTTGCTAAAAAAAATAACAGGTATTAAGAGAGTCGTTCTCAAAATGTTTTTGGTTGTATATTATCCACCTTTATTTTTAAATTATCTAAGAAGAATTATTTTGAGAACGACTCATCATTTACCATAAAAATGTGAAAGTAAAGATTGCAACCCCCTATTTTTCAATGGAATGGAACAATCGGACGGATAGTGGCCATGATTCGTTTTTTCTTGGCGTAACTTGGGCGTGGGCCTGACATGGAATGCACTTTGGTCCTACCAATATTTCTCATCTATTCTTATCTGGGGTAGGAATGACCCCCTCCCCCTTTGCTAAAATTTAGATTTTGGTAGTTGGCACCTGCCTCGAAACCAAATGGTACAATATTTAAAGCTGATTTCACTAGTTTTGTTTGCTTAATATATGGACAATTTCAGAAATGCAGTTAATATCAAGTTGGTTTGCACCCCATTTACTCAACAGACCACAGTCTGCAGACTTGTCATGAATTAATACTTGGTGGCATAACTGTTTAACCATAAAAATATCCGAAAATGAACAGTACGACTCATAATTGCTACACTCTTACGTATAGGCCTATCAAAACAGCACAGTTAGCCGGTTCAGTCGGTACCTACATAGCTAGAGCTAGACACTGCTACAGTGCAGGTCGAATCTTCGGAGCTAAAGACATTGATCAGTGATGAAGATTTTCGCTACACAGGCAAAAAGACATGATACAGAATATACCAGCTATATTTGTTTCCGAGAAAATTGGGACGATTTGTCTTACCAACTGGGATCCCACTTTTCATTTCTAAAACAGGACAATCCTGATTAATCGGGACGGATGGTAACCCTACATAGAGAGACCTTGGGGGGATTTAATTCCGAAGTTGGAACAACTCCAGAATGATTTACTTTGTGGTTATTTTATTCTTTCTCACTTGGCATTGCACAAAAAAGCAAGAATGGTTTTAATTATCAACTTATCTGGATAAATATTAAGTAGGAAATGTTTTCTCACACAACATATTTAGGAGTCGTGGCCGGTAGTAGCCTAGGCTAAATCTGGAATGGGGTAACTGAGAACATTGGACCAGTTACACAGTGCGGTTACACAGTGCCGCCATAGTGGTAGTGTCCAATAGTCTGTGGTGTAGTTGTATTTTGCTCATTCCTGAAATATCGGAATCGGTACTATCGGATACTTGGGATATCAGTACAACACCACTCAAAGCGCCCTCTCTTTATTTGGGATAAGGTGTATGATGAATTGAGCCAGAAGGACATGAGTCCACAGGCTAACTTTGCCTTAACAGAATCATGATTTTCATGCCTCATTCATAACTTTACCACTTTTCAATATACACAAATGTTCCAATCCAGTTGTTCGATCAGTTGGGTAGTATGATTCATTCGGACCAAAAGTGGCTTCAAAGGAGGAGATGTTTCTTGGCGACAAACTCACTTCAAAGTCAGTAACATTCGTATCTGAATTGTGACGTCACATTAGGTAAAGGGAATTTTCCTGTCGGACAAGGTTCTCGTATTGGATAGTTTGGCCTCGTGTAATGACATAGGCCTAGTTATGTTGGAAAGTTCAACAGCTGACACAATGCCAAACTATCCAATAGGAGAACCAGATTCTATGTTGATTCCAACAGGGAAATTCCCTTCATGTAATGTGACATCACATTTCATATATTTCTTTATGAAAAATCTACTCAGCAACTTGCAAGAGCATGTTCAGGCTTTGCTCCATGGTGAGGTCACTTCACTTGGCATGTAGGATATGGATTTGGTTCTCCAGTTGGGTAGTTTTGTAACTACGTCATTGAATGAGGTGGCAAGTTCACAGCAACTGCGTGGTAACAATAACACATCTCTTACACACTTCAAAACTGCAATGTTTTGTCCATGCCAAACATGGTATATCAACTCTTTGGCACCTATATCTTTTTACTTCTTATTCATATTTACCTTAAAATCAGCATTTTTAAATTCAATTCTTTCTCATGTCACAGCCATTGAACAGCAGATCAAAGAGCTGCAAGCTCGAACAACAGCATTGAAGGGTAGCAGTAATGGTGATCCGAATGGAGTAAATGATGCCGAAAGGATTGTATTTGCAAAAGCAGGTCACTTTGATCAAGAGATTTATGAACCCAAAACACCTCGCAGTAAATATGTTGGATACGATCTATCTATTGCTGCTAATGAAGGGGATGATGTAAGTATTAGAGCAATTCCATGGTAACGGAAGGACATGTTGACCCTATTATTCATAATTCAAACAGGTGTATCAAAAATATTACTATGAATTACATCAAAGTAAAATTACCATTACTCAACTATAACTAAAACCTTCAATTTCCACCCAGTATTATATGTGAGCACCTTTCGTCCATGAAATATGAATATTAATGAGGTTGGTAACAGAAGGATGGTAAAACGGATAAGGGTTTAAACCTAATTGGGTTTTTTGTGAAATTATGTGAGTTCCATAAGGGCAAACCTGTTTGAAAGGTGATTAATTAATGCTCTCCCAATTACCTATATTGTACCACATCTCATTTTAAAATATGTATTTTGGTTGTACAGTATAGTAATGGTGCATTAATTAATTTCGCTAACGGAAGGACAAGTAAAATACCAAGTGGTAGTCTGCATTGAATAAGATTCTACACAATGGTTCAAGCATGAAATTGCTGGAACATACAATTTATTGTGAACTATCAATATGTTGATGATCAGCAATGAAAAGATATTCAAGAACAGCTGATTTGGAACTAATTACCTGCTAATTAATTAGATTCAAAAGTAACACTGAAATATTTGGAACAACAAATGCTATTAGATTCTTGGAAATTTAACCTAACAAGAAAAAACAAGTTGATCAAGCTTATATTTTTCTTTTCTGATTTTGGAATAATTACACTAATGTGATTAGTGCTAATTAATACTTAATTAGTCTAAGTACGCAGTAAAAAGAAAAAATCTAATATGTCAGTTGTCAACAATATGAATTACTGTATGTTGATGAGTATATATACAGCATATTAAACTTTTTCTGTATTTTCTGAGAGAGGTGTATACTTCAGGTTGATCATTCAAGTACTGATGGACTGATGGATATTCACAGAGTTCGTAATCTGAAAACGATGTTTAATTTTTGTCACATCTCCTCAGTCACCAGTTTCCAGTAACAACCAAAGTTCTTCAATATAGTCTCAGTAAAGATTCACTTTGTGTGGTTCAAAACATATCAAAGTTGTTATCCTCTGAAAAGTAATGTCCAATAGTGTTTAAAACTACAGTAGTTGTAAAAGCATCACTAACAAAGCCATGAGACATTTTAGCAGGATATGGTCCAGACATACTTGCAATGAATCATATCAGAAAGTGATCAGTTGTGAGCTTTACAATTGTTTTCATACCCACATGATTGCATATTAATAAGAATAACATGAATACTGCTCTATCTTCATTTAAATTCAAACCAACTCCTTTAAATATAATCAGTTTGCTTCTGGGATAGCCTCGCTGAAAATGTGTGAAATGAGTTGTTTATAGGACCGACCAGATGGTATACAGTAGATGCCTCATTTATCTCTATATCATATTAAAAAAGACTCCTCAGAAGGAGCATAATAAATGCACATAACTTCTGAGCAATGATTGCAGGTATGCAGTGTCATTTATTTCTGTACACATCAGTAAATATGACTTCAAGTTTGATAGGAATGGGCATTTGTCCTCCTGTTACTGTCCTTCTGTTACCAATATGGTAACGGAAGGACGTGTTTAATCAATTATAATTAATAAATAAAAAAGACCTGGGTGTTAGTAATAATTTCATTTTGTAGGCCTACCTAAACTTGCTTTAAATCAAAACTTTCACTCTAATCATTCTACTATTTTTCCTGGAAATCAGAAAAAAAAAAACATTTATTTTTGGTAATGGAAGGACATTTTAAGTAGCCAAAATACTGAAAGTTACTGAAGCAGAAAAAATGATAAAAAACAGCAAAAACATGATATAATCAGTTTTTCATGATGTATGCTTTTACAGGACAATGATTAATATCATTTGTATACTTGTTATCCAGTTTGATTGTCAAATAGTTTTTGGTCACTTTTTACTGTTTTTCCTTAATAAAAATATGAACAATAATTAATCATATTTTTGTATGCCAAAATGTAGTAAAATTATTCTTCTGAACCCAGTTCATGAAAATGTAGACTTTTGGCTTTCATTTGACACCCAAATTCATTTCTGTCAAATGCTTCTAAATTCTTGGGAAAGTGTCAATATTGTGGTGGAATTGCCCATTAACAGTATGATTAGGGAGAAGAATTGTCATAACCATACCAGTTTGATCTGTCTTCACAATTGTACAATCTAGAATCCCTCTTTATGATAATCATGTCTCTTAATTCTTCTAGACTAGTGCTATTTGATCAACATGTTCTGTTTATTTTTAAATGCTGTGAATTATATTTTAAAATGGAATGAATGATACAATGTGTGACCAGAAAAACAAACTAACCTTTAAAGTTAGATTAATTAATATTTTAATCAAATTTTTTACAAATATTTTAAGCAGTCTTTCAGTACTGTAGCTCTTTAGCATCTTCATCCTATCTAACGAATGGATTTTGTGCCTGAACAACTTGACAGCCCTTTGGTGCAGTTCAGTGCTTTGAAAATTTTCTGATGTAGTTACTGTAAATGTGGTGCAACATTTTCCTTTGTGTTTTATCACAGGATGACGATGTTGACACTTCAAATTCCTTAATGGGAAAAAACACTTATACAGCACCATCGACACTATTCAGTGAAAACCAGGAAGCAGCCAAGGTAAGCATAGATCAAAAGAAAGTGTGCAAGTTGATTGAAAAGAATATCAGTGAGAACAGAGTTGCAATTTTCTAAAATAAACCTTCCATGTTTTCTTATAGAAGAGGTGTAAATGAATTAGCAGTTTGGGGATAGAATGGGTAATGTCAATTACATAGATTTTAGGAGTATGTGCAGAATAAATGTCAGTGAATAGGTTGTATTTTTAATTGCTCTCCCTGCCAAAAAAAAGGTAAAATAAGTAGTGGTTTGTACTGTTCAAGATCTGTGAGTAATATTTATTGTTGAAGTTAAGACTGGTGAGATTCTCACACCATTTGATCTAGTGAAGAATAATATGCATTTAGGGCAAAGACATGGTATGTTTACTAGCACTTAAGACAAAAGATCCAGATGCAGTCTGCTCTGTTCACATGTGGGAATGTAAAGATATTTTCTAAATTTTTCATTTTGTTGATTTTAATTTGTGATTCTTTTTTTTTTTTTGGCAGGATTTTGAACCTTTTGCTGACACCAGACGTCCTACCATTGCAGAGAGGGAAGATGAATACAGAGCCAGACGACGTCAGATGGTGATATCCCCGGAGCGTCATGATCCTTTTGAAGACGGTGTGTGAACTTCCTCTTTCTTGAATCTTACTTCGCTGTTGCCTTTTTTTCATTTACACATTTCTCATATTGTTATCATGAAGCTCTCATGATTTGTATTTTCCTAAGATTTTTACTCCTTTTTGGGGTATTTTGGTGGCTGTTAGAAATTAAGCTGTTGAGCCCAAATGGAGTTAAGCTTATTAAAACAAGGTTACATTGCCCACTGTGGAAAAAGTGAATGGGAAAATTGATGTAACCCATCATCAGTCCATGGACATTAGTGTTTGGAACAAATTAAGAAGTAGCACTGCTTTTCACCCTGTCAGTTGGGTACACCTGTGGTGAAAGCAGTTTTCAAAAAAGGAAAGATAGACAGCAATTGACAAAAACCAGATGAAATCTGGGGCAGACCAATGTTTTACCACATTGGAATAGTTATGAAGACTGCTTGTTTGTGAAACAAATTACCTTAAATCACCAGAACAGTATCAGCTGCAATAGTAAGGTAATGGTCCTAACAGCTCAGATAAGATTGTCCACATATTTTGCGCTCCAATTTAATATTAGGGAATTGTTAAGAGTTGCGCCGTCAGAGATTCAGGTTTATCAAGATTTGTGCAAATTGAAGAAAGTGAAAACTGGCTGATTATGGTTTGTAAGGAAAGAAGTTGGTGGTGATGGGGTTATATGTGGGGCTATAATTGCTTAGGTTGCTTATTGTGTACTGGTATGATTCAGTTATGTTACTCATACAATATGATATATCTTAACCTCCTCCTCTCCTACTGTACTCCTGACTAATTGTAAATCTCTCATTCTTTCCCAAACAGTGCCATTTACGCTCCTGACGTCGTTGGCCTTATTATGTCAATAAGTTAATAGTAGTATATTAGGCTATGGATTCAAAGAGGAAGTTGTCGTGGATGGCATGAAAGCCATCGGTCATCACTTGAAAGAAATTTGCCTTTAGTGGGGAAAGGTCTCCCAAGGTTTTAGATGCCATTGATAGTTAGTACCTGTGGATGTTGAGTTTAGATCCATCTGTGTGGGGTTAATTTAGCGATGTGTTTTGTTTAGATACAGTGTTAACTGAGAGAAATCATTGCCTGGGTATAGAGAAAATAGTGATGCTTGCAGGAGTGTGGGTTGTTAACTCTTTGTAGCAGGATTTAGGACAAGTTAAAAGAATGGGAAACTTTATTAGTGTGTCCACATTGGTAAGATCCTGATATTTGAAAGTAGTGTTCCTTCAAGGACTATGGACTTCTGATATCAGTCTGTGTGTATAGCTACTCTAGTATGACCAACACAAAAGGGCATAGTGCCAGTACATGTTAAGAAAAAGCAAAAAAAATTGTTTCTTCTCTTTTTTTTTTCCTTTTTCCATTTTCTTTTTTAAATTTTATTTTCTTTTTACTCGTGCGAGTTTGCGCCACTGCACTAACAGTAAAAAGCTTTGTCTTTTTAGACACATTGTCATCTTCTACAGGTTAAGATGCGACGATGGGATTGCCCTGGGCTGACCACAGCCACACAGTACGTATAAACATCCAGAACGACAGATTTGGATGATGAAGAAGTCTCAACCAATTTGGGTTTATTGTGTACCTGAAAACATTATTCTGTATCTACAATATTGTTACTATTTAAAACACCACCACAGTAAAAATCCTGTACTCCTTTTCAAATTTACTAATCTTGAATGGTGTGTTCAGAAGAGAGAAGCTATCACTTTCATTAAAAGTTCAATATCAGTACTTCTGTGAGGATTTGGGAAGTAGTTTGTCACCCTTAATTATTATGAAACATAATGAAGAGGATACTCTGCTCATTGCAGAACTAACTTGGTCATTTGTGATGGTAACATTGTGTAAATCTTCTCATGTTAGGATACTCCATATATCAGCAGCTGGCTGCCTACACTTTCTGGTGGGCTGTGATTCTTCAAATGGCTTGCCAATGTAGGCTTGGCTAGCTGCTAATGGAGGTATCATACTCCTGTATATGGGATTTAAAAACACAGTGGAGTTGCTTGCATGCTAAATTGAAAAAGTGTTAATATTTTGTGTAGTTGTGAAACGAAATTTTAGCCACAAGGAGGGTAAAGTGATTACTGATTCTGAAGTTTATCAGTTATCTGTTAAAATCTGAACGGTGCATTGATGACACATGTTATCTTCAAGGTTAGGAAAACCATAACTTGAGATCTGTTTAGTGTTTGTTTAGTCTGCTGAAAGTGTTGACTGCCCATAGCAAATAAATGAGACCTAACTAAACCTGAATTGCACTACTGTTCATCTTATTTTGTATAAGATGAAACAGATCTGTAAAAAGCTGAACAAAACACTAGAAAAAGTTAAACCCCCTTCTTCTTTATGTGCATGTAAATCCTGTTATAAACTCCGAATAAATGGATGTGGTGGACTTAGGCTTAGGTGACTTGAAATCTATCATGTTTATGGATCAGCACTTAAAATCTCATAAAGTTAAGAGAACCTTTTATTAACTGGAGAGGTCTTTTCCTCTTTCCTCTCCGCTTCTTTTCTTCTTTCCCAACAGGCGGCAGGACACCAGATGCTAACGCCATCACATACGCAGTTATTCGAAGGAAGCAAATCCTCAATGAACAGCAGGTGAGCTTGTGTATCAATCTGGTTCTTTCTAGCCTGCATAGCTGGTTGCACTATAACTTCCTCAGCTATTGAGTTAGTTTTCAAAGCCAGTGAAGGCAGGCAAATTTATCTTAAAACTACTGCTTGACCTCTTCATCCTCCAAAATGGGCCACAATTCACAAAATTGACTCCAGAAACCCTCATATAGTCCTCAGCACTGTGTAAACAACTTTGTCTCTAATGATGATTTAACAGAGTTAAACAATGAAATGGTTACCACCTTACTCTGTTTCACCATTATGCTTTCAAAGTATTGTACTCAAAATCACACAAAATTGCTCAAACAAGTAAGGTGTATGAAATTTCGAGGCCAAACTGATTTAGGCCAAGTAGGCCTGCAAAGAAGGTGAAACAATTTTGTGGCTTGTGATGCCTCTTCCTGCATTAGCGTTGTAGCTGATCCATGTTGACATCATGTAGACCTAACATGAAACCCCGCAAGTAAAGTACACTCAGAGAGAAGAGGTAGTAAGATCTGACAGCTATGAATTAACTGAGTTATTTTGCTGATTGGTTCCAAACAAGGACCAGTAGCAGTACTACACAATGCATGAGAAACATAAATGTTACTACAGATGCTCGAGGGAAGCTAAGTGTGTTACATACACATTTGCCATTAATGAGCACCTTGTTGATCAGGGGCTCTGCAACCTGTACTGTATTATTTTCACAGTGCACTGGGATAAAGCATTTTGACAGTGCACTGGGATAAAGTCTTTTTGCACTTGCACCCAGCCTTGGTGATATAGTATGGTTTTAAAACATCAATCTGGTCTTCAATGAGGTTTGTCTCAGTTGTTAATTGAACAATTTTAAATTGTCTTGGTGAAAAATACCTACTATTTTGAAGAATTATGTCCCTATTAGAGATTTATTTGTCTTATTTTGCATAGTCTAGGTAGTTGTCAGCTCAACATGGTGACATACATACTTCCGTTTTAAAGGGAATCTTATGATTTTGAAAGAAATTTGAAGAAGTGTCACTTCAGGTTTTAACTGTAAGGAAATCAGGAAATTCAAGGATTTCAATGAACATTGAAGGGAAATCTTCACCTTATCAATAACATTCCAGATAAATTGGTTATTAATGGAAATTTTGGGAGAGCTGTATCAAAATTTAGTCTTTATAATGTGACAATGATCTCCAGTGCTATCTGGGAAAGGCAGAAAAGTATGAGCTTACTCAGGCAAAAATTATCCTTTAGAATTCAGAAGCAATTGCTTATGCAACTGTAGGCATGAAGGAAGTCAAGAGGAAATTTTGAGTGAAAGTAAAAATAGTTTGGAGTTCATTCAAAGGAATTAGCTTTTGGCATGTGGAAACATTCCCAGGTCGATGATCAGGGCTCGCATAAATGCCAGTGTTGTAGCATGCATGCACACTTCAAGAAATAAAGTCTGCAATTTACTCATAGCACTCCAAGGTGTATGTTGACTGCATGTGAATAAATTGTGTACTGGCTTTCTTTAGAAGTGGTATTTTTGTTGGCTGCAAAGACGAAATACGCACAGATTTAAGCGCAAATTGTGGTAATCATTTAAGAAGTCAGAGGAAAAGAGTGACATAAATATGCTAAGAAAAAGTATCAGAGTAAATGAGCAAGTAATGTTTGTTTTGCAGAGTAGTTGAGTATTTGTACCGTCAATATGAGGCAATGATATATTACTAGGACTGGAAATGATCAGAAAGGGAATAATTTAGTGTTCATATTTTGCATAGCAGTTTTGAGAATTTTTACCTTCTGTGGTGTAAAATCACTGAAAACCCTATGGTTGTGCAGCAAATTGCGATAACCCGATAAATTATTCCCTGTCAGAGGTGCTTTATGAATGCAAACTGTGTCTGCATTTACATAAAAAAAGTTAAGTTAGATGAGATTTAATGACACGCCAACACAAATGTGTTATATAGTGTCAACTAGATGGTAAAGTTTAAATGCGGTTTCAAATACGGTTCAAGTTTGGTTTCAAATACAGCTCATATACGGTGCAAGTCCTTCCCTTTAGTCGCCTCTTACGATAGGCGGGAAATACTGTGGGCATATTCTACAAGCCCCAGCCCACAGGGGGCCATAAAAACGTTAAGGTGCTTGCAAGTTTTTAATTGTATCTCAGTGCTTTAGTTTTAAGAAGGTATAATTGAGGTCTTCCAAATGAAAACCCAGTCTACTGACAGTATAATATTTAACATCAGACCTAAAGCTGCACCATGAGAAGTAATGTCAGAGAAAGGAACGTATGCCATGTACCATTTGTTGCCCAGGTGGGTTGTTGTGATTGAGAACAAACAGAAGAAACATAATCCTCTTTTGTAACATATGGAGCAAAAGAATACATGCCAATTTGACAAGCCTGTGCAAGTTAAATGTATGAAACTAACAGTATAAATTAAAATGAAATAACACTATTGCCATTGATTGATCTTTGCAGAATGCTCTACGGCAGCAGATGCAAGACCGTGCCAAAGATGGTAAGCTACAATCCCAGCCGGCTGCTCAGGTACCTGTCAAGCAAGCTAGTAAGTCTTAATTGTTTCTCTGATTTGTTCATTGTGGAAAATAAGATGAGGGTTACATTATGCATGCTGCTGAAGTGGCTCATATTCAACTATTTTAAGTTCTTCTTATTGAGCCTTTATCTGTAAAGAAGTGTTTGGATTGGTTTTATGCTTTTGTGTTGTAATTATTCATTTGCATTGTATTGCGACTGTTTATACCTGTTTGTTATGTAGTCTTGAAATGAAGATTGAAACAAGTGTGATAAGCATTATATAAGATATTGCAATAGCATTAGATTACAAATAGTCAGTTGACTGTAAACCATAAAGATTGTACTTTACTTAACAAGATGCCTGAAAGGTCTTCTACAATGAATTGAGTAATTGTGTCTTCATGATGTTTCTCTAAGTATGGTTATTATTTAAAATACTTATCTACAACAGAAACTTAAAGTTGATGATTAGAGTTTAGGAAATGTCCATGTATAAAGCTAGTAGCTCTCTGTCAATTTTGAATATAATACACATTCTTTCTGAGATCATTGCCATGCACATTTAATTTGTCATTCTAGGTAAACGAAGTAGATGGGATCAGTCAGGTGCAGGAGATGAAACCCCAGGGGCCACCCCCAGTAAGAGGAAGGCAAGCAGTTGGGACCAAGAGGAGGTAAGTCACAAGTTTTTGAAGAACTGTTGTGTAGGTGTTGCTCATTCTGAAAACCTGCTGTCATTACCAGAGATAATTCATTGATAGAGCAAACACTGTATATTTGACAGGTGATGGAATATGTTGTGCCTCAGGTGAAAGATTAGGTTTCAAAAAGTTTTAGTGTTTGGATAAATTTATTACATTGCAGATTCACACAGAGAGCTAAGTTAGATTAGTAATGATAGTGCATTATTAAATGAATTGCTAACCTCTTCACTTGTGTGTCTCAGAAATTAACTTCCCATACCTCTGTCAAGATAAAAAAAAATATTGATGGTAAGGGTTGGTAATATATGGCTTTCACTATGTCATAAAACACAATTTCATTAAAGGTGAACAAATAGCTTGCAGTTATGTAAGAGGATAAAATCAAATCCCGTGGGTAGAAAAATCAGGAATTTGGAAGCTCCTTGCAGGGAAATTTTTGTATTTGGAGAGAATTATGGGCAGGTAGTAAAAATTTTGGGAAGTGTGACTTTCTTGCCAGGAAATATTCAATTATTGCAGCAGTGATCAAATTCATTAAAATTTTTGGGAAATTGACATCATGGAAAGAGGTTATTCAAATTCCTGACATTTGTATGATTTGTAATGGTATCTTTGACTGACTGAATATTCAGCAAGGTAAAATATGATTATGGAAAACAAACAAAGGTAGGATCAGAAAGCAGGTCCTTCTATGAAAGAATCAAAAGTTTTACGTTTGCAGAAAATTTCTCAAAAGTGGGAAGGAAGCCTTGCAACATGATAAATCTTTTTATTCCTTTGGATTTTTACCTATTGATGCCGATGTGGAATATAAGTTTCCAAAACTGAGTGACGAGGTTAGATTATGTTAAAAGTTCCACTATGCATTGCTGCTGTCTCTACATCTTGCAACTTCATTGAAGTCACCATGACTTAGGAATTCTTTACAATTGTTACTTTCAGGCAAACACTCCATCCATCAGTCGATGGGATGAGACGCCAGGCAGACCAAAGGGAGGAGAGACACCAGGAGCCACCCCTTCATCCAGCACCAGGATTTGGGATGCAACTCCAGGTCATGTTACCCCTGGTCATGTGACACCAGGGCATGCTACTCCAGGCCATACCACACCAGGCCATCAGGCCACTCCTAGCTCTAGACGCAACCGATGGGATGAAACACCAAGAACAGAGAGAGGTGAGACAGGGCTTTTGCGATGTGATGGAGATTTGTGTATTTTGCATAGTTGGTGCACAGCTGTGAAAATGCCTTAATTTTAATGATTTTCACGGCCCTTAGTGGTTGAAATTTGGTATGAGGAGCATGTGGCAAAATGCTAAAATTTCTTATGAAGAAGACATGTCTAGATGTATTTTAGTGTTTTCATTATTATGTGTGTGATAATTATTTAAACTACTGTGGAAATATTTACAAAAAAAATATTTTGATGTTTCAAAGGTTCTTGAAAGGTTCTTGATTTCTTCCTCAGGTAAAAATGTAAGAACCCTGGAATATTACAGCCTAATGTGATATATCCACGGTTAGATTTTATACAGATAGATGACTTAGGCACCATAGATAAATTTCGCTATGCATCCAACTGCAGTTAAAAGCAACTGCAGTTTATCCGACCGCGCAGGGACATGGATGAATAGCGCTATTGTTACGATGCTCGTGAGCTGCTCCCCCATTCACAGAACTCGCGAACAAAGCTTCCCGACTGCAGTTGGCTATCTGTGCTTTGATATGGTGACTTAATCCTTTTACCTCGGCAACACAAAGGTGGTAATGCTCCTGCAGTCAACTGGCTTTTTGAAAAGCATGCTGCTAGAAAGACTTCTTCAAATGAGAATGATAATCTATGTACCTCTTGGGGTAAAGATTCCGTTTTATAATATTAGTGATGTCCACTTTCAACACGCAGTTCTAAGGATAGAAAGTCGAAGGCGATATACAGCCAACGAAATATTTGTACATGTTTATAAAAAGTGATACCAGTTTCGAACAACATGTGTCTAACAAGTAAAATAAAAGGCTTGTTCAGTAATTAATGTTTGTGGTCAAGATACGTGCATTTCGATAAAGCTAGGCAGCGAACATAGTATGAATACAGTGCTATGACCGTTCAACTCCCGTAGAAATTTTTTTACGATCGCGGGAAACCGCGCAAGTTCGCATAATTTCATTTCACCCGCAAAACTGTCAACAACAAAACCTTTGAAAATTATATTAGTTAGTCTGAAACTTCATGAGTCTTATATACAAAGTAAAGGGGAGGGCCGCAGTTTACTTTGAATTTCCCTTTGCAATGATTAATAAATTTCGTAAGTTTAGAAAGAAATACCTAAAACGTTCCCCAAGTTTCGTACCTTCCGTCGAAAAGATTTCGTTCGGAAAAATTCTTGCGCGTTTGCACATTCTTTCCGTAACTGTGTCTGTCTCACGATAAATTGTTCTTCTACTGCCATATAAATTGTATCGCTTAACAGAGCGATATTTGTTCGAAAATCAGTCCGAGTTTTGTACTTTGATAAAAGCAGTTTGTCGATGTGACGTCACGAAATAATTAGTTTACCTTTCATTTTCGTAGTCCTCTGATATAAATCATACATTTACACAAGTTGGTAGATTTCTGGCTGTTTCTGGCCAGAGGTAGAGAAGGTTTCAACTAAAAGTTAAAACTCACAAAAATCGGAACGTAATCCTATCCGAAATCACTGTAGTGTGACCCGCGATTTAGCCTGAAACTTCGTGAGTCCTTTATACAAAGTATAGCAAAAGGAGGGCCGCAATTTGCTTTTGAATTTCTCTTTGCAATTTTGAGTACATTTTGTAAGTTTGGAATGAAAATACAATCTGGTTGAACGTTCCAAATGTTTTCGCACATATTCCTACATGTTCGGGAATATTATTGCGCGTTTGCAAATCCTTCCCATAACGGAACATTTTTTTTTGTAAACCTTCGATTTTTTTTGCACGTTCAAAAAAAAAATCAATTGTGTGACCTTTGAAAATTATATCAGTTAGCATGAAACTTCTTGAGTCTTTTATATACAAAGGAAAACAAACGGCGGGCCGCCAAGTCCATAAAACTGAACCATTCTGTTTTCTACCAAAAAAGTGGAACGCCATTGCAAGAGTATCACAACTTACTTTCGGCACCCTCATGTAATGTTCAATACAAAGGCCTTGCCACATTTTATTTTTCATTCACATAGAATGTACCCTCCACTCAGCAATTGCTAAAATTTTAAATCTTACCTACAAGGGCACAACCTTCGAAGTTCGATTCCATAACAGAAAAAAAAAATAATCCGATTATAGTCCATTCAGTGGGAGAGAATGAAGATGAAAAATTCGGAATGTAAGACAGTATACATCCCCTACCATTCTTTGCCGGGATCGCGCTAAAATTCACCAGCTAACATGATTGATCCGAATTTTAACACGGCCCTTGGGGAACCGTATAGCATTGTCTTTTAGTACTGTCAAATGCTGTATACGCTATAGGCGTTAGTCTGCAGGTTTAGTCATGTACAATACAACGTACATTTTGGCCTACTGCACCGCGCTAATATGCACATTAGGGCCCTACCACATGTTTCATGCTATTACTATTATTATGAGAGACACACCTCAAATGCCTTGGGAAAATCAAATGCAGCTCCCTTACGTGAAATATCCAATCGCTGCTATGGGTTTTGATACTCATTCATTCATAAGGACCACCGCCCATTTTTGCGTAACCTTTTTTGGAAGTTGTATGCCCATTTGGTTGTCCTTAACATTTACGTGACGTCACTGCACATCTCTCCGGATGTTTTTCAAACTTTTGCAGACGGCGCCATCTTGTTCTTGAAACGTAAGCGATATTTCGTTCGATACCAAACTCTTACCGAATGCTTTTCTCAAGATTGGACTTCTTCTATACCCATGAATAAGATAAGGTACAAAATTTAGCTCGTAATGGTTGACTTTGCTGAAAATCTGCATACTGAATTTTGGTCTATGCCAGCATGTTCGCAACGCACATAGAGCGACACGATACCCAAGATATGAAATTTACTTCGTTAGGTTATGCACTGTACATTACACCAATATCAGGCCTACACGCGGAAGCGACAGAACTGAGTGCTGTATGTTTTCAAGAGTTGGGCGTTGCCCTGTAGGGCGGGATTTAGGCAATTGTTTGTATACGGTAAACCTTCACGTGGTCTGGTAGCAGCCAATAGAAAATTGTACATGGGTTAATCCGTGAAAAATGACTGAAGTCCAATGACGTCACAGGCAAAGGAATGCACAGGACGTTGCATGCAAATAAGCTGGGGCCTGGGAAATTCTTGAGTCGAACTGCGAAGGTTTTCTCATAGAATTGAACACATTAATGCATTACTGTACCTGTAGTCTACATTTGCTCTGTAGCAACGAGCTAGCCAGGAAGGGAAAGCGAATAATGTGTGCTGAATGGGGCTATCAAATGAATGATAGTGCCAACAATGGGCCGAAAAATAAAACAGTGCAGTGGGTTTTAGTTTCATTAAAATGCAAGCCTACTGATTATGTATTAAAGGGTCATGCGGCACCGTATTGCTACTGAAAATTTTCTTTGCGGTTCTCTGAGCGGAAAGGTATGGAAATATTTTTATCCATGGCCGTTTAAAAGACACTGACACATCGCCTTTTTTATATGCTCTCAAGATGAATTAATATACGGAGGAAAGCGTCACGCGTTTCACCAACTAGGAAATAATAGGATATATTCAAAGAATTGACGGCTTACTACTGCTCTCCGAGGTAAGAGAATTTTCTGCAAACTGGAAATTATGGGAACACTGGATTGCACATTTTGGAGGCAACTGCTACAAAAAAATAACATAAAAACACGTACGGTTGCTGACAACGGGTGGAGTGGGGAAAGCAGGGCCACTCCCAACCGGAGATGCCAGACCTATTTCTTGGGAGGATTTGTACAAAATTTGGGACATATCTTAGGTAATGCAGACTGTTTTCAAGCAGAAGCAGTTGGGTTCCCGTCCCCGAAAATATGCAAATACGTGCGTTTGTTGATGATTGCAACCCAATCTATACTTCGATGGCACAAATACTTTAATGTGCCAATGAAAATGCACCCTTTTCCTTTTCTTTTGTTACAACTTACGAAAACTTTATAAAAGCCAACGTTTTTCCACGTTACGGGAAATGAAAAATAAAATATATCATGCAAGCGTAAGTTGTAAACTCTCAGTTTTAGAACACTTAAAGCGGAGAACAATAGATGTTACTGTTTATCTTGGCCTTCTACTGTAGTAAAGATAGCTTTGTAGCAGCCTGAAAAAATACAGTACACAATTTATAGTAAACACTCTTTATTGAGGAATCGACAAATCACGGAAAATGGCGGGAAAACGGGAAGATCACGGACAATAAAATATTAACAAAACGGAATTTCTATTTTAAAAAACGAAAAAATTTTGGCATTACGTAACGAACAAGTTACTGTGTTTGCAATGAATGGACCACGTGCATTTTTAGTTCATTGATTTGAAGTCTTATCCTGCTACATGAAAAGTAACTGAAACGTTGAATTATCGGCACTTTTCCAGATCAAGTTTAGTTTAAAACTCCGAGTTCGATTATTGAACGATCGTTCGCTTTTTCAGAGACCTTGTCTACGATTTTGAGCGATTTTGTATGGCAAAACTGACCGTAAAAACTGCGAACATTTGTACAAAATGTATACGAACTTTAGCGGTCGCATTTTTGGACTATTTTTGAAATCGCGCAAAATCAAAGAGATTCGAATAACGTCGCATAAATTCGTAGAAATTTGATTCCTCGATAACGGGCGGGAGTTCACCATCACAGTACTGTGTGCGTACGTAAGTGTATACAGAACTGCATCGGAATTGTCGGGTATAACATCGCTCGCAACTTCACTATTTGTGTGCAAGTTATGACAAACTTCTGTCGTATAATTTACCAAAGAATGTATACGAAGAAGGAAACCGAACTAGCACAAATCTGTAGTCTTTTTTGTGTTGTCCAAGGGTAAATAGGCTTTCCTAATCCATACACAAAGGGTTATTGTCAGGGCAGGCAGTCGCGCCCGTCTTTACGAACTTGGCTGCACAAGTGTGAGCTTAATCTGACTGCGGTTAACTACCTGTAACTGCAGTGGGGCTTGTGCTATTGAATTGCCAGTTAACCGGGAGCAAGACGCGGTTAGCTGCATAGCGAAATTTATCTATGGTGCCTTAGCATTACTTAACATCACACTGTTCATTTTATCATGAATACTAGTGTAGTGAAGGAAGTTGATACAGAATTTAATAGGTTCACAATATTTATTTCGCATTGCAATTTAGAGGGTAAGTACTTTCATGATAAATGGTAGAAAACCGTGTGGTTCATTTGCTGTGGAATTTTACATTTGTGTGTAATATGGCTACCTTTGTAACATAAAGCTTTGCTACAAAAGACAGTCAAAGTTGATTTCCAGATGTTTTTAATGTGATGTTTTCTTCACATCAGAAACACCTGGTCATGGTAGTGGCTGGGCTGAAACACCACGTACTGACAGAGGAGGAGACCACCCATCAGACACCCCCACCCCAGCATCAAAGAGAAGATCTCGATGGGATGAGACGCCTGCAGGTTCACAAACTCCAGGTACTCCACGAACACCAGCTGTTGGTACTCCAAAGACCCCAGGTACTCCTATCACCCCCATGCTTGGAGCAGGTGTGACCCCAGTTGGTCAGAAAGCCATGGTTATGAACACTCCAACACCATCTGCTGTGAGGATGACCCCAGAACAGCTCCAGGCCTGGAGATGGGAGAAGGAGATTGACCAGAGAAACAGAGCCTGGTCAGATGAAGAGTTGGATGCATTGTTCCCAGAAGGATATAAGGTGAATATAGATTTAGGTTAATACTGTGTTACATCCCAACTATTGGAGTATTGAATTAGTGACAAGACTACTCACTGTGAGAGCAGTGGCACATATTGTACTGTGAATTAGACATACACTTCTTTACGTTCTGTAAATGGTACTTAAAGGTAGAGTAATGTTACCTTCACTGGATATTCCAAACGCCAGCACATTTTAGCATTGCTATAGGTTGTACCACAAAATTTTACCTTTATGTTGAGATAAATGTTAAAACTTGGAAAATCCTAGCTGGGCCTTTTGATAAAAGTAATTTTCACCATTTTGAGGAAGTATTTGTTTTTTGATGTATGAAATAACCTGAAGCGCTGTTAGCTCTGAAACAGATAAACTCTTCAGTTATGTCTGGAGAATAGTACGGATTTCTATAGCTGTAGAGAATTTCTTAATTTTCTTTCTGCCAGCTCTTATCCAGAATAAAATTCTGTTATATCAAAAAATTAATGATTTGAGGTGTGTTTTTGTTTTCAAGGTCCTTCAACCACCAGCAGGGTATGTACCCATCAGGACACCAGCCAGGAAGCTGACATCAACACCAACCCCTATGGCTGGTGCCACAAATTTCTTCATGCAAGCTGATGGTACTGTAGTTGATCCTGGCATTGCCCAGCCAGCTGGTAACCTACCCATGCTTAAACCTGATGATGCCCAGTACTTTGGCAAGCTGTTGGTGAGTGAAAAAGTTTATTTGTTGTCACAGAAGGGTAAATGCTGATGATGTATAGTCGGCTAAGACATTCATTTTGTAGAAACGTGGAGACGAGGGGAATTTGATTAAAATTTGCCTAAAAATATTCTTATCTTATGGTAATTGGAAGGATTGTAGATAATTGCTCTGTCTTTGTAATACTCAACTAGGCACCAGTGCTCAAAATAGGCAGACAGGACAGGTGACTTGCCCCTGAAGTATTCACAGTCCCCCTCCAAATGTACAATCACAACCCTTCAATTTCTATTGGTAGGGCAATTTTTTCTATGAAAATATTATAATAGACCCCCTGGAAATAAATTATCATTCACCCATGGTAATTAATCGAAGCCCACAGCTTCGATTGTTGGATTTGCACGCTTTGTCAAGTTGATCCATGCCTTCGTGCTGGTCGGCGTAGGAGTTTTTTCAAGGGTGATACGTATACATGTTACGAGATAAGCGCAATCGTACCTGCAAACCTCATCTGCCACGCAGTTATTTTGACTATTCCTTTGAGTGGAAATTTTGCCTATTTCCCCGATTTCACATACTGAGCAGCGCTGCGAAATCAAACAATAAACCTTATTTGCTAGAAAGTAAACCACATTTTCAAGAACGATAGCCTGTTACGGAGTTATGTACGTGTAGTGTATGTGTCATATGTTTTGTATGTGCCGTACGTTTTGTACGCAGTGGCCGAGTAAAGATAACGACCGACCAGTGTTTCCACTCTTCCTGAAATTACCCGAAATTTGGGAAATCTGGTTGCTCTTCGGGAAACTTTCGGGAAGGGGGATAATTTCGGGAATCTGGAAATTGCGTATGGTGTATGGAAATGGCATATGGCTTGACAGGCTGAAATCCTGGATCAGCCATTTAAGTAGTATAAAAGAAGCGTTATTGAAAACATCAGGAAATACCAAGCCGATTTCAGGAAATCTTAGATTCCATTTCAGGGAAAATGAGTTTAGAGTGTGGAAGCACTGCAACCGACTCAAGGTACACACACTTACTATACATTGTACGCCCACCATATTTCATACGAGTGCGACATAACGAAGTTCTACACAAGAAACGGTAATTTTCAGCCATCCATAGGTTAAGTATTGTATGGCGTGCTTACACCAGGCAATTTCGAAAGTTAAGGCCGTAGGCCGGCTTTTAGACCTAGATTCAGGATTTAATTTTAAGTGAGGCATATCGTCGACTAGGCTGACGTTCTGCAGTGTAGCCTGTAGCCTGTAGGCCTAGCTTAGGTTGGGGTACCACAGTCACGCCACGGTGTAGTGGCTCAATGCAATTTTCAGGGGCTTCGATGTGTACTTGCCTGCAAGTGCAAGTCTGTCTAGTTTTGGTTGAATTTGATTTGCCTAATGGTTAGATGATGTATACATGTAGTATAGGAAAGTTCCATCAGGTATTAAAAGTGATATTTAATCTTTAAAGGATAAATTGTTGATGCTTGCATGAAGTATTCAGAATCCTGAAAAAAAGAAATCATGTCTTGTCATCTACAGAATGATGTTGATGAAAGTACATTGAGTCCAGAGGAGCAGAAAGAGAGACGTATCATGAAGCTTTTGCTTAAAATTAAGAATGGTACCCCACCCATGAGGAAAGCAGCCCTTCGTCAGGTCACAGATAAGGCTCGAGAATTTGGAGCAGGTCCCCTCTTTAACCAGATCCTGCCATTGTTGATGTCACCGACTCTGGAAGATCAAGAGCGTCACTTGTTGGTGAAAGTTATTGATAGGATCCTGTACAAACTTGATGATCTTGTCAGACCATATGTGCATAAGGTAAGGTTCATGTTAGTTGGATCCTTGGTTGTAATGCCTGCAGAGCCATAAGTATTCTCATACTTCTTCAATATCACCATCATGCAGCAGCTTATCAAGGACTGGTTTAAAAGTTAGTTCAGTGTTGAAAAGGATTGGGAATGTGTTTAAATTTGTGTCCTAGACATGAACTGTTAAAAAGACTTCTTGGAAAATTTTCCAAAATATTACTACCACAAAATACTACGTTTGATGGTTACAATGTTTTGGTGGATAATGATACTGAAAAGGAGTAAACAACTAAACATAGTGGGTGTGTGAACACAAGACAAGTTTTACGTACTTTGTTGTATTCAGTGATGTAACAAAAGAACATTGATTAAACGTGACATGGTCAATGTACAGAAATGAAATTAAATTGAAAGCAGCATTCTTGAGTTGAATGTTTCTAGGTCCCTTATGTTGTGTTCCTTGAGCTGTGTAGTCTAATATATAAACAATAGAATCAGTGCTGCAGCATCAGCATGTAACAGTCTGACTTTTCTGGGAACTGTTCCATCAGTCATTGAAACAAATCTGGAAGAAATCTTTACTAAGGGTAGAAAAGACTGAGATTCTAGGAAGCATCTTGCTGGGAAATTGAGTTTCCATGGAGCAAAATTTTGGTAGTTGCAGGGAAATGTGGCTTTTTTCCTTTTTCGTACATGAAAATGTAAAAATTGTGGTAAATTTGACTTGCATGTAGAGAAATTTGTATCAGCCTTGGTCATGACATCATTTGCTGAATAAGCAAATCAAATTGAAGGAAGCTGCTTCATGTTTCATTCCATCTATTTACAGATTTTGGTGGTCATTGAACCCCTCCTGATTGACGAAGACTACTATGCTCGTGTGGAAGGAAGAGAAATCATTTCTAACTTGGCCAAAGCAGCAGGTCTAGCTACTATGATCTCAACCATGAGACCTGATATTGATAACTTGGATGAGTACGTCCGTAATACCACTGCCCGTGCATTTGCTGTAGTGGCTTCTGCTCTGGGAATTCCTGCACTTTTGCCTTTCCTGAAGGCTGTGTGCAAGAGCAAAAAGTCATGGCAGGCTCGCCACACAGGTATCAAGATTGTACAGCAGATTGCCATCCTCATGGGGTGTGCTATATTGCCCCATCTGAAGAACTTGGTGGAGATTATTGAACATGGTAAGCATTTCCCCACCCTTACCCTCTTCTGTCCTTGGAACTTTGATTTTCTCAGATTCTTAATGCTTTTTCCTGCCTCTCTGCTGAGAGTTAAAGATCACACCTGGTAAATAGAAACAGTACTTTGTGCTTCAGTATAATTTTTTCAAAGTAAAGGTTGCAACTGAAGAAAAGGATGCAAATCCATGTACAGGACTTACTATGTACAAGAAAAATCTTTAAACTCACTTTGTAAGTTATTGTTTCCAGGTAGAAAAGAAGAAATTTATTTCATCTTATAAAATTTCATTTTGTGAAGTAATACCCTGTTGTTTTCCACAGGTCTGGTGGATGAACAGCAAAAGGTCAGAACCATTACAGCTTTGGCTTTGGCTGCCCTGGCAGAAGCTGCTACACCATATGGTATCGAATCATTTGATAGTGTCCTCAAACCACTATGGAAGGGTATTAGACAACATAGAGGAAAGGTGAGTTAGCCTGAGAAGTGTCTGGGATTAGATATTAGAAGGAGGGGACTGGTAAAGAATGTTCAGTGTGGTCCATATGAGGTTTTGGAGCCGAAGAAAATAAATAATTGTGGTTGACTTGTGTTGCTCAAGTTAATGTCCTTTTATCAGTACTGTAAGTAATTAACATATCAGGAGTATGACTTGGTAATTTGTTGGAATTGTAATGTCTGTTAATAGTTTATGACCATTGTTATAAGAGGGTCAAGTAAGGAAGTAACACTTAATTGCTCAATAAAAGGAAATTGAAACTGGGTCACCCAATATATGGAGCTAATGCCCTTTAGAAAGGTATTAGCTCTCTTCCCAGTAGGGATAAGAAACAGTAGAAAATTCCATTACTGTCAAGAAGTATTATTCCATGTAGATAATGTGTTATCTCATGTGGATAATGTGGTACACATTTCAGTTAAAGTGGACCTAAAGTCTAAAAATTCAAAAATATATATTTTAGAGGTTACAAAATTAATCTTATTGGTCCAACTCCCATTGTCATAGCTTATTCCATTGCTGAGATATTAAATGTTAAAATTTATTCACTTAAATCCAAACAGTTCATTGCGCAATAATTTTTGACAATCTTGTTGTACAACTCACATTAAATGCTTTGTTTTCTTTTAAAATTAAAAATGTTTATATGACCTTGACCGCTTCCTGTTTTCTTGCATGACATGCTGTACAGAGAGGGCTTATATAGTCAAGTCACCCCAAAGCAGTAAGAACGCGATCACATTTTGGCACAAGGTGCGGTGGCTTTCAGAAAAACAAAGAAATACAAAGATTGTAATTTGAGTAGTACAACAATGACATCATAAATTATTGCGCAATCTACCTTTTTAAATTGAGTGAATAAACTTCAACATTTTATATCTCAGCTTAAGAAAGTCCTGTGAAGATGGGAATTGGACCATTGGAATTCAGTTTTCATGCTCTGTAATATATATTTTTGAATTTTCAGACTTTAGGTACACTTTAAGGTTGTAAGCTTTTAAGCAGTGGGTATGTCTGGTCTTAAAATACTCAAGTGGAATATTAATAACTTTTATAAAAGCTTTCAGTGTTAATGAAGGTTAGTATGTTTAGTTTAAATAGGGAGACATTGGTGTGTATTTTGGAAACCAGAAATAAGATTGAGGGACTTAACCGATCACCTGACTCTGATATAACCTTGTGAAAGTTAATTGTAAAATCTGGTGAAAGTTTGCTTATCAAGCTTGACACAGTAAAACGAATGGCTCTTAAAAGCATGGTCTGGTGACCAAATTTGATGCTTCCAAAAAAAGCAGAAAAATTTTCTGTATTAGGCAGTGAAACCCCCATCTCAATAGCATCTTGCATTCGGAAGATACAAATTTTTTAATAAATACTACATTTTTAGTTTCCCTCGTGCATGATGGGAAATCTGTGATGTCATCTGGGCAAATGGATTTGATGTAGCTTTTGTATTTCTTTATAATGTTGATATCACTATATTGAATATTCCATAACTTTATTTGCTGTACCATAAGTATGGAACAGTTTTTCACTATATCTACACGGAAAAACATCTGAACGTTCCAACGGTATTAAACTTCAAGGACAAACAAGGTAGCCAATTATAAAGAATAACAAAAGGAATCTGAGGCAATTTGCCCACTTTGGATCATGTTTTGTGACCTTGAGGAAACTTGGAGGTATTTCTTATTAAAAGTAATCAATCTTTAGGAAGAGATATCTTGAGTTAGGAATGGAGTTTTGATATGGGGTTTGGATGACATGTAATGAAAAATTTTTATCTTTCACATAAGACTCCTACAAAATGCCACCAGACAATGCCTTTAATGTAAGTAAAATGTAGGTCTGATTATCTTAGAAGAAAACAAACAGGTCTTGGTAACACCTTGCACACTGCAGTATTTAAAAAAAACAAACATTTGCACAAGAATTCTAGAATTTGAAGTAATAACTGTTTGTAGTTGTTAATAGCTTCAAGGTTGCTCATTTGTATGATTTATCATTATTCTCATTAGGGTTTAGCTGCTTTCCTAAAAGCCATTGGGTACCTGATCCCCTTGATGGACCCTGAGTATGCCAACTACTATACCAGGGAAGTCATGTTGATCCTCATTCGTGAGTTTCAGTCTCCTGATGAAGAAATGAAGAAAATTGTATTGAAGGTAAGCCTTTTATGGAATAAATGAGACATTTAGGGATTTGTCTACATGAAGAACACGAAAATTACCTTACATTGTAGGGTACAGTATGTGTTGGATGGAATGTGAATGTCAACAAGTAATAATTCAGTCCTTGAGTGGCCATAACTTTACAGTGCTAAGCCATAACAGATGTGGAGGAAGGCTGTCACTTTCTTCTTGTCAAGTATCTAGCCAGTTCAACAATAAGTATCTATTTGGATTCTTTTGACATAAAAGACGAGTGCAGATGAAAAAGTGAACTGATTGGGTGATGGCCCTATTGCTTTATTACATATAACTGTAAATGCCACCACCTTAATCACATTGACCATAGCAACTTGAAAGAAATATAAGGTGCAAAGCCTTTGAAGGCATATTGTGTAGCCATTGCTGAGGCAGAAAAGATTTGTTATCAATATTAAACCTTTCAGTCTCAACAACCTGGTAATGCTTTTTTTTTGCCAAAATTTAACACATTTCTAGAATTTTGGGTGTTGCATCCTTTGAAGTTGGTAAGTTTGGTTGAGCAAAGTATTCTTGAGCTAGAAAGTATCGAAGAAGGTTTTCTTGAAAATTAAGTTACCTAGCCACCTAATTTTGAATTTCTTATCATACTATACCTATTAATGGTGTTTTCATTAGCAATTGAATTGCAGAAAATAAAACAGTTATCACATTGTGAAAAAGCCCCAGCAACTGTTATTTCAGTTAAAACTGTGAGATTTTTACCATAGTGCTTGATTTGAATGCCATTTAAATATGCAGTATCCTATCTTTTCCTCTCCCTCAGGTGGTGAAGCAGTGTTGTGCCACTGATGGTGTGGAGCCACAGTACATCCGTGATGAGGTGCTACCGTCATTCTTCAAACACTTCTGGCAACACAGGATGGCATTGGACCGACGTAATTATAGACAGGTATGAAGTTCATGTCAGTGGTACCCAAATGGCTAGATACATCTATAGAAAGTGTTGGTGCTTAGCTTGTGGAATTAATTAATATTTAGTTGTCTTAACTGGATTGCCAGTTTCTAACCCATAGTGTAAGCCTGAAATACAAAAATTCTGCAGGCATATTTTCATTATTGCCCCATATTTTCTCCACACAGGCATACATTACTTAGTCTGTACAGAACTTTGAAATGTATCACTTTCACTTGAAAACAGTTCATTTATATTCAGTAAAGTACAGTGCTTTGTATTTAAGATCACTTCACATTGTAATATATTTTGGAATGCTACAAGAGGAAAATTTAGAATAGTAAACTATCTGACAATGACTGGTGGATCCAGGAGGAAATTGTTGATTCCATCTAAGATCGAAATGTAAGTGAAAAATGACCAGATGAGTTCTAGATTGAAATTTTGACATTTTTGCTACTTCAATCATTCTATGCACTTCTTTAAATACAATCATTTCTTCCACATTCAGTTGGTGGACACAACGGTTGAAATTGCTAACAAAGTTGGAGCTGCAGAGATTGTGGGTCGCATCAAGGATGACCTTAAGGATGAAGCTGAGCAGTATCGTAAGATGGTGATGGAGACCATTGAGAAGATAATGGCCAATCTGGGAGCATCAGACATCGACTCCAGACTTGAGGAACAATTGATTGACGGCATCTTGTATGCCTTCCAGGAACAGACAACAGAGGTATAAAAAGATGTTCCTAGGCACTATGCATGCAGAAAAATAGCTGTTTTCCCAAAATGAAGGGGACAGAAGTTGTAATATGGCAATATTGTTTTTTCGTTTGAGAATCAATGTCCGTTCAGTCGCAATGCACAAAACAGTACTTGTTTTGCTTAGATGTGACACAACTTTTGGACATTACCTACAGCTTCATAGTTAATCAAACTTTTAATTCTGTTCATTCCCTGGATGTAAGGTGCAGGTTTGGTGGATAGCAAGGTTATGTTAAAATAATATTCATTTGCCAGTTGTGTGTATTACTTAAGTGTAAAATATTTTTTTCTCATGTGCAATTTGTTTGTTATTGGAATAGTACAGAATTCTGTAGATGCTTTGTTTCAAACGTGAGTGGTAATTGACGGACATGTTTTCTATTCTGTCATGTAAAATGTTGGCTTTTCACATTTTTAACAACTGGAGAGATTGTAGAAGTCTTGTAAATTTACCCTAGTAAAGAACAGGTAAAAGTGACTTAGTGCAGACATCAGTATAACTTTGTTGTTTATATTTTAACACCTTTTATCCATTTCTGACAGGATTCTGTAATGTTGAATGGCTTTGGTACCATTGTCAATGCCCTTGGGAAGAGATGTAAGCCTTACCTACCACAGATCTGTGGTACCATCTTGTGGCGACTCAACAATAAAGCAGCTAAAGTCAGACAGCAAGCTGCAGACCTCATCTCTAGAATAGCTATTGTAATGAAGACATGTCAGGAGGTAATTAGTTGTTTCATTTGTTTGTTTCTTCCACAACTTGACAACAAATAATAAAAAAAGCAAAAATTTGTTACCAGCTACTGGACAGTAAGTCAACAGAGATAATGAATTACATAGAGGCAAAAATGTTTACAAGAAGTTTGTTTTAAATTGAGACATTTGGATGTAAATCTGGTAGTAATAATGCTTAAAATAGTGTGGACTGAATCTGTCGTTGGTGTTGGCAAGTTTGGAAGAAAGTGTTTGCCCATGTAGGGATTGAATTTCATAGGCTTGCTTTTACCAAAACTGAATAATGAGCATATGTATGTTGCATATTCATTTGTTTTGTCAGAATTAGTTTGAATAGTTTCTATTATTGTCAGGTGACATATAGGAATTCATCCATACCCAGTAGATCATAAAGTATGCAATACATGTTTTCATTCTCATTATCACTCATTAATAAAATGTAAATATTGTGGGTTAAAGTCACCTGTGTGAAGTATCACTGTAGAATATAGATGATGAATGAAAGTAGAGACGAGTATTCCATTTTGTAAAATTAGAAAATGGAATTTGATGTTTTTGGTACTACACTATGTTAATGGGAGCAATGTGCAAAATGACATTAGAAAACGGAATTTGGCTTTTAGAAAACGGAAAACTCTTGTCTCTAGATGAAAGTTAAGCAGCTGTTCCAACATATAAGATATGTCAATTAAATTCATCCCTTCAATTTTGGTCAATTGGGGTGTTTTCACATTTTTTATGCCCTTTCCATTTTGGTCCTAAACCCTGTCTTTTACAATGAATTTCTGCAATTTTACCACAAACTTCCGTATGTTTGATTTACAGGAGAAATTGATGGGTCATCTTGGTGTTGTGTTATATGAGTACCTGGGAGAAGAATACCCTGAGGTATTGGGTAGCATTCTGGGTGCACTCAAATCTATTGTCAATGTCATTGGTATGCACAAGATGACACCTCCCATCAAAGATTTGTTGCCTAGACTAACACCTATTCTGAAAAACAGGTTAGTGTTGATCCATTAACTTATGCTCACTATTTCTCTTTCTGCTTCTTACTTCACCCTTAACATTTTTTGTCAACCATACCATTTGCCACACTTTCTATCTGCTTCATTGAAGTGTATGAAGTATGTGTTGAAAGGTGATCTCTTTCGCTCAGAGGTCCTTTTTTTGTCTAAAACTGATGTGTGCTCAAGAATTTTTAAGGGATTGTTTTCATGTGTTGCATTAGCTAAGAAACTTTTCTAGCACACAGGTTTGTAAAAAATTTGGATTGCGGACGTTTTGAAGTAATGTGTTATTGGCTCAAACACTTACGGCAGTACTAATTGCCAGTCAGTGAAAGAATACAAGAAATAGTTGATACATTGAGAAGGAGTTGTCAGTGCTGTTTGTCAGTATTTGACTAACTTTGCATTAGGTTTCACTTAAGTTTGTTACATTTTCTCTCAAATGTAGACATGAAAAAGTTCAAGAGAATTGCATTGATCTGGTTGGTCGCATTGCTGACAGAGGTGCAGAATACGTGTCTGCTCGTGAATGGATGAGGATTTGCTTTGAGCTCTTGGAACTGCTCAAAGCTCACAAGAAATCTATCAGAAGAGCTACTGTAAACACCTTTGGTTACATCGCAAAGGCCATTGGGTGAGTAGAATATGCATCTCTTTTCCTTTGATGGCTGTGAATGTTTATAAAATTGTACTTGTAAACATGATTGGAGGACTTGGTCAGAGCCAGGATAAAAGCAATAAAGATTTTTCATGGCTAATACTTTCATGGGTTCAGTGTTTGCCAGAAACTGTCCTTGTTTATTATTTTGGGTCTTTCATTTGTTAAAGTTTTAATCTGCATCATTTTTCAACAGCCCCCATGATGTCCTGGCCACCCTCTTAAACAACCTTAAAGTGCAAGAGCGTCAGAACCGTGTCTGTACTACCGTCGCCATTGCCATTGTTGCAGAGACGTGCTCCCCATTCACTGTCCTCCCTGCATTGATGAATGAATACAGAGTACCAGAACTGAATGTTCAAAATGGTGTGCTGAAGTCACTGTCTTTCCTGTTTGAGTATATTGGTGAAATGGGCAAAGATTATATTTATGCTGTGACACCACTCCTGGAAGATGCTCTTATGGACAGGTAAGGACTGACTTAAAAGAAATGTAACCCTCAGATCATTTTGTCCAGTTTGTAAATACTTGAGTATTGATGAGGTGTTGTGGAAAGTATTAAATCAGGATTTACACATTTTGAAGAATAGAAATGTGCATGAAGCTTTAAGTGTGAGACTTAAAAATTGAAAAAGTAAAATCATTATGCTGGTGTCATCCTGTAGTTCATATATCATTTTTCGTTAGAGTGAATTAGCATTGTGAGATGTTGCTGTGTGCAGCAACTTTTCCTGCAAGGAAGAAACCCTAAATACATGCTTAATTTTAACTGGTATATAAAATTTGCATATGACAATGAAAGGAGTAAGAAATTTGGTGGTATTAGTTACAAGCAAACAAAATAATGTGATTAGAGACCATTTGTATTTTATATGAGTGTATTGGGGACTACGAAATTTGACAACAGCCATCGTCACACAGGGTTTGTGGAGTTTTATCTTAAATTTCTTCTAGCTGAAGAGTTACAAAGGAAACATATATTGGTTGGTATGGTGTGTTAAAAGGCCAGGCTGGGCCATGAATAGCATTGCAGAAAATTTTTCTATCCTCATAGAACAAAGTTTGTAACTGAATGCAACTTAGTTGTATTTAATTTATGTGTAAAATGGTATTTTGTGTAATTTGCTCATTTCAGGGACCTTGTTCACAGACAAACTGCTTGCACAGCTATCAAACACATGGCCCTCGGAGTCTTTGGGTTTGGATGTGAAGACTCATTGATCCATTTGTTAAACTCTGTCTGGCCAAATATTTTTGAGACATCTCCTCACGTCATTCAAGCAGTGATGGAAGCATGTGAAGGTTTGAGAGTGGGTCTAGGACCAGGCAAGCTCTTGCAATACTGTGTGCAGGTAAGTAAGCAAAAGAAATGTAAAACAGGTGTAGAAATTTCATGCAAAGAATGGGGCTGTCATATGTTTATTCATGGACTGCTCATCATATTGATCAAAACTGTGTGAGTGTAAGGTCTCTGGAAAGTGGACGGTAGGGTTGACATGATATAATTGCAGTGGTATTCCCCTCTGAAAAAAGTGTGATTACTATGTAAAATGTAAACCTGGTTTGTTTACAATCCAGAGATGGAAATAAAATAGTCATGAACTCTAGATGAGTTACCTTTTGTATTTTGCCTCTTGTAATTAAGGTTTCCTCCCAATCAAACATGTGTGTATGTGTGTTTGGGAGGTAGGGGGCTTAAGTATGATCCCCTGCTCCTCTTTTTCACTGACAAAAACCCATATTTGTCCACTTAGAGAAATATATAGAACTGTTAAGATAAGTGTACTTCAAACCATACAAAATTTAGCATGAAATCCCATCTAAGAAAGCTCATGCAATAGTCTTTTTTATAAAGAGGAAGCCCATAGACTCCTTCCTTCCCCCCTCAAGCTAAGAGCAGAATTCTGTGCCTGTGTAGTATTGTTCCTGTTCAGTGTTAAGTTTATTTACCATAGTCCCTGACAACACTTCATATGCCAGTTCTCACATTTTACAAAGGCTAATAGATAGTTTCTTTATAGCCTACCCTTGCAATTAACCAAAATGTGGAACATAACTGTAATTAGCATGTGTGGGTAAAATTTGCATTAGTCATGTCATGAATGGTGGCTTCTATTGATGCTGTTAACTGTAACTTCACATCCTTGAATTTATCCAAACTGGAATGAAAACAACTGTTAGTGTCTCCTCTGCTGTCAATGGTTGATGTGTGTTGTAGTGTCCCATGTCTCATAACACAGTGCAGGAAATGTTTAGTGCCATAGCTAGTAGTCAGAACAGACTCCCGTGCTTTCTTCTTATTCTAGTTTCAATTAGTCATGAAAAGCCTCAGTTCAGTGTTTGTTGATGGATCTTACCACTTGCTAATATTTCCCAGGGACATGATTGCTACTTCTTTTGTCTAATCGATCTTAGTAGTGAATGACCAGGAAGGATATGTGGTATTAGTGCTTAGTACTGAAAGAGCATCTTGTCACACCTACAACTTTTTCACTTTTAGTACAGTGTTGCTTAAATTACTTGAGTGATCCATGGGAAGAAACCAATCATGTGGTTTGTCCTTTAAATCTAGCAGTTACTTTGGATGTCTTTGAGATTGTTTACTTTTGTAAAACCCATTTTGTGAATACAATCTTTTGTTTTCTCTTTTAGGGGCTGTTTCATCCTGCCCGTAAGGTCCGGGACACATACTGGAGGGTGTACAACACACTGTATATCGGCTCTCAGGACACCATGGTGATGTCCTACCCCAGAGTGCCAAACGATGATAAGAACCAGTATGTCAGATACGAGTTGGATTATTTCCTTTGAACACAACTGGCAATTACCAACAAAATATATTTTTCAAGTCAAGACTGCTTTTCTGAAGCACAGCTGCATTCTAAAGAGCTTTTCTGTCAATGAAAAGCAATTACAGAAGAGGTTGTAAACTTTGGAACTTTTCACCTTATGCATACTACAAGAATGGCAGAAACATGTTGAAAGTTTAAGGAGATGATGATCTGAGATTGGAGTTTGCAAAGTCACCAATGTAAATTGTGCTGGAATCATGTGATTGTCAGAATGCAAGATTTGCTTAACTCACCAAATTAGCTGTAAACCGTTTATTGCTATAAAAGTGAAATTGTGTTGTTTAATTTGAGGGCAAGCTGCTTTCCCAATGAGCAAAATGGACAGATTGAAAATCTGAGTCTGCCATAATGATCAGTTGTAAATTGTAAACTTGTGTTACTTTTGCAGCAATTTACCACAAAGGTAATTTGGAATTAGTAAGTTCACACATCATTATCAGGCTTCTTGGATTATATTTAAGTTGATGAAAAGTGTTGACTTCTTGAAGTAGAGCTTATCTTTTATAAAGGAAGCAAATGCACCGAAAGTTGTAAAAATTAAACTTAGAACTTCTTGTAGGTTAAGATTAGGTTAAAATTGTGAAAGGGTTAAGTTTAACAATGAAAAGGACCCACACATTCAATAACTTAAGCTTTCCTTCTGCATTAAGATGAAGACAAAATAGTGGATAGTCTATTTAAGTTTTTTTGCAAAGTCAAAAATGCAAATGTGTTGTCCTACTTTTTACAATTGATACACTTTAAAACAAATCAACAATTTTACATCTTTATAGGTGGAGTGTAGTTTGTATATGTTTCATTTTGAAGTTTGTAATTTAATGGCTTACAATAAATGTTTTTCTTGCTTCATTAGTGGTATGAGCATTAGTAAAATGTTAGGTTATTCATACCAGGAAAGCAATAGCTGGACAACATGCAGAAAGCTGAATTAAACTCCTTGCACAGACCGGAAGAAACTTACTGATAGTTTATAGCTGCCATTGTCTTACATCAAAGGTTGTCAGGATTTCTCTATGGAGGTATTCTTGGAGTAAAAATGATCCATGTCGTGTACCTCGAGACACAAAAGTAGACCTACTCTTCTCTCAAATATTGCACACCTTTGCCACAATTGTAGTGTAGGTGTTTATTCAGCAAAGATGTTTTGCATTACTCCTTGAATAAATTTGGCCTATCCCAAGGGTATGTATATCTTTGTAAGAGTCCCCCTGCCTCAGGTTATCATTAGTACAAATCTGAGAAAGAAGAGGAAGTTGGTATAGGTTGATTTATTTTAGGCCATTTGTGAGAAGCAGCATGTCAAAATAATTTTCTGTAGCTATTTAAAAGAAAATCCCAGTAAGATTTTTTTGTCAAGTGGTCATCAATGGCAGCAACATTAAACAGTGGTTTTCAGATGGTGTCATGTCCTGGTCAAAGTATAGTGTGGGCTAATATCATGAGATAAGCTTACAGTATCTTTACATTTACCATGTAATAAATGTTAGTTTTGTTTATGGAATGCTGGTGAAGGTTACTGTTCACTTTGGACAAGGACAAAAGGCAAACAGTCATTCTGAAAAACAAGTTATTTACCTTGTACAGAAATAGTTCGGTTCCTGATTTATTTTGTCCTATGTGATTATTAAGTCAACATTGAACCACTATAAATTTGTACATAAACATACATAAACTGTGGTTTATGCAGGTGATTTAGCCATTCGCATCTTGTACTCCTGATGCCTTTGCTATTGAAATTACGGGGGGGGGGGGGGTTTCACTATTGTTTGTCACATTCTAGGTCTGCTTCTTAAAGCAGTAATATTAATATAGAGCACAATTTTAGGGTGGAATTCCTTAACATGCACCTGGTAGAGTAACAAACCCTTGGAGAAAGTGGTAAATAATTATCTAGCTCCAGTGTAGGAAGGTAGGTGGGTGAGGATCCAAGATTTTATTAAGCTACATAGCTAATTAGAGTGATAAAGCTGAGAAGGGGAGGGAGGCAGAGACAGGGAAAATAATGAGGTATGTATGACTTGATTTTCCTTATGAGTAAGCTTGGTTGTCACATTGAGCTATGAATTTTCTCTTCAGATATTGCTTAAAATACAGTGTAAAATAGAAGAAAAACCAAAATGTTTTTATTTTCCAATTTTCGTTTTCCTTTCTTTAGCAAATCAATCAATGTTTTCAAGAAAGGTGAAGGTGCCTGCTACCATCTGTATAATTAGTACAAGCATTCACTTTTTAATGAATTTTCTAATCATGCATCACTGATTTCATGTAGTTTGTAGATAGACCTTTGGTGATGTTGCACGTAAGACACCAAAACAGTTTGGACTAATACGTTACGATGCTCTACAGCACATTCAGAATATATCTTGAAGTAATCATTAGGCCAAGAACCACACCTCTTTCACATCATTACTGATATATCATCACAAGATTAAATTTGCAGAATACCTTTCCATCCTCATGGAACGAAGTTTGTACAAGAACACCTAAGCCACTACCATCAGACAAACCATGAAAGTTAAGTTTGTCAGAATACAATTTTATCACATTATCTGTCCATGCAACCATCAGGGGAAGTGCTGTGTCACAATTTTATCTGCAAAATGATTAGGGTACAAAAGAATTGTTGCCAGGGTACAAACAACAGTGCACTTCATAAACATGGTTCCAATCTCTGAAGTAGAAAAGGTTGCACAATCACCATCCACTCGACATGAGAAGTTCCGAAGGTGGTCTCAATCCCTGAGAGCACCATTGTATGGAAATATTCACATCACAGTTTCTTGGATAAAGTTCCATTAGTCTCAATGGTGCTTACATCATACCTCCCATGCCACCCATACCGCCCATACCACCCATGCCGCCCATGCCACCCATTGCATCCATCTTGTCATCCTTTGGGATTTCGGTCACAAGACATTCTGCTGTAGACAAGAGAGAAGCTACTCCTGAAGCATCTATGAGTGCCGTCCTTACAACCTGTGATAGAAGCAAAACATTTGTGAAGTGATAAATACCAAATCATTAGAAAGAAACCTTGAAAATCATTTTATGACAATCTGCAAAGTGAAATACACCAGTGGAGGTTTGCTATAAAATGATGCAGTGTAAGGCTAATGTGAGTCTGTTACACTGCTGTTTCTTACAAATGTGATCATGAAAGTCAATGACCTTTATCAGTACCAATCCTTATTACTCAGGACCTAATATTTGTTCAAAAAGGCAAAATTCTAGGCAAAGCAATCATGCACATGCAGTCACATACTCCAGAGCCCACACATAAATTCACAATGCCAACTTAGATGATGACTTCAATGAACCTCAATTAGCAATTGGAAGGTAATTCCCATACCTTTGTTGGATCAATAATGCCCTTCTTGACCATGTCAACATATTCTCCCTCTAAAGCATCAAATCCAATCTCTTCTGAAGAGGAAAGTATTTTTTCAACAACCAGAGATCCCTCTAGACCAGCATTTACTGCTATTGTTTGGCATGGTATCTTCAGAGCTCTCCTAACAATTTCAACACCTGTAGAAATAAGAAATCAGACATCAGTGCCAATATTGGAATCACAGGAAAAATTTATAGTGTTTCCATACACATTTTCCTGGACACAAACAGACTTAGAGAAGAAAACTTAACTAGAGCAGCAATGCTGCATTCGCTCAACCCTAGGGTCGGAGTATACTGGTATACCAGTTTTTCACATGCCAGCAGTACCAGTACTGAAAGTACCGAAGATACTTGCGTGGTTATTATTACCGGTTCCTGATAATACTGCCAGTACTTTTTTGTTGTTCCATACGAAAATAACTGTACCACTTCTTTTAGGTCACGATATGCGGCACTGTCATGATTAAAACATTTCACACAAATATCTCTCCCCCCAAAAATTTCAACTTTCCGTCTTTGGTAGCAACTACCATGGTATGCACTGTTCACCTAGCACTTGGACCGTGTCAGGGATGAATCTTTATAGCTTCATGTAGTTCATCCCCTTACTGTTTGTAAGGGCAGAGATCAGAAACTAGACTGCCATAATGCATAAATGCAACCAGTGCATGTAGGGCAGTTGCATGACCAGTGGAGAGAAAGCCACAGTATCAAATGTCTTCCCTCTCTCCCCCTCACCCGCAAAACTGGTTAGCAAAAAACGAAGTACTGGGTAAAAATTACACCATCCATTTGAAGTTTAAATGTTGCTTAGTAAACTAGTGCTGATTAGTGTACTGTACTTTAAAAATTGAAATGATTCCAAATTCTCACATTGATTCCCTCATCACTATAACAGGCTGTCAACTCTGTTTTACATTAATTGGAATAAAGAGCTAAGCATTTTGCCATATTTCATAAGTTGGACCACTGGGACCATATTTGGCCATGGACCCAAAATTCATGACGACCCTGAAGTTCCACTAACGGAGTAGGGCCCACATTGAAACCTTGGACCAAAAGTTCCAGAATACCATAAACAGATCACTAAACAAGCATCATTAGGCCATCAACTCTGTTTAACAATAACTGGAGGAAAAGTTAATCACTTTGTAATATTTCACAAAAAGGACCCTCTTGGGCCTTGGACCAAAAGTTTCTGAACCCCTGAAGTACCACTCACCAAGTATCATTATGACAAACCATTAAAACTGCTCAAGAGAATCTGTAGGAGTGTGCAATTTGCAGAATTTCATAAGAATGCGACATGGGGCCCACACAGGACCTTGGACCAAAACTTTCAGAAAACCATACACAGATCACTAACCAAGCATCATTATGACAGGCCGTCAACTCTGTTTAAAATTAACTGGAGGAGGGGTTAAACATTTTGCAAATTTCACAAAATGGACCCTACAGCCCATCTTGGGTCATGGACCCCAAATTCCTGAACACCCTGAAGGCACCACTAACAGAGAATCATTATGACAAACCATCATCACTGTACAAGAGAATCTGCAGGAGAAGAAACATTTTGAAGAATTTCATAAAATAGGCCACAGGGCCCACACGGGACCTTGGACCACAACTTCCTGCACATCTCAAATTGCCCCCCCCCCCCCCCACCCAAGTAACATTGTGTTAAAGTCTCAAGCAAATCCAAGAAAGCATGTGGGAGTAGAAGCCTTTTGAAAAGTGAGACAGACATTTTCAGTGAGACAGACATATTCTCCCCTACAGTATAACATAAGCTCTACCCACACTTCGTGGGTTGAGCTAACAACTTTTCACAAAAGATACCTAAGGTTAAAGATTCAAACCATAAAGAACAGTTGTTTTACAAATGTGGAGAAAGCATGCCACTCACAAATTACAGCTTCACTTCAGGTGACTGTCCAACAACACAATATTGATCAGTTTGGTTTCTCTTGAAAGGACAGTTCAGATCGAAAAGCATAGATCACTGTTAGATGAAAAACCGACCTTACTTTGACCCAGCCAGGGATTGATGCCCCAAACCTACCAGATGCCAAGCTGCACTGCTTCAAATTCCACAACTTTTTAACCACTAGGCCCTAGCAATGGTAACCTTGTTGGCAACTTAGCAAAACATCTTCAGGTTCAATGATATTACCAACTTTAAAATAATTTTGACGAATTCTTTAAAATATTGTTAAAATTTTATTGCAATGTTTGAATTCTAGTCTCGGATATTTCTCTGTTCTAAGTGTTGTTTCTTGATACACTGAGCAACAATACAATTGCTACAAGATGTGACACTATTTACTCTTATTTTGTAGCCTTGCAAATTTTTACAGCCTCTTAAATGAAAATTTTAGTGCAAGCAACTTTATGAATATAACTGTGTATAAACCAAATACAGATTGTACTATGCACCCCTTGTGAGATTTATGATTCATAAATGATCAAAAGAAATTTACAACATGCTCAAGGTGAGCAAAGCTTTCCTGTGAATATATGTGCCTTGCACTTCTTTCCAAAGTGACACCTTCCAATCCAAGGGACATTCACAAAATAGTTTATATGAAAACCAACTGACTTTTGTCTCAAATAACTCCAATTATGCTGCCCCCCATCTTGGAGAAAACCAAGTTTCCTATGTAGACGGAATATGCAAGCCATGGGAGTCATGCACAAACTTGTCACACAAACTGCATATAAGAGATGAAACATTTGGGCACTGAATGAAAAGTGCTTTTGGGATGTCAAACAATCCTAGTATGGATTTCCATATTAATTACCATGCTTCCTCACGTGACATGAGAGGTATGGTGTGAAGACATGTCACTTGAATAACCAACTCAGTTACAATACATAAACAAGCGAGTCTCCTGATTTCAATTTATATGGTTAAGTTGTTCTTTTTGCAACTATATGTTAAATGTGCATGACACAACAAAGAATATACCTCTGGAGTAAACAGTATAAACCAAAGCCAACAATACACGAACTCTGTAAAATTATTTTCCAAAGCTCGAAACTCACCCACAAAATACACCCCTCAAGCCCAACCCTCATCAGATTGTTGCTTAATCCTGCTCATTAAAACTATTTACTACCTTGCTAATATCAACCTTCTCATCTCTCCTTCACCCTCCAAGCAACCCACTGTAAATATACACTGACTGATAAGGTCAACACAAGAAGGGAATACAGGTAATCTTCAGTTGTGCAGAAGATACAATAACTTGATCAACCAGCAGTCATTCAATATAAAGTTACTAGGGTCATGTTTTTAATATTCCCTCTTTAATCAGTATTTACAAGACAACAGAACTGAACTCAATAACAGACCTGCAAATCTTGTTCTAATATTAGAACATTGTTTACGAAGTAAACAAACTGCACTAAGCATCTGATATGCAAATCAGGAGTAATTGAGCCTCCACTTTACTATAACCCTTACACACTGACATCCTCTCTAACTTGATAACAACCATCTTAGAAGACATACTGCACTACTGGGTGTACAAAAGTGTGTACATGCATGTCCTCTGAGCAGTCGCTTTTAGGTCTTTATGACCCTGTAACAGCCTTTGTGTAAGATCTACCAAGAATCATAAAAATTTCACTTATCTCACAAAGACAAAAACATTCAACAGAAATGTTCCACTCTTTTCTACAAGACTTCTCTTTTAAGAGAGCAAGATGGGAATGGAAGGAGGGAGGGGGAGACCCCACTAAATTCTCCTCTTGTGCAGTGCTAACTCACCTGTCTTTTGGTCATCATTTGTTGTCTTCACCCCATCCAATGCTGGAATGCACCTGAGCAATGCTACTCCACCTCCGAGTACAATACCTTCTTCAACAGCAGCACGTGTAGCGTTTAACGCATCATTGACTCGGTCTTTCTTTTCATTTACTTCAACCTCACTGGATCCTCCCACCTAGGAGTTAAAGCATAAGAATATAAATGTTATTTTCTAAAATACAAAATTACTGTACAATTACTGCAATATACAGCACTTGTGTGTTGAATATATCTTGGCATGTTCAACTCAAATGGCTTTTCATGGGGGAATTCAGTCTTGTATAGACACACATTTCCTTTCTGACCAACACGTACCATATACCTCTTTAAACAATTTAGTCTCAACTCAGCAAACATGACCCAATGCCATTTTCTTACAGAGCTAGAGCAGTTGATAAAACTTAAGTCAAAAGTGTAAATTACATGAATACCATACACAAGACCTTACAATGCAGATGCAGGTACCAGGTGGAATAACCTTCCTTCTCCTACTCCAATCTCTCTCATCTTTCCCACTGATGGTAATTCTCTACTTACCTTAAGAACAGCGACACCATCAGACAGCTTAGCAAGCCTTTCAGATAGTTTCTCTTTTTCATATTCTGAATTTGTATTTTCCATTTCTTCCTTGATCTGAGCGACTCTTCGTTCAATTGCTTCCTTGTCACCTTTACCCTGAAAATCAAGAACCAAAGCTGGAGTTTCACTGTCCATCAATGTTTGTAACAGAATATGTAAACAAGGTGGGGGAGGAGCCATCCCACAATGTATGGGTCAGAAAGTTCTCAAAATTGTAGACAAGTTAATTTTATATTTTGTTGCTTTTACTAGTTGCATAGCTTACAGACCCATCTACACAATCATACATTTGTCCATGAACATTGTCATACAAATGTATAACATTGTTTCACAGACTCCCACTTGAAATACAAAGTCCTGTGTATTATATGGGCAATGTTCATGCACCATATAACTTAGTTCCAAACTTGTCCCACTGTAGATGTCCTAAACTGTTTGTTTGCCGTATATTCCTATGATTGAGTAATACCAAAGTTTAGACAATGATTTCTCTTAATCATGAGCACATAATAAGAATAGACTGCAATTTTTTCAAATGTTTTGCACATTTTTTAGAAAGATGAAACATGCAGCTAAACATTTAAACACTGTCATTCATATTGGACATTGCTGCTCGGAAGTCCGTCTACATGATCATACATTTGTTTGTGAGCATCTTCATACAAACAAATGTACAATCGTGTAAACAGGACTTAAGGGGGCAAGAAAGGCATGTACCCTTGCCCCTTCAGAAAGGGAGGCTACTGCTTTTTCTTTGAAGTTCCCCTTTTCCATTCCCACCCCCACATAAAAACAAAAACAATTTTCTTCTATGCCACTGCCATTAGCATGTACAAGTCATCTTCAAAAAAGTAAGGAAATTCCTGCATAAAAAATTTTCTGTGTATAATTTGGCAAATTTTATGGGATGCATGCATCCACTTACCAGGATAGGGACACTACTTTCCACATTAAGAAGTAAAGAAATCATCACTCTGCTACTACACAGACTATTCATTGTACACCAGCAACTATTCTTGTCACAAAACTAAATTTATAATATATGAATCTTAATTCTATTCCCCTTTTAACTTACACACTTTCTCATTTTAGGAGAAAATACATACACAGCACAGCTAAGAGTACAAAGTTTCTGAAAACTGAATAATATGCAAGATAGTCTGACAATTTTCTACTCAATAAGTTTGCTCAAAATGTATGTATATACACCCGAACAGCTGATGCAACGTGACTTTCTTATTTGGGACTTTGTACACCTAGCCTTCAAATTAGTAGAAAACCTTCCTTTGCATGAACTTTGTAAATCTCAGGGCGTGAAAATAAGTTTTTCCTCTCTGGACCTGAAAACAGCTTCTGACGACCTTCATTCTGAAGCATTTCTGGAGCTGTTTTCCTATTGTCTGGAGCTGTTTTCAATTTTCCAAAGAAACCACTGTTCCCTGCATGTAACATTCTCTGATCATCTCCCGAATGTTAATACTTGTTCTTTTAGCAACAGAAATTTACACAGCAGACAGGAAATAAGAAAAAGAGCTTTTTTTGGTGTAACACCATGGCAGTACTAAGTACGGTGTGGTCACTCCATCACGGAAAAACTTGGAAGGGGCCGGAGGGGCTGGGTGCATGCTAGCTTACAGTATGGCAGGTTTAGATAAACCTCAGTGGCACCTTGGATGTGGAGAAGGTGGGGGGGAAGGCATAAATTTCATAAATTCTATTGCCACATGCATCTGGCACTATTATTAGTGCCAGACAAATACCCGCTTTCCATTTTTCTGGCGCAGTTGCAGCAGTCTCTAGCGCTTTTGCGCCTGAGCGCCAGTCTATTTTCGAGCCCTGGATCAAGGCTTTGTTGTCAGCACAATTGCTACATATTTTAAGGACATTTCAGACAAAATTTCACCCAACACCCTTAACCAACCATGTAAAGATACACCAAAGCACACTGTCAAAGAATGCTGCCCTCTAATTACCTTCAGTATAAGCGTGTCATCTTTCGTGATTGCAATCTCTCCCACCTTGCCAAGATCTTGAAACTGTACTTCTTCAAGTTTAACATCCACTGCTTCATCACCAAATACCTTACAATTTAAAAGAAAAGACAGAGATCCAAGATTACGACCAAATTTGCACTTTTCTGAGACTTTGCAATCTTCCTGAAAGAATTTTCCATTCATGATTACAACATCAATCCTACAAAAGTTTTTTTAATGTCCGACAAATTTCTGAATCATAAAAGACATACCACTGACAATACCACCATGTTTTATTGTTAAGATAACAAACAAACTTACATCTCGTGAAAAATAGTCTACAGATCACAGTTAAGTTTGACCCAAATACCACAACAGAAAATTTCATCTGTGTAGCTGCATGAGAAATGTGGGGGTTTTAACTAAACATCTTCTTGATATAAAGTACAAAGACAGTGTCACAGTGAAAAGTTAAGTTGTTTACCCTGTTTTGTAAGAATCTTTAGGTCTGAATGCCTGCATGAATATTTGCACAAATGTTTTGTTAACATCCCAAAATATTTCAAATATGCTGCAAAAGGTAGCAGTAGAGGGCAAGGCAGTAGTACATGTTTTCCACTGGTACACAGAAGTGGTCCCTCTTGTAATTCTATGTTGCTAAATAAGGGATTCACTTTGCAATTTTAGACACTTGCTACATAATGTTTATAAAGAGTAAAACTGTACTTGCTAAACTTTCCTGAAACCAGCAACTGATTGCTGTACACATGGAGTATAGTTGTAGATGTGTCCTTGTTCATGCAAGCCCACAAACAGAGCTTTCATCATCATAGTTAACATTTCACTATAACTCCCAATTCACATGAAAGACAAGTTCACACACACACTGGTAAAATTGCCATGACTTTCCATTTTTCTATTGAACTACAAGTATTAAGTGACAAACCCTTCTGCTTTGGTACTTTTTTTTTGTTTCTACCTTTTCCCAAAAGTTTCAGGTTAGCACTGACAGTCAAGGAAATACAAAACTGCAATTAGCAAATAAGTATCAAAACCAAAACAAATTTTACCCAGATAAGTTTAAAACTTGAAGAGGGAAGGAAGGGGGGGGGGGAAATTAAGGGTATTACAGGTGTATAGTACCTGAGAGGCCAAAATGCAAAAACTGTTCAGAACTGGAACATTTCTGAGGTAAAAGTGAGCAGTTATAATAACATGCAAACAAGGAAGGAACTCTGTAAGATACTTTCATTGCCTAAAGAATGTAACTATGCCCTTAAAAATTCTACATGGCATTTTACTATCTAAGGTGATGTAACTTTTGCCTCAGATATTTTAGAGTGGGGGTGGGGGTGAGATACCCTCTAGTGTTCGACCGATTATGCCATAATCGGTAATCACCGATTACCGATTATTCAATTACACAATCGGGCCGATGCCGATTACAGATCACCGATTATTTACATGTATAGGAAGGTCATGTTTTCTCGCCGTCAGTCGCATATTTTTAACTTTGTTCACACACCATAACATAACCTTCACACTGGAGATGAACGATTAAGAACAGTACCCCACGTTCCACGAATGGAATATTGTTTTTTGAAGGATTTCCTCTCGAAATACTGAGATAAAAATCAACCATAAATACATGCTTTCGTACGATGTCACAGGCTTAACGTTAACCAAAGAGTCTGTCGGCTTACATACGGCTCTGCCTACAGTAGTTCAATACACCGATCATGTCGAAAGATTCCGTTTAAAGGTCTGTACTGGACTGTCGTAGTACTATATAGTAGCCTATCCACCCCAGTTTTAAGCAAAACTATCTACCTTGGCACTTAAGGGCCACGAAACATTCCACTCAATTCACTTGATTTACTCATCTCATGGTTCCATAACGATATGGATATATATCTTTTAACCCTTTTTAAAGCGTCTTCCCCAACACTTACGTCTTATGTAAAAGATTCTCCAAATGAAATGTAAAACTAATTCCCGATAAATTCCCGTAATCGAAAAACTGTTGCCGTTCCAGCGTGAATTTAACACGGGCCCGTTTCCCTTCGTTCATCAGTTAGGAGCACGGAGTAGTTCATGACCAACGTGCTACGTAAAAAGAGCGGACAATGCACTTAGCTTGCATTATGTATTACACACTGTACTGGTGTGCTTCGTAGGTGAACTTCAACTTCGCAAGAACTGTACGGCAATTACGTGTGCGCATGTGCGGGTCATAGGTAATTAAAAACTTAACGAAAGGAATGTGGGAAGTGGCATAATTTATGCAGGATAATGAGCCTCGAGTTTCCAAAGTTGCTACAGTACGTATGTGCACCAAATGTGTACAGATGATGTGGTTAGCACTGAAACTTGAAAAAAACGTAGCGCGAAGTCATTTCTTCCTGTAGTACAATTTGTATGCAGATTGTGGCATGGTCCGTGGCATGCACACCTTGTAGGTAATACTGTGTGCCCTTTCACGCACCTGAACTGTGCTGCACTAGAGTTGCGGCACCAATTACGATGATCGCTATCATTTGGAGAGCTTAAAATGTTGCAAGTTATGTGAGTATCAGTGCTGATATTTTGGGCGAGAACTTAAAGAAATGCATGTTCTGGTGAATTATAAAGATTTCTGCAGAAACTTTGAAGTGTATTTTAGCCCTGTTTCCAGTTTTCAAATAATCGGTGGTGGTAATCGATTGAATGATAAAATTTTACCGATGCCGATTATTTACCGATTGTGCGATAATCGGCCCGATGCCGATTATCTAACAGATGATCGGTCGAACACTAATACCCTCTGCTCCCTAACCCCTGGGTTAGACACTGACAACCAGAAGTAACTAAATACTAAGAAAGACACTAAATACTAACAATGCCTCCAGATGCAATAGCCATATCATGTAGCTGGTTCTTCCTATTGTCACCAAATCCTGGTGCCTTGACAGCACACACCTGCAAACCAACCTTCAGCCTGTAAAAAATAGAAACAGTATTACTTCATACGGTGCGAGTAAAATAACATAAATTCACAAGACTGTAAATTAAACAATGAAACAAACACATAGACAAGTGAAAGGGATTTGGTAGAATTAATGTTACCTGTACCACAATGGATAATGATTGCTCTTTTTTGTGCAGAACAAAGGCCAAACAACTGCCAACACCATCATTAAGGCACAGAGCTATTCAAACATTCAATACAGGTCCCTTTGAAAGTGTTCCTTGCATGTCATGAACCTCAAGTTTCCCGATGAATTTTCAAAATTTTGTAGTATTTCACTTATTAGACATGTCAAAATCTAACAGGCTGACTGCTGCCTATTTAGGCCAAACAAATCCCTAAATTTTCCCTAATTTGAGGCATTATTCTTCAATTCCCTGCTTTCTCCTTTGACTGGAAAACTCTATTTTCCATTTTTCTTATTTCCAGGATGGCTGGGAATCACACAATCTGAACTTCTTCTCACTAACCTCTTCAAGAATACTTCACACTAAGACTTCTCTTTGAAGTGAATCATAGTCATTGAAGTTTTCAACTTACTTCCCACAGAAAGTTGCAAAATAAAGTAGCCCTTGCATCATCCCAAATACATTTCGAAATACCCAGGTACTTGAAATCACTTCTGGTGATTTTACTTTGATTTCAATGTGCAGACATGCCAAATGTGAGATCCACAATAATGCAGTCTTCAAACTCATACGGTAGTGTCTTCAGCAAAATCTGGCCTTGGGCAATTAAAGGGGAATTTTCATCATCCCAGACAGTTCCACATCTCCCAACTATGCCACTTCTAGCTCCTCCCATAACTGTATGAAGCTCCCCCTTGTGCAGGAATAAACCTGTTTTATTGCGGCCATGTCCTGGTGAGCATACAAGGCTATAAAATGTAATAAAAGCTAAGGGTGCACCGGATTTGGAATTTTAAAATCCGGCCAGAACCGGATTTGCCGCATTTATTCGAAAATTCCGGCCGGATTTGCCGGATTTAGTCAAATGAAAGAACCAGAACCTACTAGGTGGGGTTATGTCTAATTTTGTTTCTATGTGAGTAGAATTTTGGCATTTTTATTGGTAATAGAACCAGGTGCAGTAGCCTATAAATCTTTACTATTATTAGGCTTTATTGGTAATTTCCCCACACAGAAACTGGAATTCAAGTCTTGAATTCTGTGATTGAAAGGTGGTGTGTCTAATACATGTAACAGTGTGGGGGTCAGAAATTTGCTAATGAGCAATTTCATTGGTAGGAATTATCTCAGGAAGTTATACAGTTGTCCAAGAACCATACAATATACGACTATGCTGTGTAAATGTCAAATATTCTCACTGTATCAATCATTGGCACTGTATTTCATCAGTTTTGAATCCTTGATTTGTAAAACTGCTTTTAATAGTCAAGGAATCAATATGGTAAGTCTCTTGGCTTTCTGGTTAATTTTTTTACTGCTTTTAGTTTAAGAAACGGTACTACAGTAATGTAATGTGGTTTGGTAACTTACATTTGTTAATTCCGTTACACAGACATGTATTTAAGATATTCACATCATTTTATGTGTATCCATATATATATATTAGACATACTTTATGCATTGAAGCTTGATAAAGTACCACTTCAATTTGCTATACTTTGCGTGATGCTACATTTCTGGACTTTCAAGATATGTACTCACTACTGTATTATTCAAGGACTGTTTGACCCAGTAATATAAAAACACATAGGATTTCAATACTTCTATTTGGTAAACATTTCAATTTGATAGGCTTTGGGTTGATTCATTGACACTTTCAACTGTTTAGCAAAATACATCACTCCTACTTGTAACTTTATATCTATGCAGCATGCCTACTTCTCTTTACTGAGTTGGGGGTGACAAAGCCCTTGAGCATGTTGAAAGTTTGTAAAGTTAATAAACCCTATCATTAAATAATATGATTTAAAGCACACTGCAATCCTGGTCTATACATTGTATTATATCTAGTTAAGACTTGCTGGAAATTAAGTTGTAAGTTGTATTGCATAGCTTACCTACAAATCCGGCAAATAAGGCCGGATTTAACAAAAAATCCGGCCGGATGCCGGATTTGGAAAAATCCTCAAATCCGGCCGGAATTCCGGCCGGATTTGAAATCCGGTACACCCCTAATAAAAGCACTCTCTCTGCCTTGTGTGGAATGTGAGCTACTCTGCAGCTTTCAAATTTTCAAACTTTGATGTCAATCAAAGAGCAGTCACCAACTGAGAAGTTCGATACCCCCACACTAAAAATATACTTTGGGCTGATGACTGTCTGTCTTTAAACTACATTTTGGCCTAGACTTTTGTCTGAGAGATGACAAAGAAACATTTTTTCGATAAAGGTGTGCCAAAAGTAAGCTTACATGAGAGACCTTTAAGTGTCTTGGAAGTAAAACTCAGGCTTTTTGACTTAATAAGATTTCTACAATAAACAAAAACAGTAACGGCACTAAATTCCAGGCATGAACACCAATTGTGCTACATTTTATAGCTGTTTCACCACTTGCTATAAAATGAATTCAACCTCAATCATAAAAGATACATGAGACTAAAACTCACATCTCAAGTTACTTGCATTAGGCAGTATACGAGCAAAATAAGATTTGTGGAGTTAGAAACCAAATTATTACTTTTCCATCTCCTCTCTAAGACTACCCATATATTGATTTCCAGACACAAAGGTTCATATTTTAATAAACTTTTCTAAAAATTTATCCCAATTTACTCACAGTCATTATATTTTGTACCAAAATCCAGTGACCAAACCATCCTCACCTGTTTAACACAAGAGTGGTCAAAGCCTCTCCATCTACATCTTCAGCAATAATTACTAAAGGTCTTTTTTGTGCATTGGCAAGTTCTAGAGCTGGGATAACTGACTGAATGCTTGAAATTTTCTTCTCACAGAGTAGAAGGAGAGCATCCTGAAATTCAACTTTTTGACCTTTAAAATGCAGAGAAATTCAAAACTTGTTTAGATGAACAAGAATACCTAAAGTAGAGCAATCACTTTATTGTGAAATTCATCAGCAATTTGAATGATCGAAATCCTAGTTTATGAACCTTTAAACCATTCAAATTAGATAAGACACACACATAACATTTCTTTCAAACACTCTTACATAGGCTTACTACACCCATATTCTTCTGGACTTAATCTTTTTGTGAGAATGATGCAATAACTTCCATGCATTACATAGGACAAGAGTGGAGATGTATAGCAAGTAGTATGTACCAGTTTATACAAGTTCACTCTGAAAGGATACAAGAATGAATATTCAGTGAGGTACTATATAGCATACTGCAAATTGCATGCGTGACCAGTTTTGCACATAACACTACACGTCCGACACCATACCACTACTTAAAGGGGCCATTGCATTACCCCAAACATATTCAGCAATAGTATGATCATATTTCTAAGTAACACTGGTGAGTGCACTCTGACAGACATTAGTTCAAACTGTAGCTTCTCTCTGGTTGGTTAACTGTGACCGTGTAGTCTGTTGTGTTTTTTTTTTTTTTTTTTTAAATTGGAGGAAGGGCTATAAGTGAACTGAGTAGGAAGAATATTTACTGTATGGGGGGAGACTAGTTGCCCTTTAACCATTTGAACTACTTTCAATGAACTTTCCGTAATCCACTGCCCATTTTTGGAAAAGGAAAGTACCCATGACAATCTCATATGATTCATGTTAGAAACTTGGGTGTAATACTTAGAGAACTCTTCAGTCAAGAGTTAACGTGCAGTTTCCACACAAGAATTTTCTTATTTCTTCAAAACCTTGAAAACCCCACATTGCAAAATTTGAAGACAACTGTTGATAAAGTATAAAACACTGCTTATTTCACAAATGGAATGCTCATAAAGTCAAATTTCACATGTGCATTTGAGCAAATGTTTTGAGACTTGAAGGAACAGAGGTTCCATTTCACAAGGGCTGCAGTTTTTCTCTTCCTTTAAATGAATGTATACAAGTCTATGAAAACATTAAACTTCCTGAAGTTGTTAAAAATGCCATATTGTGTGTAACTTTGCAAGGCCCTGTAGGCTGTGATGTACCATTTCAAAAATTTCATGACTTTTGTGCATTTCATAATTACAAGAACCCTTTTACCCAAACTCATGTATCACTACCTTGGACCTTACCTTTTGGTGTGTTAATAAAATATGGTGAGATGTATCCTCTGTCAAACTTGAGACCCTCAATAATCTCAAGCTCATCACTTAATGTTTTGCCATCCTTGACTGTTATAACACCATACCTTCCTACTGTCTTCATTGCCTTAGAAATAAGATCTCCGACAACAGTGTCACCATTAGCTGAAATTGTAGCTACCTGGAAACAAAACAGGAAAAATTTGCAGAAAACAATTATTTTTAACTGGTGTGTTTAACATTTTATACAATCAAGGTAGATGGCATATCTAACATTTATGAGCAAACAGTAGTGCATGCAACGTAGAGTTACTACCAAGCCAATACTGTTATGCACTCCACTCACTTTGGGCATGGTTTGTCAAATGTGGGTCACTGACCAATGACAATATGACTCACATGTCCATCACTGTGCCAATACTCTCATTATCCAAAATGGTGATGAAGTGAGTCAAGTTACTTCACAAGTCAGCCACTTGAATCACCAGTGGGTCAGTTATTGTGGGTCACTTGTTACCCTTTGTACAGATATGCCCACCTTCAGCACTGCTCCTCAGGAACAATCCCTACATTTGTCAGCCAATTTGGTGACTCACATATCCATCAAAATCACAAATTGTGCAGCAGTTTTGTGACTAAGAGGTGTATCCATAGATGGAAAAAGTTGGAAAGCTGGGAGGTTCCTTCCCAGGAATTTTGGGCATTTGGAAGGAAATTCTGGCGACTGGAAGGAAATTTCCCTTTTTTGTACATGAAAATACAGAAAGAAATATGTAAAATTTTGCTCCTTTCCTGGGAAATGTACAATTTTTCAACCCTGGGTGTATTACTTTACATTAAGTTGGCAGTAACAGAATTAAGAGAGGGGTACATCACATCACACTTTGCCAATAACCGGGAAATGACTGACCATGCCTGGGGTAAGTTGACAAATTGACAAATGCATTATACTTGAATGGACATTATTTCATCCAAAATAAAACCTCAGTGATGACAACTTTATTCTTATTGCAATCCCAAATATTATTTTCACTTACAAATTGACCCTTCATCTCCCCACCTCCCTCCTTTTTAATCAACGACACAATCTACAAATTTATATGCACACTACAAAGTCTGGCTATTACATAAAACCCACACTCACTTGAGCAATTTCTTCTGGAGTTGTAACAGGCTTTGATAGCTTCTTTAAATGTTCAATGACTACTTCCACTGCCTGCATGATACCCCTCCTAATCTCAACAGGGTTGGCACCCTTGCTAATTTTGTCAAATCCTTCCTTGGCAATGGCCCTTGCCAGAATTGTTGCTGTAGTCGTACCATCACCAGCTTCCTCATTGGTATTATTGGCAACATCCTGTACCAGTTTGGCACCAACATTTTGCCATTTGTCCTTTAGTTCAATTGCTTTTGCCACTGTGACACCATCTTTGGTTATTTTGGGACTTCCCCAGCTCTGCTCAAGGATAACATTCCTTCCCTGTGAAAAGAGAGTATCATTAGTTACATTTAGCCTAGGCTGACTCAAACATGCATTATACCCATGGGACAATAAAGGGGACACTACTTTCCCCAACCACATGACAAACAACACCTTTGGGGTAATTTTGCTCCAGTCACACACTAAACAGATCTGCTATATCCTTGAGGGTATGGTTTGTGTGGTTATACATAGGGCCACTGATTTTCCCCTTCACAAACCAAAAAATTCTATTTTTAACTTTCCAAATTCCACAAAATACTTTTTCAAGTATAACAGCTTTCCATGATTTTCGGATTTTGGAGTCATTATGTTAAAAACAACCCTAGACTTGTCTGGTTATGATACTGAGGCAGCAAACACTTCCAACACACAAGCGACGTTGTCTAACACATTACAGCATAGGAAAACTGGAGCCTATTTTTACCAATTTTTGTAAATGTCCTACTTGTTTCCAGATCGTAACTTCAAGGGGTTTTGATGATTTTAAGGTGAATTTGCCACCACTGTTGACGGTAAAACATCTGTTTATGTCTCTGGTAAAAGCAGGCATTCATTTGAAATGGTTTTGAAGAACAATAACTGTTTTTTGTCAAAAATTAACATGTATTTTGACTTTTTGAGCCTGATAATTTTTGCTAGATTCCGTAAAATTCTGTGCAAGAAAGTGAAATCCATCTTTTTCTGCTTTTTCCCTGATCAGTGGCCCTATATGCATGAAAGTCTGCCTAACAAAATCATCAATAAAAAATAACGATGTCTTCAATCACAAAAGCTGACACGTGCCCTTGGCTGTTCTGCACAATCTTTCCAGTAGATCTGTGAAAAAAAGTTTTCAACAAATCAGAACCGAAAAGGAGGTCTCTCAGGTAGTAACACTCAAAGGGAATGCACTGAGATCTTACCTTAGGCCCTAAAGTAACTGCAACTGCATCAGCCAGCAAATCAACACCTTGCAGCATCATAGCCCTTGCTTCAGCCCCAAACTTTATGTCCTTGGCATAGCCTCGGATGAATACGGGAGCAACAGCTTTCTGTGTTGAAGGCCTCATGGCATGTGAAGCCAGTGGACGCAGTACACTGGATAGCCTGTACATGATGGAGCTATATGCAAGAGGGTGCATAAAATGGCAATGATGAATACATTTCTCTTACTTTTGATGAAAATCAGAACAGAGCTGTTTAATGTAATGTCAGCACATATTGTTATGTTGGCGGTCACACCCATGCCTAGTATAGCTGTACAGTGTTCTGGGCTCATTTGGTGTTGTTTGGTTGTTTCAGTTATGGGTTTATGGACTTCAGGGTATCTTATGGGGCCTTAGCCGTTCTCTGCCCTTCAACCTGTTACGTTACGTTACGTTACGTTACGTTATGTTACACTATGTTATGTTATGTGTACCCAGTATGGAAAGTTCGTATCTGCTGCACCGAATTTTTATGTCAGTCACCTCTTTTCTCAATTTTTACGCCACGCCAAATTGTTGTACTGTGTTTTAAGTACAGTGTGTATGTAAAAGACAAGAAAATCACACCATGAAATCGGTGTAGGGCCTATAACGTCTTAATCTTTACAGCACACAAAGATCTTTGGCATAACATCCATGGGCCTAGGCCTAGGCCTACACCTGTATTTTCCAGACGGGATGTCTACAGTGTGACTGTATATGCACACGGCATTGGATTGGATGTGCAAAGCAAAATGTTGAATGACTTCCATCAATACCAAAACCAATTTCCTTAGCAGAAAAATTGGATGGGGAACACACAACTGCAGGGTTCCTGGGGTTAGTCCTAGGCCTAGGCTATTTCTTTTCATCAATTCCCTCAATAAAAAAATTGGAATTGTCCTGGGTGGGATCTATCCAGGAGGACGTCGTCTGGATAGGAAAATGTCCATGTGGGAATTGTCCGCGGGTCCCGACCAGGGTCAAATTGTGTGGATAGGAATTGTCCAGGCAACAACATGCCAACAAGGTCAGTTGCCTTGACTCAACTCCCAAAGGTATCCAGTCAAAACGTCCCCAGACCAAAACGCCCCCGCATTTTCGCTACCAAAACGTCCCCGCTTTTTACCAAAACGTCCCCGTACTATTATATATGGGAAGTCAAAACGTCCCCGCCATAGAAACTTTGAACATGATTTCAGGAATCCAAATTAAAACTATTGGATGGAAACTCGAAGAAAACTTGAGACATGTTAAAAAAATTGAGAGTATGAGGATCGATTACGATAAAGTTAGGCAGGCCTAGGCCTACGATAACATTAGAACTTACTAACGTTAGAACTTAGTAGGCCTACTGAGATGCTATCCGACTAACGTTAGGCCTAGGCCTAACTGTTAGTTTTACAACAGACGAACGTAGAATGATTACCACAAACACTTTGGAATTTAACATAAAAGGTTAAATTTTCCAGAAAATTTCCATTTCATTCCAGTAACTGTACTTTAAAAAATTATTTGAACTCCAGAGTAGGCATACTGTAAGGGAAGATAAAGGCTACCAAATCCGGGGACGTTTTTGCACGGGGACGTTTTGACCAATAGCGGGGACGTTTTGGTACGGGGACGTTTTGGTCAGGGGACGTTTTGACTGGTATGCCTCCCAAATTCATGCTACGTAAGCCTACATCCTAGCCTAACGTAAATAGCCAAGGCATGGGCATAAGAAAATTTTGCTGTTGAAAAACTGATTAAGTTGTAAGGCTAGGCCTAACAGTTATAACACATTATCATGCAATGGAAATGTTTTCGTGATCATTCCTATTTAACTTACACTTAATTAACTTTACACAGCACGGACGAGATGAATTGGACAAAACTTTGTTGTAAATGACTGACGAACAGTCAACTGTCCTTGGCTCACGTGGGTATCAGCAGTTAGTATACCGTATACATATAATGTACAATTTATACATTGCATGCATGCTATAGCGCTAGCTCATGCGACCGTACCGGTTTACAATGCATGTCCGAGTGCCGAGAAATTGCTAGAACTTCATTATGCAATCTGTGTCGTCTGCTACATGCAAATCAGTGGCCTTTAATAAGGGACCGTTCGGAATTCAAGTCCCGTACTGATGGTAACTTGAATGGAACTTCAGCAATATGGTTTCGTCTGATATCCCGTCACCAGTTATAGCTCAAGACAAGGTCATGAATGTAAGTCTAGGTGAACCGTCTCTACTGCAATGAAGAAAGAAACATTTTTTTTAACGAAACATGATGTGATAGGCCTATTATTTTTCTGCAAACACATTTGTATGTGTGCAAAATGTGTAAATTCCCCTGAAATGCATAGTATGACATAACTCATAGCAATACTTTCTAAAATATTTCAAATATTTTACATTATACTGTCACTGTAAAGATCAACTCTAAATCGTCTTATCTGTAGTTTAAATTAACTCAAAACGTGTTAACTGGATCAATGTTTATGTTAATTTGTTGTGGTGATCCCTAGAAAAGTGTCGACATGCGCATTACGCCCAACTGCACATGCTACGTACTATGTATATTGAGAGTAGCGATAGTAATACACTGTTTCATGTACTGCCTCATGTACAATACTGCAAGGTCGTGGAGGAGCAGTTTAGCGACACCTGGAGTAGAAAGTGTGCAGTGCATCTCGTTGGATCCTTCCAAAGTTTCTAAAATGGTTTGTATTAACGTCGTTTTAACAGGATACGTTATAAAGCCATAATTTGTAGTATCGGTTGGAAGTGCGGGAAGATATCATACATCCAAACATCACGACATTTCACAAAAATTTTCTCGTATTTCGTAACGTAGTATAGTAAGCCTAGGCTAAGCAAACTGGGGTGTCTTTGCCTTGGCATGCATGAAGGCTTGGTGCTTCACGGGTTAATAACTGCATGTGTTGGCATTGTGACCATTGGTTGGCATAACATGTATTGCACTTAGTCCCATGGAAGTACTACTTCATGCTAGTCATCAGTAAAAGAATGTGTATTGTTGGTCGCCAAGGGCTCTCAATACACAGTCCTTAAATAGAGTTGCAACCTATGGAAATAGATTGAACACCTGTGCAGGCCTGATTTTTAAGGAAATTTTCAGGTTACCCATCGGACAACCTGAAGCCAAAGTTAGGTTGTCCGAAATAGTTTTTGGTTGCCCGAATGAAAGTGACAAACAAGAGATGAACACTTCTGTTTCCTGTCTCTGCCATAGAAAACAAACATTTACTTTAAATCCTGCATTTTTTTCATTTTTATTTGCATAGTACAATAATGAATGGTAGTCAATACCATTATCTCAATACCACTTCTTAAGGGGGTTTTTATGACATACTTTCCTGCCGATGTAGGGAACTATCCAATTAAAAATAAAATTTGCTCGTCCATCGGACAAGTTCAAAGAGAGAAAGTGGTTGTCCGATGCAAGTTTTACCCGTCACGGACGATCGGACGAGTGCTAAATTTCAGCCCTGCTGTGTGTTGATTGAAATTTGTACTTTCAGCTCTTCAGACCTTGAATTTTGAGGCATGAGAGCAGGGTTGTTCGGTTTAAACCGGGGCGGTTTAAACCGCTCGGTTTAAACCGGTTAAAACCTGGTTTAAACCGGGCAGTTTTGACCACCTATTACCGGTCAAAACTGGTCAAAACCTCTTCAGTGTTTAAATCAAGTCAATTTAAATTGAATTTAAAGAAAAAACATGCCAGTTACTCATGTGCCAAATAGTTGATTCAATTTGACAAAGATTCAGAAGACAAATTAGTCCCATGGGGGCTATTGAAGGCTTCTCTCTCATTTGCCCCTTTAGTCTCAAAAGTCAAAACATCTAAAAATCAACACTCTTGCTGTCTTGCAGTTGTAAAATTATTTCATTGGCTTGATACAGTTACACTACAAACTCTGACACAGGATAATGAACTAAAATCAAATTTATTCTTCGTGGTGCCTATTTTGAACTCAAAATAATGAAAAAGCAAACACAAGAATAACCCCACTAAGAATACATTCCCAGTTACCCACTCAATTACATGAAACCTAGAAAGTATCAACTGTCCCAATATGGACAGCCAAATCACTGGACATGCAAGGTGCATTGCCCAATGTAATTTAATGGAATAGTTAATTCATAATTATTTCGGGCAAAAGAATAATATTTTCAATCAGAGAAATTTAATTCAATCTTTTAAAGCCTCCTGATCATTCAAGGTCACATGATTTGATGTGTGCTCATGGGCTGTGACCTAAAATATTTTGTCTAACAGAAGGATTATGGGTTTTTACCAGTTCTGACCGGTTTAAACCTAGTTTTGACCGGTTTAAACCAGGTTTAAACCGCCTTGTGGTCAAAACCGGTTTTGACCACTTATATAACAACCCTGCATGAGAGTGCAGTCGCACACCACCACTCACCTCAAATCACTGTGAGGAGTGTGATTTTTGCACACCTATAGATAAAGAATGGGAACTCAGATAAATCTAGGCTATAAAGTTTAATGAAGCAGCACACCTACCACACTCCTTAATTTCCTGAGGAGTGTGATTTGTAGCACACTTGGAAAATCTAAAGTGGTTCTAAAATGAACTCAGCAACATTTTCCTCTCCATAGAATTTTCATGTATGGCAAATGAACTTAGTTTACAACAGAATGTAGTACTGAGCCACATCATTTTATCATTATCGAATGTTTGCAGATGCAGCCAGCGATAGAGGAACTACAGATATAAAATGATCTTTATGTGACGTCACAATGTTATGCACTTAAATTCTGTTTCAAACATAACAGTAAATTTCACGTACTGACAAAGCTGATGATTGTATTTCAAACTTTCATGCCTTTTCAGAGGTTTTAAAGTGATCAAAAATAACTGCAATACTTGTGTAAGATTTGAAAAGGAAAGGCCTATTTTTGCTACAAGTAGAAAATCAGTTTCAACCAGGGTGTGCGGTTCTGGTAGACTGAAGAAGGCCCCAGATTTTCAATGGATCATAGTCAGGACTGTGTATGGGGAGCTTTTAGGGACTGGCTGCACACATGCCTTTATTGAGGACTAGTATTGCACACTGCATGCCATGAAAAGGCCCCTTACAGAAACGCACACTTTTAAATTCTTTGAAAAATGAGCCTTTGATCGGGTTTCAGCAGAATGTAAATACTCATGCCAGATTGGAAAGCTTGCAATGGTGCACGGAGGATTATAATAATAGCCAAGAGAATTGCGCGGCTGATGCTATCTAAACGGAGCGCCACCATCGGTTGGCACGGAGCGTACCTAGAAAATTTGACCAAAACTACTTCCTGTATTGTAGGAAATTGCCTTTCCCAAGCAGCTTGCATGGTTGCTGCCAATAAGTTTGCATGGTTGCAGTTGTCAGTTGTTGAATTTGCGCGGCTGGCAACTTTGAGATTTATATTTTGCGAAATCCCCCGTGCAGGGCAAACTTTCCAATCTGGTACTCATGCACAATCAATAGTAGGTTATCACAGTGGCAACTGACGATACTGCTTTTCTGTGTAGAACTGTTCTGGGGAAAGGTAATCAGCTTTTAAAGAGAGATAATTAGAACTGCAGACAGGAAATGAGAGTCACTGGCCAGAGGACTCAAGAAATAAAACATTACATGCAAGGCTACACAATTTCTGTCAAAATCTGTGAGGGGCCTTGCTTGACACGTAAGTAGACTGTTACATAAAGTTCTACAGTCATATCACAACTTCTGCTATTAGAACGACTGAAATCCTGCAAACAGTGTATGCGATAGAACCATCATTTATTTTCAACCTTTTTTCTTTCCTTCAGAATATTTCGCATAGACCTAGTTCTCCCAAGTTTCTGAGTGTTAAAATGTGATACCATTCAGGGGCAGTTTTGAGCTCAGGGGGAGACTGTATGGGCAAGTTGGTAACTTGTATGGAAGGATACTTGGCTAGGGATGACCTTGTAAGACATGCAGTAAGTTAGTAAAGGGGGGCTTGAATGGACACCATCGCAGTCCAGCCCATGAAAAGTTATGTTTGCAGTATGTTACAGCTTCACTACAGGTGCAGCTGGGGAGGTTGCATCTACATATGTAGTAACCCCTCTACCCCATTGACGCCTCCATTTCCTCATCTCAGACAGTCAGTGAAAATTTCCGCAACTTTTATGCCTATCCCCTCCTTCTATTTTGCAAAAGTGTGTCTACTTCACCTTCCAGGCAAAGCTAGCCTGTGCTGAGTTTCATTGCCCAGGAAGGTCTCATTCTGCTGACACACACCAGTGTTTGTGATTTTAATGTTACTGTACTGTCCTTTGATCTGATCTGACATTTGGTATGCTATACTACATCACACTTCATTGATCTGCTTAAGCCATCATTGACCAATTAGACTGACTAGCCTTTTTTTAGCTTCTTCTTTTCTTTTTTTTTTTCTTTTCTTTTTTTCTTTTTTTTTTTGTAAAAATATTTCAGCCAAAGGGAAATCACTAGTTGTGAATGCTGATAAATGGAGGTTCCCTAAATGTATGTTGAAATGGAGGTTCCCTAAATGTACATTACTGGTACCGCAGAAGCAGCTTAAAAAGAAAATGCAGTCATCCCAAGTTGTTTTAGTACACCCTGGTATCCACATTCATAAATGGCTCTTTTGAATCATGTGACAACAGTTTTGTACCTGAAATTGTGAATTAATGCAGAGTGACCCTTTGGTTTACATTGAGAATGCCATATTTTTGTTCCAGAACATGAAAGATACTTATGCAGAAAAAGGAGGAGATTTGTCAGGTCTACTTGAAATTAAAGAATAAATTTGAGGTGAATGCTTAGTTACTCCTTAAAAAGAGTGAAATTCCTTATCCCAGACAGTTCCAGTTGTCCCAAGTTACAGTACTTCTAGCCCCTCCCAAAACTGTCTTAATTACTGTACGTAGCTACTCCATGTGCAGACACAAAATGTTTTTGTTAGTGAATTGTGAAATTCAAGGAGAATTTCTCCTTGCTTTACCTGTTGTTTGTACAGTAATAGTTATGTTCAAAACGTCTTCAGAGGTGCTTGTAATGCAATAAGAGGAGATTTGCAAGAATTTGCTGATTTTTCAAAGCAAATTTTGAAATGTCAGTTAAACAGCAATCACCCTAAGATTTTTGGTTGCCCCTAAGCAGTAATGTACTTGGGATGATTGTCAATCTTTAAACCTCACCTCACCTCTGGAGGCATATTCTCAGTGAAGACCACATACAAGATAATGCACTTATCAGTTCAATGACACACCCCACTACCCCTTGGCATGGTCAGTCATTGTCCACAATGTCTTCCACAAAATGTGCACAGAAGTGTATTGTCAGCCATTGAACTGTAACTGACAACTAAAGGTAAAGTGACACATCCCTCAGTCACAAAACTGGTGCACAGTTTGCGATTTTAATGACACATGGGTCACCAAATTGAGTAACAAAATGGAAACAATGATGGTTGGCATCTCTGCGCAAAGTAAAACAATTGACCCACAATGATGGACACCTTTGTCACTATAATGACTCACAATTGGGGTACTGTAATGTGACTCATCCCTCACTCTCATGGCTAACTTGTTCAAGGACGGACATGTATGGCACACAGTTGTTGGTGAATGACCCACATTTGACTGACTATGCCGGGAGATGGGTGTGTCATTTAATTGATAAGTGCATACTGTAACATGTGTTGATATGTGGCTGTTGGGGGATGCAACTCCAGTTTGGAGGCTGAAAACCTGATGAAAAATATTCACAAGACACACATAACTATGTTAGCATTACAAAGTAAGACCCATTCATATATGGCCACAACTACTGCCTGCCCTTGCAAGTATGGATGCTCAGTGGATGAAAGCATTTCCAGAAAAAATTATGACAGACACCCATAATTATGTGTTGCAAAAATAACACACAGTTTTTATGGTCATCAAGACTGTGCCTCCTCTGAAAATTGGAGGCTCAAAACTTTCAGAAAAACACACACACAAGGCATGTTTTGACTTGTTTTCAAAATAATGACATAATGACATATTTTAAAAAGGTCACTGTATGTGGCTGCATTTCCTCAGGCTTTCCAGTGACTCCAACTTATGCTAATTTCTCTTACTTTTTTAACCTTCCTCCTCCTTATTTTCTCTTTATACCTTACTTTGCCATATTTGGACTTTGCCACCTCACAAAATAAAAAAAAAATTAAAAAATAGCAGGCTTGTTTAGTACAGATCTGCCTAGTATCACAAATTTCTATACCTCAAGAAGCTTTCATGCTCGCAGAAACCTCCTAAATGTCTCAGATGAGAATCAAGAATGGATATTAAATGTAGCACAAACACTTAACAATTCCCTTGTTAATCACAAAAGTTGTGGAGTTTTTTACTCTTGAGTGCCAGCAAAAGTTCTTTTCTGACTGGAAGTTTACAGAGCAAAGTGAATTGAACATTGGTGTGGTATGAGCACATTTTCTGCCACATAGGCACCCCAAAACTGGAAATTTTCTCACCACACCTCAAACCATGTGGGGCTGAGATGGGCAGCAGTCTGCACATGGATTTTAGGAACTTTAAAGCTTAACATGGTAGCTCTGCTAATAATGTTTCATAATTTTGTTAAAACACACTGCTAGGCTTATATGCAAGAGTAGTGAGTTGCCATTGCAGTTTCAAAAGATAAGAGCTTCGAGCAATGAATAATGTCTTAAAGAGTCATTCATTGCTGTCAACAAAGGTATGTATTGATAAATACTGTTACTGAAAATCTGTGAATGTCATACTTTTGACCTATATTTGGAATACAAAATCCTACTCTTTGCATACTGTATTGGCATTTTTATCCAACTTTAATACTACCCTTTACATGGCTTTACTAGACAGCCTGCTTGTTTTCTAAAAAGTATTTTTAGTTGTAGTGTGGTAGTCTGTAGTTACCTCTAGGGAGAACATCATCTTCATATCTTTCAAGTTTCAACATTTTTGCCTTGTAACCTTTGCCAGTAGCATGTTGTCTGGTAATGAGCTACTTTAAGATGGAAATAATTTAATAAAGTTACCCTTGTGTTTTGTTTTCAGGCTGGAGCAATAAGGAGATTCAAGCCTTTGTTTGACAGGATTCTGGTTGAAAGATTCACTCCTGAGCTGAAGACAAAGGGGGGAGTCTTAATTCCTGAAAAAGCACAAGCAAAAGTGTTGGATGCGACAGTTGTGGCAGTTGGATCAGGTGCTAGGAAAGAGGTAAAAGAGTTACTCATTTATCAGTTACAGATCTTTATGACTGCAATTTAATCACAATAGAAAAGGATCTTTTATGCTGTATCTATGACAAGTATGTGATACATTCAATGCAGGGCTTGGGTGAAAATTGGTCAGAAAAAACTGACTCATCCATAGACACATGATTGAGAAAAATTTATTGTGAATTAGTACACAATTGAGTTGTTGCTCTAAGCGGTACTTTGAACAGTGTTTCTCAAGGGAAGTGAAGTGCTCTTCAACCAAATCTAATAAGTTAACTTAGAGACAAGATCAACAGCAAAAAGAAACACCACCTGGCTATGTGCCAAACCTAGTGAATGTTTGCCAGACATTTCAACTCCTTGTCTCCAAAAGCCATGAGATACTCATCTGACGCCATCAACTCCTTAGGTGGCATTAGCTTTGTGGTTAGTGTCTGCTTTGTATTCAAGAGATCCCCAGATCATATCCTGGTGGAATAGCATGGAAAGATTTTAATTTGCTTGTTCAGCATGACATTTTACAGCAGTGCTGAGGGTCTCAAATCGTTGACTTGAAATTGGGCTTTTTAGTTCCTTGATTCAGGAAGTTGTCCAACTCATATGTGTAGAAGTGGTGTGGAGCAAAAATCCTTGGCTCCCCATCGATTAACAGCAGAAACACCTTTGCTATGTACCAGACCTAGTGAAATGGAAACTGGCTGGATAGTGGTATGTTCTCATCCATCTGAACATTAATTGAGGTCCCTGGATTGGGAGCAATCAGTACACCACCTGCCCCATCACCCTCTGAGCACTTGTTGATAAAGAAAGGTTCATCCTGGATAAGTAGGGTCCTCAATGAGCCCAAGTGGCTTCCTGACACTAAATATGTTAGAATTATGTGGCAGTTGTTTCCAAGGGATCTGCAGACCAAGGGGGTTATTACTCTCTGTTTTCAGAAGTAAGTAATGAATCATAACCAAACTGAATTAAAACACATCAAAAAGCAGTGGCATATCAACTGATAGATGTAGCAATAGACTGCCTCTCTAACAGTTCTTTATCTGTCTGACTATGGTTCACCCCAGATGCCTCCTAGTTTTTACAATGAATCCACATGCAGGGATGCTGAGGGCTGGGGAGGAACAAACCTACTTGTTGGCTTTAAATGTTAAGCACATGCCCAGTGTTTTGTGAGCTAAATATCTGCCAAAGTCTTCCTTTTTTTTAAGAAATAGACAATTTTACATTTATATTTCAGGATGGAGGCCACATTCCAGTAGCAGTGAGCGTTGGAGACAGGGTTCTCCTTCCAGAATATGGAGGTACCAAAGTAGAAATTGACGAGAAGGTTTGTGTGTTTGTTGGTTTAGATTATAACTTTAGGAAATATGTCCTAAGACATGTTACTCTTGGTTTATATGGTAACCTCAGGAAATATTTCTTAAGACATACTACTCAGAAAGACATGTATGGCACTAGAATTAAAGAAGGGTTTAATCCCTCTCTGTAAAGCTGATGGAATACTAATATACAGTACTTACATTACTATTTCACCTCCAACATAAGTTGTTACAATATGTGTATTGTAGATATGAGAAGCAAAGTGGGCTTTTTGAGCGGTATGTCAGAAGGCGCTTTAGTCTGAGGGCAAGCCTATGGTAATTGGGCAGAAAGGTTCAGAGGCCTTGAGAATAACCCTGTATACCTCAAGCAGGATTTGAAACCAAGTGCTTGTTAAACACATTGGTGCTTGGCAGCATTAACATTCTGCCAACTTTTTATACATAGCCCCATTACAGATGTAATGTCAAGGCTCAAAATAACTGACGGCACTAATGGCCATGGCCTTCTGGCCCTTTCTGATGGCCATGATGCCCCTCAGTAAATGTCCATTGAAAAAACATAGACCAATGGCGATTTTGCTCATTTTGGCCGTGCCCTTTTTCGAGCTTATTTCGAGCCCTGTAATGTTCGTAGTTGCTTTAATAGGATTCCAGGTGGTGGCTAAAATGCCATGAATTCAGGTTTTGTAAAGTTTTTAGGACAAAATCCTTGATGCAGCATACAGCGCTAGAAATTTGAGGAGACACGACATGTCTATTGAAAAGTAGGTTGGGTCTGTCTTGTAACCATTTTTGTTACATTGAGTAAAGGCGTTGGATTACTGTACCTCAATTTAAAGGGGATATGCCATCCCCCCAAACCAGAAGTTGTTAGCAACTCTCTGCCCAAACATTTAGGAATAGCCTTAGAGTTCTAAATACAATTGAAAACTACACTGTGATTGACATTCATTCAGAAAATACAGCTCCACTCTGGGTGGTCAGCAGTGACTTGTACAATCAGTTATGTTCCCAATTAAGCTCACACCGCTCACACACATTTGTTTGACAATATTGCCTCAAGCAAGTTAAACTCAGTGCAGGCTTCTGTGGCTCCATCTTGGAGCATAGGTGTATGAGGCAGGCAAGGGGGCAGACTCCCCCCCCCTCAAAAAAAAAATTTCCGAGGCCGAAAATTCGAGCAGGAAAGGACAAAAATTCGGGCCCAGAGTAGGTGAAATTCTGGCAGAGATGAAGTAAAAGTGAAAAGATTGTCCAAATTTTTTACGGAGTTCCGGAATTTTTGATCGAATGCCAACTGTGCACAAATTTTTGCGTGCTTCACGTGCATGTAGTGGTGTGGTGATCTATTTTATGCACCTGAACTGCAACAAAATTGGGGCAACTTTTGAGATTCGGGCAAAAAATTTCCTGCACCCTGAAATTGGAAGAGTCCCGTATGCCTATGTCTTGGAGTAGTACTGAACAGGTGTTTTGGTTTAACTTGGAGGAGGGGATAGAAGTGAACTTAGGAGAATTGCATTTATTGTCTGGTGTGATTAGAGAGCCTTTAAAAGAAATGAAATGTAAATTGATGTATGTTAATGGGTTAAAATTGTAAGTTTCCCAAAGAGTGTTGAAATTATGGCATAATCAGAAATGTCATAATGTGTATAACAAGTGTTTCACAGGAGTAAATGTGATTAGGTCATGTCATACAGTGTCTTAAAATTATTTCTCATCCTAGAATCTGACTTTTCTTTCCCACAGGAATATCATTTATTTAGAGAAGGTGATATTTTGGCAAAATGGGAGCAGGATTCATGATAAGGATATTTTCATAATCAAGCGGTCTCTCCTATTTGCAAAAAACCTGGAAAAAGAACTGCATCCTTTCCCTCCTCTGCACAACATGAAGAATCTGTCAGTTTTGTACTTGAGATGAGCTAATCAGAAGTGCTAGAGGGTAATGGTACAAGTCACCCTGCTCTTTGAGAATGCTGATGTGGTTTACCTTCTCTGGACACTTTTTGAAATTATATGATTATTGGAAGGCCTTGCCATGGTGGTTGGAGATTCAATGCCTGTAATTCATGTGGTTATTAATGATTCTTTGTATGAGCTTCAAATGTTTTACGTGTATTCCTTGGTAGTCATGTATCAGAATTATGCTATGGACTATAAAGTAAAGATATTTTATAATGGTGCTTTCCCTTATAAACCATTGAGAAGTTGGGCAGCACAGAAGTGAATTTCATGTTTTGTCTACATTTATGAAAAACTATTGCACATCTATTTGAAACCAAGGTTTAAATACTTCAGGGAGAATTTGGAAATCCGAGGATATCAGAATGATATTCTTCCCTCTGCTGTGAATTCTGAGAAAGCATTTAATGAGATAAAAATATTTGCAACATTTTGTTCATGTGTGGAGGTGGGTAGGCTTGCTTGGTACTGATTTCACTACTCTCAGTGGCAGTTATAGGTGCCACCAGTAATGGGCTAAAAATGCAGAAGTATTTGTTGCCATTTTGATTGCATAAAGATGTCTAACATGTAATTACAAGTGAAATGCACTATTTTGGGAGACCCCAAGACATTTTAAATTGCCTCAACACTTCATGCTTGTTTAAGATGATGTGGCACCCCCTTGAAAGTTTGTGGAGGTACAAGCCTATTATAATAATATCTTAACATGTTGACTCCCATTATGCACATAGTCCCATTCAATTTTTTTTTCTGTGTTTTCTACTCTCTTTGTACTGAGTAACAGAGTGATGAAATGTTTTACAACATTTATTCTAAGAATGGTCCATGTTTGCTCATACAAATGGTAGGAGCTTACCAGAAGTTTCTGAAAACAAGTTAAAACATAACTATGTGTGAAAAGACATGTTATCTTTCGTTAATTACATGGAGGATAGATTTGAAGGGCTTTTACAAGTACATCAATCAAGAAAGTAAATTGAAACTCATTTGATTAAAGAATAAAATGATAAATGATTATTCCAGTGCTTGTCATTTTCATTTCTGCATTTTGGTTTGAAGCATTAGTGTACTGTAGCAGAGATTTGTGTTAACATGTGGGTGGGAGTAAGACCCTATATATACACCTGGGATTTCATCCTGTGAGTGTGTGGGCAATGATCAAAATCAATAGTTGCAGAGTGTTTTCAGAGTAGTTACATTAGGAGAATTTAAACATCTACTACCTTGTTCTCCTATAAACAGAATGGGGTGGGGTTTAGGGGGGCATGGCATGGTTTGAAACATACCCTTTGCTATCTTCCAAGATTTCTCATTGAGGTTATAGCAGTAGCATAGGTAGGGGTGCCCACAGTATCCTGGTGATGTCTATAAAAGTGGCAACAGAAAATTTAGGGTATGGGGCAGCAGAGGACAACTTATTTCTACTGTGTCAAAATGGTGTATGACAAACCTGCTATTTTATTTATTGCAAGTAAATTGGAAAATATGATAAGAAGAGGTTTTACATATGCATTAAATCCATCATATTCCCTTGCAAAATCTGCACTTCCATTTGAGTAGGAAGGTTTAAAACAAAAGTCACATGGACAGAGCTTGGATCTTAATCCATCCATCAACGAGAACCTTGGACAAAAATAACTTCAAAGACGAGGATACAAAAAAGACTGAGAAATGGCAGATTACTTTGTAAAAAGGATTAAAATCCTCACAATATCAGGGCTATATGGCAGTTGCAAGTCCATTACTTGTTGTGGCATTCCCCAGAATGAGATATAAGTCCAACATAAACTAGATAATGCCATAGCCAAAGCTTGTGCCAATTTTCAGCCAGCAGGATAGGAGTTACTCAAGGGGCTGGAAACTGAGGGTTCCACATTTCAAAGGGATCATCAAATATGGAAGCCATGCATTTTTTCACCCTTTTTTCCTCTTGAGTAGAATCACCTCACACAATTAAATCACCCATTGACTTGTATTTTCATAAGTAAAAGCATTCCTCTGATGATCTCTATCCAGGTGATGAATGAAACTAGACTCCCAAACCAAGTAATGGTTTGTGGAAACTGGAAACCTACACGGGTGCATTTCTGCCCCCCTTCATTTCACATACTAACATAAATTAAACTTCCTTTGAATTCTTCATATGGTTCATATGGATTGCTAAAGTAACTGCATAAGTAGCTGGCACCTTATTATCTCTCCCTTCTGCATCCATGCTGGAAGGACTAGTAGCCACTAATTCAGCTTAGGAGAGGCAAAGTATGTTTGAAGAACAACTTGCATCCATAGGATAAGTCATATGTGGCTGTCACTGAGACAAAATCTGGGGCTCAATATGTCGGGGGAGGGATTTCCCTTGTGTATCCTTCTGGCTGCTGACTGCAGGTATTCAACAATCTGTCATCATCACTGACTTTCAAAATCTTTCAGTTTAAATCTCCCATTGCACTTGTCTTTGCAATCAAGTTTCAGGAAGTAATTTTGATGAATTTTCATTGATAGTATTAACTTGGGAAACATATTCTTATCAACAGCATTTTGCTTATTCCACATGGTACACTTTAACTAATTTGAATCATCATTTAAGAACATCCAAGGGATGATTTCCTCCTGAACAGACAATTGGGAGGGATGACTAACTCATAGGTTTGATCTAAACTGTTTCACTGAGTCTTGCTCAATGACATACCACAGTAAACCAGGATGGACTAATAACTGACATTTTGAATGATAGTAAAGACCTCTTCTCTGCCCTTCCCTTTCTCCTGTCATAGGTAGAACTCTAAAATGGTTTTGAGAGTGACATGCTGCCAGGTATGATCTGTACAAGAGAGCAACCTAGTTAAGGAATGTACAGCAAACTTGGTACATGGGTTCTCACTACTTTCACTGTCTGAATAGCTCAAAGAAAAGAAAGCAAGAGTCACAGTAATGGTAACGATGATTTTATTAAATAGATTCAGTGTGAATCACACGAAAAATGCATCATATTCCACAGTGTGAATATTTTATGCAATATTGGGTCATGTGATTTCCCATTTATCTGACATGTCATTTGCATACTTCACTGGCCAGGCCAACATGGATATGGCTTTGTAATGAATGTGAACATCTCCAGTGTAACCTCCTATATTTGGACCTAATTTATGGGTTTACAGCAGGAATGCTGTAGTACAGATCATTCCATTAGTAAACTTCATCCCCACAAGGCAACAATGGTATCCCAAACCCTTGAATACTACCCTGAAAACATTCCCAAGAAGGAATAAAAAATGTGCACCTTTCTTCAACAAAGAAGAATATGAGTTAAGAATCTACGAATCACACCAGCTCAGTACTATTCACAAAAAACATACAAATTTTACCTGAGGAATCAATATATTGTCAGCGTCCCCTTGAACACCTCTCTTCCTCACTCAAAAAAAACTCTTGCCTGTTGAACAAGAGCCAACAGCACTCAACACTATTTGTCTTAAATTTTCTGCTAAACTGAGTGTGTTAAAACATACATACCTTTGGATGCGGGGGATGGGGAGTAGTGGTTTTTGAAGCTCTTTTACAAGAGTTACACAGGAAGAATGTGTTACTGTTATTCACTTCCACAAAACTAAATAATAAACATAAACTGCAAAATTTTACCTGTAACTTCTACATACTACATCAACCTTTTCCTCCTTAACAGAGAAACCAACTTTCCTCTGACACAACCAAACTTACCACACCAAAAATTACAATTATTTGCTAGAGATCACCCATCTGACTGTATACACACCATGACATGACCAGTGCTGGCACTAAGTCTCAGAATTTGGAGGGAACTTGACCCCTCTCCCCCTCCAAAGTAAGTTTGGGGGGATTTTGGTTCAAATGGGGGAATCTCAATAAGCTGCAATACAAAAAGTTAACTTTTTCTCAAAGGTTTTTCCAACATGTTCAGGAAATCCCCAAACACAATTTAAAACTTGAGAGATTGCTGAGAAGAGAGTGAGAATCACTCATTCAAGCCGCCTAAAGTAGACACTGGATATGACAAGATTGCATAACCCTATTCCAATAACAGGTATCACAGATTTATTTGGTCCAAAGATGACTGGACTGAGCAACAAGTTCAAGAAGATAAATCTTGAAGTTAAACATCCAGCTAAACTTAAAAAATATGTTTTCACTGCCATGAACAGATCGTCACTCCTTCTGGTGCTATTCTCATCTCATTTTCTTTCCTTTAAAATATCTGTAACAAAAACTGCAGTCTCTAAAAGACTACACAGGATATGGGCATGAGCAGCTGGCCAACTCATTTGGATTGCTATCAGGGTAAGATTGTATCTTTTGAAACTGCTTGAAAAAACACTCTTTCCCAGCAAGCAAGACAAAGCTCTCAAAGTTTTTACATTTTTTCATGGACAAAAATAGCCAAATTTCCTTTGAACTGTTCAAATTCCTCCCAGCTACCCAAATTTCCCACCAAGGACTTCTTACTGATTTCTGATTTATCCACTTGTGCTTAAAAAATCATTCCCTTCCACCCACACTAGTATTTAGAGGCAATAGCCTTCATCACCACTACAGAAGAATCAATCTGGTGTATACTTATATCAACGCATTCACAAGTAGGGACTTAATGTCCACTTATGATCATGTTGCTGTATCACTGCTACCTTACAAAATGCTATGCAAAATGAGCAGTGCTGACAGCTGTGAGCAAGTGCAAGGTCAGGTTCTTCACCCCCTGACCAAATTTATCCCTAGTACATAATCCATATAATTATACTCCTAGTTTATACAAGGGGTTATAGCAAAAGCTGCCCATCATGTCATCTCTGACTGCCACTGCCAATCATGAACACTTCATTTATGACTGGCTTCAACTAAAAATTGTCAAAAATAGCATCCAGGTTCTTACAAGTCAGTCTGAAGAATAAGATAAAAATGCAATCAACCAGATTCATGAGATTCCATACAAGAAATTCTGTTTCAAGAACAAATTATACAACACAAAGAGAAATATTAAGTAACAAAATATTTCTAAATCTGCAAATTTCATGGAGGATTGAATTTCACCTAAAAGTGGATATCAAGTCATTAGTTCCAGCTCAATTTGTTCTTTGTTTTTATTCATCTGGAAGCAAACTCATTTTGAAATGAGGGGCAAACAAGCTCGCATCATTTATGCCAAAAAGATGGGAACTGAATACAATGCCACATTAAAGGGAGATAACCCAAAATGAGAAACTTCTGTTTTTTTTTTACAAGAAGAACAGGAAAAACCCATAAAGAAAGATAAAGAAATAGGATAACCAGTGAGTGACCAATGCAGTCACTATAAATCTGTGTAGGTCATATATTACTGAATTGTACTTCACACTATATTAACACACCATTTCGGCAGAGGTAAAGAAATGTCACATCTCTCATATTAGGAGCATTATGTTGCATAATGTATCATCTTCTACGAAGCTCCTACAAGTTTCTTAAGGCCTTCTGTGCTCATTGATTTGGGTCTTTCCAGAGGGAGTCCAAGAGCTCTGTCCCAGACAAGAGAGGCCAATGTGCCAAGGGCCCTAGATACACCAAAGAGGACAGTGTAATAGTTCATCTCCGTCAAACCATAATGCTGTAAACAAAGAATGAGAAGACAAGTAAAGTTTTAGATGACAGTAATACCCTCTTGTAAAATGTAATGTCTTAACAAAAATTCAGCATGCTGAATACAACCACAGGTAAGGAATATTTTTTCCTTTTTCTTCTTTTTTGCAGCACACTACATACAGACGTCATACTTTTCACTCCAAACAAAAATACTGCAGGCTACAATGTTAAGTTAGAGAATCAAATGTTTTCCACAGATTTTTTATGTCCTACCACACTTAGCTGAAATCAAAAATGTAAGACAGTACTTAGGAACTGCAGTAAAATCCCCTTCATCCAAAACCCCATTTATCTTAACTGGCTTCACAGTTCTGCCAGACTAATATTCATCATAAGTATGTTAGTATCCTCTATGGTTTCAATGCAGTTTAATGCAACAACTCTGTAGAAATAAGCTTCTGCCACAGTAAGATGTCATGTTGTCTAAAATAACAGTCCTCGGGGCAAAAAATATAATTCTTAACTCTCCATTAAATTTGGTAGAAAAGTGCTAGAAGCCTGTTTTGACATTCTTGCTGGGAGGTACAAGTCAGTATAAGCTAACATCCCATACATACAGTATGTTAAGATAGCTTCAGACCTGGTTTCAGTAACTCAACAAGATATTGTAGTGAGCTTCCTAGCCAAACACTGAGGCTGTAGAACTTACAAAAGTCATGCAAATGGCTATTTGAGAGTCATCTACACGTGTCTCCAATATTTTTGGAAAATTATGTCAAAGTAAGAGTCTGAATATCTCTCAAGATCAGTACAGCCCCATTCTACACATGCACACAGGTAGTGTGTAGCCTACGAAGCAGTAGCCATTCAGGTGACCAGAGGCCCAAATTTCAGGAATGAATTCTCTGGGTTGTAGAAGTCTATGAAATTGTTTATCATTTCATTAGCCATGAAAAATATTCAGAAAATACTGTTTGCACTACTGTCTCTGATTTTGCTGCCCATATCAAAACTATGTTTTGGTGCAGTTTCTTGGGACCCTGTGTACAGCACTTGGAGTCAACACTTGAAACCCTGTTTATCAAATTTTTCCTTTATACTAACTACCTTCAGTCCCAATGTGTTCAGATAATTGACGTTTTACTGTTCTTAGTATAAGCCAGCTTGCTGTGACCTTTTTTAATAAGGATTTGCAATCAAAAATGATCTCTTTCAGAACACTAAAATATTTATATTCAGGGTTGAGGCCACACTGGGTGAACCTTGGTGACAACACTTTGCACTCACACGTAACAGCTGGCACTTACTTAAAAATAGCTAAATTTACCAAGAACTCGCAAACATCATGGAAGCTGATGGCGATCCTGCTGATTTGTAAGTATATTCTTCAGCTTATAGTACTTACAAAGCCTATGTCGATAAACTTAAATTCTGGATACCATGCATGCTCTTTGCAGAACTACAAACCAGGAGCACCATACATGTATCAACTATACCATACCCAATCAGTTTATGTTTAGATCCGGAGAATGTGTAGATCATGTGTGCAGAAGTAGGCACCGTTATGAAAAACTAAAACACTCAACTGTAAGTGGCTTAGTGAAACCCTCAGAGAATTGATCAAGGCATTAATCAATTAGAAATGGCTTGATGAAGTATGTAAATCATTAATATTCTAGCAGCGAGGGTTCTTTGAATTCAAAACAGGGATTAAGGATATGATAAGTGGAAATGTGCATAAAGTGCACAGTGAGCGCAAAGCCCAAAGCCCTTACTGGGTGGGGTCCAGGGGCTTGCCACAGGACCCCTGGTGCGGTCCAGGTGAAAACCCCGGTTTGAGGTCCAGTGGGCAAAGTGCCCGGAAGTTCCAGACTTCTCTGTGTTTTAGACGCTTCAGAAGACCCATTTGTCTGTGATGTATGAATGGGAAACACTTTGCACCATGTAGACTGGAAATGAAATACAGCAGGCTTTAGGGGCCAAAAACTTTATAAAAGCTGTGTTGCATGCCTTCCATATTAAAGATGCCTTTGTAATGGCTTTCTCACTACCACTCATGGAAGATGCGCACATCAGCCAACATCTTCCTCTGGGCGAGAGAATAACAGGACACAGCGGAAAGGTGGGACCAAGGGAGGACTTTTGGAAATTTCCCATCCAAAGCGGGAGGGGTGGGAGCTCTGAGTGTATTGTAGACATTTATACAATAACATTTTGTAAGATCGATCCAAATGTATCCAAACATAACTTGGGCAAGAACACCCCAAAACATGTACCTGACATGTACAAAACAGATAACAATCTGAAATAAATTGGCAACCTTCATTTGGAATGTTTTTCTCTACAGGGCAACTTTCTTCAGAGAGGCTTGACTCTTTTGCCCTTGCCTAACATGTTATACATATGAACTCTTCATTAAGAACCTAACCTACACAGCTGTATCTGCAGTTTATCTACTATACTGTACGTGTACATGTTAAGGCCTCTCTGAGAGCTCAAGAGCCTATTAAAATCTTTAAATAACTTCTGTTGCAAATTGTTTATAAATGATGTATAAATTGTTCTCTAACATTATGCTATCCATAAACAGTCTTGTTTATTGACAGGATTACATACTTGCCTGACAAAATTTCTTACATTATTTTAAGTTTTTTTTTTTAAGTTTTTTGGTCATTTTATGAACAAGCAAAAGAGCCTCGTCTTCAACAGTTCAGTGACAGTCTTGGGTGTTTTTCACTGTGATGTAACTTTTGTACTTGCTTCATTGAGGGTGTTCCGAAATTGGAGGTCAATGGTCATGTTTTGGTCATTTTGATACATGTTACCACTGCTTACAGACATTGTTTCCCAACTCACATCTGTAGCTTTTCAGAGCTTCAGAAAGGGACACCCCTGAAATTTTCTTCCATCTCTGGGAATGCAGTTAAGGGTCCTTGGACAATAAGAGCCCCCTGTCTGACACTAAACCTAGCCTAGGCAGGGTTGACTTAGTCCAGTGTTCTTACCTCTTTTTCTGGAAAGAACCAGGCCTGCAGTGTACCCCTCAAGGATAGCTACAGGGTCTGCATTAAGGATTTTGTTTTGCATGGCTAAACTGCTATGCATTTTTTATGTTGTATAGCAATTTACAGTTATTTTTACAATTTTTGTATCGCTACTGTGCTCATTTGCATCTCAAAACTGTGATGCGATACAGCTATTGCGGACCCTGATAAGCTATTCTTTTATGACTATGAAGTACCTAATGCCTACACAGAGTATCTAATAAACACCTGGCCGTCAAGACAAGCAAAGTTTGTAGCTAGTTGTTCTGGACAACAGTGGCATAGCATTTGAAGTTAACATCTACAAACAGTCTTTCAGGGACTTCTGGAAAAATAAAACTCAGCTTTTAGGGACTCATGGGCTCAACACTTGCTGTGCACAATACGCACACTCAGGCTGGGATTCCAGGTACGCCCTCCTATTCTTACCCGTGCAGCATGCTACTCATAAATATTTTGACTACCCTGCTAGTTCACATTATACTTATAGAAAGCTAACTCTTACTCCATTTTGCATTATGGTAGCCAGAAAAAGGCACTATTTCAAAGCAGAGAGGAAGATGAACTCATCCCTTCAGACCCTTCCCCAAAGATGGTTCAAATTTACCCAAGCACTCAGATTCAAATAGGCACATCCTGGAATTTTCACCACACCAACATCTGCAGTGCCCACCACTAATCCCTTTAAGTACCCATTTGAATCCTCTGCCTAGTGAAAGAGAGTGGTTTTGTCCTTACCGTTAGAAGTACACCACTGTGGGCATCAACATTTGGCCATGGGTTCTTAGCCTTGCCCTGCTCCAGAAGAATATCGGGTACAACCTTATAAAGCTGGCTAACCAATTTGAAGAGACGATCATCAGGCAGATGTTTCAGGGCAAACTCTCGTTGGCAAGTGTAGCGAGGGTCTGTCTTACGCAGCACAGCATGGCCATAACCTGGGACAACCTGCATTTACAGAAAGCAGTATATCATTTCAGAGTCACCTTATTACCCTAACCTTTGACCTTCCTCTTGTTTGGATAGGGGAGGGAGAAAAATAATGAGGTTCAACCCCTCCCCTTTTTTGTGAGAGAATGGGGTGGGAAGGAAGACTGGAAGGAGTTAATTTTAAAATAATGTTCAATGAAATAAAACTTCCAAACCGGAATACAAATCAGATCACACCTGTCAAGTCAGGGGAAGCAGAGTGGATGTTTGAACTTCTCCCTTTTTTGGAAAGGGGAGGGGAAGAGGGGTAGGGGTTTGACTCTCCCCTCCCTAAGGGGAGATATGGGTGGGAGGCAAAGACTGAAAGAAGTTCTGTTCTTAAACAATGTACACTGAAATGAAAACTTATAACATCCTAATTTGGCATACAGAATGAATCTGATTATGCCTGTACTATTAAGAATACTGAATAGCCTGGTTGAAGTGCTTCTAATGTTCAAAGGATACAAATTTCTCATCACTAGTATGAAGTTAAGTTCTTCAAACTTTTGCTTTGTTAGTCTGACTTTTCATTGCAACTTTCATGCAGAAATTTCAAAGCATTGCACTCCTCACAAAAGGTAAGGTGACATGCAACCGAAAAAAAAAGCTGTTTTAGTCAACAACTATAGAATAAAAATGTCCCTAAGGCAATATCTGTTAGATTTATTTTAATATCTTTTACCATTCTCAAGATATACATCTTCTTAGTTTGACAATTTCTGAAGTAACTGAAAACCTCTGCAAAAATAATGTGTAGTGTTGCACAGAGTTAATATTTCTTTCATTAACCCTCTGTAATGACTTTTCCATTGCTTGCTAATGAACAGTTAGGTAGCACTGACATTTTTCAGTGAACAACTGTAACTTCTGAAATATACCAATCAAATTTTCAAACCTCCTTGAAATGAAGGTTTAAAAAATGATAAATAATATTAACAAATATCTAATTAGTCTTTCCTTTCACATCATAGATTTGCACATTTAGCTCATGCATATTCATGCTTTAGGAGAAGAAGAGAAATATCAGTGTAAAATGGTCAACACTGGATAGACATTGATGGGAAACATGGCCATTTTCTATGTTTTAAATTCTTTTTTACATCTAACAGCCACCTTTGTCATTTTCATTTTACCAGTAATTAAAACAGCTCCTCATTTATGCATATCAAGGATTTCCCATTTTAACTCTATTTAGATTAAGTTCTCACCTGTCCTGAATTCAATGTATTCCAAATAAAATCTTTCAACTGTTCATCTGTCACATCCTTGCCAAGAGCTTCTGACATTCTTGTGATCCATACCAATACTTCCTGAAAGAATGATAAAAAACAGAAACATGCAAATTAAAACTATCCTTAAAGCATGTACAGGACGGCACAGTAGACAACATCTTAAACCTTTTATTCAAGGATAGCTGGTTCTATTCCTTGCTTGTTCAAAAAGTTGTGTCTTTGAAACAAGGAAAAATATTGATTGCCTCTCTTTACTATCAACTTCTGGCAGAAACATCTCAAATATTTTGAATCCATGTGAAGTCACCCCCTTCTTTAATATGAAGCAACAACTACATCTTTTAAACCTCTTTTACTTCCCTTCCAAGTACCTTTTGTGACATTCTTGTACATAAATAAATACTGAATCTGAAAGGCAGAGCAATAAGTGCACAACATGAATGTAACATTTCAGTCACAAAAATAATGCCCCATGATCAAAAGAGTCACTCACTAATTTGGATAGGGAAGCATACTAATTCAAACTTGGAAAACTTTTCTTTCCATTTATGTTAGTTTTCCATTGAAGCTACTTATATTTTCCCTATTTGCCAAGTTACAATATTAATCTAGAGACAGGTGTTAGGCCAAGAAAGAAGAAACAAAAGAACAGAAGTTGTAAGTTCTCCTTCTGCTACCCTTCATCCCCTTCTCCTCTTTTTGCCAAAAATACACAAACTTTCTCACTTTTTGCCAAAAATACACAAAATTTCTAACCTGGTTAGCTAACCCATGAAGAGGTCCTGCAAGGCCATTCATGCCACCAGCAAAACTGAGGTAAGGATCTGACAGGGCACTACCAATAAGATGTACTGTATGAGCACTAACATTGCCACCTTCATGATCACTAAAAGGATAGAACGAAAGAAAATTAATCACATCAACACCTATTATTTTAATATTGAAATGGAACTAGGAAAACTGCCTTTTTTCCAAATCTGATCTGTCTGGAAAGTTATATCTCAATCATAACTTAATAGCAACTGACAAAATTACAATGGAAAAAAAACACTGTACACACTGACCACAGGAGTTCAAAGAGACACATGGCACTTATTTCATAACTTCAAGCTAGGCTACACATCACTTAATCTTGTTTCATACTTTAAAAATTCTGAAACACAAAGCAAAATGCTTTCAAATGATAGTTTTCCCCAAAGACACTATTACCAGGTGAAGGTAATTATGACATTATTATGTCTGGTCAGCCTGCTGCTCATTTGATCATGACATAGGCACTACAGCAGATGTTTGCTCAGCCACTGTATTTCTACAGAGGAGTATATTTACACCTGAGTGTGTCTATAAACTCAAAAGTGATGTGCTCAGTAGGGAAATAAATACGTCTTATGTAGTATTTTTCAGATTTTTCTTTTTTTTTTTTAGGTTTTTAGATACTAGGGATGTTGCAAAAAAGGCACTGATTTGAGGATACTGAAGTGGATTTGAGCATTGATAAAGCCATTACATGGGATAGCAAGTGACAGGGAGTATTAGACTTGGCCAGCCTATTTCTTAATGTTGCTATTCAGCAGAATGATAGGAGTCTGTGTTACAGCACATTTAAAGATTAGCAACTTGATACCATTCTTCCATATATTCAGTCTTGATTGTTTCACTTATTCCCATGCACTCTCTGCACATGCTAATACTTGTTTACATTCTTCAGAGCATCCAGATGACTTCACCAGATTCAACCTACCACCTGTCTATGCACAACATATTCAACTCAGCATTCAAAACAACATTCACTACACTAGAAATAACACAACAATTTTTAAGTTCAGTTTTGAAGCTGTCCTTGACAATTATCTTGACTAAAACACAAAACTCACAAATATAAGCTGAAGTCATTACTATACAAGCATCTTAAAGTGAACCTTAAGTCTGGAATTTCAAAAATATATGTTACAAAGCAAAAATGCATTCCAATGGTCCAACTCCCATCTTCACAGGACATTCCTGGGCTGAGATATAAAATGTTGAAGCTTATTCACTCAATACAAAATGGTAGATTGCACTATAATTTGTGATGTCTTTCTTGCACTCTCAAATTACTATCTTTGTATTTCTTTTTTTCTCCGAAAGCCACTGCACCTTGTACCAAAATGTGATTGTCTTACTGTTGTAGGGTGACTTGACTATACAAGCCCTCTCCATCCAACATACTTTGTAAGGAAACAGTTAATGTTCCAAGGTCATATAAACATCTTAATTTCAAAAGGAAACAAAAGCAGGTAATGTGAGTCGTACAAGAGGGACATCACAAATTATTGCACAACTGGCTATTTCAAATTAAGTGCATAAATTTCAACATTTTATATCTTAGCAATGGAGGAAGCTATGAAAATGGAAATTGGACATATGAAATTTATATTCTAACCTCCTGAATATACATTCTTGAAATTCTAGACTTAAGGCTCACTTTAAATCTTTTGTCCCCTCCCCCTCAATTTATATGGCTACCTTCCAAATTACCTAATGCACACAAGTAGTAGACAAACACTCACAATGATGACCAACAATAATCAATCTTTAATTTGCAATGAACAACTGGGCAAAGTACACTCACCAAATTGTAAACAGCACCAAAATTTGGAACTGTGAAACCAAATCTCAGTGCTCCAAGTGCATACTTCAAAATATTGCATTTTTAGCGTTTAATTACTGTCAGTAAAATAAGTTCCTTTTTCACAAAATTTCTGACCTGGCAGATTCCAGGCTTTCAAATGGATCCAGGTGAAAAATGAGAGCAAATGTAGGATCAAAATTCTCAATAGAACAGAAGAAAAGAATACTTTGTGAAACAAAACTAGGACAAAAGTAGGAATTTAATTGTAATCTTTCATTTATCTAGGGTCAGAACATTACAAAAGTATCACAAATTCTAAGCTGGCCTATGCACTTCCAAACTGCTAAACACAGTTTGTTCTTGAACTTTCTATTTTTCTCTGCAAAGTATCACAAGACTAAACTCACCTGTGAAGGAAAAGATATAATCGAAGTAGTTCTGTGAACATTTCATTGTCAAAGCCAAGCATGGCACTGAAGTTGGCTGACCAATCTAAATCCATGTTGATTGGACAGACACTGCTACCCTCTCTGTAAATATTACGGTAAATGGTAGCAGCTACTGTGGGTAGTTTGGCTATAAGGTTCATTGAATCTTCAAACGTTGACTAAAGGAAGAGAAAGTCACAAACTTACATTATATTAAAGTAAAAAGGTGAACACTTAGGCTGTGCATTTTGATTCTTAGTTGATTCACTAACACCTTAAACCGATTTCATTACCCTAATAGTTAACGTAGTTAACGGTTAACCAAAAATTAAAGTCAAGTCAAGATAAATCAATAAAATCAACATTTCAGCACAGCACTACCACTTCTAGTTGGGGAATTCATGCTCTGAAATGAATCGGTTTTTAACTTTGGCGATTTGGGGTGAAAAGTTAAGCAATTATTATGCAATTTTCAGCAAGCAATTTCTTCAGTTAAGTGCACAAACAGATTTTGGGTACAAAGCTAAACTTTGATGACTCAGTTATAGAGATATAAGTCGGTTAACTGCTTTAACATATGGCACATGCATCACTGATCAACCATTTGGTTAACAGTTTAAGCATCACAGCTCTCAACCATGTTACAATCATGTTACGCATTGTATACATTACTCACATAGCTATAAACTTAAAAGTGGTAAGAAACCCAACCAAAGTTGTAAATTTGAACCAATGCAGCACTGCCAGCAATTTGATTAATCCTTTACCATTTAATCTGATTACATTTGAGAAAGAGTCATGCAAAGTGAAGCAAGGAACACTATTTTTTGAAAGTACAGAATAGCAAGGAACACTTTTTATTGCAACTACATAATACAGCATGGAATGCTTTTTAATGTAAGTACATAATGAAGTAAGGAACACTTTTTATTGTAAGTACATAATACAGCAAAGAATACTTTTTATTGTGAGTACATACCAGCGCAAGGAACACTTTTTACTGAACGTACCCTAACGAAGCATGGAACACTTTATTGTAATTACATAATACAGTATGGGATACTTTTTATTGTAATTACATAATACAGTATGGAATACTTTTTATTGTAAGTACATAATGAAGCAAGGAACACTTTTTATTCCCAAGTACATAAAAACTTAACTCACCTCCCAATAGTCTGACTTAGGAACACCACTTGAATAAGCCTCAGCAAATTTGCTCTCACTGTTCATAGCAGTAATTGCAGCACTGAACTGTGACATTGGATGCAAGGTCGTTGGGAAATTATTGAGCATCTGAACAACATGTGATGGTAAAGCCGCTCTCTCAGCCCATTCCCGTGAAAGTGCTTTGACCTGTTTGGTGGTAATACAGGACATAAATCAACCTTTTTCATCTTTGTACATGTGAAATATTTATCAATAATTCACAGACAGTAGAAAAATTCTAAAATTCAAAAGCAGCAACTTTCCTAATCATTCTCAAATTAGTTACTTAACAATTCAAACAATACTACATTTGCAGCTCTTCTCACAAAAAACATCACTGTAAGGCTGTATATCAGAGAAAAAAATAATCGACGGCATCAACGGAAAAAGCGGTTGCAGCAGCTGGTTTTGCCGCCGATTATATCCAGCAATGGCGGCACTTTTTTGCTGTCAATCAATCTCAAAATTATTGTCAGTGGATCAATCTCTACATTCTCATATCACTATCCCATTTCTTTTAAGACAAAATCCAACGTAAATTTCTGCAGAAATATACAAATGTTTTTAAAAGTAACAGTAACATGTCACAATGGCTAAAGCAGCTGACATGTGGGCATAGAAAACGATCTGTTTTCTCTTTGTCAAATTTGGAAGAAAAATCATACGTCTTTGTTCTGAAATTCTCACTAGGAGCCATGAGTCGGTATAGGCTCAATACCCCCTCACACTAAAAAGCGTTAGGCTATCATAAGTTCTAGATTCACTAAATCTGAAAAGTTAGTTTTGTAGTAAGCTTCAAACTTTCATCTACAAACGAGAGAAAACCTCACAAAAACATTGCGAAATGCTGTTTGAGAATCTCCTACACATGTGTCTCTAATATTTTTGGAAATTTATGCCGAATTTACACTCTAGATACCCCTCCAGATTATCATAGCTTCTCTTCAGCAAATAGACTCATTTAGTGTGCAGGAAGCATTGGTCATTCTGAAGAGTGTAGGCTTGAATTTTGGGAATAAAATCTGTTGTAGATGTCTAAAAATTTATTTGTCATATCACCAGTCACAAAAAATGGTAACTAAATATTTTGAGGGATTTTGTCTGCAATTTTGCTAGCCTTTAAGGAATTATTTTGGAAACTTGTGTTCACACTCTTATGGACCCTGTGTACTGAGCTTGAGGCAAAACTTGAAACCCTGTTTATATGAATTTTTCCATTATCCGAACTACCTTGGGTCCCGATGTGTTCAGATAAACGTGGTATTACTGTACGTCATGACTCAGAAATTACCCTGGACCATATGACCATTGCAGTACTACTTCACTGAATGTTAGGGGTTCTTTATATGTGTGTCCACTAAATCTCATTGGTTGTACAGTTGTACGCAACATTGGATGAAATGCACTGTGGAACATCACACAAACAGTGCAGTGTATGGTAGACTCATACTCTCGTACTTATGGTGTCTGTTACTTCCTCATTCTGCTTACAAATAAATATCAAATTCTTTGCAATGAGTAAATAAAAATTTACATCATCTGGAGTTGCAAATGAAGGATTCTGCATGATGTTTAGAGCACCCAACCACTTTTTATGGTGAAAACACGACTTGCTTTGGCCATGTGAGGGAATTTTGAAAATGCTGTGGAGATCCCATAAAATGCCGTGGAGAGCTGCTGTCTCCACAGCATCTTTTTACAGAAATTGCCGTGGAGACGTCTGGGGGAATTTTTTGGCCTGTAAATGACCAACACCGACCATTTGTAATCCTTTCACCATAATCACATGTTAAGCTGTTATACTATATTTAAGGATTCAGTGCAATTTAGATGTAAATCAATACAAAACTGCAAATGGCAAATCAAGTCATTTATGCCTATGGAAAAAATGAACACATACTTCTCTCAGTAAGTATTGCTATGTATGCATAAGTACACATTAACTTTTTCAAAAATTCATGTTAATCCATTCACTTCAGATGCACATATATGTAAGAGCAATTTTGCTAAAATTATGAAATAATATGCATCCAGCACATATTGAACCAGGCTGCCTTAAAGGGGAAGGTAACCTATCCATTCAAATAGAACTCCAGGTATAATAAGTCACACTTAAATAAATTCATGGATGTGAATACAGCCTGGGTTTAACGTGCTATCTACAGGGAGGTTGCACTGAGATTCTGTTGCATAATTAAGGGTGCCCAAATTCTAAAAGGTGCAGCATTTTGCAAATTTTGAGTACATTTATCTTCAAGAGTTGGCCCAAGTAGGACCTCACTGGTTAAAATTGCTTCCCTGATCCCTGATAAACCTCCCACTGGAGTGGGGTATTATGATGGAAATACAACATTCGCTTTTATATTCGTTTGTTTCTTCCATCATTTTGGCCATCAGTGTGTTCTAAATTTGTAAGGGGATGAAGAGGGCATTTCACCCATAACTCCCCCCCCCCCCCCCCTTAAGTTTGCTACATTACGCTTGTTATCAGAAACCACAAAAAATGCTGCTAAGTTTATCTTGCATAATATCTGTCAATCTACTTTGCTTTTTCAAAGCACCATCCAAAGATACTTATCGCTTCCAGTCTGGATTACACCTAAATCCGACCCCTAGGGTGCTATTTGAAAGCCCCTGGATGAGGCTTTCAAGGGAGGTACTTGTCTGGAAGAATGAGGGGCTAGTTATTTTAATGAATACTTGATCATCATTTTACCTGCTCTTCTGTTGGTATATCTCCAGTTATCAGTAACCAGAAAAGACCCTCTGGAAGAGGCTCCTGACCCCCTGGTGCCTTGGGGAGCAGTTCTTGGCACTCTGGGATAGTGTAACCACGGAAACGAATACCTTCATCTGGATCTAACACAGATGTTTCTGTGACAAGCCCCTTAATACCTCTCATACCACCATACATCTGCAATAATAAAGCAGGTGAGTTAATAACATAAAACTTGTCACCAGCAGTTTACACCTGTGCACTGAGAAAAAATATAACCATAAAGAAAATCTCACATTTCTTTTCTTTCCAAGAAATGGTAATGACAGTTCTAAAGTGAACTTAAAGCTTTATGTATATGTCATACAAAACTGTGGTTTGTGAGTAATTTATAAGTGTAAAAGTTAAGATGCACCAGTAAATCAGACATGAGATATGAATTACACCTGAGCATGGGGCATGAGGACTTGAGGTTTGCATTTAGTGTTTGTGCTGTTCACAATGTAGTGGCTTATTCCAGTTTACAATAACAAAATAGGTTCAGGGAGGCATTGTAAGAGCCTGTGTACTGACCACAAAAGTTAATAAAGAAATACTACCAACAAATCTATTTCAAGTAGATTGCATAGTTGACCATTTGAGGTACAGTAGTTTGGCAAAACTAACACCACCCTCTGCAGTGAAACAGACAATGCTGATTAACAAACTAACTCACCATATCAACCTGAATCTCTCCAACGACATGTGACCCATACTTTTTACGGAATTCCTTAATTTCATCTTGCTTCTCTGGTATTTTCTCTGCAAGGACTTCTCTTAAATTCTGTATTGAGAAAACAACCACACATACCCTGTTGCCAAATTATCTTGAAGAATGAAAGACAAAACTTCTGAAAGTCATAAGGAGCAACCTCAACCTTGATATGAAACATCCATCCATTTGTCAAGTCTCCTCTTTTACAATTTCCATCATAAGCATCTTTACTACACATCACAAATATTGCATACCAAATGTAAACCACACCATAATCCAAGCAACAATCGTGCATAAATTAAAAAAATCATAAACAAAATGAATTTTCACACAATTACAAAGAACCATTCTGTACTGTACATGATTCAATGCCTATGGTAGGTATTGTAAATTCAAAATTTGCCTTTTAAGTTCAAGTTCAAGTTCATAAAATTTATATGGCGCACTATTTAAAATAATTATTCTAATGCGCCTTACAAAAGAAATTAGAAATGAAAGACAAAACTTCTGAGAGTCATAAGGAGCAACCTCAACCTTGACATGAAGCATCCATCCATTTGTCAAATCTCCTCTTTTACAGCAGACGGGAGGAGAGAGGTGAACTTATTGGCCACTTAATTCTACACTTGCAACTGCTGCATACTTTCCATCTTCTAATTCTGACATATTGAAGGAAAGTCAATAACATGAGCTTAAAATGGGGTCCTAAACACCACCTTGCAGAAAATAACTCACTTAAGAAGTCTTGATACAACAGACAATATCAGAACTGCAGATGCATCTCATGAATTACATACATATAAATAAAGATTAAAGAATAAATAAAGTAAGATTTTGATAAGGGAAATCAAAATTTCAGAGTGAGTGTTGAAAGATCTAGTTCTGGGACCTTTCATCCACCCCTTTCTAAAATAACTCGTGAAAACTTGAATCTTTGACGATTTTGCACTTAAAACTCTATACAGTCGCATCCTCATTCAAGGTTTGGACCACACATGACATACAGAAATAACAACACTCCATACCCACAAAAGTCACAAAACAGCATTGTACATGAAGCAAATCAGATAGTATTGTGATATGTATTTAAAATAACTTACCACAGATGTTGATGCACATCGATTCACACTGTAAAGTTTGGCAAAGTTCTGTGGAAGAGAAAAGTGCAATAATGACATTAGTACTGTAGATTCTAAGTAAAACCACAAGATACATGACAAAAAATGCTTCCACCATACCATACATACTAAACTTGAAACATGAGTAAGATGTTATAGTATCAATACAGACTGTATATTAACTTACTGACAGGAGTTTTGAAATGAAAGTCTGAAACAAATTGTTAAAGGTGGAATATGTAGCTGGAGGGTTAGAAGAGGGGGTTTCCCTATCCTATGAAAATTTTTTGTTTCTTGAGGTTCTCAGATAGGGTGTCATCTGCTGGGGATCCAAAGCAGGCCATTGACATTCAATGACAATCAAAATTAGATATGACTGTACAATTGTCCAATAGGTACTGTAAGTAGTAGCCTGACAGATAAACTTAAATTCCCAGTTTTAAGGTAAACATTAAAAAAAAAAAAAAAAAAAACTCTTTTGAAGGAAATAAGACAGGTAAACACTATTGGATGTATTTCTTGTTACACGCTGGGGGACACCTGATAATAAGGGATAATAAGGGGGGATGAAACACTGAAAATCAGGGCCTGCTATAGGAGTTGCGAATATTCCTGTAAAAAATGGATACCTCTTATGAAGTGAATGAGTGCAATGTTTCCATAACTTAGCAAATAATTAATGCAAACCTCCCTCAATCTGCATGTACTGGTATGAAAACAAATCCATTGTCACCGAGTACAAGTTTACATTTAAACATTCTGAAAAGTGAGCATGACAGTACAAGTCTGATACACACTGTAAAGTAAATACTGTTTTCAAATCACATCCACTAAACCTTTCCATCAGGAATAAACCATATTAGCATATGACAGAATAAAGTTGGGATAACAACAATACTAATGGTAGCGGAAGTAATGACCCAATTAAGAGTAAGGTTTTTTGCAGCAATAAAGGAAAGTTTGACCTTTCTGTCCAAGTCTATTGCTTGAATCAATATCTGGTATACCCATACATACCCTTTATCTGCTCATAAAATTCCTGTGGAAGGTCTAGATATGGGATGTAAAAGTAATTAAAGGCCGTCCCTAATTATCCTTACATAGATTCACTAAGACGATCCCAAAAATTGTGATTGGTCACAGTACTGTGACTGTCACAAATGCAGGGCAATTTAACTACACCTTGTGCATAAATCAATCTGATTGGTGAATGACATGTACAGATGACTGACATGTATGACACATCATTTGCATAATAGCATGGCTCAAGATGGAGGATTCTCATAATACAACACGGCATACAGTAGTAATCACATTAACATTTCAAAACTTGTGATTTATCACAGTACTTTCACTGACACAAAAACAGGTCAGAATCAAGCAACACCTTCACATGTACATAAACCTCCCTCTGTTCAGTCAATCAAATGTGCACATCTGTGAGATGTACATCTACCAAGTACACTTTAGCTAACCGGCAATAAGGCTTACAAGGAGCATCAGATATTATTCTCAAACTGCAATGTTACTGTACAAGGTAGACTGTTCGGACAGGTCGAGGACCTACATTTCCCTAAACTTGCTTCCGCTGGATGACGAAGGGCTAAACATTACCACCGAAAGGTTGAAAGCTACATAAGTGTAAATTCAGCCTGCACTATTGCAGCAGAAGCTACACCACTGTGGGAGGTGACCATCAGAGCTGCTCAATCAAGTAATGAGATTATACTGTAAGCCTAAATCCTCAAAAAAGAGTGTGAAATAACCGGAGGCACCAGGGGCCATTCCATCCAAAAGCCATTGGTCCTTGCCCTTTCCAATTTTTACTTCAACCTTGTAAAAGTTAACTTTGTAAGGAGAATTTGAAGCTTTTAGGGGCAATTAGGATGTGAGGTAGCCATACACACAAAAAGATATGTGAAAAGATATAACAAATTTGGTTCAAATCACTTCAAAAAATTTCAAGTATTCATTGCATACAAAAACCACAATATGGAGAGTTAGGCAGTATGTGCACTTCTTAAACCTTATGCTAATTGTCTGTCAATTCTTCATTACTTGCCACCTTGCTGCAGTTTTGTGTGTAGCTAAATTTTAAGTAAGCACAGAACTAAGAAAATCAACATTACAGCTGTCCTTGAAGATGTTGATGAACCAAACAAATACCACACATTTGATGACTCCCTTCCTACATGTTACAGATATAGATATATAGATACACAATTAAAACAGCTAGTATTTATTCAAGAGCTCTACCGCAGCATAATAGAGATTATCTTGTAAAAGTGTCCATGTTTTTATGTATTTTAATGACAACCACTGTAATTTTTCCATGTATTTAAATGTAAATTACATTGCATCTAGGCAGGTATCAAAGAGTTTTGAATGTCACCACCTTTGACTGCAAACACAGCAGGTGAACACAATTGAAATTTTAACAAGTTACCAGATACTACATGGTTATATCTTTAGTAACATGACTTCATCTCATGCTGCATTGTGTATTAATCCAAAGTTTCAACTATAAAAGTGGTGAAATCAATGGCAAAGAGCTGCCCTTCCTCAATTACACAACATGTGGTTTTAACTCCTTAAATTTATGGCTTTTCTGCAAACATCAAATCAAGTGCCTCATAAGTGATGACTGGTAGGCTTCCTAAAATATCCTTCTATGCAAACAAATTAGCACTTTACAAAAGGAACGCATAGCAAGGGGATAAGCTACAACACCACTAAAATGGTAGCAGCCTTTGCCCAGCTCCCAAGAGACACTCTAGCATTACAATACGCACATGTATATACACAAACAATCACTGATAATTTTGATAAACAATTGTGTACTATAAAATTGGTAATATTCCTGTAATCCTCCTTGGAGATTTATTTGTGAACAAATATCAGAACGAGATTATGAACTGACCTTGGATTTACTCCAATCCTATCACATGTCACTACAGGAATGTGTAAATAGTGGTTTTTGTGAGGGGGGAGAAGGTGGAGATAACTATGGTACTAATGAGATTCATTACATGTTACATGATCATTAGGTCTACATTATGAATGCATGGCAAATTTTCACAGGATGAAACTTCACATCTTCCGGATACTTGGATTAAAACCTGAAAATGCGATATGATACAATACTATATGAATTTTAATACAAAGTTTTCTCATTAATATAGCAATGGGTGACACACATGTGCATATGTAAAGCAGTCACTTCAATGAAATATACAGGAATATAGGAAAAATAAAATGGGGTACAATGAGCTGGTGGTCTTACATTGTTTAGCATGCATGCAAGTGTAATTCTTCCATGGTTTGTGGGTGTGAGGCCACGGCATGGGTTGGGTTCTATGCCTCTTTGAGTGTATGATGCCAAGGGTTTTGATCCAGAACAAGATGTTAAGATGCTGGCCAGGTTGAACAATGCCATGTACTAGGGGTTTTAACAGAGTTAAGCGGAATGGGGCCAGGGGCTGTGTATTCTCAAATCTCGATATTGGAACAAAGGATGACTTACTGTAGGTGTGAAAATAAAACAGGGTTACAGCCTCATGTACAGGTTGAGTATTTTGCTTAAAGGTCAGTGGGCATGTAACCAAAACAGCTGTTTTGCTCAACAATGATAGAAAACACATTTCCTGATAAAGAAATCCGTTGGAAATTATTTGAATATCTTTTATGGTTTTCAAGATACTGTATATCTCTTCATGACCATTTCCGAATAAGATTTCTCATTCGTTATGTAAAATTGTGATCAATACAAAGTGTTACAAAGGGTCTGAATTTCTTTTGTTGATCCTTTAAAAATTATTTTTTAATTACTTACCAGCTACAGTTCCGTAGTTTCTAGTTTGGTGTTAAATGTAAACATTAGTAAAGTAATCAACAGCTACTTTGAAAATAAACCTCAGGGCATGCCAACATAAGGAATGTCCTTGGAATGAAGGTTAAACCAAATATAAACATAAGACATATCTCACGGGGGCCTCTTTCCATGTCACATATTTGCCTATGTAGCTCATATGTATTCATGATGTAAGTGCAAAACAGTTATTGTCTTGTAATATGGTCAATATTTAATGAATTTTGATGGCAATTGCAATTATTTTTTTAAGTTTTTAATGCTTTTTACATCATATAGGTAGGTATGACATCTACATGTCCACAGAGAGACTGGCTCTTACAGTATAGTCTGAATTGAGAGGTGTAGTTGAGAGTGCAAGTTAAGCTGAATTATATTTCACAGTGTCTTGAGACTGGGTCTGAAAGCACAAGGTTCAGTGTTGTAATATGGGCTTGAAAGGGTGCATTCAGGCACTACTGCAGATTATATTGCCTAGTATGGCAACAGCCTTCACTATGTGAGACTTGGGCCTGGTTTTGTGAGCAGAAGTTGCAGTGCTGTATTGGGCTTGACTTGAGAGTGTTCAGTCAGGGACTATGTTTCAGAATGTGCTGCCAGGGAAACAGTAGATTACAGTATCAAGATGTGAAGCACTGTAGCTGTTTTCCCACTTGATCCCCCGATGTTGACCCCCCCCCCTCCCCCTCCTCAGTCAGTTTGAAAATGTGGCCAACCACAAGGATGTTCCCATTTGAACACCTATGCAAGATCTGATCACCTCCTCCGCTTCAAGTGACAGGAAGTTGCGTACATTGAATTGATTTCTGCAGGTCATGCCACTTGTTTACATAAGTCATGCTCATGGGATACGAGATCAAGACTACGGGCCCTGTGCTACAACTTGCATAGCTTAGTGTGTACAATACATTGCTCTTGTCCATTTGCAAAGCATATAGGCCTAGTGTAAGCTACAACACTCTTTCTTTCACCGTGGATTCAGCTGTAAACCTGTTGGTACTTTTAAGCCAGCTGTGCACTGAAACCACTGCCGCCAAATGTTTGCATACTACTATTGACCTGTATAGCATAGCCTAGCCTTCAAATTAATCTGGCACAAATTATACAAAAATAAAACACCAAGAAATCTTACTCTATGGCACTGCTGAAAAGTTTTGTCTTTTATTCCACTTGAATATATGGTATACTTTTTCGTAAAATGAGAGACAGGAAATACAGATAAAAAGCAAACAGAATCAAAGAGATCATCAATCTCACAAGGGTGAGACTGAGAACATCTCTACAGTGTTTGGCTAGAATAATTAGCTGTATGTGTACAAAATACAAATTGCCAGCAAGCAGGCTGTTGTAAATGTGTACAGGCGGTTTGTGTGCAGTTCGTCCAGAGTATATGCAATGGGACATGCACTGTGTGGGTTTTCTCATTGTTGATATTTCGCAGGCTGACTGACATACTGTAGCATGAAACGAGCTGTGCAGCAGAAGTACGCCATTTGTTTGCTTTTATCACGGGTCACCTTGATCCTCTGTTGTGTTCCCACTTTGATCGTCTGCGCAAGGTCTGTGAGGTCGGGGTTTGACTTTGAGAATGTAAGATATCACACTAGGCTTGACAGGATAAAATCTCTTTCTTGGTTTTTAATCATGAATTGGTATCGAACCAGACTCAGGGATTTCATCGTGCTTTATAAGCCATGTGGAATAGAATCCAGAATTCTAGATATGCACCTAGATTAAGTGTTTCTCTTTAATAATCTCCAGCAGTTTAGGTAACAATCAAAGTTTTAATCTCCCTTCAGTCAAGATTGTGTTGGACTTTGTCCAACCCAACAGGGAGACAGCTACAATAGTAACAGTTGAACATTTACTTGTACTGGTTGAAGACCCTGCATTATCTGTAATTAATTCAAGCAGCATAGAGTGTGAATAATTTTACTGACTGCAAGAATGGGTTTGTCTAGGTTCAGTATATGCTGAGAATGGCAGCCAGCTTACCACAATCTATTGAAAATCTGTGGAGGAATGGACTGTATTATGCATTGCAATGTAAAGTGCATGCTGCAGAGCAGCTGCATTGATGGTTGAGTCCCACAATGCATGAAAAGAATGAACATGTGCAGTGAAAACAATTTTACTACATAAACGGAATTGTCCAAATCTACTTGCAATGGAGCTTTGATACCAAAATATGTACCTAAAATGGCATTTACAGTAATTCTTAAAAACAGAGTCTACACTGCAGCCTGGTAATGAAATTTATGCTTATATAGGAAATTTCACTTTTTGGCTTTTTTTTTTTTGCCTTTCTTTTTCCAATTTTTAAGTCGATCAATTTAATAACCAGAAAGTCAAAGGCTTAGTGATTCCTTGCCTGTAATAATCTGCTCCTTCTATTCACTCTTCTCTAGAAATGGAGTGTATAGCATAGGAACATAATGCTAGGTAATGTTCAAGGACTAGGACACTAACTTTAGGCCTTACTAGCCTCACACTACTACTAAGTTAATTGTATGCCTATACTATAACCTTAACCTAGGCCTAGCCTAATCCTAGCCCTTAGAGGCTCGGTATTATGTATCACCGATAGAGAGTAGCTAAACATTTTGTTCCAGCCAAAGATAAAAATAAGCGTGCACTGAAGACAACATACACTTCATCTAATACTTCACTGATCTGCACAGAGTATCAGCGTAGTTGTAATGTTACTAGAAAGCATAGGCCTACTTGGAACTACTATTTATGTCAATGAAAATACCACAATGCAAACTGATACAATGCTAAGCATTTTACAGTACTGCCACTGTAAGGTGGCATAGGCCCATAGAACTGAGGGATCTTTCAGGTTACCAAAACCAAATCATGATTCTCTGAGGGAAATCCCATTTCATTGTTATGAAATAAATCCATAAATATCCATGAGATCATTCCAAATCTCTCCTTCACAGCACTGTTAATCCTAAGACACAGTGCGTCAATGGGACAATCTCGCATTTTAAGGGACCAAAAACACACACTTAAGCCAGTTAAGGTCCCACTGGTGTTGTTCACAAGATAACAGCAATCAGACTTTTTTTAAGTCATTTTCAAGGGTTCAGATATGAGCTGGTAGGGAATATTAATACAACCAGAAAGCCAAAAGGCTTAGTGATTCCTTGCCATATGGATATTCCAACAAACATGAATCACCCACTTGACAAGCATGAGATCCCTCACACTTATCCTACTTGAGATGTCATGTTAATAAGGTAAAAAGCTTTTGAAATCTTGTGACCCAAAATGACCTACATGCTAAATATAAACAATCCACAGACCAAGTATGAGATCCCTCATAGCTATCCTCCTTAAAATATCATGTTTACTAGGTTTTGACCTTTGGTGACCTCAACGGCCTTTGACCTGCACGAAAAATGATAGGGAAGTTACATCTACTCAATTCGAACAATCCACATGTCAAGTGTGAGATCCCTCACATTCTTCTTGAGATATCCTGTTTACAAGGTTTTGACCTTTGGCCTCTGGTGACCCCACATGACCTTTGACCTCTACCAAAAATAATAGGGATCATCTACTTAATATGGGCAACCGACATGCTAAGTATGCAATCCCTTACAGTTACTCTTCATGAGAAAGTGTTTACATTTTGACCTTTTGACCTCTGCTCACCCCAAATGACCTTTGACCTCCACCAAAAATAATAGCGATCATCTAATCAATATGGGCAATCCACATGCTAAGTATGAGATCCCTCCCAGTTACCCTTCTTGAAATAGTGTCTACAAGGTTTTGACCTCTTGACCTCTTGACCTCTGGTGAACCCAAATGACCTTTGACCTCTACCAAAAATAATAGGGATCATCTAGTCAATATGGACAATCCATATGCTAAGTATTAGATCCCTCACGGTTACCCTTCTTGAGTTATAGTGTTGACAAGGCTTTGACCTTTTGACCTCTAATGACCCCAAACGACCTTTGACCTCCACCAAAAATAAAAGGGACCATCTACTTAATATGGGCAATCCACATGCTATGCATGAGATCCCTCACAGTTACCCTTCTTGAGTTATAGTGTTTACAATGTTTTGACCTTTTGACCTCTTGTGACCCCAAATGACCTTTGACCTCCACCAAAAACAACAGGATCATCTACTCAATATGGGAAACCTACCTGCCAAGTATGAGATCCCTCAGAGTTACCCTTCTTGAGATATCGTATTTACAACAAAAGCGTCACATACACACATACACGCACACTCGATGGGTACTGGCAAAGGACCCCGTAGGGAATGCAAGGGAATTTCCCAGCAGTGAAGCTGCCCGCAAAGGAGCCTAGTAGAAGGAAGTGCTTGAGGGCGACTTCTCTTCGCAGTGACCGAATTTTCGGGCAGCTACGCCAGTTTCAAGCTGCGCGTGAGCTAGGAAAGATATGCAAGAGGGGAGCTCTTGCTGGCTGCCATGGTACCCACTAAGGCCACACTGGTGAATGGACACATGTATACACATATCATAACTGTACACACCATGGGCTCACACACACACACACACACACACACATCACATCACCATCACGCAGTTTCCTTCGGCCTGTGGCAAGGAATCAAAAATCCCCTTAATAAAAGTAGTAGCCTTTCATGTGGAGAGAATATCAACTAACAGGTTAGGGTCATATGGAACATACCATGTTAAGAAAGGGGTGCTTAACAAAAATGCAGACAACTTAGTAATTACATTCAAAGGAACAAGTAAAGAAATGAGTCTTGAGGTTACGCTTACATGCAGGTAGTTCACAGCAGAACCGAATATGGTCTGGCAACTAGTTTCACAAACAGGGAGCAACGTATGCAACACATCAGTATCCATAATATTTTAACTGTGGACTGCGAAGAGATAGGCAGGCCTTGCCAGAGGAACGAAGACCACAAGGAGGTGCATAGGGAGGTAGTAGATGAGAGATATAAACAGGTTGTTCTAGATGCTAAGCACAAAAAGTGAGCAGTACAGTAGCATTTTAAATTTGATTCTATCACTAATAGGAAGCCAGTGAAGTTCCTTTAAAAGTGGGTTTTGTGAGGCAGCATCTCCTTTTCCTTTAGACAATATGTGCTGCTGAGTTTTGAATTTCTGGAAGTTTATGGATAAATCTGACAGACCATAAAGTAAAGAGTGGTGCAAGTCAAGTCTGGAAGCGTGGAATTATTTAAGCTAAATGTGCCTGCCCACAGGTGTATACATTCCTTTACTTTATTTGAATTGATTTCACTCTGGCTTCATGGCTGTATTCAAGTACCTCTTTTGCAAACTTTGCAATATACATGTGTTCCACTTGTGCTACACTTTGACAACCATTTACAAAATAGGGACCTTCAAAGACATTTTAAAGGAGGCTGTTGTGAACATATCTATAAAACTAGGACCACTTCAGTCATGCACAGCAAATGAGTAAGCAAGTACATGCAAACAACAGCCATGAAGAATTAACAGCATATGTACTGTGTAATTATTAGACACCAGTCAACCATGGTAAATATAGGCCTAGTGAAAGAATGCTATACCATTGATCTTGTTATGTACTTCTTCCTTTAAGAGGAAGTCAGACTACTGAGTAATCAATGATCAACACCAATGACTTTTACCTCAAACTGTGGGTCAACCATGGTGTTATCCTGTACACCTAAAACTATTTCAAATTTAGATTGCTGAAATATTTTGACAATTGAAGGAAATGACAAAAATACCACAATGCAACTGAGTTTCACCATGAAAGTGTCTTTGACAAGTTACCCGGGCATGTGTACAGTACGTGTATTACACCCTTGCACAATATGTTTGCAGACCTGTATATATTGGGCATAACTGTGTATCTCCAGAAATCCCCCAAATTTTTCAAATCGATGCAGTTTAGTGGTAACTTATTTTTGTTTTTCAGGGAAGGGGAAGGAAGGGAAGGGAAGGGAAGGGAAAGGGAGGGGAGGTAAGGGAAGGGAGGAAGGGGGGTCAGGGAGGGGGAACAAATGTGGTGGTGGAAGATGTTATCATAAGTGTAGCACAAGTCTATGCAAGAATACCAAAGCATGTTTCATGCAAACTCAGCACCTTTGCCATTTCCTTGCTGCCATTGCTGCCAGACACAGCACATGCAATAAGAGTGTTCACAAAATGGACAACCTCAGATAAACTATGACACAATGTGTGCTTTTACAATATTGGCATAATTATCATTTCTAACTTTCATACAGGGCTCTTTTCATACTCTACTAGGGTATGTTCAAAAGGTCTTTACAACAAGACTACACATTTGTAAAATGATGTAGACAGGTAAGGCTTAAAGGTTGAATAGAATGATAAGGCTTCTAGTATACATTTACTTTCGAACTCACTTGCCAAGTTGGGCAAGCTGCTGCTGAAATTCAATTCTCCTGGCACTCTGTCAACTTGCCCTTTGAACAGGGTAGACAAAAAAAATTGATTTCTCAGTTGGTTCCATATGGTCACACTAAAGACAACAGTCCTTGAAATTATTCTTTACAATTATTGAGCTGTACTCTTCTTTAACCTGCCAAGATAAATTTCTACACATTTATGATAGTCTTTGATTTTGCTTGACTTCAGTGAATGCAAGTACAAGTGTGTGTAGTGGTCAATGATAATTGCACTGTTGAGTTTTCAGCCACTTTTGAATCAATTTCAGGGTGATTTGTGAACTTGGGCTTTGAATATGCCCGATTATATACGACTGTACTACACATAGCAGGGTTAGTTTTCTTCCGGAAGACATACAGTAGGTTTCTAACCTATTTCTTCCAGAAGAATGGAAGAAACTGGAAATAACTACTTTCTTCCAATTTCTTCCAGAAGAAACTGCAAGCAAGTGGAAGAAACTTAGTACTTTTGTAGCAAGATACCATGAATCATCATGTTGTGCATATTGAGAGGTCATGAACATTTAAGACTAAAAAGGCATTAGAGTGTACAGTCTGTATTCAAATGTTTAACACCTCTTATACAGTAGACATACAATTAAAAGTTACTGATTTATACCATTTTAGGGGGACTCCTTAAAAAAACTCTTATGAATGAATGTTTTGGCTCCTATCCATGACATAGTGAGAAAATTTAAAACAAAAATGTCATGACATTTTGTTACATTGTAAATTCATGTACAGTAGGGAATGCTTAACACAAAAATAAAAAAAACTTAATGCACTGAAAAACATATTTGTTTAGAGAGAAATTATCTTCTCAGCCTTAGCTCCAAGCCAGAAGTTCTAGCTATGGTGCTACTGAGATTTCTACAATTAGAGCTGAACATTTCACATACTTGAACCTGAATTATGGCATTTTGAAACAGATGGCAATGTCTGGCAGTTCCAGTATGCAAACTGATCACTTTTGGAAGAAAAACTGAAAGTGCAAATTATTGGGGGTTATGACCCTACAGCCCATTTCAACAACCCTGGGCCAGTTCTACACTGTGGCTAAATGTCCTTAGACTTATTGTGGTTTTATATGGCAATGTATTGTCCATTGTATATGAGCTCTAGCTGGGTTACCCTATGACTCTGTTCTCTAATAGTTATTAGATTTTACATTAATCAGTAACTGTATTACACAATTTTATAGAACTTGCACAGAAATTTTTCAACTTATTTGAGTTCCTTCCAATTTTAAAGGAAGAAACTGGAAGAAACCTATTTCTTCAGTCTAGAAATACCATGGACTTTCCACCTTGGAAAAAAAGTGCAAACCCTGGCATATATTATAATAATGATTGGGAAACTTAATTTCAAAATCCCTTTAACTTCTACAAACTTTCTTATATACTCAAAAAACCAATTGCTTCCTTGCATTTGCCCTTAACTACTGAAATCATACTTCTATACTCTTCTTGCCGATCTTTCAACCTAGCTTCTCAAATGTTTTGAGAAACAGTTTCCTTCATTTAGGGGTCCACCGGATCTTGATCTTCAGGGTTTCCCCTGGCATTCTTTTTGTGAGGCGGCCACCTCACAGTTTTTGGCCACCACCTCACAGACATTTGCCACCTGTACTTTACTAGCAATGGAAGTACTGATAGTTCTCACTCACTGATGATGCCAAAGCTGGCATCATATTACCCCCAAGAACTAATACCACCTCACACTCTCTAAAACCCAGGGGAAACCCTGATTTTGTTGGCAATATTTAGAAAGGGAGATGGAAATTTGAAATTTTGGGCTTCTTTTTCCTTTCCCCAACCCTTTTCTGGAGGTGATTTCAGCTACTGTGAGGAAAAATCACCAGTCACCTATGTGTATTTTGTGTGCTGGTTTCAACCCATTGACTTACTAGCCCACTCTATAAAAATGCCAGCATCCATACAATTTATTGAAGGGATCAAGAAATCAAATTAACTCTTTACAGTATTGCACGCTGCATGTATTAAAATCATATCTATCATGGCGACGAAATGATATTAGATTCATTACAAGTTGAGTATGACAGACCACCCAGCTGGACCCACAATGTTCATTATTTCCTTGCTTCTATAATTGATATGCAAATGAAAATTATACTTCTACAAAGGAGCTGTAAATTGTGACACTAATTATTGACATCCTACACAAACTATGCACTAGAAGGATGCATACATTGTACTTGAAGTTAAACAGGAAAAGCCCTTTGCTGTTACACTAATGAAGGTGAAATGAGACATGCGGGGTATGACACAGTCCAAACTTTTCAGAGTAAGTGGATGCAAAGGCAGTTAAAGGCAATCAAATCAGGCAGTTTACACATCGAGCTTACATACCATACTGTTAACCCCACACACTGCTCACAGGGTGTGGTCTGAGGGATCCTGGCTTTTAAAGGCTCTATAATCTAACCCCACACAGTAAAAATTCCCCCTAACTTCTAGCCCTTCCTCCAATTTTTTTAGACACCTGTCTAGTATACCTCCAAGGCAGGGCCCCAAAAGCTCGTCAAGGCCATATTATCGACACACAACTGTGTGTGAGCTTAATTGGAAACACAACTGACTTTACAAGTCATCATTGACCAACCAGGATGGAGCTATTGTAGGAGTGAATCTCAGTCAAAGTGCAGTCACCAATTATATTTAGAACTATGGGGCTATTCCTTCCTAAATATATTTTGGGGGATGCCAATCCTCCCGTCAAGTATTTCAGAAATCTCAGGAGGCCTGTTTCATGATAAACATGTCAAATGTTGTGCTCTTGGAATTTGATACAGAAGCACAGAAGGAATGATGACACAATTAACAATACATTTTGTCTTCCCATAGAATGTAGGCCACAGCAAATTCAACTTCAATTTACTCAAATCCAAAAATATTAAAATATGTATAATGTGTAACAAAATACAATACAAAAGTATTACAATATTAAACATCATTTACACAAATATTGCTTCAGGTGGTGATTTACTGCTGGTGACTTAGGGCTATTTTGGACTGATCCTAAGCATACAAGTATTAAATCACCACACTGACATGTATATCACTGTACATGGGTAACCATTTCACCCAAATATGACTTCAGGCTTGTGTGGTCTCAGTCTGGTTCCACTCTACGTTTAAAGTCTGTGCACTTACACTGAGACCCTAGTCTGTAGTACTTTTAGTGTATTTACATTATCAATCAGATACTAATCCTGACTTAGCTTACAAATGTTTTACTTCCAAATGAACACTTTTTTTTCTAATATTCCTTTCATGGGCTTGTGAAGCAGGGGGTGGAGAGGAAGCAGTCCCCCACCTGTGAGCAAAACAAAATTTGGATTTCAAAGCCAAAAATCTTGATTTCTGAATGCTGGCACTTTATTTTCTTGGCAAAGTTGTGTCATGACCAGTGTTCTCCACTGATTTAATTTTAGTCCAGGTGCTCTGAATGTCGATGGTTAACAGTAATCGCTGTCAATAGTATAAAGAACGGGCCAGGGTCTTCTCTTCGGAAAAAGTTTGCTAAAATAGGCCTAGATTAATTATGGCCTTCTTTGATGACTAAGTACATTTCTAATTATCATTACCCAATGTTCACACTGAAATTATTGCTATTTGCTCTGTTTTAGGGTTCTGAAGTGATAATTTCTGTCAGGGTGGCTCAACTTTTTGTCCGGGTGGTACATTTTTTGTCCGGGTGGGTGCTCAGCACCCTCTGCAAGTTTTGTCCAGGTGCAGCACCCCAACAAAACAACTAGTGGAGAATACTGAATGATCGTTTGCCTGGAAAATCCAAGAAAATTTGCAGCACAAAAACATTTTACCCCTTTGTAAAATATCTTCTCACTTGCCAATTATTCCTTTTCCTTTTCTTTGTTGTATAAACAGTTATAAGCAGCAGTTAAAACAAAAGTAAGGCTTGCAAAACATAAACCTGAAAGAACAGACTTACTGTAGTGTAGTTGCCAATGTATGTTGCATCATATCTTAAGCAAATTAACATTATGCTGCACAGTTTCATATATCAACACCAAGAATAACACCCAGCACCATAAGGTAACACTAGGGTAAATGAATTGCTCTGAGCGCTCTATGCACACTATTGCAGGTCATTGAAAGCAAAGTTATAAGGACATACTGTATGACCAAAACACTTGCTTTGCTCAAATTTGGTAGATCAAGATCTCCTGATGAAGAATCTGTTGGATTCATTTGACTATCTTTCACTGTTCTCAGGATATACCTCTTCAAAGTTTTACCATTTCTGAGATTCATCATTGGCCATGCAAAAATTATGATATGCACAGTGTTGTACAGGGTTAATTTCTTTTGCTAATCCTTTATATCCTTTCTGTTAATTACTTAAGCCAGTCTAAAGTTTGCATTTTAATGTGGACATATTAAGATGGACAAAGTATTGACTTAGTGTTACAGCCAATTTTTCAGTAAAAATTCATCCATTCATCATCATGGTTTTTAAAAACCTTGTACAGAAAGGTGAATGGAATGCCAGAGGTCATCTAGGCTAAGTGAAGTTTGGTGAGAAAATTTTGCTATATGAGGTCATGAGAGATGACACTCTCTGGATGGATTGGCTAATGAGCCAGAAATCAGTGTTAGCTGGACAAGGGCTGTGAAATAAAGTGTTGTGTTCCTTGGTGACAGAACCTTTTCCAAATAATTGCAAAGGATTATGGGACAGGTTTTTGATATGCCTCATCTGGCAATGGCATTTTCTGTGGCAAAAACAGGTGTACACCAAATTTTATCCCAGTCTTTTGTAATTACTACTTGGAAAATAGTAAAAGTAACATAACAAACAGTCCTGTTTGAGGGCTATAGGTAGCCTAGCCCCTAGGTGTATCTATATTTTGCATGATAGGATATCCTACATTTACCTAAGCCTATTATTTAAGCCAAATCAACAAAATGGGCTCTAAAATGTGAGAATGTTATTTGTTTGGCAATTTTACAAGCACCCAGTTTCTAGTCCTTCTTAAATACTGTAGTTACCTTCTTAGTGTTTAAAATGACCAATTTCAAGGCAAATAAAAGCAAAATGCATCCAAACTCATTGCTGTGATCTTTGAAGTTGCTCTCTCACCTAAATGTAACTTCCGTACATGACTGGTAAAAACAGGCCATTAACAAGGGTAACAAAAGTGCAACAGACTGTACAAGTGTATTGCTGCACTGATTTTAAGTTGTCATACATACCACACACAGCAATGCAGTGGCAGATCCGGGGGGGGGGGTCGCCGGCGTCCGGACCCCCCCCCCCTCAAATTTTCCAATGTGCCCTTTTTCAAAAAATGTTTTTTTTTTCACACTAGCAAAAAAAAAAAAAAAAAAACGAGACAGTTTCACAGGTAATGACAGTGTTGTCCAATTCCGAGGAGATTTTGGTTACCCCCATCCAGTATCGATCAATCCACTCGTAACAGTCTAGCCATGTATCGCAGAAACTTTCGGCAATATATTTGACTAAGGTAGCCTATATTGGCCGCTCCGAAACCGGAACAGTGCAATCGTTTCACAGAGAATGTGACTACAGTATGTCTGCGTGACAATCAGGCATTCTAATCACTTTTCGCTTGGAACCACGTGTGGCGTGCTTGGGCATTCAGAGTAATACAAAACACGCAGATATTATGTCATACTCACTAGATATATGCAACGTATTACTATTGGGTTTTAATATTGATTCCAAAAGGTCACTGCTAGTCTTTTGGTCTTACAAAATAATGATCTGTTCACACTCCATCTACGAAACCTTCCCTCCACCCTCTAGTATCCATCCTCTCGTGAACAAGAGAGAGTAGGTAGGCTAAATACGTTTCGCTATGATATTTATAGTCTGGAATTACTCTCTTCTTTTATAGTGTTGCCCTAGTGATGGGAATAAAAAGCCAGTCTTAGGTAAAGTCCACAGCCAAGAGTTGACCAGAAGTCACAATAGACAAATTGGTGTTTGTTTCATTTTAAAATTACTATATAAAATCACCGCCAGGTCAAATAACGCAATGTCAGTCGATTCAATTTTTTGACGTCTTTGGACCGATGACCGGTCTGCTGTCGCAAATGAAAAGCAAACATTCGACTTCAGTCATCTATTCTGACAGAGTGTTTTTGATAGTCGCCTCCCACTATATAGGGAACACAACATACAGTATTTTAACCTCCTCCCCCAGTCGAGATAGCGGTAGCGCCAGGTGGGGGAAGGGTTCATGCCCCCCGTCGGGGAAAGGCTGGCCCCCTATCGGAGAAGTTTTACAGTTTCACAGGGGAGTCTTAGTCGGAAGTACCCAGTCCCTGACGACAACTAATCGACGGTTTACCTGTTTTTTTGCTCTCAAGAGGATAATTTCTGTAATAAGAACCCAAAATTTTCGGCGCGCTACGCGCGCTGTAGGGTCACTTTATTTTTTCAATAGTTCCATTCCACATAGCAGGATAGCACAAGTCCTCCCCACCTTACCAAGTAACATATGGGCAGAATACATAGTTTATGTAAAGGTCGTAACTTTCATTCCATATCGCAAAGCCTAGTTGGTGTTCTCTTGTGTGTGTCATGCGGTACAGTCAGTTGGTGAGCGACTTATGGAGCAGAGTTTGGCTATTTCATCGTGTAGTCCAGGTGGTTTCGATACAATGTATGTTACACCCGATACGGTCTACAAACCCTACAGTTCTTTTTTCGTTTCGTCATATGTTTTATGTGTAAGCCTATCAAAAAATATTCGCCCGCTTCGCGCGCTTTTCAATTTCACGATCCAGATTCAAAGAACACTAACAGTGCGCAACTCGGATCATGAAGTATTAAGTGATATAATGCAAAATATGCCTGCAATTGCATGGGATAATGAGGCTCCCACATTTGCCCTTCTCATCATACCATCGAAATAGGGAATGTCGGAACTTGGGGTAGCTGACATGGCCCGGCCCCCTGTTGGAAAAATTCTGCCGCCACCCATGGTCAGTTTACTTCTTTTGACTTTCATAAGGGTAATTTCTGGGATAAAACCCAAAATTTTCGGTACGCTTTGTCCACTCTTCCTCAATTCAGTTATACTTATAGCTAAATATAGTACAAACCCTTTCCACCTTTTCAAGTTAATAAGTAGATACATGGATTTATGTTAATGCCGGGAATTGAATCGCATTTCGCTAAACCTGGTTAACGTTCACTTGCGTCTGTCGTACGGTACGACTAGTGACTCGAGGAGGGAAGTACAATAAAGTTATAGGGCTGTCTGCTCAATTGTTCTACATAAGCTCTAAATTAGTACAAATTCTTATAAGTGTAGGCTTACCCAAAAAATTTCCGCACGCTTCGCGCGCTTTGTAATTTCACCGTTTAGATTCCAGGTTTTGATTCCAGTTTTTGCATGTCTCTTGGTTGATCCTTTCTTTGTCAATATGCGGTAAGTTGTGTAATCGCTGACGTTTATGGGAACCAAAATTTAAAAAAAAATGAATGTGCCCTTTTTATGTTGGACCCCCCCCCTCAGAAAAGACCCTAGATCCGCCCCTGCAATGAATGTTTATTAGTTGTATGCATAAGTTGATACAATGAGAATGCAAAGCGAACTGTACCTGCTCTTCATCTCAATAAGGCAAATAGTGCACAGTACTCTATGCAACATCCAAGGCATCCTGAAGTAGGTAATTTCTTGCAGTACTATTTGACCTCCGACAAACAAGATCACATGTGTAGTTGATATATCAGAGAATTTTGAAAGAAGTACTGTCCGTTGACTTTACATTGCAAGCATAACTATCGAACTAAACTTCACCACTTTTGAGAATTCTTTTGGGAAGATAGCCTACTTATGTGGTAGGTAAATGTGGTGCTGTGAGAGATCTTGTGGGAAGTTTGGTGGGAAAAGGTAACTTTTTGGGGACATGAGAGGTGATAATCTCTGCCCAGATATTCAAATCATCATCATTATTATCATCATCATCATCATCTGTATGTCGCAGAAACCTAGAGGGCATAAATGCAAGGGAATGAGCAAGAGGGAGCTTTAGCAAGATGTCAAACAACACCTGAAAATGTTCAAGGTCTGAAAGTTAGCTTCCTCATCGGTTAGATTATTCCAGTCAAGTATGGTCGATGGGAAGAAAGAAGACCTATATTGAGGGGTTCTGCAATTAATGTATTTAAGGGCTTCATTGTTATTGCTGGTCTGATTTTCAATTATGTAAAAACAGGTGGAATCTGCTTAGGCTTTACCCTTCTTGCTGGAAGCTCTGTAAGGTACTGGTCACATAGGACAGCTGGTAGCTAGTTATTCAAAATTCTAAACGTAATTTTGAATAACCAGCTAAGACCACCAGCTGTCACATGTGACCACTACCTTACATTTACAGAGCTTCCTGAGCATATGAGTTGAAATGAGTTGAAATTTGTGTGTGCAGGCAAGGTCCACAAATGGAGTTTAGGCCTAACATTAGGCCTACAGCATAGGAATACAATGCTGGCTCCTGTTCAAGGATTTGTGTGCACATGCGTGTGATAGTGATCCACTTGCTCCCTACCCGGCAAGTGTATTTCTCCTGCACACTAGCTGCACTCAAAACACCTAGGCTTGGGCCTAGGCCTACAACAAATGTGTTCATAGACCTTATGCCAAATAGAAAGAGGGCGCTTCAAAACTGCATTCTGGGAATGATTATTCCATGATCAGACGGCAAAAGTAGATCGTTACCATGGAGAAGGTTGATCGTCACAATGCTCAAGCTCGCCATTTTGGAATTATCCTTCCCATGGTGCTTCACGATCTGCTATTTGGCATAAGGTCTATCCAAGAGGTACATATTCGACAACTGCTGTGAAGGTTAGTGGTTCACTCCACCTTTGACCCATTCCATGATGGGTTGTGTGCATACATTTCCCAATTCTTTTTGACTCCCTTCCCAGGAAATAAACATTTTTCCAGCACTGCTCAGTTACAGCAGCCTGGCAGCTGATACATTGACTGATTGAGTTTAATGAAGTGAACACTGACTTATCACAAACAAAACAGAAGAACACATTATCAGAGCCTAGGCCTAACTGAGGCGAAGGCCTAGGCCTTGTAACTTTCGGCCTAGCCTAAGTTAGGGTACCTCAACTTCAAGCATGGTGATAAGATGATAATTAACACTAGGCTCGATTTACGCTGACATTAAGTTAGCGATAGGCATGTGAGAGTGTAGGCCTAAGCAAAAAATGCATCTAGGCCTAGGCCTAAGCTAAGTGAAAAAAGTTTTCTTCAAAATATTGGTACGTTAGGTTATAATCACCTTTGCATTTTGAAGGAAAAGCTTTCTTGCTACTTCGTTTACTAATGACATGATTTTTATCTCAACAATTTCAACCCCTACTAAAGAAGAAAATCGGAAAGTTGATCGGCTAGGCTACGCCGGTAAGTTGGTGCCCTAGAAGAGAGTGCGTTCTGTATACGTACGTAAGTGTATGGTGTGTGTACACTGCACTAAGTACATACAGCATGGACAGTGCAGTGCAAACACATGCTTGTGTGTGACTGAAGTGTGAGTGTTACTGCCTGACTGTGAAGGACACAGGTAAACTTGATCAAGCCCATTCTTGCAGTTGCGAAGCATGCTTTGTACGTAATTTGACCTAATGGAAGCTACTGATGGAAGCGATTATGACGTCATAACAGTTATATGCGGAGAGCTATTGATTAACAACTTCTTAGTTCAAGGTAGGAGATCGTCTCTAGTTGCAACTTTTATTGATAGCAGGGCCGTAGCCTGGTTGAAATCCTTAGGGTGAAGGTTCATGGCACTAGTAAGCGGCGCAGTAATTGACTTTTTTATGTAGATAGTTGATCGTTTTTCACCGTTGCAGGGTGCCATCCTGGGAGACAATGCAGAAGGAAGAAAGGGGGTTGACATGCAAGGCCTGGTTTAGATGCAAAATGGCCAGTGCTATATCTTTGACAAAGAAAGATGAAATTTTTAGAAATTTTCATTATTTAATGACTTTTTTGTGTAGCAGGAGGAGACGAAGCCCCTAGTTTTTGAGAAATTTTTTGTCTATGTGAGGTGGCTTGGGTGCAAAATGGTCTTGCTAAGATTGTTAGTAATTTATTACTAATGCTTGGAAAAGCATGGAACTGATTATATGTTTTCAGGAATCCTTATTTTGGGGAATTTTTTCTTTACTTTCGGTCGGGTGTAGTTGAAGGGTATTGACTAAGGGTTTTGTGACATCCTTTCTCTTTGAGGATTTTTTTTTTTTTTTTTTTTGCTTGTTTGTTTTAAGGTTTCCTAGATCCAAACTGGCGTTACTTTTGGTGAAGCTGTGAACTGGTTAAATGTTTAGGCTACTTGTCAACGGATTTTTTCGGCTGTGGCATAGCACCTTCAAGGCTGGTTCCCGGTGCGGCCTGCTCTTTCTTACTACGTCACTATGGGAGCCACCATGGGTTGCACGCCCCAAGCTAGCTGTTAGGTAGGTCATTCGTCAGGAAATACAACCCACAGAAGAACGCCTCCACAGCTCTTAGTCCTGTCCCCCCCCCTCCCTTAAAGTTATATGTAACCGAAAATGTGTTTCTCGAGGTCTAAATATCCCAAGCATGAAGTCTCAAATAGGGAATGCATAGGTGCAACAAGAGAGTACTATTTCCAGAAATTTGAGATTTTTTTGCCAAAATGCTCTTGGTTGGCCCACGTTAGGCTACGCGCAAACCGATTTGGCTTTTGTAGCATAGGCGGCTCTACGAAATTTTGTTTGGGGTGGCAAAATAAGGTTCGTATTTAGAGAGGTTCGGAAGCCCTTGAATAACTTACTGTGCCCCACAACCTGAAACCGCATAACTGCACACAGCCATGTCCAGTTTTTGAGCCCATTTCCCCCGAAAATTTCAGGAGGTACCACCAGGATTTGATCGGAGGACCTCTCGAATGCAAAGCAGTACACTCAATTACCAAGTCAGCTTCACCCTTAAAAATTTTGTTTCTTTCGTTACGTCACAATACGTTTCCCTTTGCCAAGGAGCCATACACTGAATTGTTAGTTTTGTAGAATATTTTCTTAAAATAACGAAAATTTAGAGGATTCAGACACTTTAAAAATTTGAAATGATAGCCGCTGTTTTGGATCTCAGCATCTTCGAAAACATTTTTTGTCATTGGGAAAGGGGGAATGCCTGTAACTCAGAATGGCAATTCACCACCCCTTCAAATAGGTCAGTCATAAGTCCCACTACAGCTTTGATAATCTATTTGAATGATCATTTTAAAATAATTGAAACGGCACTTTAAAACATTCTCGCAACTCGGTTCAAAATTAAATTGGAAACACGTCACTTTTGCACCATCCGCGTTCTTCTTTGCGCTACTTCTGCTGCTTGAAATTGATCACTGACTGGGTATGCCTTCGGTACTTTCAACCAGTTCAAATATTGTCAGACACTGATCCAGCTTTGAACTAAAATATATCGCATAACTTAGATAAATCCTCACACACGCCGGGCACTTACTGGCTTTAGAAGACTAAGCATGCAAGCAGTCAGCGACTTGGGCGGTCATAGTCTTCAGTAATTTACCATATAAGCGTTTTCCTCTTCACCTTTTTTGCAATGTTAACATTTTTGAAACGCAAAATAAAACAAATGTCATGGAGCAACTTACAACTTACGTTTCCTCCAATGTATTTAGGACACAATTCTGGCAAAATAATTTTTTATTTCTATACGCGCAAACTAACGATGGCTATCCTATTAGAAAGTGTGACATTTTATAATTTTGTTATTTAAACTAGAACCTTCCGCATTGAGGGATATACGTGCCCGAAAATAAATTGAAGCCATGACGCCTGGATGATACTCAGGATTGTTCCCGTTACGCTTTGAAAGTAACTCGTTATAGTTACAGTTAATTCCGTAAAATTGTAACTCGTTACAGTTACTAGTTACAATGTTGAAAAAGTAACTAGTTACAGTTACTTTTGACTAAAAAGTAACTAGCTACATTTCAAAAGTAACTCGTTACTTCAAGGTGAATATACGGTACCTCGGTACCTGAAATGGAGGGGGGGGGGGCATAATTAGATAGTAAGACGGGGGCACATGAGACGACCGACACCTCATTTGTGCCGGTTATCCTTAGGTGTTCCCCAAAGAAAGTCAATGAAGCTAGCTGATCTTCAATGGGCATTGTCGCAGAGGCTCCTAATGCTCAACATGAAGCAGCGAATCATGATACTGTGTCGGAGCTTACGCAAACTATTTGTTAGAGGAATATGGTTATAACCAAAACTTTTCCAGTTACCAAAGTACTTCTTTGAGGGTTGAAATCTTTATACTCCCATCACACAGTCGGCTAATTTAGAGAGGTTAGCGGCTATGCCGGAAAGGGGAAGAGCGTTGTTTCAGCAGTAAAGTCTTCACCCCTCAAGAGCATAAATATGGTATAATAAGAGGATGAATACATTTGTTAGCAGTAAAATTTTAAAACCTCACCGCTAAGGTTGGGCTAAGTGATATTTCCCATAAATTTCAAGTTTCACATTGTGTCGATATAAAACAGTGCATAGAAATGGTGATACTATGCAGTTTATACATGCAGATCATGTGCACATAATTCACTTTCCCTTTACAATAGGTAAAGCTTTAAGTCGGACACTTCTCTTTCCAATTAGCTTTGTTAGGATACTTTTAACGCCATTGACCATTTCAATATTCTGCTGTTTTTTTTATATTAACCGTACTATTATTCCAGTGTAAGGAGTTACGGACATTGAAAAGAATATGATATAGCCTAAATTCATACGTTTGATTCATCAAATAAAGATACCATACATGTTAAATTAGATGCATAAATGGATGCACGGTGTTTACCAACGCTTGGCACCGTATAGATTTACTGGGCTCCAACGCAAGAGTCCGGATTCGGTTAGCTTAATGCCGGTCTCAAGAGCGTTTTTCTAGATTAGGAATTTGCCCGGGATAGAAGGTTCCGGAATCGAAATTTTTACGGAATGTGATGTAACTGGACTCGGACTCGGAGTTCATTCCAGCCGAGTTCTCAAATATGAAAGTTACATTAAAAGTGTTTAAAGTTCCATTTGTGCACAATGTACAGATCTAAGGTATTGTCACATACAATCAACTAAATTACTCAGGAGGCCAGGCTATGGAAGTGAGTACAAACGATGACTTTGTTAATTAATGGTGGACATGTACGATAGAATTAAAACATCTGTATGTGTGATATGATATACATTGGCAAAAAGACTGGTCTCGGAATTGGTGCCATTGGAATCAAAACTGGCAGAAATTTGAGGATCCTGAGTAGTACCATGCTCGGAAAGATTCGGGAATCTAGAATCGCAGTTAGCTCCGACTCGGATAGGGTGAACACGGGTCCAGCCCTAACGTCTCAAGAGGCAATGATTAAACTTTCAAAGTAAGCTGGTATTTGAATGCCCATGGGCCAACCCGTTTCTCACGGTACACTGTCTCCACTGTGTCCTCTAAAGGACAATATGAGTAAACCAAGGCCCAGCTGACTTTACTTAGAATACATAAAGTCAGCTGAGCCTTAGAGGACCGTTCAGTATTTTTCAAATAATCGCACAAATCGGTCTCATGGATAATAAGCATTGATCTGTCTAATAAGTATTTTGACATACAGATCAATTTTAAACTTATTTCAATCAGGGAGTTGCTATTTGACAACTCCCTGGTTCAATAGACAATCAAGTGGCCCGGCCTGTAAGCCTGCAGCGTGTGCATCTAATATCAACTTCTGATTCTAATCGTGAATAAAATTTGATGTTGGTGAGGGCGACGTCGATAATAGCGATGAATGATAAATAGCCTATATCGAAAATAATTTTACATTTTACTACCAAAGTGTCATCAATTTGAAAATTTTCTGTTATTCTGTTATTAGCTCAAAGAAAATGCAATTTGTGGTCATTTTGACTATTTGTAACGGGAAAGTAACGATACCCAAATGTAACGCCGTTACAGTTACTTTTACACAGAATTGTAACTAGTTACTTGCTCCGTTACTGAAATGCAAATGTAACTCGTTACAGGGTTCCGTTACACAAAATGTAACTCGTTACAGTAACGGCGTTACTTGTAACTCGTTACTTCCCAACCCTTAATTGATACTATCAATTCCCATGACCAGTGGCCGAATTTCCCATACAACCTGCGATGAATCTTGAAATTATCTCGAAATATATACTGTACTTGATAGTAGCAGAGAACTTTGGAATAGTTTAAAAATACAATTTCATAATAATATGGTATTTGTGAGATGGAAGGGATGATTTCGTCCCAATGTTGAAATATGTTTTTCAACCATTTCGTACAACATGTTAATTTTTGCAAGATTGAAGACCATGCATTGCAAACTTTTTTTTTGGGGGGGGGGGACTTGCCCCCTGTGCCCCTATGGCGAGCCGCTAATGATTTGAAGTGATGTACCGAGCGAAAGGAAGAGAGAATTAACTGTCCACCCCGTATATGAGGCTTGCTTCGGTGCCGAGCCACAGCAGAAACAGTTGGCAAAACAATGTAAATTTCTAATCGAATAATCACTTTGAAGCTTTGTTAAAGATAGCAGTATTTGGATCTAGGCCACATTACATATAACTAAAAGTTTCTCAAAAAAAGAGTAGAGGTGTCACCCCTCCATTCAGACGGGACACACCTCCCTTTGCACCGAACAGGATTATGAAGGTATTCACAAATACTGAGAGTTTCTAAAGTGATCATTTCAAAGATGTGTTCAAGATATCCCCATTTTGCATCCATGCTATCATTCACAAATATTTCTCAAAGAGTATAGGTGCCCCCCCCCCCCCTTCCCCAGACGACACATTACACATTCTTCCCTTACACCCAGCGATAAGAAGGAAAAAATTCTAACATATAATCAGCTTGAAAAAAAAAACTTTACCAAAGATAACACCGTTTTGCATCTAATCCATCTTACATAACCAATAGTTTGTCAAAACGTAGAGCTGTCACCCCTTCTCTTATAAAACCCCTTTCCTAAGACAGCACCCCTGTATGGTATTACAAAGTAAAAATCCACCCCGGTTTCCAATTAATCTAGGTAAGCCACTGGGCACTCCTCTAAGACCGTGTCATAAATTGCCCCTGAAAGTTTTGCCGAGGCTAAGGTCTTGGTAAAATATGATTACCTTCTCTTGATTACCTTCTCTCCTGGTGTTATGATAAACTTAAGGCATTTGAGAAGAAAGGGAAAACAATGAGGGAAACAGTTTGAAACAGAATGATGTGCCCTTTGTTCCAAACTTTTCCATCCCCCCCCCCCTATATTTACACCACATTAAGCTTTTAGAATCTGGAAGCTACTGTTGCAATTATATGATCCATAGAGAAAAACTATCTAAGAATCAAGTGTTGACCCAAGACAAGGCCAAAAGTTAAAACCATAAACCCTTAGCCGTATCTAGGAGCATTATGGAACGTAAATAATGCACCACGCATGCGTGTGTTTTCCTCCAACTGCTCAGTCTATAAATAGAGTGATGTGGTTGTCAGAAACCAAAAGATGATAAAGCCAAAATTACGCCATCCAGTACTCACCAATAAATTATAACAACCCAATGATCAATATGAAATAAGATAATCACAAGGAAAAATATATACAATTTTTCAAGTATAGGCTATAAAGTTGATTTCATGTATAATATTTGCGTCCGATAAGTCAAGATTAAAATATTGTAAATATAAAAAAATCTGACCTAAACTTTGTACATATTCAAAAATTGTATGAATAAACCTATATCAGAACTGGCATGTACACCGACCTTGTACAATGCTTGCCTTGAATGACTTTATAGACGTAGAAAGCTTTCCTCAACTGGGGAGAAGGGTTAAACATTTTAGACCGCCGTCCTAGTCTACAGAGAAGTCATGAGGTGTCCCCTTCGGTTCGGAGATTTTTTCGAGTATTTAAGGGTACCTAAGATGCAATCTGGTGATCCATTCTGTGCAGTTTTAAGACAATTTTTTAAAAAAGTTTGATATTCTTTGAAAAGGTTTAATAAATTTCATAGAGGGGAAAACTAAGGGTTTTCGTCATTGAAAATGAGGGAATGAGGGAAGCATACTTTAGCCCCTACATTGTTGACTAGGCCGGGCTTAGCTCCCCTAGCCCGATCCCCCAACCAAGCTCCCTACCCCTGTGAATGACTACCGATTTTAAGCAATTTAAGGCACTGAATGCATGTTTTTTATTGTTAGGCTATACCAAGAATCCTTCTAGAACTGTTTTAGGTTCTGTTAAATGGATTATTGAACGCCAACCAATTAAAAGCTAATATCACTGGAACTCATTGTACCTGATCTGTTCCCACACTGCATTGCAATCTCACTGAAGAATACATGGCCAAGGGTCTGCTTGGATTTGACCGAAAAATGCGCTTGCCTGAGTCAAACATTTGTGTCTGTCTCTAAAACTGTATACCTGTTAAAAACTTAAAATTGGGAAAAGACTGATAAAAACGGGTGCACTGACCAGCAATTCCACTTATCTCGTACATAAGGTTCTAGTCCCAATCCTGCGAAAGGCATTAGAGAGGAGCTTTGTCTAAAAGGGCAGTGGTTTCCCGCTCAGCTTTCCCAATTCAGTTTGATGATGGCGTCTACTAAAGGGCTGGTGCCATAGAAGTATGGAAGAAATTTCACAAGGAGAATAGAACGTGTTTGCACTGAAATTTTCCAACCGGGCAAAGAATCATGAAATGAGTTTTGCCCTGAAAAAAAAAACACATTTTAAGAGCAAAAAAAAAAACACCATTTTGCTCAAAGGACTACCCTTCCTAGAATCCCGCCCCCTACGCATATGGGAGCTACCAATGGTGGAAATTCGTTCTGAAACCTCGGAGGATGTAATGGGGCCAGCGGCGCCGACGTCTCTGGAGCGCAAAGCAGTCTCCCAACGGCGCTGAGTACGGCAACCCACAGCCCTGGACAACTTGTGGGGTCCAGGGCAAACGGCCAAGTTGAGGCGGGGCTGAAAAGTCTGGGAAGCTGCAAGTAATAAATAGTGGACCAGGGCCGTAGCCTGCGGGACAGGGGCAATTACTTCCCCCTGAGATTTGCAAATCGAAAATGAAAGTTGGCCTACTTGAAAAAAAAAAATACTGAAATGCTGAAAATTTCATTATCAAAATTATAATTTCCAGGCTCAAAAAATCTGGGAAATCGCATATAAGAGCTCGTTTTTTCACCAAATTTTCCCGTGGAGGCCCCCCGCCCCCGCCGTGAACGCTTCCTTATGCGGGTTTCTCTTCCTGATGAATGAGCTGTCTCCTTCCTATAAGAGACACCGCTTTAAATATAAACACTGGCTAAAGATACAATAGCCTATGATTACCTTTAAATACTAGCTAAACTCAGTGAGAAACTTAAAAAACTTAAATTTAAAGGGCATAACCAGTCCCTGCAAACTTTTTATGAAGCAAACAACTAAATGTCACAAATATCCTCTCATTTTACTTAAAGTATATTTCATGATAGGCAATAAAATAACATAAATATTGCATATTCAAGGATTACCAATTAATCAGTTACTCTTTACGTGAATTTCACAACTTTGTGAGAAATAAAGTATGATTCTCATAAGCCATTCATGCAACAGGATGCCCGGGTACATTAATGAAATTGGGTGACTGCATTTTCTCTTTAAATGTAATCTAATTTTCTTCTTGAGATCTAACTTTGTTCCTAAAAAATGAGATTTAAAAGTTAAGAATGTTAAGTTGCAACTTTAAGGTCTAAAATGTGTCATCCCCCATCTGGAAGAACAACCGAAGATTTCCTTGCAATGCCTACGCTACGGCTACGCACCAACGGATGGTGACTCTCCAAGTGGTGTACTGAGGGCGTTAGGGAGAAGCTCCTACCAGCCTTGTAGGGGTGCCATGCCACAGCTGAAAATTTCAGTAAAAATTAAAGTTTCAGATCATGTTGTCAGTCCAAAGCTTTACAAAGATAAGTCACCATGTTGGATCTAGAAAAAGTTAGAACAAGAATTTTTTTCAAAAAGTAGAGGTGTCATCCCTCCCCTGAGGCAAATTACTAAGTAATGAGGATTTCTAAACATATAACCAATTCAACGCTTAACGAAGCTTTTTCAAAGATAGCACCATTTGTTCCCGAGCAACCTCACAAAGACAAAGCTTTCTCAAAAAGTATAGAGTGTCATCCCCTTCTCTTAGTCACAGCACCTCTTAACTTACCCCCAGCCAAAAATAGGAAGACTGTTACTAAATAATTATGATTTGTGAAGATATAATCAGTTCAAAGATATGCCAACGATGGCATCATATTTTGCACCTAAGCAAGGCCTTACTTCTACCCTACCCCTTCCCCCCATCACCCTCCCCAGGATGGCACTCATGCGCAGGTGAAAAATGAAGTGGCCCTTCCGGCTGTAAACTATCTGTAGGCACGCCACTTGCATGGTGCTCCTCTTAGTAAGTAGTCATGGACTGCCTCTCTTAGGATTTCATCCAGTCAACGGATTTCATCCAGTCTACGGCTCTGGTAGACGTAGACGGGGCTGTCGGAACTTCGGGTCACTGCATGATCCGACCCCCTGTCGGGAAAATGCTGTCGCTACAGACCTGGTCGGTTTACTTATTTTGGCTTTCAAAAGGGTCATATTTCTGCGATAAAACCCAAAACCTTTGGTCCACTTTGCCCACTCTTCCTCAGTTCCGTTACTAATAGCTAAATATAGTACAAACCCTTTCCACCTTTTCAAGTAACTTAATATTAGTAGAATACATGGATTTATGTAAATGTCTGTCATTTCATCTCATTTTGCTAAACCTAGTTAATGTTCTCTTGTGTCTGTCGTGCGGTAAGGCTAGTGACTCGAGGAGGGAAGTACAGTATAGTTTATGCCCGATATGGCCCAACTACCTTGACAATTATTGACCTGTATAGGGTGTCCCAAAGATGTATACAGTTTCATTACTTTTCAAGGTACTTTAAACCTTTGAAATTTGTATCTAATGCTTGTTTTGTTCTTCTAGAGACATGGAAGTTTTGTTTGACAGCCGTTAATGACTTATGAAAATACCAAGTCTGGTGATTCACTAGGGTATACGGAAGTTTGACAGCCATTAATGACTTATGAAAACGCCAAGGATCGCAAATCTCCCTTCACGAGGACGTTGAATGACTACCATACTCCCCCGGCCTCACTCCTCCAGATTTCTTCTTGTGGGGCTACCTAAAGGACAGGATCTATTGCAATCCAAAGCCACGGACACTAGATCAGCTCAGGGATAATATCAGGAGAGAAATCAACAATATCCCCCAGGAAACATTTCCTGTAGTAATGCGAAACATGGCAGTTCGTATGCAATCAGTTACGCGCCATCGTAACGAATCTCAAGCGCCTTCGGTGGCGTCTTGAAGATGGCATTTTCCCCCGCACTGAATGCACAAGGTGGGAGAGTGTGCCCCATGTGTTTTGGCAGTGTGGCTTTGTGGCCCTCCTCTGGGAGTGGTTTCAAGCCCTGGCTGATCACCTCACGTTTTGTAACACCTGGGCGGTCAGCCAGGACTACACTCTGTATGGTCTGTCACCCCGCCATGCAATACAAGTGTTCGCAGGATACTTACCTTTGTTTCGGCCTCCATAAAGCTGGCCTTGTGGAGAGACCGGTGTAATATTGTGTTTAGGGGAGAGGGGAAGCCTGCGGACGTCGTTCTGGCGTCGGTGAGGACGGAAATTAAGCTGAGTGTGGAGGCCGACCTCGTCCGTTTGCAAAGGTTGACGTTCGGCAGTGCTGGGGTCCACTTGTTTCGGTGCGGGCGGGCCGGGTGATAGTTAATTTGTAAATATTGTAAATATTGTGATTGTAAATACTCCTATGTAATTGGCTTGGGTTTGGGGTGGTTCAGTGTACATAGTTATCACAGAAATGTTGTTTGCTAGCGCAATGTACAGAATTCTGTAAATAGTTCAGAGTTGTGTTTTTGTCCGGTCAGGTTTAAGTTCTCCTTTGTTTCTTCGTGCCCGTTTCTACTTACGTAAAAAGCACATGAGTTATTGGACGTCGTGGGGGTTATATCCAGCATGTGGTCTGAAGGAGAAGGGTTAATTCATGACAGACTGTGCCGGACAACCACAAAATGACAATGCAGAAAAAAACTTCCACCCTTTCGCTTTAGAATGATACCAATTTTGTTTCAGGAAATTTAAATTATACCATGAATTTTGATCTTCAAATGTATACAGTTTTTGGGGGACACCTTGCATATGCTTCAGTAAAGATTCTTTTTAGTGTAGGCCTATCCAAAATAATTTTGCGCACTTCGGGCGCTTTGAGATTTCACAGTTTAGATTCTGGGAAAAAACGATAAATCAGGGCGGAAATATGTTTGTCTAGTATATACAAATATTATGAAATATATGCCTCGCAATAGCATAATCTAGTGCACAAGCTTTCTTCGAATCCCTCTTCACCAACTCCTCGACGACATCATGGCTGTCGGGGCTTCGGGTCGCTGCCTCCCCCCCCCATAGGGAAAAACCTGCCGCCACCCCTGACGCCTCGCCAACAGATGGTGCGCTCCGTTTCGGTAACTAGACAACCAAAAATCCCATGCATGCGATCAAGCCTACCAGTTGAATTTTTGAGGTCCCAATACCAAAATACTTGCAGAAGATTTCAAAAAGAGAAACCAAATTTTCTTTACTGAGCACAAGCGAGCAACTTTCAGTGAGTCACTGTAAGGGCGTAGAGAGAGCACAACAAATGACTCAATGCTCGGAACTCCTGACGCCCAAGATCGTTATCGGGCTGTAGAGCATGCATCTCTCACAAGAACGACAACTTTCTGACAGGACATTTATCATAAAATTTCTGACACAGGGAATTTCAATAAAAGCTTGTTTTTATACTGATCAAAGACCCTACGAATCGCGTGGGAAATGCCATTTCCTGCAGTCTGGGGGTCTTTTGGACCAAAATTTTTCTCTGTACGCTTCGCGCCAACTCGTGGTGGCGCTCCGTTTAGATAGTAACTATATCGCAACCCCCCCCCCCTTAGTCAAAACCTGCATCCGCCCCTGATATATGCACAATTTCCTCAAAGATTGCACTTTAGGCAACACCCTTCGCATATACTGCCAAAAATCGGAAAATTCACTCAATAATGAAAATGTGTTACCATATTATCTTTTTAAAGCTTTGAAAAATTTTTCATCTTAACATTCACAAACAAAAATTTCTCAAAGTGATAGGGTGTCACCTTCTCCCCTAAGGCTACACCCCGCCCTATATAACCCATCCAAGAAGTCAGACATTCTCTATACAATGAGAGAATTCTAGACATATATATATATATATATATATATATATATATATATATATATATATATATATATATATATATATATATATATATATATATATATATATATATATATATATATATATATAAGCAGTTCAAAACTTTTTCAAGATAGCATCAGTTTGCAATTCAGCTGACTTGCGTAAATGCCATTACTCCGGTTAGACCCCTCCCTTAGGGAGACTCCCTGGCAGGTATGACAAAGAGAGGATTCGTCCGGGTGTCAACCATTCGGACGGTACGTCACTGGGGGCTCCACTTGCATAGTGCCAGTAACTGCCCCCTTGGGATTTGCCCAGGCTACGGCCCTGCTAATTTCATTAAACCAAACTCGTAAAAGGTGGAAACAGCCATTAAATGGATTAAAACGGTTGGAAAATGCCTCAGATTAAACCATAGACCATCTGACCTCAAAAATTTTCCAGGGTCTTTTAGTAAGTCCAGGATTTCCTGCTGCTAGGGCTTTGTGGTTTGCGCCTGAAGCAGTTCTGGTCATGGTCATGCCTACCCACCCCTCCCAACTTTTGAGAGGCTGTGGCGGCTCTTGATCTCAAGTAGTTTGCATGTAACTTACTAAGGTAGTTCAACATGTTGCTCTCTGTCTTCTTCATACAAGTGTCCGTCGGAACGAGTATTAAAGTCTTTTCTGACCTCATTCGTGTTACTGTTACTAATGATATGTGTTTGGACGAAATAACTTGAAATATTCAATAAAATGCAATGCATTACCACGTGTCCACGAGAGATGATAAAAACAAAAGTTACACACGGTATTGCAACACATCGAGGATTATTAATAAATCATATTTTGAGGATTTACGTACTTATTCAATCAGTGGACATTTATATACCCCATTCGTCCAACTCTGCATGTGGTACATATGAGATAACAAGCTCATTGTCTTAGTCAATAACAGGTAAGATGAAACCAAAAAAACGTGGTGAAAATGTCAAGTTGCCATTACCATAATACAATTTTACACATCCCCTTCCCCTGACAAAATATTTGGCTATTTGGCCCCTGGAAGCCATTCCCCCCCCCCCCTTCAGTACCTTGTCTGGCTACGGACCTACGTCGGGTGCGTAGCTTCAGCTGCTAAGGTTTGGATGGACCCTCTATATAAGAGACGGAAAACTTTGGAATTGTGGGATGAGCTCCTTTGCCTAAATATTAATGCATATTTTTGTCTAAAAGTAGTCCATACATTTGCTGGAAAATGGCAAATGCTCTGTCCGAAATGAGGGAAATGGCCCCAGCCCTTCCCTACACCTCATACATACGGTGGAAGGACGGACTTTAATGTTTGGGGGGGGGGGTCCTTGCAGGGATCCATTACCAGGGTCTGTAATTGGGCAAAAATGCAGAGGGTATAATTGAAAGTATGGGACATTCCCTGGGAGCCCCCTTGAGTCATTGGCCACCTGGCTGAGTGACGCATGAGGGGGAACTGCACTCTATAGTGATGCAGGCAGTAGGTCTACTTCCACAAGGAAGTTCAAGTTCTTCATTGTTGTACATGTAACGTCACAAATTTACAAACTTATATATGCATTCCAATATATTCCGATTAAAACGTTAGGGGTGGTGAAGGGGATTTGCTCGATCTCATCAATCTTCCATAGCCGGCTACCCAGTTTTCAGTTTGTAATGAAAAGAGTCCTATAATTAGCACGTGTGACAAAAGCTGGCACATAATTGAAGTGGTGGCATTGATGATAGAACTTATGCACTGACGTCATTCGACGTCATGCAATGGAGCTCGTGGATGGAGTACTTTGATACACACGCTGTATGCAAGTACATTGCCCGCCCGGCGGACATGTATTACTCCTGCGCCCACACTGACTGCACTCGCAATATGTACGCCAAAGAGGAGTACATATTCGACACCTGCTATGAAGGTAAGCAAGTACACGACGTAGTCTTCGCACCCAAAAATTAGCTGTCTGATTTCGGTATCATAAATTGCAATGATACGCGCTTACCTCTACCAAGGGCGCAAATTCTGTTCTGTGACATCACATGCATAAGATCAACTGTAAATAGCAAGTCTTAGACGTATGGGAAGACATTTTCGAGTCAAGGAGGTGCTTGCCCTGAAATTTTTTTGTTTTGATTGGCAAGCAATCATGAGATGAAATTGGCATTTTTGTACTGAAATGTTTGCCCTAAAATCGACTTTATTTTGGCGTAATGCCGCCTCAAAACCCCGTCCTGGTAGGTCTATTGGCCAGTGTAGGAGCTAGGGCCTCTTTCAGAGGTCGAGACTGATGACCAAATACCACGATACTTTTTACGCCAGGATTCCAAACCCCTTTTCATAGATACCTCCAAGTGGGGAAAACTGTCTCCCCCTTCAATGATGATGGCCTCTTTCTGCAAAAACTTCCCGTATATTTTTCAACCACTTTCTTTCACATAAAAAGTTAGTGAAAACTTAAAGATACCCATTACATTCACTCTGTCTTTTCTGATGTTATCTGCCGGGCGAGAATTCAGGACTTAACGGGAAAAGGGCTCACTTTGTGAGGCTGAAGATTAAACCTAAGTGTAAATGGCATGACACAAGATACCCGAAGAAGGAGGGGTTGGGGTCCTTCCCAGGATAAAGGCGAATTTCGTGGAACCTGGAAATCCAGATAAGTATATACACAAAAATACATAATATTTTATGAAACTGCATATCAGTATGCAGTTTGAACCCCCCACCCCCACCCCACCCCACCCCACCCCCCCGCTGCAATGTAGGAAATATGTATGTGATCACGCATCGTTCAAAATGGGCAAAACGGAAGTTCTGCATGGGATCACACCTAAGGAAAATTTTGAAATTTAACAATTGTTACACCCGTACTCTTCAGTTTCGTATATGTACCTGAAAAAATAGACAAGACAGTGAAGAGTGTTTTCATCAAATTGGCTTCCAGTACTCTTAATCCATGCCATCCCACCCACTTACCCTTTTTTCTCATTTACATCCAAACTTTTCAATCCCCAATGTGATGCATGCACCTGCTGGTCGATGAGCACCGATTTAAGCAAAGGCGAAGGCAGCGAAAATTTGCGCTAGTAGCGTTACAATATTTCGGGAATGCTCTTGCCATTATGAAGTCCCGATAGGGACTGCCTTTGAGAATTTGTTCGTGTTATTCACAAATAGCACGTTTTAATTTTGTTTATTGAAAGGGGGTCCGGGGTGGTCAGGCGCGGATCCAGAAGGGGGCGCGACCCTGCGTACGCCCCCCTTTTTTCGATGACCAACGATTTTTTGACCAACTACTTTTTATATATATGGAAAATATGCTTCCCAGATGCTGGAAATCGCATCTAAGTGCATCTAGAAGTCAAATTTTCTTGGGGGAGGACCCCCAACCCCTCACCCCCTCCCCGCCGTGGCATCGCGCCTTCGGCGCTCTCTCGTCGGCCTTCGGCTGACGGTTTGTGCGCCCCCCCTTTCTTAAAATCCTGGATCCGCGCCTGGTGGTCTCCTACTGAAATATTGGCGAAGCTTCACCACTGGGTATCATACCGCATTTATGGAATTTATGGTATATGGGGGTGATGGGGTATCATGCGAAACTAGAGACGGGAGTCCACTCCTGGCGGGTAATGTTTCGGCGCCGTAGTCACCCTATCCAGCCATGGGTTCTAAGGCCCTCCTTAAGCACTTTGAAAGGTTCCAAGGACAAGATCCTGGTTGATACCCGTGGGTGTACAGCGTTTGAGATTATGCATGGTATGTGCCAAGAAAGACAAATATTTGAACTAGTGTGGGGATGTGCTCAAAGAAGAAAGAAGGTCACATGTGTAGCCGTTCGAAAAACTCTTAGAGTGATTAATCGTACTATGATTCTTCTTTGTTGGCAGAAAGTTGAATTAATGGTATCATTCCAGGGTTGAGAGGTATGGATTACCGGAGATGTCCATTAAATTCCTCACAAGAGTGATGACTAACATTTTTCACATGAAAGCACCGTAACAATCACTATATATGCCGTAACTATAGAAAGAATATTTCCTCACCTAGGCATAGGTTCTAATTTCAGAGAGGGTGGGGAGATGTATCACCTACCCCCACACATACACACTTTTTGGAGATGAGATGCCTTCATTGACTTTTTCGCTTTTTCACACAGTCAATTTTGCTTCAAAAGCCGTTTACCCCCCACCCCTCCTCAACCCACTTTTTAAAGTAAATCTTAGCTTTTGAACGGAGAAGAAACTGAGTAAGTCTAGAGCTACGAGGCACTTTCTCCTCTCAGTGGGTGTTTTAAAAATGTCAAGGGCGATATGAAGAGCGTTATTATATGTCACTTGTGTTGTGTGCATGACAAGGGCTCCACTGTATTGCAACAAGGACTATAAAGATGAGGCAATTGCAACATTTATCAAACTGAACTGAAAGAGATGACAAAGTCCATTGATTTACAATCATAAAAGTCACTAGAAGAACATCGATAGCAAGCCATGCGGTACGTACGTCCATGAGTACACTTATGTTTTAATACTGTATCATAAACATCATATCTGATTATCATACTACAATACTGTTTCCTTTTAACAATCTTTAACCAAATGATCAGTCAAATTTCTAACATGAAACCATAACATTAACAAGTGACGTCAGCCTCTCTTGTGTGGCGGTGTGTGGAGGTGAGGGCCTTAACCTGGGCGAAATCCTTGGGGACAGTTCATGACAGCATCCAGTGGCGTACCTAGGATAGTTGACACCCAAGCAGGTCCTTTCACTGTCACCCAGTGCTGCCATAATGGGAAGGGAGTATTTAATAGGAGGGGTCTAAATGGAGGACGTGAAATTTTTGTAGGGTTGCTTCGGTACTGTCTTTGACAAAGTTTTTTAACTGGCTACATGCTTAGAAATTTCATTATGTAGTGCCTTTTTTCTAGGGGTGGGGTGTATAAGAGCTGAGGTGGTACTGTACACCTACTCTTTGAGAAACTTTTGTGTACGTAAGGTGGCTAAGATGCAAACTGGTGATATTTTGAGAAAGTTTTGAACTGGGTCACATGTTTAAAAGTTCTCCCTTTCAGTGCCTATCTTTGACTGGGTGTAAGGAGGGGAGCTGCTCAAGGTCCCTCCCCATTGAGAAATTTTTGTTTTAGTAAGGTTGCTTGGATACAAAATGGTGCTACCTTTGAGAAAGCTGATAAATCCTTATTATTAAGGGGTTTTTGGTTATGGCATGGCACGATGCAATGCTACAGCAGAAGATTTGGTGGGGACCTTTCCCCTCTTAGTGCGCTACTTGGAAGGCCACCATCAGTTGGTGTGGAGTGTATAGGTCTACTTTTTGTTAAAAGTACATCTTAGATTGGCGGAAATGACACATTTTAGACTAGTAAAGTTTCATCTAAACATTTTTGAGACTTCATGCTTTAGAAAACTAAAAATTTAGGAAGAAATAAAGTTAAACTTGAAAATCTCTTTCAGTAAAATTACCTTGTCGTAAAAAAGAGGACACCGAGAATTGCACAAGCTCATTGATTTTAGCAAAGGCAATCATGGCTATTTTATATAAGCAGGGAGCTCCCTGATATGAGCATACTGTTGCTGTGAGAAACAATACTTAAAATCAATATGGATTTTAGCTATGTTGTGACATCATGCATGAAGATGGAGATTCATTAGTCAGTGCGGGTTACCCTCGTATGAGCCGTCTGTGGCGGGGATCCGGGGACCTCCCCGGGATAATTTGAGAAAAGGGAACCTTTTTTAGGTGATTTTCCAGGCTCTGATCGAGCCTTTAAAACATAATCAGGACAAGGGAGTTTTATCATTTTCGCCAATTTTTAAGTTGGCTATTTTTCGTATAGGGTTTGGAAATATAGGAGGCAACTGCCCTCTTAACCTCCCCGCCAGGCTACGACCCTGGTCATGCGACCACCACACCGTTAGTCTGCCGGCACCGTGCTGACAAAGACAGAGGATTCTATATTATCGCATCATATATGGTGTTGCATTTGTAGCAATACCACTGGGGCTCAGGTGGGTGAGCAGGGGGCATGCCCCCTTGGAATACCCCCCATGGGGGAATTCCAACATTAATGGGCACGATAAGTATATAATCTCCGTCGGCGACCATTCGCCCAACGGTTTTTTTGGTTTTGCTCTCAAAGAGGGCAGATTCCTCATTGAAAACCCCCAAAATCTAAATTTGTTGCAATAACAAACCAAAATTTCCAAAATTTTTGAAAAAAAGAACCAAACCTTTTCAATTTTCTTCAACAAAGATTGTAAACTCTCTCACCTTTGTGGGAGCTTTAGGTTGGTGCCCACCAACCTAGAGCGATGTACTAATTTCTATAAGTTCATTTTACAACCACATAGGGGTAGTAATGACGAACACTTATTTGCGCCTAAGGGCTAAAATAAGGATGGCTTCCCCTTCCCGCCATGCCTACAACAAAGTGAACAGTAAAACATTTATGGCTTCAAACTTTGTCGCCCATACTCAAATTGACGTTCATGCTGGGTCACGTGTCTCTTTTAATCCCCCTTTACTATATATATATATATATATATATATATATATATATATATATATATATATATATATATATATATATATATATATATATATATATATATATATATATATATAATTTCCACTTCACATCGAGAACAGTTGCATAAAATAGCTAAGGATACACTGAAATTGCCTTAACTTCATAAACAATAGAGTAAAATGAAAAATGAGTCATGCATGCATAAACAAGCATTCAATATGATACTAATAAGTATAAGTGCAGTGGAGGAGGAGACCTGATAAAAGCAGAGCTTATCGAGATCAGGCCACCTGTATAGGAACAGAAAAAAAGAGAAGAAATGCAAATGAAATACATATACAAAATAAATCCTCTCGCTCTCGCCCCCTCCCTCCCATAACTCATTACACCCACCCTTATCTACAAAGAAAGAGCTATACCCACCAAACTAGAACAATAGAATATATATATATATATATATATATATATATATATATATATATATATATATATATATATATATATATATATATATATATATATATATATATATAGGTCGAAATACTGCGGAGCACAAGAGTAGTATGTAGGTCGATAAAGGTTGTAAAAAGTGCTTAAAGTTTGCGGAAAATTCCACGACGTTTCGAGTACAGACTCTTCATCAGGTGGCAAAGAAATGCAACTGAATAACAAAGAAGTAGAAATAGAGAAGAAACACATTGAAGAAAGGCACGAACAAACCGGTCGCACAGAACGAACACGGTGTGAAAAAGCGAAAGAAGGCTGAAAAAACTGATAAAAAGTAATGAAAAGGGGAACAGGTTAAAAAAGGTCCATTCTAAAGTTAAGACCGTGTGGGAGAGGGTCCCGAGTTTATATATATATATATATATATATATATATATATATATATATATATATATATATATATATATATATATATATATATATATATATATATATATATATATATATATATATACAGTAGCTATATATACCATGTATAGACTATAGTACTGCGATGCACTGGAGAAAACATGAGTCGAAATAAATGCATGATAATACACACACAGTGCAATGTAGAGTTGAACGAAATATAATTACGACGTTTTTTAAACTTGTTGACACTATATAACACATTCGTGTTGGTATGTCGTTAAATCTCATCTAACTAACTAACTAACTAACTAACTAACTAACTAACTAACTAACTAACTAACTAGCTAACTAACTAACTAACTAACAGACCCAGGATAGGAAAACAGCGGTGGGGGTTAAAACATTTGAGATAACGAAAGCGCGGAAGTCTTGATCGCGGTCGATGGGGGGGGGTTGCAATTTTACAGATTCTGTAAAATTACAAAAAAAAATCCCCCATCGACCTCGAGGAGATGTCAGTGGTCCCACTGAGGTGAAGAACGTTCCCCCAAGGGCCCCTAATGGGACCCAGGGGAAATTCCATTGGGGGACCGGGGTGAAGGCCCCGTAAGCTATGGTGTATTTAAGATATTGTTGACACAAGAATGAGGCACTGTTAGTCAAATTTATAACCTAGTAATCTTAATCTGAGTGCATGCGCACTAAAGAGATTACGAAAATCGCTCTTAGGCCATTTTGTTTTTCAGTTGTAACTAACGCCTTTGATAATGTATGGGACTTGTCCTGTGGGTAGGAGGAAGAAGGATGGTAGAGGTCGCATGGGGCTTTGAAAGACTTATGCCACTCAAGCTGTTCTACAGGAAGAAATAATGAGAGAGCCTAAATCAGAGCACCGAAAAATTGCATTTCTGAAAACATTTAACTTTTAACTTCATTGTACACTGCAAACTTTATCTATTAAGTTACAGTTACCAAAAACTGTCAATTTTTTCAGTAGTACATTCCAGATAAAAGTGGCGAGACAATTTTAGCCATGCATGGACCCTACGGTCACCGCTTTCACTGCCACTGATGAAAATATGAGGGTTCCAGCCAGGAAAGGAAAAAAATTGAAATTGAATACTAAGATGCTATTTCGTGGCACCTGGTAATAAAGATAAGTCACAAATTTTGTAGTGCATCTGAGGAGGGAATATTAGATCTTTTCGACATGATGACTTCATTTATCTCCTTTATATGGGAAGCAATCTGAGAGCTCAGCTAGAGGAAACCTTTTAGAATATTGTAAGTTCCTGGTTAAAACTGAGTATCCCATATTTAAAAAAAGCGCCCCCTGATGCCCCTTAGCGCTCATCGCCCCCTGAGTTGCGAAAATGTCCCCAGGAGGCGATAGTGCCCCTGTTGGGAACCACTGGTCTAAACAATCCTGCCCAAGGTTCATATAACCTTTATGTGATAGGTTAATAAGGCATTTTTTTTTTTTGCTTCAATAGGTGTGATAGAAAATTTAAAGCTAACTCATTGTCTGCAAATTAATCGTTATATTGTTTCATTTCCCTAGAATATACGAAATTTACTGCAGATGCTTGCATGCAGTAACTAAATTTAGTGCTTGGTATTTATCAGAATGGGAATCCTGCCTCAAATCTACGAGCAGTATCTTCACGCTACTATAAGACTGAAACAATAAATTTTAATCCTACAAAATTATTCTTGAAGGATGGTTCTGTCTGTCTATTTGTATGTACTCAGTCTAATGAACTTGTTCGTCAGTTTATTACGGTTGTACAAGCCTTGTCTTTCATTTAAACTTAACTCACTTAAAGAATAAAAACATCGACGGGCGCTATACTTTATCTTCACATAAAATAGAAAACTCCTTACTACAAGATTTTCCCTAAATAACGGTAGATCTATACTTGCAAATAGTAACTTTATAAGTATAGTGTACGTGATCATAATTAAATGAAATCACCCATCAAACCGTCACACAATTGTGGTAGGCCTAAGGTGCCCATGGCATGCTGCTTTTACAAGAGAAGTAAATAACTTAGTACTTACACCACATAACTCTGTTTCATCATCACCATGCATATTTCTTTCTTCTTTAATCTTCTACAGCTGACTATAAAGAGACTACAACTCTTAGTGTATACAAGTCATAGATCTTTAAACATAATGGATTGAGTTATGTCAATACCGAGGTTTATACAACCTTTATATGGTTATGGTGTATAACTAGCCTTTATGATTTACTGCACATACTTGCCATTGACCAAACAAATAGTTCTAAAACAAAGGATCAGAATCTCAAGTCGCCAAATCAACTTGGCCCTCAGTGGATACTCTTATGCATGGGCATCAGCAGGTTGGGGCGAGCCCCCTCGAAAATCAACAACTTCAAAGAAAAAAAACCTGAAGAAAAAATAACTAAACCTTCAAGACTAATTCTTTCAAAGGTCGAAAATCTCCCACCATTTTGCATCTAGGCTCCTTGAAAAAGGCAAAAACTTTTCAAAGGGGAAAGGGAACCCCTTAAACCCCTCCCCCAGGCCAGCGACAATCCTACATTGATGTGACCCCTCCAAATGGTTGGTACTCCAGCTATGAGCCTGCTGATCTGATCAATTAAAAGTTTTGCCCCCTCCCCCCGAATTTTTTACTACGGACGTCCATGCTCTTATGACATGAAGACCAGAAGCGATTATTAGTGGAATGAATAATGGGAACAAAAATATTTATTTAATGCATCGCCAATAAAATAATGACTCTCACACATTTGAAAAATCCTGCAATATTAGAATTAAAATGTTTAAGATTGTTCCACTGTAGAACGGAATGGTATAAAAGGGAAAGGTTGTTTGGGAGTAAAAAGATCTCGGTGATGCATAAATGACACTCAAGTTTGCAAGTCTTTAGTTAACCTCACTACAACTCACCCTCCATTCCTACCCACACCGGCCCTCTTCAACCATCTGTGTGCAGATTACAGTCCTGCAAATGTTACAATGCTTTGCGAAATTTAGAGCAATGCCAACCTGAGTGGGAGCTATCGAATCAGGAAGTTTCCTTCATTTTATGGTAGATGGAGCAACTGAGTAGAGCAGTGGTTCCGAACGGGGGAGTTATCGCCCCCCTGGGGATCATTTTCGCAACTCATGGGGGCGATGAGCCCTAAGGGGACGGCAGGGGGCGTTTTGAAAAAAAAAATGAGATACTAAGTTTAAACCGGGCCTTAAAAGATTCCAAAAGGTTTCCCTTAGCTGAGCTCTCAAATTTGTTCCATTAAATGACCTCAACAAGTCGAATAGGTCTAACAGTCACTCCCCAGGTGCACTAAAAAGTTTGTGAATTATATCTTTATTGCTAGATTTCACGAAATCGCATCTAACGGTTTATAATTTCAAAATTTTCTCGGCGAGGATCCTCATATTCCCATTAGTGGCATCCTTGTGAAAGCGGTGAGCCAAGGGTCATGGCTAAAAATTGCCCCCCCCCCCTCCTTTTACCTTGAATGTAGGTTTTCCGTGCTGTCCATCAACATGACATACTGACAGAAGTAAAAATTACAGATAACTGTAACACAAAAGGTAACTTTTGCAATGCACTATATGTAAAACACATGTAAAACGTTAAAATGTTTTTAAAAATGCAATCTTACGATTTGCCAGTTTCGGCTTTCTCACTAATTTTGCCCGTAGGGCAGCTGGAGTGGCATTATTCTTTTAAAGGCAGTAAGCAGTCGCCCCAAAATTTGCTTCGAAAACTCAGCAAATTCTTGCAAATCTCCTCTTATTGCATTACAAGCACCTCTGAAGACGTTTTGAACACAAAGATTTCAAACAATAGGTAAAGCAAGGAGAAATTCTACTTGAATTTCACAATTCACTAACAAACACATTGTCACATGAGCAAAATACGCCATTCATGAACTAGAGTGACGTACCGGGCATATAACTCTGACTATATAGAGTGACTGCCTACTGCCTTTAAAGCCCCATACGACCCCTACCATCCTTCTTCCTCCTACCCACAGGAAAAGCTCCTTGCAGCATCACAGGGAACCTTCATTAGTAGCTCTATGGGTGATTTCTGTAATCTCCAGTGAACTTTTAAGGTTATTAAATATTAGGTAATCGGAAGACAGTCAAAATTGACCAACTTAGTTACAGTCACGGTGCCTCATTCTTGTGTTGACAGTTTCGGTAATAGGGGCCTACCCCCGCCCCGGAGCTTCCGGGGGCTTCGCTCCAGTCCCCCATTGAGACATTGCCCCTGAGCCCCATTAGAAGCCCATGTGGGAACTGCCTACACTTCGGTGGGCCCTTGGCATCTGTAAAATTCAAAAAAGTTTCTCCGTACCTAACCCCAATGTTGTGATTCACCATCACAAAAGAGTCAGCTTTTTGAATCCCGCACTGTTGTTTTGCTTCCCTGTATCGGACCCCGTACGTAAAAACACCTCCCCTTTATTTCACGATATGATTTACTACAATTGTCATTTCATCCATGGCAACTAGTATGCTATAGATGAGGGGGCGTTTGTCCAACGCCATTCGGTGAAAGGGGGCGATGAGCTGAAAAGGGTTGGGAACCACTGGAGTAGAGTAAAAAATCTACCAAGCACCGATATGCTATAGCCTGCCCTATGTGAATATGCGATCCTGGTAGAGGGCGGGCTTTGTGTAAATACGAATTTTTTGCCTTGGAAACGTCTCACAACGCCGTTACAGTTTATTTTCGAGGATAATGCTGTTAATGACGGTTTGTATCAATATAAAATCAATATTCGTGAAAACCTCCACAGACTTAGTATCTTCCTAAGGAGGTTTCAACAGATTGTATGCGCTTTACCTCTTAGATCATGACTTGGTTCAAAGTGGAGGGTACTAAATTGTCCAAGTATCTCAGTGACAACGTTAGGCCTAGTTCCACGAAAATTATATTACACAGCAAAGACCACAGGCGTTCGAAACATACGTACATATATACTACACAATAAGTCTTATTATAGTGTATATAGTGTGTGTAGTATATGTAAGTTATGTTTCGAACGCCTGTGGCAAAGGCTAGGCCAAGGCCTAGGCTAATTTAAAGACAGACAGTCATCACCCCAAAGTATATTTTAAGTGTGGAGTTATCAAAATTCTCAGTTGGTGACTACGCTTTGATTGACATAAAAGTTTGAAAATTTGAAAGATGCAGAGTAGCTCACATTCCACACAAGGCAGAGAGAGTGCTTTTATTACAATTCATAGCCTTGTATGCTCACCAGGACATGGCCTTAAACAATAAAACAGGTTTATTCCTGCACAAAGAAGAGCTTCATACAGTTATGGGAGGAGCTAGAAGTTACATAGGCTAGTTGGGAGAATTGGAACTGTCTGGGATCATGAAAATTCCCCTTTAACCCTTGAACAGAACTGTGTTTCCATTACACGCCTCCAACATATGTTGGGGGAGAAATTGAGAAAGACACTTTAATTGGTGATTTGTGTGAGATGCTGGATGTTGCTGTTGGATGAGAAATTATGTGGTTGGATAGTGAGACTGATGAGAAAGTGTGGTGGAGTGGATGTTTGCTGAGTGTGAACCCATACTGGAAAGTTCATTCACCGTAGGCTATACTACAGAATTACACCAAATTTTGTCAGGCAACATGGGACCAGGCCAACTTACTTACTCCCCAGTTTCTGAATTATCAAACCTTAAAACTTTTTTCTTTAAAGTAGGCAAGTCTAGGCTTATATGCATATTTGCCTCTAGTATAGGCTAACAGTAATAGGTAAGGCGAGATCACACTACAGACAGAATCTTGACACAGCTGAACAGTAATGTTCACTAGTTTTAACATTATGCCACAATGGTGGTCACTGTGCGCCATGCAATATGGCGAAGTTTTATTAATATTTAGCGATTATGCCAAAAGGCTTAGCGCAGAATTTCATACGCCACAAATATGTCTGAAAAGTGTTGAACTTTCCAGTCTGGGTGTGAACAAAGACAAGGAATGAAGGATGATGGTCAGGATGAGAGTGAGGATGATGAAAGAGTGACATTTTCCCTGGAAGAAATGAGGAAAGTATACAAGGAAATGAATTAAAATTTGTATAGAATTAAGTTGTGTTTAATATTCTGAGGGTAGCTAACACTGCATTTTTTGGATGATCCACATTTTATTCCTACTTGGGAGCTCACACTGACCAGAGGAACACTTGAAGCAAGTCAGAGACTCAGAATAGTGGTAGTACCTTTCACTTTATATGTGGATGCACTTGACACTGGTCCTCATTCTGACAAAGGTTTGACATTGACTGATACAAGATGCAGTACAAGATGCAGTATGAAGTAATCACTGTCAGCAGATGTACCACCTTCAGATCTGATGTCTTACATTATTTAATTACTGTATGATAGTACATAAGAATGTTTTTAAAATCTCGGGCTGTGACCGTGTAGTGATTAATCGCTAAATGATTGCATGTTGAATAAACGTTTAGTACAAGCTACTAAGCAATTAATCGCAACACCTGTTTTTCGTCTGTTTCCTATCACTCTGTAAATGCAGAGTGCATGATATTGGCCGCTACGTAGTATGAAGTATGTTATCATGTTGTTATTACTGTTTCGACTACGAACAGGCCTTTACAGGAATCGTGTTTGGGGTTCAAGGGTATTACCAATTCATTTTGAATAGGCCTATTTATCACATCAATCAGCACACACCGAGTCTTTCTGTTGTGATAGGTAATCTCGATTAATCTCTAAACAATTGCAAATTTTACGGTTAAACGTTTAATTATTTTGCTACACGTTCACAGCCCTGTTAAAATCTTCAAGTAACTTGACCTGTTTGCTTTCCTTAATAATACTTCTTGTTCTTTCATTACTTACCTTTCAGTGTACAGTGCTGTAAAGTCTATAAATGAAAGAATGTCTGATCATCAGAAGAATTAACATACTGTACAGTATAGTGGATCATTAGCCTTTCTTTTTTTTTCTTTTTTTTTTTCTTTTTGAAATTAAAGTCAGGCTTCTATTTGTGCTATGTGAGTCACAGCACCAGTGCAGTTCTTTCTTCGACTTGCCAGAATTTCCCTTCTGTGAATTTTTATTATGGTACAACTTGTGAGAATACAGTAAGAATATTCCTAAAGTGTCAAAGTCCTAAAGTAGATTCACTGCATGCCTTGAACTTGATGTTTGTCCACTTCAGCCTCTCCTTGCTTCCTTCATCGGCTCCTTCACAATATGGAACAAACTTTATTTGCAACTATGGTAGTTCTTCAAGTGTATTACATTGCAAGTTGTTGTGAGTTGTGCCATGTACAGTTATGATATATGTAAGCCTAAGTATTATTTAATATAAACCAATGCATGACAATAACAATAGTCTCTTCTGAGCAACCTCCATGTGGTGAGACTGGATAGAGAATAGAGAGTAAATTTAACTCAAGAAAAAAAAAATGCTCAGAATATTTAAATATATAACTTCAACTAATAGCAATGGTCCACAAAGGCTTTTCTTAGTCAGACTGCAACTTACAGTATGTACCGTACATTCCAGTTTTATTGCATGCTGAGTTATGGCTTGGCTTATGTATACTGCAGTGTGTGATACTTTTCAGTGCTGTTGATCATGCAGTGAGGCTTTGCAAAGCTGCATTAATACAGAAGGCTGTACAGTGATCAGCTACCCATCCTGAGTACTAATTAACTCATTAATTACCATTTTAAGTTGCTTATTCCCTTTTCAAGTTTCATTTAAACCAGGGTCCTTTTGCTAATATTTAGGGACATACCCACAAATTAATTCTAGTGCATGCACAGGTGCAATGAAATGCAACGACATCCAGCACAATGATGAGGTTTAAGATCACTGCAAAACGCTTAATTATTATGCAATCACTGTAGGACAGGATCAATTAGCAAACCTGTTTTACATGTCAGTTATTAATTATGCCATTGTTATTAGCAAAATAACACCAATGACAATTACATTAAACTTCATATAGTACACACTATTTACTTTCTTGTTTTCTGCAAGTGCGCATGCATTTTCCATACACAGTGTATAATACAGTACACTACAGATATGCATTGGTAAGCCTATTGTGCAACACTCAGTATAATTACATTAGAGTAATTAATTCATTAAATTACATGCAGGGTGCAATGTTTACAACTATTTTGAAGACTTCTGTACTTCATGAGCATACCCTCCAGCCACACAATGCCACCAGCTCACAGGTATGCACTAAATGGTAGGCCTATTGTCAGTTGAGGGGTTAGGGTCGGGGTAAGTGGCCTCTTGAAAGCAATTTCAGAAGCACTTAATGGTAAGAATACCATACATGTGAGAATTATTTACCCAAGTTTTGGGGTCTGTAGATGACATTCTCTCCCTAGACTCATGTAATTGCATCCAGGAAGTACTGAGAACACATGCCATTATTTTTCATTATTCATTATTTTTCATTGGTCATTAAATAGTGCGTGTGACTTTTAGCCTCCCATCAAATTTTAGTGTTTGCGAGTGTGTTGTAAATCTGATGGAAGCATGCTATATGTGGAAAGCCATTATCAGTAAAAGTGAACATACAGATGTGAATTGAAGGAGTTCTAGTGAAGGTCATGATTGTGTAACATGAAGATGTCCCTTTTAGATATAGATGAGGTGCAGATGAAAATTTATTTTGAAACATTATTGGAGTAATTGAACATCCAGCCTTTCACTCAAACAACTTGAACAAGTCTACCAAACAATTTTTTAAATAATAGCCATACATTCCTGTATGGCTTCATTTTATTTAGTTTTGCACTCTGGTGGATTTGTAAACTGTGAATGTTTTGTAGTTTGGTCTAAACTTTAAACTTTTGTCAAATACTGTTCCTATTGTCTGTATCCACTTAATTGTTCTTTATTTCCATTCAGTCTGTAGTATTGACCTTCCATAAAACACACCTAATGCCTGCAGTTGCCAATATAAACAATGAATTTCATCTAATGTGTACCATAAAAACTTAAAATGGAATACTGTACCACAGTACCAGACAACTTACCATGATTAGACTGGGCTTCTCACTTTCACCCTTCCCATTGGTCAGAAGAACAGTACATATCAACTGTGGAATTTCCTTGCTCCACTACTCTAGAACCATTAAAATATAAACTTGTAAAGTTTTTGGTTATGTTGTTGGAGGCAGCATCATAACCATTGTATGTATGTATGTATGTATGTATGTATGTATGTATGTATGTATGTATGTATGTATGTATGTATGTATGTATGTATGTATGTATGTATGTATGTATGTATGTATGTATGTGTGTGTGTGTATGTATGTATGTACGAACGTACGTACGTACGTATGTATGTATGTATGTGAGTGTATGTATGTGTGTGTGTGTATGTGTGTGTATGTATGTATGTATGTATGTATGTGTGTGTGTTCACATGTATTTGTGTGACACTTTAAACTTGTGTACAAGCAAACACATGGTAGAAAAAGTCTACTGTGCATGATACTTGGCAGGTATGTGGACCAGGGTGTGAAGTTGTACCCTATTGTTTCTGGCATCATTTATAATAATGAGTGGGCTGGGCTTAACCTAAATATCTCAAAATGGCAACATCTCTCCATCAGGATAGCTGATTAATTAGCTTCATGTTTACTATGTAGTGTGGGTAATCTAATAGGCAGAGGTATTAGTTTGTTGGGGGACAGTCTGTCATCATCGTCCTCGTCCTCGTCGTCGAGTAGACAGGGTTAATTTTGAAAATGGCTGAAAATGCTCATAGTAGGAAAGTTCTGCATGATATTTGTCAGGGCTAATTGTTAAAACTTTTAAGTGGCAATAGCTCCCTATCAGGATAGCTGAGTAGCCTCACATTTGGTAAGGGTATTCTAATAGGCAGAAATAATACTAGATTGGGGGGTGGGTGGGGGGATGACCTGGTGCCAACACTGGTCTGTCATACAGTAACTTAAAGTTGTGACAATCTGTTACACTTTTATTACAGCACTACTACAGTACTCACAAACTTTGGTACATTTACTGAATAATGTGAAACATGCTAACTTTTGTCAGAATGTATGAAAGTCCTGTTTTCTAAAAAAAGGCAATTATTTATCATAATAGTTCCATTTTACAATCTAATCAATAGCCTGTCACATGTTTATTCAGTGAGGTAAGGAATCTAGACATTATTCTTACAATTTTGTAATTTTTCAGTTTTATGTTCTTCAGATTTATTTGCTTAGCTTCTGCATATTATCATTGGTATTGTTGTTATGTCACACTGTATGACAATATGATACGTGTTAAGTCAAATTTTTCTCAGAATGTTGAAAGGGTAAAAAATCCAAGATTTTGTCTTATCAACATCCAGTAACACAATTTACCCTCTGAACATGTTTATTTGTGAAGGTTCCACAATTGAAAGACTTTCATCATTGCTAAACTACTGAGGATGGTAAGATTCAGTTTCCTGCATCAGTGAGTAATCAGCTATCAACCTGACCAAAATGCCAAACTTTTCTGGTTTTAATGATGCCTTGTGGGAAGATCGTGATGTTCGTTTTGATATCAATCCATCGTAAGTACCACAGCCACATTTAAGTACATATTACACCAAAACACTTATTTCGTTTTGAATCTGATTGGTTAAAAATAAGATGCAAGTAATTTTACCTTAGTGTAGCATTTACAAAAGAATGTTTTAATTAGTGCCAGCGTCATTAGTTCAATCTGGTGGCATCAGAATGCCATCTTGTTGATAAGGTTTTCCATGTTGTGAATGCTTTGAGATGACTACGACACTTATTTTGTCCTGACTGTGATAAGTTGACCTACATTCCTCATTTCATGTATGTTTCAAGTTTCCAAATTTCAAGTTTATTTCTACCATTATCACAGACACAGAAGTAGATAATTTTCCAACATAATTAATTATGAATCAGTAGTACATTAAACAGAAGTAGAAACTGGTCTTTAAGAAAGTCATGATAAAGTACTTTGTGGTTGTAGTTATTAGAGATAATACAGATTACTAAAATGTGGTAGGGTAGAGGAACCAGAATAAGAAGAGCTTTTAAAGTCTGATCCCTTCTAAGAAAAAAAAAAGATGATTGACAAGCAGGGAGGTACCCAAGATATTCTAAAAAAGATGATTGACAAGCAGGGAGGTACCCAAGATATTCTGAGTGCTTGGCCTATTAATCCCCATCCTAGGGAGGGAGTTTAAGAAAGGGAGTATTAGAGATTTTATTGTGCAAGATGGAAATAATGATGGGTGGGATCCATGATTTTGAATTCATGTTGGCTGTAAATTTGTGATAGGAGTGACTGCCCTGTGCTGCCCATTGTGAGCACATCTTTGTATCAGTTTTAATGGCCATGAAAACTGCCATTGTCTTAATATATGACAATTAACATTCTTTACATTTTTGAACAGGAATATGAACATGAGACCAGGTGAATTTCCAGTGGATGTATTGGATTCAGTTGAAGACACAAAGGGTAATAATGGAGAGAGGGGTGAGTCATTTCAAAAAATATTAACTTGGTTTAAAACTGAATAATTGCTTTTTTCACTCCCTTTACTGTACCTCTTCTGTACTGTAAGGCAGGACTCTTTCTTGTAAATTAGCACACCCCTGTCCTATCTTGTGTAATTCTGGTACACCATGTGATGTAATATGTTTGTTACCAAATTAAATGAGTTATGCAAGAGATATGTTTTCTCTTTTATGCAATATTTTGAATAACACATCATAAGAGATAGTTGCAAGGGAAATTTGATTTGTAAGTTCTCTTTATATTTTAGAATAAGGTTAGGCAACTGCATACATTACTTTAAAGCACTACCAAGTAACACAACTGTAATTTTGCTGTCTGTATTCGATATCTTAATTAGCTGTCAATAAAAAGAAGTAAAAAGAGCCTTTCAAAGTAAACTTCAGCATACAATGCTTCCCTTAGTGCTACATAATGAATGTATTGAGTTAATATGTTCAATTTTCAATATTCTTGATTGTACATGAGTGGTCTTCATTAAATTTGAATTCCTGTGTAAGGTTGTCTTTGATGTTGATGTTTTCAAGTTGCTAACCTTTCTGTGGTAACCATGCACTTTGAATTTTGTCAAAAGGTATATCTGATGTTGTGGCAGAATGAGAGAAGGATCTGATAAAGTATATCACTTCATTATATTCTAGCAAGGGTGGTAAACCACTATTTGCACAAAACTGAAAGTACTTTTGCAAGTCAAGGTTTACCTTTAACCTGACGATCAGTCTTGATGCATTTACCCCTTTAATATGTCTCATTTTATGTTAAGTTTTATAAATTGTTAACTTTTCAGGGAGGCTGATCATTACCAACCTACGCCTTCTGTGGCATTCTCATTCCATGCCAAGGATTAATCTTTGTAAGTAAGAATGTGGGATGGTGATTAAGCTATGTACAGTAGAATTGGATGTTATACATGAAATAATGCATGTAATTACAGTGTCGTGTATAATTTGTGGTTCTTAAGACAATCTGTATGTTAGGTTGCATAGGATTTGCATGCAGTGTTTGCACATGAATTGGGTTATCCCTCAAAGAAAATGGTTGTCTGTGGGAAATTCTGCATATTTGCAGCTGCCTCAATCAGTCAGTTGTTCAACATAAACACCTAGAATGTAAATAATCCTGTAGAACCTTAAAACAATCTGGCACAAAAATATTTCAGAAGTCAAAGTGGTGTGCATGCTGTTTAATGTGCATTGGCTGATTCAGGTACTTCAGAGCATGTATCTAACCTATGATTCCTTCTTCCATGTGTCATGTTCAATTTTCCACTTGTTTAAGTTTTCCTTTGTGTTGAAGCCTTTAGCCACTTTCAGAGTTTGGCTCTTTTTGTTAGCAAACTGTTGCTGCTTCTCAACTGCATCTCAGAGTCGCAGCTCCTGTCTGAGAGTCTGATATTTTAATTCTACTTTTCTTGGGGCTGCAACTTCAATCAATTTTCAATATTGTTAAGAACATGTGTAGGAGTCAATTTCTTGTGTACTAAAATCCTGCATTTTTGTTTGTTTTCAAATTGAAATTAAGTATTGTAACAAAACTAGATCTTTAAGTCTAATTTTTACATTCAGTCACTACTCTTCCTTCCAGTTAGTTGATTGATATAAGTTTCGTACTTGGGCAGTTTAGCACCTAAAGCGCAGGTCACACTAGAGCGATTTCGTATAGGATTTTTGTGAGTTTTAGTTAAAATATTCTCTATCCCTGGTCGGAAAGTGCCAAAAATTTGCCAACCTGTGTAAATATATGATTTGCATCAGAGGCCTATGAATATGAAATGTAAACTAATTATTTTGTGATGTCACATCGGTAGACAGCCATGGTTTTCACTCATCTTTTTTTGTCAGGAGTCACATACCCTTTAAAATAAATTAACAAGAGTCAAAATTACAAATGAAGGGGTCAAAATAAATTTGAGTTTAATGCAACACACCTTATTCCTGTTTTTTGTTTACACTCTGTATTTGTGATGTGCTTTTCCGCTATCTTTTTCTTGTAAAATATGATACTCAATCTGTCCATTAACAATATGGGAACTGAAAAGGCTATATTTTGTGAATAAATTTGCACAAAGAATGTATTGGCGAAATTACTGTACTTTATCATTACTGATTGTTGGGGTGAAAAAGCTATGCGTCAGATTGACCCCAGAGGTTTCGTGTCCGTGCGTCAAAATCAAAAGTTGTGCGTCATTGACCCGGGTGCCCGAGTCAGTGAAATCACTGACAGCGTTTATCGGACACGTGTGCAAAAAGTCAGATTGATTTTCAAACAAATAACGCTCTGTTGAGCGGTATAAGTTGTTTAATGGTAGCAGAACAGCTTATCATGAGGCAAACTAGGATCAGTTATCGATATAGTGAGACAATCCTTAGAACAAAGTCTGAATAAAAGACTATTGGTCCGATTTAGGAAAATTTGGATTGGATTTCGGATTGAAAATCGCTGTAGTGTGATCTGCCCTTAATTCATGACTTCATTCATAGTCATGACTGTTAAGGTGGTAGCTAGGTTCCAGAATCCAAATATAGTTAGTTGAGTCCCTCAAGCCTACTAGTTGTTCATTCTGTCTCCTTTTAAAAAATAAAGTAACTTTTGCAGCACATGTTAGTTACATTCATTTTTACCACATACATCCTTCATGACAGTTTTTGTAAAACTTTAATTTTAAGTTAACGAGGTTGATGGCATTCATTTTCTTTCATCTCTTTAAAGCTGTTGGCTATAACTGTATTATCAGCATTAATGTCAGAACTACCAATTCTGTGAGTATTAATGTTTTTGAATAGTGACTATATTTTATGATGAGAATCTGTGTTCTTGTTTTTAGTTTTTCTTTTATTTTAATTTTTCAGTGTTTTTGTATATATAATTGTAACTTTTTTGGATGCAGTGTGTGACCAAACTTTTCAGTGAGGGGGCTGCCCTCTTTAGAAAACACCCATGTACTAGTTACATGACAAAAGAGCAGTTAACTTAAATATGGTTTGTAATTACAGAATAGTGAAGATATGTTGCTACAGCAACCCCTTTTGAAAATCCATTCATATGCAATGTTTATCAAATGCAGTAATGTGTAGTTATTTCTGCAATCAGTGATAAAGAGGGAAATGTTGTAGCTGACTTATCTCAATGTTTGAAACAAGAAATTTCTATTAATTCCTCTGATGTCATATTTAATTTTTGTCAGTTACGATACCATTTGTTTTCATCTTCATTGTTTCTTTTCTGACAAGTGTTAAAACGATTGTTGGTATTCAATTCTGGTATCAGCTGATATTTCTTTTGTTCATCCTTTATTGCTATTGGTTAATTTACCTGAAATGCCCATACTACCCAACTGGTATCACCAGCCCTTAAATCCATACAAGAATTGTTCTTTTTTTATATTTTGCATTTATAGGAGACAATACTTTACCTCCTCTAAGTGAAATGTTTCATGGTAGTGCATAGTAACCTATACATTTGTGTACAGAAGGCTCGTTTCTATGTACATTACATCAAATCTGCATTGGCCAATAGGAGACCTAAAGTATAGGGTATTAGATATATCAGTGTATGGTGATATCCATAAAACTCTATTTCAAAGAGTGAACAAAGAAATGCGTAGTCTTAAATTTTTACTTAAAGATTAACATGGTTGACATGTTATGTTTCTTCATACAGAAACTTCGTGGCACAACAGAGGCTTTGTACATTCTTACCAAGTGTAATAACACTCGATTTGAGTTCATCTTTACCTATCTCATTCCTGGGTCCCCCAGACTCTTTACAACATTTATGGCAGTTCACAGGTTAGTAATTCTCCTTCAAAGTGACAAAATGATGTTTGAAGGCGTAAATGAATACAGTTTAAAGGGAATAAACAGTCACCCCACCTTTATTCTGAAACATTAGATAAAACTTAAAAATATCCTCTTATTTCTCTTAGAAGAAATCTTTCAAGATGTTTCAGGAAATAATATTGCATATTTGAATCAGACCAAGGAGTTTGTCTACATGAATTTAACAATTTGGTTTCAAAAAATTGTCACGTAATTAAAAAGAGCCGTTCATGGGATTAAGAATAGCAGGATATATACAACTTTAAATTGCAGTGAGCATATGTCCTTTTAAACTAGATGTTATAAGAAAATTTAGAGTACACCTTAGCAAGTTTTGGAGAGAGTCGGTTCACAGGACACTGAGAAAATTGTGGTGATAAATGTTGATGGATCAAGTGGTACATGCTGCTGATTTGATCATTGAGCTAATGTTTAACTCAAATACTGTGCATTATGAGTCATTTTGCTTTGTAAATAGCCTCAGGCCAGGTACATACTTCTCATTGCTACATGAAGCTTGTACAGTAAATGTGAAAACATGGTCAGTTGGTTAAGTTGGTCTGAGAGGCTTTGGTCTGGTGTGCAACATACTTCATTGCTAGGCAATGCATTTTTATGGTAGGCCAAATGGGAGGAAAGCTGGATTACGCAGCAGAGAAACAATCATACCTTGAGTGGCATTAAAACCCTCAAACTTGTGAAACACATTAATATTGGTGCACATCAGTGTAAACTACTATGCTACCTTGGGACCCAAAGTTTATCAGGGGAAGCATTAGCCACTAATTACTGTAGTAATTTACTTTTTAAGCTATGCATGATTTTATCTCTGTGGTAAACATGATCAAGTAGCTGCTTTAGTACTTATTGATTAATAATTAATCTTTCCATTCAGAGCATATGAAACTTCAAAACTATATAGAGATTTAAAGTTGAGGGGAGCAGTTGTGGAAAATAAACAACTAAGGCTGTTACCCCTTGAGCAAGTCTATGATAAAGTGAATGGTGTATGGAATCTCTCAAGTGACCAGGTAAAATTTAAATTTATTTTGTAATGTTTGTTTAAATACATCACTTTTCTATGTATCCAATTGATAACATCAGGCTTTGATGGACAAAGGCTGTATGTTCGGAGGGTCACTTAATGTATCCATAGCAAGGTTCATTTGGTGTAATGGTAGCCTTTCAAATATGGTGGGGGCAGCTGGGGGTAGATCATGATCAGATTGGTAGTCTGTTTACTTCACTTCAGGCTTTACATCTTCTTGATTCTCTAGAAGCTGTCTTTTTATTGTCATTGCTATGTGGCTAGGTGTCCTCAAAACTAATGGGAAGGGATCACTAGGTAAAAGGAACATTTAGATGAAAATAAGAGGAAGGTAAAAAAAGTATTGATAACATATTTGAACCTGTATCTGTCCAGGAGTTGTACATGGCCCTGATACTTAGTCAAATACAGTCTTTCAAAGAAGACTGCATGTGCAATTATAGTGACATTTCTGGCCTTTGTTTTTTTCACAGGGAAACCTAGGTACCTTCTTTATCACCAATGTAAGACTTGTATGGCATGCAAACTTGAATGAATCATTCAATGTCAGTGTTCCATATTTGCAGATGGTGAGTTTCTGTGCAGTGTTTATTTGCTGTCAAGTTGGTGTTGACCTAGTGTCAGGTGACAAGTCATATGGTTGTAAGAGCAAACACCCATTTTTGTGTGTTTGCTTCTTTTGGTGGTGTATCACTGTCAGATGAAATCTGCTTTCACCAAAGAGGGAACTGCTTGGCAAAGTCCCTAAAAGCACTTTGTAGGTGCACATTGTACATTGCTCTCAAAAAACGTAATAATAAACAGTCATGACAGGAATACAGCACACAAAAAATTTTGGAATATGAGTTGTTAAAGAATGGTCAAAACTTTTTGTTGTATTACAGTAATTTATTTGTAGTGTAGGAAGATTCCAGAGCAGCTTATAACATATTTTGAATTTTTATTAAAGGACCCAAGCAGTTACCCCAGACTTATTTTGAAACAACAGCTAAATCTGTTAAACATGTTCTTATTTCACTTCAAGTATCTTTTATGATATGTCAGAGCATAAGTATTGCATATTCAAGGTAAACCAAGGAGTTACTCTGCGTGAATTTCACAATTCAGTGAGAAAAATACTGTCACATGATTTCCAAGAGTCATTCATGAAGTAGGATACCCAGGTGCACTAATTCAAAGTAGGATGAGTGCATTTGACCTTTAATAGTGAATTGTGGATACGCCTGTAGCTCAAAAAGTCCGTTGTCATAGTTGAAAATATTTGATGCACTATAAATAGCCAGTGCACTAGATTTTAAGGGATTGACATATCATATACTTGAAAATTTTGAAGGAATCAGAAAAAGTGAAAATGAAGCACAATTTATGGCAGAAATCAGTGAGAGGACATTCACCTTATGCAAATAATATTTCAGGTTTTATGAATATTGAAATATCTTACACTAAAGATATGTAATAGATATATGTTATTAAAATGTTACTTTTTTGTGTTGCAGAGATCTGTTAAAGTAAGGGACTCAAAGTTTGGAATGGCCTTGGTTTTAGAAACATCTAACCAGGTGAGTCATCTGCAGTATTCTGTAGTGCAGTAGTGAAGGCTTGTAGCCACAGTGGTTGAAGGCGGCATTCTGTGGCAACGCCCTCCCAAAGTTTGATTAAATAACCCCCTGCTTCCAACCATGTCTCTTTCTTTCAAATCTGTGTTTACAGTAGTAGACCGAAGAATCCAAGCAATTGCCTTGAAAACATGAAATTCCCATCAGCCAGCATCGAAACCCCCCCCCCCCCTCCCATCCACCCCAGTCAAAGAAACAAAAGCAGACTAGTAGGCTACAGGCCTGCCTTGTACAAGTAAGGATTAGTATTGATAGAGGGTTTGCTCACATGGGTTGGCAACCACAGTCTAGCTTTTAACGTGCCCCCTCCATTCCCTCGGCCTCTTTCTACCAAGTGAAATGGTTGCCGCAGGATTTGTGAAACTTAACAAACAACTTGAAAAGTAATGGTAGGTAAATCTTTAGCGGTCAGCCTGGCTCTGTCTCTCAAGCTGATTGGTCAGTTATTTAGTAGACAGCTGTTTACCTACAGGATAATCCTTGGTAGTAGCTCTTGTGAGTAGCTCCACTTTTGAAGTTGAGTAAAATCTTCACAATAAAGCCTGGTTTGAGTGATTTAATCCATGATGTGCCCACAAGTTGGTGACAGTGATTTTGCAAACTCTGTAAAATTTGAAAACACACTTTTTGTGGCTTCATTGGTATTATAATTCATAATGTTGATTATTTCAATTTTCATCCAATCTAGAGTGGAGGATATGTTTTAGGATTTCGAATTGACCCGATGGAAAAACTTCAAGAAACAGTAAAAGAAATTCAGTCCTTGCATAGAGTCTACAGTGCTAGTCCCATCCTGGGAGTAGAGTTTGAAAGGGAGGACCACCCACAGGCATTGGAAGACCTAAAGGTGGAGAACATTCAGGACGATGTGGACATCATTGATGAGGAGGGCCAATCAGATGCATTTGCTGTAAGTTTTATTTTCTTTAATTGAAAAGAAAGAAGGAATGAATGTATAATTTATGTTTTTGGTCAGAGTATAAAACATTTTTTCCTGTAACATTACCATAAGAGTTGCCAGTTGAACATAGCTTTATAAAGGCAACTTTGGTACTCAACTATATGTTAAGTCTAACCCAGCATCCCAAAAAACATGGGAGATTGGAAAGTTACAAAACTTTGAAAAAGTAAGGTACAGACTGAAGAAATTCATGAAATATTTGAGAAACTTTGAAACTTAATTTACATTATGACATTTTTCCTAGGTATTTCAAGAGTAAAATGTATTAAGGCACTGGGTTTTGCGAATTTTGAGTGTCCGGGGGCCAGAATTCACAAGCGCATAAGGCACGACTTACTGAGCATGTATTGGTTAGTCAGTGTGTTCAGGGGGAAGCATTGTGCTTAACTTTAACCAAGCTTAAAAGTTGCCCTAAGTACAAAAGTTGTAGCAACACATATTGAAGGACACTATATCAAATAGTTGTTCATGACTTGTAACTATGCATATAATTAGGAAAGAAGAAAATGCATGTAATTTGAGCAATAACAGTTAATGTGATAGGCTTTAGATATGACAGGATAAGATGCAGCTGCCTGCAAACATGAATGTTTTGTGGGCATATTGCAGATGCTCTGCATAACCTTATGAACAGCATTATTTGGCTTTGTCAATACCTGCTTGCAAAATTTGTGAAGCAGTTTGTAAGTATTTTTACTCAAGCAAAATTTTACATGGTTCTTTGTGAATCCGCCTTGAGAACTCAAATATTTTCTTAGTATACAATGTGCTGGTGAAATTTCACTTTGTTAACTTTCCAGTAGCGCAATTAGTGTGCAGCATTTCATTTCAGGTTTGTGTTTATAGTCACTACATTGTATGGAATTAGTTCATTTGCTTTAAAATGAAATAGTCACACCTTACTTGGGGGAATCTGAATTAAATGTTGAATTTGGTATGATTATTGCAGTTCATTACTGGAGCTAGAAGCACTTTTATATAGTTTGAAAAAGATGTCTTCATGTCATTTTATATGGAAATAGATATTCATCTCATTGACTCATTGTTCAATTGTTTTTTTTTTTTAGGCCTACTTTGCTGATGGAAACAAGCAGAAGGACAGACCACCTGTTTACTCTGAGGAACTGGGTCTCGCCATAGAAAAGTTGAAAGATGGGTTCACATTGTCTAGCCTGTGGGAGGTTGTGGATAAGTGAATTTGACTGTTAGATATTCAATTTATCCTTTGGAAAATGTACATTGCTGACCTTATACCTGTGTTTAAGTGGTGACATTATATAAAGCCTGCACGCTCATTGTTTGATGGCAGAAGTCATACAGGGAAAGGGAGGTTGATAAGTAGTTTGTTTAGAATGTACAATTAGGAAGGAATGGTGGGAGCTTTGAGCTTTAAAGAAAAGTCCATTTCACGTGCTGAAACAGTTGTTGTGCTATATCTCTTCACATGCTTAAGTTGCGTTATTTGTTGGTTTAGACTTTTGGTGACCACATTTAAATAGAAGACTCATAATGTTGGCATAAATTTAGTGGAAAGGGCAAGGGCAAATGGTCTTTGGCTGGCAAGGAAGGCCAAAATGTAGAAATAATATAGAAGGTCTTCACTGCCATTATAAACAAAACTTAGAACTAATATAGAAGGGCATCACTACCATTATGGCCTTTGGTTGTAACTTTTGAAGGATGTTAAAGTAAGGTGCAAGGGCTTGCAGCCCATGGCCTCTGGAGTTTCCAACCATAGAATTCCAGATGAAAGATATTGAGATGAAGATATCTCTTGTTCTTGTTAGGCAGTGGGTGGAGGGGCGGGGGAGTCCCTTACCTAATTAATGTTTAATCTTCAAGTTCGAGCACCAAAGTCTAGTTTCATAGTGCCTACACAACTGGCATAAGTATAGGATTGTAGAGCATATAGTAGGTATCTGGCATTTAGACAGACCACTTTGAAAAATCCTGTTATTTAGTACAGAATAACTATGAGTGAAAGTGTTCTTTTGATTTTATGAAAACGTCTCGTTTTCTCTCTCTGAGCATGTTAAAACAGTTTATGAACATAATAATTATTATAATTATTTGTTCGTGTATTCTTCATTCCACATGTGACTGATTCCTGAATGAAGGTTCATATTCCAGTTGAACCGAATTGTACTGGGTTTAACTGGATCTAGTTAAAACCAAATCAAAGCCTTTTTTTAAAAGTTAGTTTATCCAAATTAAATCCAGTTGTTCTTATAAGGAGTTGGGGTGAAAACCAGTTGGCAGTTGCATAACCTAGATAGGCATAGTTCAGCCCAGTTGGGATCTGTGTACTTCAGTTGGTTTAATATGGAATTTGGTTACACACCAATTACAGTCACTAAATATGGGTGGACTGGGTTCAACTGGAATTTAGACAGGGATAGTAGCAGGTCTGTTGTGTCTCACAGTCTACAATGAGAAATATGAAAAAGTGGTTATGTCCTCTCATCCTTGTGTACATTGAATTTCCCTTTCAAAAATCAGGTAGTTTAGTGAGAGACAGCAGTATGCATGCATACATTAAAATATTTGTTAGGGAGTGAACCAACCCACATGAGACAAGTTCACCTAAGGTATGAAACACCTGCTTGTTTTAGCACAAGCTTTGCTACATTTGTCAAATAAATCAAGAAGCTCACCTTATTCAAGAAGCCTTGGAACTTCAAAATGAAGTTAGAATGACATTTAGCAGTGTAGTGAAAATCATTATTTTCCAGGAATCTCACATTATTGTGCCCCCAAATTGCCTATTGAAAATATTCCTCACATTTATGCATTACAGTGTGAAACCCCCTATACATTTGTAATGGGGAAAAAATGCCCTCTGCTTTCGTCGACCTCTTCACTACACCGCTCAAGTTATGCTGGGGTATTGCTACTCAGTATTTGGTATGTGTCAACCTAGAGTTCATGTTCTGTTTCAATTCTGGACACTATTACTCAAGGTTTATTTTGCAGCCTTTGAGAACTGGGTGAATTGTGGTGTTGTATGTGAGGGAAAAACACATCATGCACATGACTTCATTCATTGGATGAAATTAGACCATTCATGGTTACATCACTGGTTGGCATAGAGAATGCGCAAAAACATATGTGTGCATGTTAGGTTTGCGGGTGTAAATGCTGGCAGGATTCCACAGAGAACATAGATGAATTAGAATCTACTTTCCATTGTGACAACAGCGTAAGTTCGCCTTAACTCTTTTGCCAACAGTCGTGATGTCGTTTGTAAACATGAATGAATCTGTAAAATCGAACAGTCCTTTTTGTTACCAACTTTTCTTCGTCCTCTTAAAATGTGGTTAATGAGTCAGAATGCTGTCAAAACATATGAGCTAGAGTATAGTTAATGGTACTTCAGAAGTAGTTTATTTTCTTCTTATGAAAAGTAAATGAATCGTGTTTACTTATATAGTGTTCAGTTAGCAGCTTTCGTTGAAGGGAATCTTTTAGATGTCTTGTGTTTGGAGTTGCACATGAGCATAGCTAGAAACATTGTCTGCAAAAAATGGCTGTTTCATTCATTGATATGGACAAAGTTGGCATTAATGGAAATTCACCTTGAAATAGTATTCAATGTAAATATGGTCATACTAACATTATGATGTTAAAATAATATTGTGGAAGAGTTATTGTAAATAGAAAGAGAAAGAAAAAAAAGAAAACACAGAAAGAGCAGTTTCCTGTCATGATTTTGTCACTTCTATTTTGCATAGCGTATCGTTAGCCTTGTAGTTATAAAAAATATTGCAGTTTCTAAAAAGCCCCTTACTTGCATAAGAAACACATTCCCCCTATTTGCCCTCTTCTAAATCAAGGTGTGAGATAAAAATGTATCAAAATGATAATGATAATTTCCTTAATGTTGAAATGCTCAAGGTGAACAGCAAGTTTGCTTCAAATGAAAGAAGTTTGGTGCAAAATGATATTGAGGAGTATCAATAAATTTTTCACTTTTGCTAAATGGTGCCCACTTATCCAAGCGAATTAGAGTGAAAACCCAATAATGAAGGAACCATCACATTGCTACAGTGTTCCTTAAGTCCCCCTATCACAGCATAGACTGAAAAACCAACTACAATTTCAGTTTTTTTTTTTTTCTTTTTTTGTTGGAAGGATAATAATAAAGTTCCGTAACATTGATACTGATATCTATTTCAACAAGACAACTCTCCTTGGCCAATTTCCACCCAGACAATTTTCCATTGGCCAACCTCACCCAGATAGTTTCCCTCCTGACTTTAGTTACCAAGCATGACTACAACTACCCTCATACCAATCACCCCTCCTGAAAATCTGGAATTTTCAGATATAGTTCAGGTAGGAATAGTCCTGTTGACAGTTGTCAAGGTAGTGGGTGGGGTGGGGGATGGGGGGTGGAGGTAGTGGAGAGGATGTTGTCTGGTCACAACTAGACAGTTCCTTTCACCAGGTCTGTATGTCTGTGTATAGGCCAGCATCAGGTTCATATGTCTAGGTCAATCCTTACTAAAGAGACTGCACATATTTTTATCTTTGTTCAAGGATGACCACTCAAGCTAGCAACAATCCTTTCTATGCATTTCTTTAGGTAACTTCAACAACCTTAAAAGGTACCTTACAGATCCCTGGCATTTTCAATTAAGAGAGTGAAGTAGATGACGCACCAGACATCAAAACAATATAATGAAATGGCCACAAATCAAATCAACTATCTTTGGATCACAAGTCCAGCTCATATACCATATGCATCAGTAAACACACTTCCATGAAACATGACTTTATCTTAGAGACACAACACTCTCAGTTCTGATATATTCTTCAGTCCTATTTGATTGATTACTTGGACTCACACTCATTGCAGTACTTCTCAAAGATTCTTCATTTGGCAGACTAATACCCCCGTTCTGACTCCTTCCTCTTGACCTACTATTGTAACTAACATTATCAAATTCTGAGCTCCCATCATCATCGTTGTCATCTTCAAATTCTAAACTATAACTGCCACTAAAAGTATCCTGGAGTGACAAACTTTTGATGCTCAGTTCATCAAGTAAACTGGAGGCATCTCCTATAGAGATAACTGATCCACCAAACCTTTGATCAGCACCAGTAGTAATCTCCACGTCAGGAACTGAGGAAAGTCCAGAAGGAGTTGCACTGTCATTATTTATCCTCCCACTTAAAAGTCCACTGCACTCATTTTCTGAATGAAAGGACTTGACATCATCCGCACTACTTCTGAAAGTACTTCTGCTCTGCTGAGCAGTTTTTGGTCGTTTTCTTTCACGACCAGAAATTGAACTTGGTGACAAACTGTGACTTGTTTTTGACTCAGTTCCAATACCAGCTTCATCAGGAGATGCTTGCTCTTTTACCAACCTGGAGACATCTTGCTCATTAGAGTGGGGACTATCTGTTTGAGACGAATGAATTGATTTCTCTTCCCCTGAAGATGACAGAGAAAGAGATGCACTTTTTTGAGATTTTGAGTTTGAACTGGTAGTACTTTCCTTTATATCAGAATACCTTTCTTCTGTATTATGTTCAGGATGTGTTTCCAAATGAAAAGGCACATCAGCAACTTTACTTTGACTGGCTCCACCAGACACATCTGATCCAATTTCTTCCTGAAAGTGGCCACTATTCTTTTCTGGGGACTGAGATTCTGATATTCTAGCAGAGCTAGATGGGTACACTCCATCTTCTGGAAGAGTTCCTGTATCTTTGCGAACATAATGTATTCTTACACTTGATGTTTGGGAGTCAGTATCAGTTGGTGCTGTTGACTGGCTAGTCATCAAACCATCTAAGTTATTAGTTGGTTTCTTCTTTTCTTTATTTCTGACTGGATTACATGAGTATTCATCTGAAGAAAAAAAATGAGATGAGATGGAATCACATGACACTATGTGTTTGTTTGAAAGTCTGAATCCAATCTCACAGCCTGCCACCAGGAGTCTAGAAGTTTAAAAAATTGTCTTGGAACATAAGCAAGATAAACAAAAGGTAACAAAAAAACCACCAACACTAAAACTCATCAAAACTTGGGAAAACTTCTCGTATGCCTTACCTGACAAAAATCATTGTCATTTGTGTTCACATGTCATTGCAGGCTTGATTTATGATTGTAGTTAAATACCACTGAATCAAAATTTTATATCAGTGCTTAATGTCAATTTTAGCACTTGAAGCCAGTTTTGAAGGGTCACATGGATTTGCTTCAGAAGAGGTAATTGAACTACAATACATAACAATGGTGAGATTCCATGACATCCGGCATCAAATAAAATCCTGAAAAATAATTCAATCTTGTGACAGATCTGAGTTCTGTTTGTGACATCACAATGATCCTGTACTGTTGTCTGGCTCATTCTGATGTCCAAAGTAAACAAAAGAAGAAAAAAAAACTTATGCCACATGGAAAAAAAAATATTGCCACATGCATGCTCATATATGTTATTTGTACTCTCAGATTGTTTCATGTTACTGCATGACAGTGCACGTAGCCTGTGACCTTAGTAATTATGATCTTTGACTTCAATTTTGAAGACATCCATGCTGCATCTCGACCCAAGTTTGACTGTAGTGAGCTTCAACTTTCAAGTGGTGCCAATCTTACATATTCTGGCTACTTTACAACTCTACCTCATATGACCTTTGGCCCATGTTAAAGACCTGTGGCCTTTACAAAGTATAAAAATAGACACATTGCATACATGACCTAAGTTTGGTTGCAACTGGTCATTGGACTGAAGAGTAATGGATTACACAGTGTGTGAACCAACAGTGTGCACTGAAAATTCGATCCTTTTCAATACCATGTGATACATACTGATCTCTGAAGGTGCCATTTGACCTCTTGAATATATGAAGGTATAAAGCATGTTGCATCTATGACCCAATTCTGGTGACAACTGGTCCCTTTAAACAAAGGGTTATGGAAAACAAAATGTAGGCACTATGTTTTGACACACACTGACACACATCACTTACAAACACATGAAAGATGTAGCCATAAGGCAGAAAACCTAAAAATTGCAGGCTTGAAAATGTGTTTCTTCCTGACTGTTTTGTGCTTTCTGCTGAGAAAGTTGAATTAACGACAAGGTCCAGTCAATGTGTGCATTATAAAAAAGTTGTCCAAAATTATGCCCATACAACAAAAGCTGATTTGGATCGAGTCTCTTCCAGCCTGGAAATGGAATCACTCACTTCACTTTTTACCAAAAATCCTGATTCAGCCTAATCTGCCTGTAATGTTATCACCTCAGTGACATGAAACCTACCATCTCTTGAAGGTGGTGTCAATGGCAAGTTTCTGAAGTCAATCCAAGTATTAGATCGAGGAGAATACTTTGCTGTTCCAATGTTACTTTGATTCCTTTGTGAAAAGAAAAGAAAAACATGAGATACCAATGGCATTCTCACACTGTAGAGATACTGTGACAATGGCAAACAAAAAAACAGATGTAATCACTTATTAACAACTTTGATTAAAAAGCACAAACCTCACTCCAAACAAAAACAATTCTCCATACTAAGTTTACTTCTAGTACCTCCTCCAAATTAAAAGAAAACACCTGTCTAGTGCACCTCCCTGACAAAGCTACAGTAGCCTGTAAATTGCCCAAGGCCATATCCAAACAATGTTGTATGTGAAATGTCTGTTTTGCTACTGATATCTACAGGTCATCATTAACCAATTAGAGTGATGCTATTGTTAAATTAATGTCAAAGAGCAATCACAAATTGTTAGTAGACATATAGGGATATTCCTCCATATGTTAGGGAGATACCACAGTTCCTTTAAAGGGGATTGTAATAACCATAAATTGAAATAGAGTACCCTGGTTTTCTACCTAATTATGACCGGCTGTTCAAAATCATGTGACGATATTTTTATAACTGAAATGTTTTATTTATGCGGATTAACTCCTTATTTACCTTCAATATGCAATATTTCCATTTTGAAGCATTGTGAAAGACGCAAATCTTAGAAAATTATGAGGAGATCTATAAAATTCTGCTGAAGATGCAAAACAAGCTTGGGATGACTGTTTAGTCCCTTTAATCTACAGTGTATGTATTAGAATTTCACTCTCACTGTTTTCCAAAGTGTAGTTGCTTTTATGACAAAAAAACAAAAAATTACAGAAAAGCAAAGACTGTGTTATCTTAGTTAAGGAAGAATGACAGTACAGATTATTACACAATCAACTATTTTAAATTAAAAAAATAAACATGAAAACTTTAGATTTAAGCAAAGGCATGACAAGAAGAATGGAGTCTAATCAATGCATTGTGCTGTTCAACCTTTGTGTAATTTTTGCTAATTTAGACTTCAGGTACCTTTTAACATTTTTAACGTGAAAGGCTAAATGATACATACCTCCTTGGTTTGTTCTTTCTGTTGGCATTACATTTTGCTTTGTATTCCTTGGCCAGTTTACGATCATCCCACTCATGCGAGTACCGCAAAGCTTCCTCTGAGTTGAGATATGCATGGACATGATGCGATACATGAGGTACCTTGCCCTGAAAGAGATCATCTTAATTTTAATATCCCTGTTTATCTCATAAACTTGTTAAAGTTTCAAGTGTACTTGTAGCTGAATCAAATAGTTCTTGCCTGACTCAAGGCAATTCAATTGTTCTTATGGGTCATGGTTGTCTGTTATAATTTAAAATTACTCCAGTAAGTTCATTTTTGGAAGCTGGTGGGGCTGAAGTTACCACACAATCTTCACAACTCCACAAGTATCATGAAACATGCAGGCCAGCTTCCAAAAGAGTGTAAGCAAACTAAACAACAGTAACAATACTGTTACAGACAAGTCTTTATACTAATAATTTAGCCTTGTCACAATAGTGGTTTTCACTTACTTCACTCTACAGTATCAAACTTGTCTCTGTTTGTTGGATATTTTGATTTTCAAGTGTCCATTGTATCAAAACTATACCAACTGTCTGGCCTACTAGGGTCATTTATCATATATATGTAAGAACACTTTCTGCACATGAGCTATGAATGACAGCACTGCAACTGGACATGCTCTGATGGCATTTTTATTAGCAATTGTACTTTTCATTCATGCAATGAGTTTACTACACAACTTCAAAAAGGAATCTGATGTACCCTCAGAAATGTTTCGCACTATACTGACATATAATACTTATTTTTCATTAAAAAGAAGCAAATTTTTAATCCACTTATAGTTTTCTCCTTTTCTTCTCTGAAAAAGGAACAATTCAATCACAGTGACAAGGAAAGAAAATAAATAATTGTAATTGTTACCTTGGAGACATGCTCATATGGTACACCTTGGCATCTGTATCGATGAACATTTATGACATCCAGAACAGATATTTTATTCTGCAAAAAAAAAAAAATGATACCAGTCTGGCTTATCATCCAAACACATCACACATAAATGACTCACTCAACTTATTACAGGCTGAAATAAGTGTGACTTAATTTTGGTAACTTGTGCGATAACACATCCCTTCTATATGAGTAACAGTATTAATAAGTTTGCATACACACGGGTGTCCCCAGAAAAAATTTTAGGGGGGGGGGACTTTTAATTGATCAAATCAGGAGAAACTTTTACTCCCAGAAAAGAGCTTAATTGCTAAATGTTTGCACCTTTTACAAGGGTGTAGCCAGGAATTCGCCGGGGGGGGGGGGTGAAACCTGTAGGCAAACTATCTACGTGAAGCGCCAAGAAAATTTTGGCCGAAATGCCTCTCAGATTGCTGAAAATGGCACTTCCCAGGCCTTGCTAGTTGCATTTCTATTCTGAAGGCTCATGTTATCATGTTCTGGAAATTTTCTAGCAATATCATAAAAAAAAAAAATGTTGATATTATTTTTGCTTCAAGCTTTTTTTTTCAAGTTTTTGATTTTCGGCGGGGGGGGGGGGGGGGGGGGGGGGGAGGGGCAAATGCCCCCCTCCGGACGCCCATGTCCATACCTGTATTTTAGGTTCAGTTTTTCATCAACAATATTTCATTCATTTACAATCACCATAGATTTCATACATAAAAGACAATCGATAGACAGTGAATGACAAGAGATTTTGACATTTTCCACATGCCACCACAACAAAAAAACTAAATAATTTCAACATACCAGGGCATCTTCTGAACTTCTTGCTAGTCTCAAAACATCTTTTGTTTGTGCTCTGCCTTTCAGTTTTGTATCTCTTTGAGTTTGTGGTATAAGGTCCTTACCCCTGGAGTAACTCTCTTCCTGTATTTTGTTGGTAAAACGTTTTTTGGATGGACTTTTGTGGACATTCCTGAATGGTTTATCCACTGTAGTCATGTAAGCAATTTCAAGTCTTGCCTTTAGAAGAAAATAACATTTACACCATAATAACATTAACCCAGTCTTGGCTTACTGACCAAATAGATAGGTGCTACCTTCAGAACAGATGCAAGGTGCACCAACCTGTAGGAACACATTTACTTGTAAATGGTAAAGTTTCTTTACCAGTTTCCATCTCCACTACATATCATGTTCATACCAAACAAAAAAGCAAGAAAAGGTGGCCAAAAATTGCATAATTTTTAAAGGTATCCGACAGTGGGTCAGTCACAAAATTAAGATTGAGGGGGGATTGCCATGATGCAATTTTGTATTTATGACCTGACTCCTAATGGTGACTAACTTTCCTTCATTCTCATGAAACAAATTGAAGTTGCATCACTTGTAAAAGCATCACATGTAACTGACTAACATCACTGTTTCCATTCTTTATGTAAATATGAAAAGCTAGTTTGGGTCCAGTCAAGCCTTAGCAAAGTTGCTCCTTACAAAGTGATCCTCTTGCAAAGTAACTTCCTGAGCAAACAGAATTTCCCCTTAATAGAGCAAGTCACCCCTAACAAAGTAGCTCCCAAGTCAACAAAGTCGCCCCTTAAGTAGTATTACATCAATCCTTTAGGAGAATGGAAGAATTACCTGTGACATTTTGTAAGGGATTGGAAACTTATCACTATTTGAATTCTATGTTTCTAGGCTGTTGTAGGACTAAAAATATAAGTAGCATGATTATGACATGTTTTAAGTATGCCTATAGCCTCATCTTATGTGCACACAATGTATGAAATGGCCACATCACAAAATTAAGTTATTTAAAGGCATTTTCCAGTGGTTTTTCACAAGGGTCCCATGTGAAAGAGAAAAAAAATTAAGTTCATACCCTCTAAACCCTGTAGCAATACTCTTTTCCTAACTCGGGATATCTAATATTAAAGACTTCTTCTTTTTGTCAAAAAATACCTCCAGTTCTCATCAAGGTCACAGAATGTTATGTAAAGTGGGCACATTGCCTCAGATTTTTTTTGTTTTCCTTTATAATTGAATGTCCTGTTGTCCTTGAAATTTGATACTGTTGGAATGTTTGAATATATCTTTCCATGTAGGTTTTGCATAAATCTACACTACATATAAGGAATAACAAACAAAGTTGCTAAATATTCCCTACAACTGTGTCAATATGATAAGGAAATCATTCAATGCTTTGTCAAATTAATGTGCTGCGATGATATCACAGATTTCCCATAATGCACTTTATCTTGAGAAAAAAATGCATTTCTTTGAAAATCAGCATCTTCCAAATGCTACAAGCTATTGAGATGTGGTTTTCACCTCCTAGAAGAGAAAAATTTTCTGCAGTTTTTGAAGTCATTGATTTTTTTAAGGGCAAATTTAATTGTCTATATGGCACAAAAGAGGCTATTGCTTTTGAAGTTTCAAGGCCAATAAAACACTTTCCTTCCATTGACCCTTTTTTTACGATAACATTCACTTTTTCGATACAAAGGTACTTCAGGCCTATTTGCAGGCCAGGTGGCAAATTTTCACTTCCCATAATCAGGCTCCCTAACTGCGGCAGTGCCATGTGTCTACTGTATAAAGCCTGGTGTACACATCTGTGACAGCTTATGTTTGTTTATTACTTCCCAGTTCTAGTTCTCTCTTGTCCAATTGATAAAAACTGACCTTGCCAGGCTATTATGTTAGCTTTCATCATCATTTTAATGAGGTTTCTTGAGGTTCTCAGTAGAACCTCCTTTACTTGAGCAACCTTGGGCAACTTACAGTAACACTTCACTTGAGGGGTCGACTTTGTTGAATGCAGGGGGCAAGTTTTCTAAGGGGCAATTCTGTTAGGGGGCAAGTTTGTAAGGACTGATATTGCTAGGGGGCAAGCTTGTTGGCTCAGTGGGCAACTTTGCAAGGGGTAAATTTGTATGGGGCACCTTTGCTATGGGATGAATTGACTGTCAACTGCTACTTTACAGTGCACATGAAATATAAAACTAGGCAACTATGGAGAAACTATTCAGCTTATTAAGTCCGTGATAAATGATAGTTTACATGTAAATACATACCACTAATGGTGTTGTAGTGTGTAACCCAGCACCAGAAGGATCAAATTCTCTCTCAATAATTTCCCTGTTAAAATATCCCTCTCTGGAATATAAAATGAAATAAAAGATGTTACATTAAACAGCTTAAAAAATATACTCAGAACTTTATGAAGACAGACTTGGAGTATGTACTTGAACTCATGCTTTTGCATACTTGCCAACTGTTCTGTTTCAAGCAGAACTGTTCCGTCTTATGGGCTTTAAAACCCATAAAAATCAGAACGTTCTGTTTTTCTAATTTTTAGTATTACCGTAAAATGTAAATAATCAAATCGTGAAATAACAGCTTGGCATAAATAAAGTCAATCCTTGCATACCCCTAAGTGATTTCAAAATATATTGTGAACATTTAGAGAGGAAAAGAGGAGTTTCGCCCCCTGGACCCCACCCATGGAGGTTAGCACTTGCGGCGCACAGTGGATCATATGCTACATATGTTCCATTTTCTGAGTTGGCAATGCTGGCAAGTATGCTTTTGTAGACTTGTACTTGTGAGAATGAATTTTAAATACTCATACCCACACAATTTGAAAGTGAAGTACATCCTAAGAATATTTTTTAACTGGAACTCAAGGTGAATATGGCAGACTGTATATTCATGGAGTGCAAGTACAGTAGGGTCCAAATTTGAAGTGTCTCAACCAACCAGTCATTTCTTCATTGAATGTGCCATCAATCTGATTATTTACTGGGCTCCCTTGTGTATGGTGTGCAAAGAATGTAGCAGACATGCCGTATCACAGCCCATACCCCAACGTAAGGAGCATGCAGTTTTTTTCTAGTGTACAGTTGTTATCAGGCAATGTGCAGTGCATTGACTTATATGTCCTTCAGTTGTTTATCAAAACAAAAATACACATGTATGTCTATGAAAGCCTGCATAACATGCACATGCACCATGGTGGGGCTGAGGTCAGTTGTGACCTAGGTTGTGATTCCACAAGATGCCTCCAATGAGAAACCACCACCAAAATTAAGAAGGAGCCCTACAATTGCCACTGACTGCTGGTTAGGCACATCCAAGGCTCTTATGTGTCAGGGCTGAAATTTAGCACTCGTCCGATCGTCTGTGACGGGTAAAACTTGCATCGGACAACCACTTTCTCTCTTTGAACTTGTCCGATGGACGAGTGGATTTTATTTGTAACTGAATAGTTCCCTACATCAGCAGGAAAGTATGTCATAAAAATCCCCTTAAGAAGTGGCATTAAGACAATGGTATTGACTACCATTCATCATTTTACCATGCCAATAAATATGGAAAAATGCAGACTTTAAAGTAAATGTTTGTTTTCTATGGCAGAGACAGGAAATAGAATAGTTCATCTCTTGTTCGTCACTTTCATTCGGACAACCAAAAGCTATTTCGGACAACCTAAATTTAGCTTCAGGTTGTCTGATGGGCAATCTGAAAATTTCCTTAAAAGTTAGGCCTGTGTGTGCTTCTCCCTCAAGAATGAGTTACTTCCTCCAAAGCCTGTATTCGACCCTGGTGGCTACTACAACAGTGATAAAGTAGAATCTCAAGGAAATGTGGCCCACGCTAGAAACACTTGAGAACCTCGACCCTACAATCTGGTCTCAGACAGTGAAAATTCTCCTTACTAAGTTTTACTTCTAGCCCTTCCTCCAGTTTAAACAAGAACACCTGTCCAGTACACCTCCCTATAAACTGAGTGCACTAGTATCACCTTTTACATTGAAAATTGGAAGAATACCTGTGACATTTTTTGAAGGAATAAAAAACTTTTCACTACTGCAGGGGTACGTGAATTTGACATGCTTAGTCTGTTGTAAGACTACATGCAGTAGATGTAAACTGGTGATGTTTTTGTGACATATTTTTAATAGGCCTTGACCACAAAATTTTGTGGCACAGCTTGAGTTCTGTTTTTTTTTATATGACACCACTAAAGATGAAGAAAAGAATACATGATATCTGAACTGTGAATGAAGTAACTGTTTCTGCACATTTCCAGAGAAAGCACACAGTAAAAAGAGCATGCCGCATTTAACTATCACATTGTTGTGAATCATTTGAGTAAGTTAAAAAATTGCTTGCAATATTATTTGTCTTAGTACCTGAAGATAAGACAGGAAAATTTGCTGAATTTAAGGACCTTGTTGCACTTCATTTTTAAGTGACAAAAAGCTGTTCACTTGTGACCAGAACACAGACATGTACTCCTCTGTATATATGGTAATGGCTGAAAGCTGAGGCCTTGGCTAATGCAATATTCCAGCCAAGATTCAAGAACTGAACAGGCAATTGAATCAATTTACAATCCATGAATATCAATTTAGAGAAAGTATTCTGTCCCCAAATTAGAATCTTTTTACTTCACAGTCTCAAAAATGGCTAATACCACCCCAAAATTTTATGAGCTGAAAGCAAATAGACAGTGGACTCAGCATGTAGCCTAGCCTACATTGTATATCCTGGGCCCTATGCTGTAAGTGGAGCAGCTTTTAATTGTTTATATTCCTTGTAAAAACTCCTTTGTTGATGAAACTCAAGCATCTGAACACCTGACTTGAACTTGGAGACTTTACAATACTGAATAATAGGGAGAACTTGACTGGCAACCATATTGATGCCATTGAAAAAAATCCTCCAGTGCCAACAGCCATGCAGCAATACTTGTTAAAAATTATTAGTAATTACTGCTGCACCAGCACCTTCATTTCAATTTTTGCAAATGGCAAATATTACTGACTGAGGCTGGTATTAGTCCAGATTGGAAAGTATGACACTTTTCGCCGAGATCTCGGGTGTGCACGAAAAAAATTGAAGTGTGCAGTGTGCAACAAGGTGTCAAATGCACACTTGAAGTGTGAACACGAAAAGTCAAGTGTGAAATATATAGGCCTACTTGGGAGAAATTTAAACAAAACTCTTGAAGGACTCCTTAACATCCAGAGTGGAATGTATGGGATCGATACCGGATCATAAGTTCCAAATACGCCTCACTCCAGGGGTCTTGGCCAAGTGATGGCCGACACTGCATACATCATGCAATCAAGTTATCAGCACGCCATGATCACGACTTGTGATCATCCAATAGGCCAAGTCAATATAACATATACCTAGGGTTATATGAGGCAATCGCTGTCGGCTTAAAAATCAGGTGTGCAATGTGAATTTTCAAGTGTGCAATAAAAATCTAGAAAAAAATTCTCGGGTGTGCAATTGCTTATTGCAATAGGCATAGGCCTACTTTCCATACTGGGTATTAGTAATATGGGAAGTCCCAAAGCGACCCAAATACTAGGTCAGCAGACTGTGGACTTGAACGGGCCGGTGTTTGGGAAGCCTTAAAGAGGGGCTGAGCAAACAAAGCCTGCTCCGCGGTGTAATCAAGACGATGATCAATCTCCATGCATGTCAGGCCCATTGTCTCCCCTACCGTGAAACCTATGATTGAGCTAGTTCCACGAAAATTGCGTCGTTCCCACGCTTAAGTGCAATTTGTTGATAAGATACTTACAGCTTTTTTCTAACGATTCGAGAAACTTTGCTTTTTTCATCCATTCTATTTCACCTGCATTTGTCCTTGTAAGTTATCATGATTAGATTTGTAAAAATAAAACCAAACGGACCTGCTCGAATCTAACGAGGTTGTTTCACTGTTGCATGCACTTTCTGTTTGTTACCAGGTTGAAAGGTCACAACTAATGAATATTTATCAAAAGACTTTCGGTCCAATCAGAGTCAGTTTCAAATTTAAAGGTACTAATTTGAATGCAAGGAATACAGACGACATCCTGTGAACATCGTGGAAAATTTGCACAAACTTTTGGGATTAAAGTACGTACAAAAATGATCAGGAATTATTGCTAATGAAATAGATTTATATAAACCTACAACCCTCAGTGAAAATTATTGCAAGTCGGACTAACAGTCAGGAATATATGGTATTAGAAAAGCGATCATGGCTTTCGTAGTCATGATCCTAAGACCAGGCATAGGTAGTAACTTACTGCCTAACGTTTTTAACACTAAGTTTGTGCATGTGTGCAGTACTTGCGTGCGCTACTCACTCCGCACTAGACTAACTATAGGCCTAGGCCAGTACTGTAAGTTGTAACGTTGGTTACTGAGCTAGCCTAAGTTATGCATTATGTTTTCCATAGACTCTTTTTCCAATAGGAATTCTAAAGGATTGTGGGATAGAATTTTGGTGTGCATCTTTTTTTGCCACAGCAAAATTGCATTGACAACAACATTGCCTACCTGAACTCTATCCCACAATCCATTGCAATTGCTATTTGGAAAAGGGTCTAGCCTATGGTGTAATTAAAGGCAAAGCACGTGCACCCGTCCACAGGCGTTCGAAAGTACATATACTACACTATATATATATATATATATATATATATGTATATATATATATATATATAATATATATATATATATATATATATATATATATATATATATATATATATATATATATATATATATATATATATATATATATATATATATATATATATAATATATATATATATATATATAATATATATATATATATATATATTATATATATATATATATATATATATATATATATATATATATTATATATATATATATATATATATATATATATATATATATAAGTGATTCTCACTTCAAATCAAGTGAGTCCAAATTCCAAAAAGAGCAGGTCTCGAAGATTCTCCGAAAACCGGTGACTGACTCTTCCACGGTCACCAACGCGGTTGTAACTATCTCGTGTCAGCTCTCTGAAGAAGAAACCAAACTTCTTTCGAAGGGACTCAATTTCTGCCCCAAACCAAGGCAGACTGACACACAAAAATTGTCCTTAGATTTGGCAGCGTTCTACCGACGCCTACGTCTTCGCGAGTATTTTGCCGATGAAGACGGCGCAAATCAACCACTTCCGGACAACGACATAGCTTCTAAATTCAAACCCAAAAGCACCTGGAACCCCTCAAAGGGGCGTTGTCCACCACTTGAATCATTCATCTCGGCCATTGAAGAGGAAGTAAAGACTTACACCTCTGCCCCAGATTTTCGCGACAATCTCACAAAATGTGAAAGACAGGCCATTAAAAATTTACGGCATCGCGACGACATCGTCATTAAGGTTCTGCGATTGTTGCAATGGGCACCAAATTCTACAGGGAGGAAGCCTACAGACTGCTTGGCAATCCCGATCACTATAAACGTCTCGATTCAGACCCCACTTTAGAAATTGCAAAGAAAGTGGAGGCGGCCATACAAAAAATGGTCCGCAATGGCTCTATAGACTCTGAAACTGGCCCCAATCTCCTCCAGGTAGATCCAAAACCGGGCCGTTTCTATTTCTTACCCAAAATTCACAAGACGGGTAACCCAGGCAGACCGATCATATCCGGAAACGGGACTGCCACGGAGAAAATTTCGAAATTTGTTGACCTGCTCATTCAGCCCCTGGTCCCATCCCTCCCCTCCTACGTTCAGGACACCACGGACTTTATCCGCAAAATTGGTGAGATACAAAATCTCCCACAGGACACAATTCTGGTCACTCTTGACGTGTCCTCTTTATATACAAATATACCAAACGAAGAAGGCATCTCCGCTTGTAAAACCGCCTTCAGACCCATCCAAGGCAAAACGCCCACCAAGAAAGACTTAGGCGAGCTGATGCGCCTTATTCTGACAAACAACAATCTCGTCTTTGGCGACCAGCACTACCTCCAAATTCATGGTACTGCCATGGGAACCAAGATGGCTCCTTCATTCTCAAATTTATTTATGGGCAACCTCGAGAAGGAATTCTTATCTCGACAAATTTTAAAACCACAAATTTGGTTACGTTTTATCGACGATATCTTCATGATCTGGCCCCACGGTGAAGATAGCCTCAAAATTTTTGTGGAAAACATCAATTCGTTTCACTCCACAATCAAATTCACGGCCGACTCCTCTAGAGTCAGTGTCCACTTCCTGGACACAACAGTGACCATAGAAAATGGTTCACTCAAAACAGACTTGTTCAATAAACCCACGGACAAGCACAACTACCTACTACCGAGCAGCTGCCATCCTCCGCACTGCACCAAAAATATTCCATATAGCCAAGCACTTCGCATCAAACGTGTCTGTTCCTCTGAGACAGACTTTGAAACTCGCACTAACGAACTGTCTAGCCACCTCCAAAATAGACAGTACTTTCGGGGTTCAATTGAAAATGCCGTCAAAAAGGCAAAGGACACCCCGCGTTCTGAAACTCTGACATACAAAAACCGTCAGCCCAATTCTAATAGAGTGCCATTGGTAACTGAGTACCATCCCGGTCTACCACCATTCGCCAAATTCATCCAAAAACGTTTGCCCATACTTCAAAGCACGGCTCGCCTAAAGTCTATCTTTCCCGCTCCCCCGTTGTTGCTTTTTCCCGCCCCCCAAATTTACGGGACATTTTGGTACGGGCAAAATTTCAGGACAAAACCTCAGTCGAGGCTAACAACGAGAATTTTGGTTGTTCACCTTGCCCGTCCAATTGCAAGACGTGCGCTCTGATTGATTCAACTAAATACTTTCAGAGCTATCAAACTGCACGCACTTTCCAAATTAGGCAATCAATTAATTGTCTTTCCAAAAACGTCATATATCTCATCTACTGCAATTTATGTGGAACGCAGTACGTGGGGGAATCAAAAAACTCCCTCAGGATGAGAATGACACAGCACAGGTCAGCAATTAAAACCAAAAAAATTGATCAACCTGTTGCCAACCATTTCAATTTACCGCATCATTCGATAGACAATTTACGTGTCATTGCTATCGAACAAAATGATTCATGGGACAATAGAAGCCGTAAGACAAAAGAAAATTTCTGGGAATGTCAACTCAAGACTACGTCGCCATTCGGCCTGAATATCCGAAACGACTTACCAGCATACTGATTGAAGGGATTACACTCTAGGCCTAAGTAATCCTATTAGACCGTCTCCGTCACGCCTATTTCAATAGGCTTCCTCAAATTACTTAGTCTCGCCTCTTTCAAAAACGATAGTCCTAATTGACTATCAGTGGGGACCATTGTCCTCATAATTTAAAAGCTGTAAGTCCCGTACACTCCTTGTCACTCTTGTGATCAAGCACTGAAGAAGAGCTAGTATTGCTCGAAAGCTTTGCAAAAACCTTTTATGGCTGTTGTATTTACCAAATTTCTAGCTTCTACTGCTGTCACGTATCTCCTTTGAGATCCAGCCATTCATTTCTGTAGCACTGTTGTTATACAGTATTTCCGTTAACATATATATATATATATATATATATATATATGGTACAACTGCAGAATACCCCGTCCCTTCAAATACCTCACTGCGTCCCTTGGACGCAGTCGTAGTCAATAACTCACTACGTAGACAATACAATAAACACGGTACACGTACGTACACGTAATTCTTCACAAGGAATGACGTCACCCACTGTGGACTACGACTGCGTCCAGGCCTTAGTCGAAGTTCTAGTAAGGGTTTGGGTTAGGGTTATACTATTTGTAGTCATTAGGGTTAAGGTTAGGTTTAGGGTTAAGGTTAGACTTTCTAGTCAACCAAACTTGCTTCTTATGAAAGAAATGACGTCATCACCTTTCGATTGTCCACTGCGACTAAGACTGCGTCCAAGCCTTAGTCGAAGTTCTATTCGTTCAAACTTGCTTCTCGTGATAGTAATAGATATTTTGAGAAATGACATCATCCCTCTCGATCGTCCACTGCGACTACGACTGCGTCCAAGCCTTAGTCAGAGTTCTATTCGTTCAAACTTGCTTCTCGTGATAGTAATAGATATTTTGAGAAATGAAGTCATCCTTCTGGATCGTCCACTGCGACTAGGACTGCGTCCAAGGCTTATTCGAAGTTCTAGTCGTTCTCAGTAAAACAGTCAAGCACGGCAATAGACCTTATGCCAATTTATAGCTGCATTCTGGGAAGGAATATTCCGTGTACAGGACATATGTGGTCTTGTACGTACACGGAATAATCCTTCCCATGATTCAGTTTTGAAGCACCCTCTTTCTAATTGGCATTTAAGGTCTATGCTTGCCTCAAGCTTGCTTTTTAAGGTCTCTCACTATGACTGCGTCCAGTGGTCGAAGTGGAGTATTTCGGGGGACGGGGCATTCTGCAGTTACTCCATATATATATATATATATATATATATATATATATATATATATATATATATATATATATATATATATATATATATATATATATATATATATATATATATATATATATATAATATATATATATATTATATATATATATATATATATATATATATATATATATATATATATATATATATATATATATATATATATATATATATATATATATATATATATATATATATATATATATATATATATATATATATATATATATATTATATATATATATATATATATATATATATATATATATATATATATATATATATATATATATATATATAATATATATATATATATATATATATATATATATATATATATATATATATATATATATATATATATATATATATATATATATAATATATATATATATATATATATATATATATATATAATATATATATATATATAATATATATATATATATATATTATATATATATATATGGTACAACTATAGAATACCCCGCCTCAGTGATATTTACTGGTCATCCGGATTCCTAGTCCTAGTCCCACTTGGACTAGGACTAGGAATCCAGCTGAAAATGGATTCCTCGTCAGGCTGCCACTTCGACTAGGACTAGGAATCCAGCTGAAAATGGATTCCTAGTCAGGCTGCCACTTCGACTAGGACTAGGAATCCAGCTGAAAATGGATTCCTAGTCAGGCTGCCACTTCAACTAGGACTAGGAATCCAGCTGAAAACTGATTCCTAGACAGGCTGCCACTTGGACTAGGACTAGGAATCCAGCTGAAAATGGATTCCTAGTCAGGCAGCCACTTGGACTAGGACGTAGGAATCCAGCTGAAAATGGATTCCTCGTCAGGCTGCCACTTCGACTAGGACTAGGAATCCAGCTGAAAATGGATTCCTAGTCAGGCTGCCACTCGGACTAGGACTAAGAATCCAGCTGAAAATGGATTCTCAGACAGGCTGCCACTTCGACTAGGACTAGGAATCCAGCTGAAAATGGATTCCTAGACAGGCTGCCACTTGGACTAGGAATCCAGATGAAGATGGATTCCTAGTCCCCTTGAGCAGAACTACTTTAGCCTACTCGGCTGTGAAGCGAATTTGTTGGATACTGAGTTTTTGAAGCATTACAAATGACCTAACATATCATCACAGAGTGTCGTTCTCAAAAAAGAAAAAAAAAAGGGGGGGGGAGGGGGGAATAGGCCTCTGGCTACGTTAAAGGACTCGAGCTTATCCTGAGCCACTGGGAATCCGTATCCAAGGATTGGAAAAGTGCCATCTGCTGTGGCAGGGTATTCTATAGTTGCTCCTATATACATATAATAAGACAAGGTAGCCTAGGTCATTTCTCACAATATGTAATGACAAGGAGTAGGCCCAGTCCATAGAGTAGGATATAGGAACTAGAGTGCTCACTCCCCGAAACAGCTGTGATCGGATGGGGGGGGGGGGGGAGGGGGAACTCAGCCGCCATACAGTTTGTACACACATGCTCTGATCTACATGTAGGCCTACATCCATGCAATCACAGTGGATTTACGTATGCGGTATTAGGAGTGCGCGTTCTAGTTCTTATATCCTACTCTATGGCCAAGTCGCACTTACTGCCAGTGCTTCCACACTCTTAATGCATTTTTCCTGAAATGCAATCTAAAATTACGTGAAAATTGGCCATGTCAGGAAAAACTATTTAGAGTGTGGAAACACTAGCAGTGAAGTGCGACTGGGCCTACTCCTTGTCATTACATATTGTGAGAAATGACCTATCTTGTCTTATTATATAGTGTGTAGTATGTACTTTCGAACGCCTGTGCACCCGTCCCAGTGTATGCATAATGTGCCAAGACTCAGCCATGTATCATGGAGGGTTGGAATGTTGCGCACTTAAGCAAAATATTGGAGATTGTGGAGACAAAGTAGGAAACAGGCTAATCGAAAATGACACAGATATCGACTCATGCATTTCTTTTAACTGTAACCTAACTTGCGAATTTCAGGTGATCAGCACGATTTGGTGAAAATTTTGCCACGTTTTTTACAGGTACTGTTGAGCAATTTCAAATCTTGAGAGTGTCGTAACATTGCGCACTAAGGTAAAAAGGGCTGCTGATTACCTTACAACGAGGGTCCTACCAATTTTAGCCCAGCTCGCCCGGCGCTACCTAAATTTAGCCCGGCTATACATGAGTGTACATTATAGAAGCTTCGTAAATGTACGTAATGATGTACGATAAACTTGACTACCGAAAGAACTTGGTGGCCGAAAAGTACCTTTTCAATATTATATTTTGAAGGCTAAAGCATAATTTTATTTATAGGCCTATTTTTTGAACAAAAGTAAGTATAGAATGAGTCAATGAGTCTGCATTGACAATATAATTTTTATTTCAAAGGTCATGTTCAGTGTTTTGGCAAAATCAATGCAAACTTGGCCCAGCCCATAGGCCTGCCTGGAGTGTGACTGCCTCCTCAGCTGGAATGGGCATCAGCAGTTGAGGGACGGGGGCACTTTTGAAAGTGGAGGGGATTATTAGGCACGCCCACTTGGCCACTTTTCTTTCCCGGCAGACGGAATCCTGCATGTGAAAATAACTAGAGGCACATTCGTGATCATACCGTAATTTCATTAGCTCTGACAACATGGGCGTCCGAGGTTGGGGATAATCAAAAACTTGAAAAAAAACTTGAAGGAAAAATAACTAAACCTTCAAGACTACTGTCAATATTCGAAAATCTCACATCATTTTGCATCTAGGCTCCTTGAAAAAGACAAAAACTTTTCAAAGGGGAGAGACACCCCTCCCCCAGGTCAGCGGCGACAATCCTACTTTGATGGGACCCCTCAGTGGTTACCGCCAGCTAGGGGACTGCTGATCTGATCAATTAGTTTTGCCCCCCCCCCCCCATGTCTGACAACATAGCCTAACTTAAGATATATATACAGTAATTGGCTTTTTTGGGGGGGGGGACAAATTTGTTTAATATAACTATACATGTGATTTACTTACCAATTTGCTGTTGATAAGTTTGCTAAACAATTGAACTTACTATGGTGGTTGATTTGTACGTACATGGATAGCCGGGCTAAGTTTAGGTAGCGCCGGGTGAGCCGGGCTGTAATTAGTAGGACCGCACAACAACCCTGCCTAATGTCAGCAAAATGTGGATTGTAGATAAGAGATGAAAAGTATTTGTTCCCTACACAAATGAGTCAGAAATTAGCAGTTTGAGCCATGAGTATCTTGATTTTTGTGGCCTGATTGGTTTGAATGTGCCCATTTATAAGCACATGAAAAGCACTGCAGCGGAAAATCATAATCAAGGTCATAATTTAGCCACATTTAGGCTAGGCGTTATTCCTTGTTCATTCATGTTACGTTATTATTCCAGTGTTCGATTTTAAGGAATTAGCAATGGTTGTCCGAAGGACTACCACATTGTAAAATTTGGTTGTCCTGCTCAAAATAAGGTAGTCCCAAGTGTAACCATTTTGGCAAGTTCACAACCATAGAATTGATAATGCCTCATTATCACCAGCCTTCCAAAGTGGCTTTCACTTTTAGACAACCCCCTCCCCCCCCCCCCAAAAAAAACACAAAAACAGATATCTACTGTATAAGAGTAGTGCTGTCTGGTGGCGTGCATTAATAAGTGTACATTGTGGACATAGTTAATGTTATGATGTTCACATTGCGGGTTAATAAATTAAACATCTCTAGATTGAAAGCACTGGTGTTGAAACATCAGCACTCCGAATTTGTAGCTTGCACGAAGGAATTCAGCTTCTCTGTGTAAAGTGCAGGCCTAGGGGCCTACTAGTGGAGTTTGTATGGGGCACATATTTTGTCTTGATAGTGCTATGCACATTTCCATAAAGTGACTGTGTGGGAAGTTGTGGTGAACATGCGCGTACGTTATCACCGCACATTGCTGCAAATCTTTTGATGCAATTTTTAAAGCTCCTTGCTTGCACAATTCATCGAGCTGCTAAATGTAAACATCACACCAGTTTCCTCAAAAGATTTGGTTGTCCCGATGGACAACCTTACACACCTGTTTTTGCAAAATCTGGTAGTCCTGCAGAATTTCTGGTTGTCTCGGGCAACAGGACTACCCTTAAAATCGAACACTCTATTGACTCAATATTATACCTCGTGTGTAGGTGTGTGGATTTGTCTAAGTTACAATTGCACTGCAGTGGGGAAATCCAGGAAATTCAACATTATGTACTGCGCAACATTGTGTATCGCAGCTATATATGGTACCCGTCAAATGTGCACTTAAGTTAAAAGAAATCCAACATTCCAAGTTTGTGACATGGAATGTTAGGCTAGCCTAGCCTAGATGCACAGTCGACGGTCACCCCATTACGTACTGTACCTGGTCCACCAGGAACTTGGCCTAGTAAGGCACGAAGTCCCTAGTGGCCCGGTTGGTTAATGGGGCAGGTAGCTTCCTTAAGCTAGTAGTATGCCCCCAAGCTTCTTGAATAACGGTCCTGTGATCCTTTTGAACTGTAAGACAGTTTTGGCCTCAACAGCTCCTGGCGGCAGGGAGTTCCAGTCATCAATGACTCGCTGAGAAAAGTAGTAACGTCTCAGCATAAGATTAGGTCGTTGCTTAAGAATCGTCATTGCATGCCCCCTTGTGATCATGTGGGATTTCTGATGACATTTTAGTTGAAATAGATCATGAACAGGGAGTCTGTCAAAACCTCTCATAATTTTAAAAACTTCAATTCGGTCAGCCCTGTGCCTTCTTGCTTCCAATGATATTAAATTAGTATGTTGAGTCTCTCTGAATAAACCTCATCACGGAGGTTGGGAATTAATTTTGTAATCCTCCTCTGTACTCCTTCAATTAAGTCAATATCTTGTTGAAGATATGGCCTCCATATCTGGGAGCAGTAATCAAGGTGAGGCCTCACCAGACTTTTATAAAGTTTTAAAATGTTTGGCTTGCTTTTTCCTCATAACACCTTTAAATGAGCCCTACAATCTGGTTTGCTGTTTTGACAGCTTTAGCTACATGACCACTGACAGAAAGTGACTTATCAATAATTACACCAAGGTCCTTTTCTTCTGACACTTCAGTAAGCTTTACGTTGTTGATAAAATAGTCATAATTTGGATTCCCTTTTCCATTGTGCATTACTTTACACTTAGATGAGTTGAATAACATTTGCCAGTCCTTGCTCCAATCCACTAATTTGCATAAGTCGTTCTGTAGGCAAGCCGCCTCTTCCCCTGTACTGACTTTCCTGTAAATTTTTGTATCATCAGCAAATTTTAGAATTTTGCTGCAAACACCTCTGTCAATATCATTGATGTAAATAATAGGCCTAAACAGTATAGGTCCTAGCACTGAACCTTGTGGCACACCACTTGTAACAGGACACCAGCTTGACAAAACCCCATTAATTACCACTCTCTGTTTCCTATCAAACAGCCAAGCTCTAATCCAATTAGTGATACGTTTATCAATTCCATGAGCAGACAACTTTTTCAGCTCAATCTTTCTTGTGGCACTTTATCAAAAGCCTTGCTAAAGTCCATACAAAAGATCAACACACAGGCAGTTGTTATGGAGTAGGCCTATATAGGCTGGCCTACTGTAGATATGGTAGGCTACTTGAACTTGAAGTGGAAGTCCCTGATTAGCCTGCAACCCCAGGCCACTGATCATAGACAAAGGGCTATTAGGCATGACCATAGGAGTTCAGAGCATTATATGATGGTACGACCTTAGTTATAAGGCCACTCTAAGAAAGTTTTCGTTTTATTAAACAAGAAAAAAGAATGTGAATCTGTTTGTACCAGCAAATTTTTTGACAGACTTGATCTTATTTGAGAGCTATAGCCTGTAAATAACCACAGAATTTTCCTTTCGAGAGATACAATTACGACAAGTCAGAGTTTCCAGATCAAGCCTAACATCAGAAGTACAGTAACCTCATAAGGCCAGCGGGCGCTGTTTGCAGTTTTTATACAGAGCTGTATGTAGGGGTTCGTTGTAGGCAGTTTGTGCGCTCAGTTTGAGGCTGCATTTCTTAGCATGCGCATACCTGAAATATTAAACAGGTTCACACGTATTTGCAAGGGAGTTTGCTATGCGCGTGCTGCATAAAAAAATTGACGCACTGATTGTGAAAGCAGTTATGATGCACCTTGTCGACTATATCGATGCACGAAATTCAAAAGTGGCCTTATAAGGTCATGTCACTATATATAGGCCTACTAGGGTAAGATGGGGGTTTTCAACCGCTAGGGTATTTCCGTCCACCATGAACATTTCTGCCAAATTTGAATTTCTGTAAGAAACAAAAGTAAAAATATTAGTGTTTGCACCGGGTCCAAAATTTGGAACTGGGTACCCGAAGTCGATGGTCGGTCAGGTACCCCGGTACCCGAAACTATAACTTCTGGTAGGCTACAAGTTTGTTGTAAAGTCATTCATAATAAGAAATTTTGCTTTGCACTTTGATATACTGTAATATAACACCATCGTATCTTATATATGGGCATGACAAGTGTTCTTAGGTTTGTGCGTGATAAATTTTGCCAGGAAAAAGTAACATGTTAGGTGTTTTGTCACACGTGCAATCTATGTTAGTGAAACTTTGGATCCGGGTAGCAATTTCAGAACTGGGTCCTGACATCGTCGGTCGGGTGACCGGTGCAAACACTGAAAAATATATTTGCCACCAAGTACTATGAACTAGTATCAATTCAAAATACCAAACTTTTAACCCAAGCTAGGCTATCCTTTTAATGTAAAAAATCCAAACCTGAAAATGGAATGTGTATACGGCACTGATTTCTAATCAGTGCCTGGAAGTGACATAGCATTAATTTCAACTTAAAACTTACAACTCCAAATTAAAATATCAGTGACGAAGTTAAGTTCCAAAAGACCTACGATGAAGTAGCAGTATCACAAGTCTATGCCCTAACCTATAGTGCTGCAAGTCCAGCTGCCGGCAACCGATTTTAAATATCATAAGTACACACTAACTCCATTGCCTATATAACATGTCTATAGGTATATTATATCTCTACGTATACATGTACACATCTTCACACCTTATTCCTATGTGCACCACATATATAACCCTACAGTACCTATCCGTATGCCTACCACGTATACATACAATCCTGTCCCTATGCATACCAGGTTACATCACTTCCGGGCATGATACTAAATTAGAGCCGTGTTTACATATTTTTCAAAATCATGTTTTCTTACAATGGGTGATTAGCGCATGACTTACTTCTACATGTACAGTATACCTTTACTGCCATAGACTTAATTGTAAAGTGGTCAGATCTGGTAACCAAGATAGATAAGGATTGTTGGGATGTTGTAATGAAAAGAACCTGCCCCCAAATTGTCACTGTGCTCATTTAGTGGGGAGGTCGAAAACCACACACCACTTTTCAATTTAACGGGCTATTTTCGACAGCCTAGTTTTTGACCAGCATAAAATCATGGAATTGACTACAACAATTTGATTAATTTTAATTTTAAGTGATATAATTTACGGCCATATACCAAATGTAAAATAGTTACCTTCATATGTAACTTTTATCACAACATCTGCACGATGACCACTTATGACACATACAAAATTCATTTTATCTTAAATTTGCATGGTTTTCAATGGAGGGGTTAAAAATACCCTAAGGTAGGTTGAAAATAGCCAATTTTTGTCCACTTTTATCATATGGTATATGTATATACAGGGCCTAATGCTCTGAACGCCTGTGGGCGTGACCATTGATTTTTTGAAAGCACCCTAAACACGTATTTGTCAAAGACTCACAATAAACCCTAAATAATTATAATTACTACCGAAATTTGATGGTATTTTGTGAACTCCCGAGAACAATACCCGTGTTCTATTCACCGCTCTTTCATCAGGGGCAAACCTAATACAGTAGGCCTAACAGGATAAACTGGTTTGTATTTGAATAGAACAGTAAAACTTCTTCCAATTCCTGAATTTTCTGAAATGTTCCATGGTCGACTTCCAAACTTACTCTTCTGAAAATTTCCCTGAGAAATTTTCCAAACAACACCTAGTAAGAAAAAAAACGAAAATACACCGTTTCTTCATTTTGGTGGTTTTTCAAACCCTTTCCAGGTTGCATACATATCATGCCTATTCCCCCCCAAAAATACCCTATTTACGTGGATTCTTGGTCATGCTTGATACTTCCTTGTCAATGATGAGTGCCCACCGGCCTGCAACACATGTCATGTCAAAATATTTAGGTTTTTGGTAAAACATCTAGGCCTATTGTTAAAGGGAAATATTGTGTTTGACTGGCTCTTTATTGAATCTATCCTCGTTTCCTTGCGATCGGGTACTGTTCGATGAAAGAGAGGTAACTAAGAAAAACATTCTACCTTCCCAGCACTAATTAACGAGTAATTAATCTTTCTGCAACAACTAATAGGTTTGTTCACCCAAAAAATTATGCATGCAGAACCACACCTTCATCACCCCTGATTTGGAATCCACCAATCAAATCATTTCTATCACATTATGTCAGACAATAACAAACGCCTTCTACAGCATGTACAAAAAGTTCGGAAAATACGAACTAAGTATAGTACAGTACATTAGTGGGAATTACTACATTATTGTCTGTATTACTGAACCAGGGAGTTTCTATTTGACAACCTAATGGAACTACCGTTATATTACAGTAGGTGGTCTTATCACCTACCTGGTATACTATACTCAAAATTACAGTTATTCCGTAATTCGAATTGCAGCCCTTGGGCCTTAGCAGGTTTGATTTACTTTCGAAACAGCCGGATGTAAAAGAGACTGTTGGTGCTTCGACGATGGTAAAAGATGAAAATTTTATGAACCTGTGATGCCAGTGGTTGCCACTTGTCCAGCACAAAAGAAATATGCAGGACCTACAAGTCTTTCACAGATAAATTAACACGTTTGTAGTGACTCTCCTGTAACGACTAATAACGCACACTGACGGTGAACTAGGGAGATGACGCTGCGTCTCCATTTGTGAGTTTGAAATTCCAATATCCTGTACAGCACGGGCAGTACAGAAACTGTGGTGGTAGTTTGTTGTGAGTAGGGTCGTTGGAATTACGGTAAGCGAGGTCAACAGGTATTGCGTAATGGGTGCATATATGACCTGACGTGACCACTCTTCCTAAATAAATATGCAGCAGTACGAACGTTGCATAGTGTGGGTGAGGCTTATTGTTCTATAATGATCCCATTAGATACAAAAATTGCTGCTTCTTTCTTTCCATATTTCGTGAGATTAGTGTTGATCTGCGACAAGTTATTTGTGTTCCATGTTTGGAAAAGGTAAAAGAGCACAATGGGATTAAATTAGAGTCACATCGTGGTATCTTTTCAAACGCAATATTTCCTTTTAAAGTGATATTGTGTGCATGTGTATCAAAAAAAAAAGGAAAAAACAAGGTCTTATGTTTTTCTTTATTTTGCCAAAATATGAACTACGGTGTTTATGGATAAAATCTTTCATTTTTGACTAGGCTAACAATGAGAGTGAGAGCAGGCCATACACAAATTAAAGGAAATGCTGCAAACAACAACAGTGAAAATTCACAAAAATTTTGAAACAAACGTTCTCAATATAAGCAGCTTAAACCACACCTAGCCTAGCCTGCCTTAGTGCAAATGAATGTGCAATGTACATGTAGGCCAAGTGGGCTAATAGGCCTATGTGACAGCGGATCTTCCTGCATTCACCTGGAAAGTGTGTAATTATGTAGGTTATTACTGCACAGTACACATGACTTAAAGGAACAAAAGAAAACTCACTCAATTGTCCAGTAACTGTTCAAACTTAGTTTCCACTTCAAATGTCACCTCCTAACATGATTCAAGAACACTTGGTCTCGCTAACGTTACCAGTAAATACTTTTGCACTTTGCCACAGCCAAGCTTGGCAATCATGCAGATATCAAAAAATTCTTCTTATAATGTAAAAGGTGCTCTAACTAACCAAACATGTGTCACTGGTACAAATGCTCAACACTAGGGAAAAGTAAGGACTAACCTGAAGTATGACATTCCAATTAAAACAACATTCCAAGTCCCAGCTGTTAGAGTTCAAGCCGATACCGTTAGACCAGGGAGCTCGTATGGTGGTTAGATCTTCAAGGATTTGAATGACCCAAGAAGTGTTACTGCTATTTTAACCATGGAGCTCCTAAGGTAGCTCTTCCATGTTATAATGATCAGCAAGTCTCGTGCCATTAGAATTAAATCTCACTTTGACAAAAGCCTTCTCATTTTAATTGTTTTTCAATTTGAGGTTAATAAGTTTACGTTTATGTTTTCGATTCACTTATGGGAGCTATACTTTGCTCCAAAATTTGTTATGAGGACTTCAACGAAACTGTTTGTTGTGCTGGTTTGGCGTATTGAATATTCATAGATTAGTGGATTTAGTGCACTCTCATTGGCATGTGCAACCAGGGGCTGGAATGAAATGGAATAAAGATTGATTCCAAACAATGATATTTAAATTTTTTGTCGTTATTTTTATGATAATTGTTCAATATTTGGCAGAATTACCCCATGAGGGATATATCTTCATTTATCTTTATTGGTCAGATGGTCTGCTTAATCTTTCTGCCTAATATTTGGAATTTTGAACAGGGTAATTTTATGTAGTTTCCCTTTTTGATACACACAATATCACTTTAACATTAGGACAAGCCTAGGCAGGTTGGCTATCCCTTACCTCAAATCTACCATGATTAGTAAATATTGCCATATGCCCCTTTTAAAGGGATTGTCTAGTTTGGAGTAACAAGGCCTATAGAATACCCCACCATGGTAAGAAAACATCATTTTGAAATGAGGAGATGCAGTCACAGTGGCTGTCCCTCAGGACTTGAGTGTATCCCCATTCTTTAGCCACTTTCCCAAAGACTGGGAGGGGTGGAGTTCCTTGCTCTGCCCCACTGCTTGATAGCTGGAGTGTGCAAAGCGGACAACTTCCTGAAACGGACAATCAGATACGTACTCAGTTAAAATTCACTGTACCCCTCAGCATTGTTGTCATTGTGAACAGCTGTGCTGAACAAGTAAATTTTAGTCCCCCAAAAATTCCCAAGTGGTTCCACTGGGATTTGATATGGGTACCTCTAGTATACAAGGCAGTACACTCAACCACCAAGCCAACTCCACTATAATCACACACAGACAATCACACTGGTGAAATCAGTTATGAGTATTGCACCATTTGACATCTTAGGCAGGTAAATTTTTGGGAGAGAAAGAGGACCTCCTTCACATACTGTACCTCACAATGCTGTCAAAAGGACTGCCATGTTTTTACAGTAGTTACCTCTGACAAAGATGGTTGTCGTTATTGTGATGTATGAATGTGACATTAGGCCAACTTTTGAGAATACACATAGCCATTAAAATCATTTCAAATATTTTCATTTATTTTTGTTCTTCACAATGTATCCAGATTGATTTTAAAGTACAATCAATTCAATGTATGTTAATTTGTAAAAGTGAACAACACTGTCAAAAGAAGTGCTTTAAGAAACTTTTACAAGCTTACAGTATCTAATGCATACACTCCCTGAGTAAAGAAGAAGCCACAACTACTGTAACAACAATAAAACAAAACGAAAAAAAAGATAGCAGCACACAATAAATGCATTACAATGAAAAGTTGATTAGTATTTACATAAAATACACTTATAATGTTATGTCTGAAGGACATGATATCTGATTACCTGTGGCAATGTATTCTAGGTGATACTTGCATGATACACTTTAAATTATTCATGGCATGCGTGGTGAACGGATGTCCCTATGGATGTGTTTTAAGAAGAAGGGTTATCATGAGTTGATCAGGACATTCTGGGGCGTGCCTCACACTCTGTGACTGCACATTTCAACTTGTCTGTTGCATTGACCAAACTTTGTAGTGTAGATGGGATACTGACTAACAAAGAGTTTTTAGACCAGTTTTTTAGCTACATTGTAGGGGTGGCGTCAGGATTTGCTAGACAGGGGGCCAGCAACCTCATGCCCTGACAAAGGCAATGAGTTGACAAAATTAGAACGACAAATGTAAAGTTTTCAGCGTGGAAAAATTTGAAAATTTTGGGTATTATTGTAGGAAATTTGGAAAATTTGGGTTTTTTTCAAGGAAAAGTGGAAACTTTGGGGACTTCATTGAAGAATCTACACTTTCTATAAGCAAAATTAAGCAGGTCATCGGAGCGACTGAAGTTTGTTTGGATTACATATTATATTGTGTACGGATTAAGCTACCCGACGAAATTGGAAAATTCCCCTACAGGGGGCCAGCCTTCTCCGGGCTGATGGGACACCATGGCCCCCTTGCCCCCCTGCTGGCACCACTGGTCCCCTGCCACATTGGCCAGTAGCATCGGGGAAACTGAACATGTTCAGTCAGCTTATAAAGCTTGTCATGAAGCAGCACAATGTGTATCAAATACCGTACCATAGTGCAACAGCCCTTTTCAAGGCATCTTGACCCCACATGCAGCCCTAGTGAGACTTCCAATTTATGAATCATGGCTAAGGTCCTACCTGGGTGGAAGCTGTGAAGCCAGTAGTAAAAGTGTACAGCTGTAAATACAGATATGAAATATTTGGCTTAAGTGTGATAATTTCTTCTTTTTTTTTTCTTCAAATAGATGTTGACAGACACACCATGTACAGAGATGACTGGCTTAAAGAAGCCAGGCAGATTAAAGATTCGTCGTGCCCCATATGATGAGAATGACAGTGTAATGAGAGACATACAGGAGAGAATGAAAGAAAAGAGAAAGAAGAAGGCTGATCTCAGTCGATCCCGACGATTAAACAGTGAGAGCACATATACTACAGACTAAGCAAAAAATAAGGCAATGCTGTAGAAAGACTGCACTTCTGATAGGGGAAAGATGCATGGATGGGGGTGGGTGCTGTGGGAATATTTATGCTCTGTCTGGAAAATTCAAAATGGGGTTGGTTTATCACATTTCAATTTACTTAAACTTTTGTGTAAGTGCCTTAACAATTTAAGTAAGGAGAAGAGTGCTTGGAAATAAAATTATAAATGTCTCTCTTGAACTTTTTCATTTGAAAGTTGAGAGCTTTATGAATTTTTGGGTACGTACTGCAACTAGTGCCTTGCATTTAGCCATTTAAAAATTAAAATTTGTAAATATTGTAGACAATCTGAACATCCCAGTGAAATAATGATATCCTTTCTAATCATTAATGCAGTAACAAATGCATCCTTGATGCTGAAATTGAGCTTGCGAGCCAACAACCGTGCCTTGGCCAAGGCTTTAGAGGATGCTCACTGTGAGGCTCGACAGGATAAAGAGATGATCTTTGAACTTCAGTGTGCTCTAGAAGCAGCCCAACATGAACTGAGACAATGTCATCAAATGATTCAAGATTTGAAACTTGAGGGGCAGAGCATGATTGGAATGCTTACCACACTCCAAGAATCAGAGGAAAGCCATCGAGTAAGTACTTATTGACTTAGTTTATACTTAAGGGAGAATTATGTCATCCCATACAGTTAAAAGTCTCCCAGCTAAGTGTAATTCTTGTGCTGTGCACCTCCCAGATAAAGTTATCAAATAGCCTATACTGAGTTAAATTGCTTCTATTCATGTTCTGCTAAGAACACTACTGTTTGTGATTCAACTGCAGTAATAATGTAACCTGGCCTCACATTTCACTGATCTGTTCAAGTCATCATTGACCAATCAGAGTGAGGCTACTGCTTGAAGTTATGTCAATCAAAGTGCAGTCACTTATTGTGAATAGATACACCAGGGTGGTACCAAGAAAGCTTAGTTTCACACTATTTAATTTATGATCAAAAGTACTCATTAATCATCAATTATAGAATGTGTTGATACTGCATACCAGACCAGTTTTCAACATAACATTTATATAATATCATACTTCTAGCCATGTGTGACAAAAATTGAGAATCTGGAAAGCAGTCCTTACTAGGATTTTTGGTAGTTTGAGGAAATTTTTGAGATTGGAGGGAAATTTGGCCATTTTGTACTGTATGAAAACATGTAAAAATGAAGTTTGAAGTGCTTCCAAGGAAGTAAATAATTTTTCCAGCCCTGCCCCAGCTTCAAGAAATGTCTCGGTATGGAATGTATAGTGACAGAACCAACAGCATGCATGAGTCAGGGATGCCAACCAGTACGATGTTATCATGTTTTGTACGATAAAAACAGTAAAATACGACAGTACAATATTGCTGGCAAAGAATCTCCTGTCTCCTTTTCATTTTATAAATTCTCTATGAAAACAGTGTGCTGAATTGGTGCTGGAAAGTCTGGTTTGCATTTGTTTGTATATCATATTGTAAGATACACCACACCACAAGAGTAAAGGGTGTACATTTTCATAATTTCTAGTTCTATTATACTGTATTATTATAACAGGGGTGGAGTAGTGCAGGGTATGGTGGTACTGAAAGGGATGTGTGGTGTTCTGTAGACATTGATTTGAAAAGTCTGACTTTTCACTGAAAAATCTGATTTTTCAAGAGAGAAAGTCTGATTTTTTTTATCATAAGGTTGTCATCTCTGATGAGTGCATACAAAGTGCTGCACGCATGTTTTGAAGCATATCACAAAACATGATTTGATTATGTGTTGACTGCATGCAACCCTGTGATTGATTGTTAGCAATCATAGAACTTTTATTTTCATAGTGTGCTTTTTATAATTTATCACTAAACCTTTCATTTTCACAAGAAAATTTGCATGACCTAAATTAAGGTAAGAGTAGAAAAAAGAGGAATAGGGTCAGAAGAAAGGGAGGGGGGCAGAGAGGGCCAAACGTGTCACCCAGCATAGTAAAGGCATTTCTCATTTGCCTCTTTCTCTGTGTCAGATAAAAGTGTATCTTAAGTCTACAAATACAAGAATATACATTTCAGCTATTGGAAAATGAATCAAATGTACCCAACTCTCACCTTGGTTATTCCCTTGCACCTTGAAATTTGGGATTGTGCAATAACTTGTTATATCCTTCTACATGCTCTCATTTTCTATTGCAATTAAAATGCTTATGATCTTGGAAAATTACTAATTTCTTACACAAAATGTTGTAAGGTCAAGTGGACTTGAATAGTTGAGCCATGCTATAACAATAGGATATTGACCAAATTTTGGCACAATGTTTAGTGTCTTTAGGAAAACATAGTAAAACAAAGACTAATCTGGGTAGCACAAGAGTGACTTCACAAATTATTGCGCAATCTACCATGATCATTCAACTGAATAGACAACATTTTATTTCTCGAGTTCTGTTACATGTCCTTTTAAAATTTAAGGCCATAGGTACAATTTAATCCAGGATTTCTTATCCTTTCATAACTTGAGGCCCACCCTTGATTATTAAAATTACCCAAGGACCCGTGACCTTTCATCAGTATATAGCTGAAAATGAAGTTCCACTTCTATAGCCAATAACTCAACCATGCACAAGTTTTAATATTAGGCAACTTATACTACTAACATTAAATCTGAGATGAAAGAGATATTAAACAAAATAATAATACAAATAAAGACTTATCTGTCTATAAAAAAGAAATCCCAGCCAACTTCCTGGCCCAGCAAATGGTGATCTATGGCCTACCAGTGAGCTGTGACTTACCGACTGAAAATAAGTGCTGCTTCAGACCACTGAAATATATTCATACAATTGAGTTTAGATACATCTAGGCTATATTCTCTCAAAGTAAGGATTTGCATGCCCTGGAAAGCTAGTAAAATATCCAGGACATTTTTTGATTCAATGATATGTTTCTACGTTGTGCATGTTCATTTCTTCCACAGAAAAGAGTTGCTGAAGTGAAAACATTGTTGAATGAAGTGACAGCCAAGTACCTCCTAAACACTGTGGCATTAATAGATAAAGCAGCTGATATTTGCAACACTCCTTCCCTTTCCAAGGCATCCAGCATCTTTATTAGAAAGAGCTCTGTCTCAGAGGATGATTCCTCCAGGGATACATTCTCTGCATTGATTCCAGAAACACAGGGAATAGTAAGGTATGTCATTAAATAATTTTTCTTATTGATTTTACCATGTACATGTGACCCTGGGCATATGCTAGTCTGCAGTAGTTGCAGGCTTTTTAAACATTCTGTACCATAAAAAGATCACAAGTGTTATATGAAAGTTAGCACGTCGGTAAAAGTTTATTTGCAAAATTTTCAATTGTTTAGCAGTTAATTGCAACTGTTGCATGTGCACTTTTGGTGGTGATTGATAGAATTGAATGTGGAAAAGATGTCGTAAGCCTGTTGACCACTGTCCTACTCATCAATCACCTTTTCCTTACACGATTCCTGAAAAGGTAATCAAGTTGGACAGAAAATTGGGAAATTCAAAATGCACAAGTAGTATTTTGCAAAACATTCCAATATGTTACAATTAATCGCTACCCAGCCTTAGCAGTACCATAGCTTATATTTAATGCTCGATGATTCCTACTGCAAAAATTTTGTGATGAAATTTTAACAGATGTATTACACACAATTCTGCAGGTCCAACATCTATTGTAGAAACAGTAAGACTGCCAAAGGTGAAGAAGCATCATCTGAAATTCCTAGTGAACCAGTTGCAGAAGATCAGGATGATCATGCTGGATCCCATGTGAATGAATCTATTGCTATTGATGAAGGTACTTTGACAGTAAACTAGTTTTGTATTTTATTAGGCCAACTTTGTAGGAAATTTTGCTGTATTGTTTTCTAAGTATAAACTTTGTATCATACATGTTGTAATATCAGCATCATCTTAAGTTAGTTGATGGTTGTAACCTGATAACTATTTTGTCATAATTTTCACAAGAGAACAAAACATACATGGGGAATTAAGTGGGGAGGGGGGGAGGTATTGAAGACCCATGTATCCTTTTTCGAAGTGAAAGAAATAAAGGTGATCATTTTTTGCAGAAATGTTATCATTTTTTACTTTTAAAAGTGTGCTCTGAGAGGGGTGGAAGGGATCAGAAGAAAGAGTACATTGTGCCCCTTGTGAAAGTGATAAAAGATGGATAATGTTAAATTAATGGTACTGGGATGATAATTAAATAATGATACTGCTTTGGGGTGTGACTTAATGTATAAAATATTCCTGTGTCCATTTTTTGTAAAATTTGTCCCAAACGTGTGTTTGTTTGTGACTATTTAAAGAGATGAGTGTCTGTGAGTTTAGAGATTAAGTTTAAAATTTCTCAAGATTCCCTTATGATAGCAGTTGCTGCCTTCTCTTACTTTGTTCTAAAGGGAATAAGCAGTGACTCCAAATTTATTTTGAAACATCAGATAAATCTTTCAAACCTCCTCTTATTTCACTTTTATGTACAGTATCTTTAATGACATTTCCAAATAAAAACATTGAGTAATTAAGGTTAAATAAGAGTTATCAGGGCTCAAAATAAGCTTGCAAAAGGGCACAGCCAAAATGAGCAAAATGGCCGTCGGTCTATGTTATTTCAATGGACATTTACTGAGGGGCATCACGGCCATAAGAAAGGGCCCGACGGCCATGGCTGTTGGTGTTGTCGGTTATTTCGAGCCCTTAGTTATGCTGCATGAACTTAACAATTTGGTAACAGAAATTAATTTTGTAACATGATTAAAAGAGCCATACATGGCGTAGGATAAAGGTATACTAATCCAAGCTGGAGTGACTGCATAATTTACCCCTTAAAGCAGAAATATCTTCAAGAGTATAGTGTGACAGGTATCAAGCAGCTATATATTTATGTTAGTAGATCATTCCAAATTCTTGAAACTCTTTGGGCTGAAATGTATATATGTAACAATGACTTGGGCTACTAGGATCTTTGCTGCATAATTTTGGTATCTGGAGATGGAAATTTGACAATTGGAGGGAATTTGGCTTTTTTGCACATTAAAAATATAAAACTGGGAAGTTTGACTCAGTTCTTGGGAAACTTTTGCAGCCCTGTCCTTCTGTATCCTGTGATTTTGTATTTATAGGATAGATGTACTCTATCATTTGTAGAAAGGAAATAATTTTTATTGTTCTCTTGACTTCTCACAGCAACAATTCCAACTTTTGGCAGTCAAACAGATTGTCAACTAAAGAGGCGCTCATCAACTTCCAGGAAACGGTCAAGAACTGCCTTCTTTCTGGATCCAAAGGAAATGCAACATGCTCTGGCATCTGAAGTTGGACACCAGAGTCAGATCTGTGAGGAGAAGGAGGAGCTAAGTTGTTCAGTGTCAGAGTTTGCTGCTCATTGTACAGATGATAGACCTCAAGAGGCAGCAATAGATGATCCTGAGAAGGAGATGAATGATAAATTTCAAGAGGTTGCAGCAGATGATCCTGAGAATGAAAGCGATAAAATTTCATCTGTTGATTCTGTCTCTAATACAGGAAAAAGTGATATTGGGGATAAGGATCAGTGTGCGTTGGAGAAAACTGATTATCGGGAACAAGACATGGAATTGACCAGTAAGGATGAGAAAGAGACACATGTTGAAACAAGCCAGGGTGATGTACCAGTTCAGATGGAATCAGAAATAGAGAAAATGCAGGAGAGAGATCTGGTGGAGGAAAATAAAACTGCAAAGGAACCAAAAGTTGGTGGTAAGAAGACTGGAAGAGTGAAAAAGAGTTTGAAAAAGAAACACTTGAAAAAAGTGAATGTTAAGAAGGCTATTTTGAAGGCAGGAGGTGAGGGCAGCCAAGGTACATCAGTATTTGATTTATCTGAAAGTTTCTCCCAACCAGTGTCACCTCATCAGCATCAAAAAGAGAAGAGATTTGAACAAAATTTGTCAACTGAAAGTGAAAAGAGTGAACCTGGGGAAGCATCTTCCTCTGGTGCTAATAAGAGAAGTGATGGACATGTGGGAGGGAGTGTAGAGACAAGAAAACTGGAAGGGGAGAAGGAAATGAATGTTGAAGATGAACCACCAGTAGAGACTTGGGAAGAGGAAGATAGACCCAAAATGTGTCGGAGATCAAGAAAATCACATGGTGCTGTACAACTTGTCTCATCATCAAATAAAGATGAAGTAATGGATGGGCCAATCAGGGAAACTGTTTTAGCTTCACCTCATTGTGAGGAATTGAGTGTGCCACAGAGGACATTGAAGCCACTTAGTCAAGTCCTTAATGAGTCAAGTTGCAGAGAAGGGGCAGATAATGAGAACAGTAATGCCCTGTCAATGAAGGCAAAGTTGAACAAGAAAACAATCAAGCCAAAACAGAAGAAGCGATTGTACGACCCAAAGAAATCCTTGGACAAGGAGTTTACTCACACCGTTATCAATTCCTCCCAAGATCTTGCTCTGCCATACCCAGAGAATGCCACAAACAGAAACAGTTCAAAATTCAAGAGGAGGCATCGCTCAGGAACTGTTGGAAAAGAGGAAAGAGTTAAAGAAATCTCTAACGAAAGTCTTAGTGGACTCCTGGAAGAATCATGGATGAAAGATTTCTTGAATGACATTGATAGTGAAGATGAGGGAAAATTTACTGCCAGGACTGCTGCATCCAGGAAAAAGTCCCAGGTGAAGACCAGAGGGACCAGAAAAACTTTCAAGATGGATTCTAATGTCAGCAATGAAGAGGAAAGTGGGCCCTTGATGGATTCAAATGAAAACAGTTTAATGAACGATGAGCCTTTGGTAACAGAAGATCACACAAAGAAAGTGAAGGATAGGAAGGTTGTCAGGAGAGGCACTGTTTGCCTTAAGAAAGGGAGTGAAGGCTCCCCTAAAGATGGTTACTCTGAGTCGACTTCAAGACTTTCAAGGGATTGCGATGTAGATGCAGTGTCCAGAATTAGTGATGACTTGAATAAAGACAGAATGTCAGATTTAATGGCAGGGAAGGGAAGGGTGAAGAATTTTGCTTCATTTGTGATGATGGATGAGATGAACAAAGAACCAGTCATGGAGAAGGGACGAAATGTTGTTAGGAGAGGTACATTTGATATTGAACCTCAAGAAGAGGAAGAAGACAGTAATACGGGAATAAAGGGTGATGACAAAAAAGAGCAGAATGAAAATAAGTCTGAAAAGAGAGACAAAAATGAGGGGAGGCAGAAAAAAAGAAAGTCAGACATTATGGAGAAAGATCTGGAAGAGGGTGATGGAGATATACATGGTAAAACATTAAGAAAGAGACAAAAGAGAGACAAAGAGGAAGATGAAGAATGGATAGAAGAAGGAGACCCCAGTGAGGAAGGTGAGATGGTTAAGAGGCCTTCAAGGAGAGGAAGCAAAAGATCTTCTTCAGGAAGATCAAATCACCGAAGGAAGACACATGATGTTGAAAAAGTAGAAACCAAGGAACTGGCTGAAATATCAGAAGATGAAGAGGGTGTCTTGCAAGTTGTAGATGATCTTCTTGAAAGCAAAAATGGGTGTGATGATGAATGTGAGGAGAAATGTTCACAACTGAAGCCTAGTAAAATGAGAGATGGAAGTTTAACAGAATTAGCTAAATCAGATCAAAAGCTGTCAAAAATATCAAAAGTGCCTAGACTGAAGAAGAAGATAATAGTGGAAGATAGTTCTGATGAGAATGCAAGCCATGATGACAGCATTTCATCTGTTGAGTCAGTATCAGCAAAACCTGATAAAACTAAGAAACATAGTGGAATACCTAGGAGAAAGGAAGGATCTAAGAATGTACAGAAGTTTTATGGAAATATTAAGAGAAGGGAGAACAATTCTGTAATGAATGGAAGTTGTTTGAAAATGAAGCATTTACCTGCAGAAGCAAAATTAGACAAAGAAATGGATGCCAAGAGTCAAGGAATAATTTCAGTTTTAGAAGACAGAAAAGCAGTGACATTTGATGAAAAAGAGAAAGCAAAAGAAGTACTGACAGACACATTGGGTAGAAAGAGTGAGGAGAGTGTAGATAAGAGGACTTTAAGGGAATTAAAGGATGAGGCTGCAAAAGATAAAAAGGAAGATGAAGAAAGGGACCTGGCCAAGGAGGAAATTCAGGAAGAACAATCTGTGATAAAGAAACATGTGACAGTGGACAAGGAACAAAGATGTGATACAGAAGATGTTTGTGAGGTCAATGAAAGTGGTGATGCATCAACATCAGTACCTGAAGAGACTGGGAGGATGGAGGAAACAGGGCAAGCAGAAACTGGTCGTAGACCATCTAGACAAGCTAGAGCAAAGGCTGCCCAAAGCCTGAAAGAACCATCACTTGTTAGGTAAGTGAAAATGTTTTATTGTAGTCATTGAGCACAACAAGGGTATGCAACCAGGGACCTGTTTGATGAAAGGTTGGGCCCAATCTTAAGTTTGATTTCAGAAGTATTATGACATGGTAGATCAAAGGATTGAGAATAATAGTTGATGAAACAGGTTGTAGGGCGGATAGATTCAATCTCACAGATGCTTTGCATTCCAGAACTACGTGAGAAGCGCTAGCTGACTAATTACCGTCATTGTGCTATTTGACTTTGAACCGTCAACATCACTGACCGGCTTAGTTTAAGCCGGGGTAGTAGCTTTTGTGCGTGCTGCTGCCTGTGGAAGCTTTGTCCAAGGCAGTTTATGGCCTTATGTAACGAGGCTTTTTTGTGCGGTTTGCACGTGTGCTGTACAGAGTAAGACTGGCTAGGCATAATTGCATAAAGCTAGTAAAGAGGACAGGCATAATTGCGGCGAGCCTCTGTTAACTGTTTCATCGTCATGGATTCCGAAGATCTCGACTTCTCGGAAGACTTACCTTTTGAGTCTGAAGATGCAGGCAGTTCTCAGCAAAAGGCTGATGAATCCCGACTAGCGGGAATAACACCAGAGATGTCGGAATACATAAAGAAAATAGTATCGGAGGTAACTAAAGATAGGCCTGAAAGAGCAGGTGTATTGGAACAGCCTGAAGCCAAATGGGCAAGGATTATTTGTAATAAACCATTCACTATGTTCATCATCTGAGGCACCTCTGCCAAGGATAGCAACACATCTTGGCAAAGTAACTTTCACCTGATTTGACTTTGCCCTGGATATAACACATCTATAGGCAAAACAGGGTCTACCCTAACTTCCTATCTATCCCTTCTACTTTGACACACTTTGGCAGTACAATGATGAGTCAACATTGGCTATTCAGAAGTCTTTTTTTTTTTTGGGGGGGGGGGGGTATCTCTGTTCTTTTAAGCTTGTGCTTCGTAAGTTTGTGTATAAAGCCATGGAAGAGGATTTTCTTCAATAGATAATTTAATGTATTTTTAACATTTTAGCTTTTACCATATTCAGTGATGGAGATTTAACTGAATTATAGTAAGATTAAATACCACTTGGAATGTTGTGAAAGTACCCTTAAATTACCAACTATAAGGGAACCCACAGTGGAGAATTGAACATGAGCATAGGAAGGTTATTAAACCTAAAACTTAAAAAAAAAAGTCTTTTGCTTTATTTAATATAGGAAATTGCGGCGTGGAGATCCTTTCACAGACAACATGTTACTGACGTCACCAATGGTGAAAAATAAGAAAGTTAAGAAGAACAAGAAAGTCAATCAGGTAACTGTAAGAAGTTAATTGGAGGAAGAAAATGATAAGATCTCAAAAGAAAAGAATTAGTGGAATGTTCCAATTCCTGTGCATCAAACTGCATATTTGTATCTTGTTTGGTTAAAGAGAAATATCGCACTTGTAGTGCAAAAAAATTCATACCTTTAAAACCATGATTTATGGATATAAAATGATAAACCACTCACAATAAGGTAGCTGAGTAATACTATTTTCATAAAATGACATGTTTACAGAGTAAAATTTACTGCTTTGTAGCCCATCAATGATAAACTGTATGTTCATCCAAACTTTTGAAGTTTCAAATGATGCAGGATACATAATTCTTGTAATGCAGAGTATATTTGGTAAGAAAATTTATTTTCAGAGTTTATTGGTGACATGAAATGATTTCATATTGATGAAAGGTATTTTCTGTCTTTGCCATGCCAGTGCAATTTAAATGCACAGTGTATCTCTGTTATTTATCATTCTCACCATCCACATGATCAGAGCCCACATTTAAAACAAACTGGCTTGTGGCAAGGTGATTTGCACACTTGGTTCTCACTTCTTCCCTCCACAGGGTATAATGGCCTCAGTTACTTGTTGAAAATACTGAAGTGAATATTTACAAGGTAGAAGTTATTATTTAATTGTTAGGGGGATCACTGAAGAAGTGAGAAATAGATTGTAAAAAATATATAAACCTATCAAAAAAAGAGGTGATCCTGTGAAATCCTTATTAACTTGTCAAATTGTTTTGAAAATGGCAACTTTCATTTGAATCATAGCAATGGTAATTCTAGAACAAAGGAAGATAGAAATATGTGGTTTGTTACAGATGGGGTTAAAGGGGATGGGAAAGGGTTCACCTCTTCTTGTAATTAAATGAACCATATTGATCATAAGGAAAAGGACAGATCATACTTGCATTGTGTTATCTTTTGCATTCAGCTTGCCAAGATACATATATTGAGTCCCTTTAATTTGTGCCCTCAGCTTAGCTCTGGCAGTGAACAAATTTTCTGAAACCCACTGGTATGTCCCAAATAATAAAATAGCTATAACAAATAAACAAATCATGCCATTCAGATGTGTGACTTCCTAGCTTATTACTCTCAATCATTTTGATCCTTTATTGATCCACACTCTCCCAAATTTCTGGCCTCTAGCTCAGGCTCCTAAATTTGGTGCCATCCTCTAGTGCACCATGAATTAAAATCCCTAAACTAAGTATTGTTTATTGATTCACATAATTTGTGTTGCAAATATTGTTTTGGTTTAAAAAAAAATTAAAACTGTTTTTTTTTTTTTCAAAAATAATGTTTTCATGAATGGAAGTACAAGAGATTTAAATCCAAGGGAGCAGAACTTTCAGCTATACTTCTCATTTTCAGTATCTTAGTTAATATGTAGAGTCATGGCTGTGTGGAGAAAATCACATATAAGTATACCATGTGCTCAATACCAAATAAAGTATTGGTATTTTCCAAGTAAAAAAAATCAGTGTGGAGAAAAATGTGGAGAAATTTCCTAGCACTGCAATTCATGGCAAAGGTGACCCCAGAGATTAAAAGTATTGCATAGCCTGGAAATGAGAAGGATTTTGAAACTAGTAAAAGTACTTTCATCAGCCTGTCACCTTTGCTGTTGCTTAAGATTTTGTCATTTTGATTTTAATTTTTCAGAATCAGAAATCAAAACCAGCATTAGGAGATGCTACCAATGTGATCTGATGTAAGAAGCAACACTGATGAGAAGATCAGCTGTGATATTTTTGTGAATAGTGGAAAATACTTGTACATTTACTTGTAAATATTATTTATCATTAAGACATCTTTTATGTGTAGCATATAAGGAAAGAGAAAGTTTCCTGTATTGTTCTGAATATTGAGAAATTGCATTTCAGCCTAGATTGAAATGTATGCCTACATTTTACATTTAGTAAACAGGTTATGCAAAATAGGTTTAACTTATAATAGTATTAGCTGACGGATACAACATTTTGGACAGTAACCCAGTGTTGGCACATATAATTGTTAAGAAGAAATTTACTTACACCTCATATGCCTTGAAGATATGAGAACCAGTGCTGTAAATGTAAATGATGCTGCTGGGAGGTAGTAGGAAAGATATGATAGATACAGTCTCAGCATGGGCAGGGGGAAGCAATCATCTTTCACTCATCCTGGATAGCAATTCTGGTTTCTATCATACTGCCGTAAAACAGAACAGATAAGTAATACTAATCCTTTGAATTCGTAGCTGTGGTTATGCAGAAAATTTAATCAGTTGTTAGTTTTGAAATCCCACCAAGTAGCTTGAAAATCCTAAAACAAATGTTCATAATATTCTTTTACACAAAAGAACTGACTTGAAAATCACTGAAAAATGTGACATTAAGATTAAAAAAATAAGTGCAGTATTCAGAATGTGTACCTACCTACTTAGTACCTAGTATCTACTTTGCAAGGTGATGTAGGTGGGATGAACTATTTTTCCCAGGTAATAGTAAGTTATAAATTTATGTGTGCTAAACTACATCTTTCTGCTGATGGTGAGGATTAGTTTAAGCATTGTACATATTTTGGTCATAGTAATAAGTACAAATAAAGTATGCATGCAATTGCAAAAGCAAAGACTAACCTTACACTTTATGACATGGATAGCCTAGAAGTTAGAGCATCTATATGTCAGCTGGGGTCCAAACCCCTATGGAGTCATACCAAAGACTTAGAAAATCTGACCTGTTGCCTTCTTGCCTGGTGCTGAGCATAATCGTAAACATCAAAACAGGAGCAGTAATACATTTTATGAGTTTTAAGTGGTAGCAGCACAATATCTGCATTGTTAGAATAGTCGCCAGGAGCTTGAGAAAATTAAAAAGGTGAAAATGAAGGGGAAATTTGTAAAAAAAATCTTTGGTTCCTTCCACAGGTGTAAAGTACAATAAGTATTCATATTATTGCTATTACATTTCATATTAGATGTCTATACTTGTATGTTTGAAGCAAAATTAACACAATGTTAACTTCTGAGAATGAAAACTTTTTAAAGTACTTGGCATGGTAAAAAAAGGGAAGTCTGTTCTGTGCAAAACTTCCCAAATTGCAGCATTGCATTTGTCTGTTTGAAAAAGAATTTGTCTGTTTGAAAAATGCATTTCTGGTGACCAATTTGGTACTGTCATATTTTACAGTATGTGGCCTTTCAGGACCCACAACATTTCTACATTATATTTTTGTTGGCCCAGTACAACATGGTTTGGAACCACTTGATCAGGAAGTGCATCTTAGAAAGAGTAAGGGAAAATAATAGCTAAATATTAAATAATATGATGGGCTATTGACTGTTTAAGTATAGGGAAAAAGTGACATGTTCAGTTCATGGTGAAAATGATGTTGGCAATTAAAGGGGTTCATTGGGTTGGCTCACAAAATTCACAATTTTTTTCACACCTGTTGAGATTTATTCACATCTTGATGGTAAATGGTCAAACCAAGAGATTCTGCACATTTGACACACAATCGAAATGGCAATGATAGGGTAATTAATGATTAAAATCATTTATTACAAATTTGTGACCAGACACTTTTTACCATTGGGTATTAGACATATGCGACCCCTGTCCATAAAAAGTACAATATCTCACATTTTTGGTAATTATAGGAAGTGAAACATGAGTAATGAGGCTCATTAGAAACATGCAATGATTTCCTTCAAACTCATCACAAAATAATCAATATCAACTCAGGAAATTTTTTCTGTTGCTAAAAGACAATGGTCAAAAAGTATTGAATGATGCATTGACAGTACTTTTTCAAGCTGCACTGAATGCTAGCTCCTTCATATAGATACCTACATGTATCTCTGTGTTAGCCATATAATTTCCAACTTTTCTCAAAAGTAGATAGGCCTATATCCTAAAATCTCTGGGAAAGGTGGAGTATTTCTGGAGATCTGAAGAACAGGAAGTTGAATTTTGCTGATTTTCAAGGTAAATCTTGGGGAAAGTTCCTAAGTGTGCTTGGTTTTTATTTTCTATGTGAGGACCTAGGTTAATATTTTCCCTTGTTTTGGCTTGCATGTGCTTCTTTTAATGCAACTGCATGTGTGGCGAGCCATTGATATGGATATTGAGAGAACTGAATTTTTTTTAAGGACCATGAGCTCTAGAGAGCACATGCTGTAAAAGTTATTTATGTTTGTTGTAAAAATTGTGGTATTGGTCTCAATGCATATTACAGGAATATTCCAAAGACAAGATCCTAAATGAAAGAGAATAATTTTTTATCACATGCTCTTTAATTAAACCTCACGGCAACACTTTGTTCATAACTCAAGATGTTCATGTATTTAAGATTACAGTTTTATTTAATACCTGCAGATTACCATCAAAATTGTTGTTGTCCTTTACATTTGGCATATTTTATTAAACACTGAAACTTGACACCCATGATACATTGAGGATGTTTCATTGTAGAACGAGCTTAAACTTTGTGAGAATAAAAGTAACAGCTCTAAAAGTGTCTTCATATTTTATTAACATTTGTCAAATTAAAGACTTGCAAAAGATGTCCAATATGTCTACCTGTGTGACATTAATAATTTCCCATAATGCATTATACATGCATGCATGAATAATTGCTTGGGCAACCATAACTTGCAGATGTAACATATGCTATTGAGATGGAATTTAAACCTAAAGAGGACAAAAAAATCCTGATCTGAAAATTTGAAACTTTCATATTTTGTCTCTGAAATCTTCCTTCAAGTTTTAGTGTGACTTCATGACCTTTCCTATGACCATATCCTATTTCAGATGAGATGGGAATGTCCTATGTAATGTTATACCTAGTATATTTGATCTAACCTTAAAACCAGTAGCTAAAATTCAACTCTGAAGGGCTCATTTATGTATGGATAGCATGTCTAAACTCTGCTGGTTGCCTCCTTTTATGTAGTAATTACATACAAGATTAATACCAGATCTAGATGTGCTGTAAAGTATATGTGTAGAGTGCAGTTCAAATTTTATTCTGTTTAACATAAAAATTTGTAAGTTTGAATATATATTTTCATTCATGTAGGAAAGGACTTTACCTGTGTCTCTCATTATTGTATTTAATTGACTGTTGGCCAGTTATCCCCAGCAGTCCTTTAAAGGGAAAATGAAGTCCCCCAATTTAAATTAGAATACCCAGTTATCCTAATTCAGAAATGGCTCCTTTTAATTGTGTGGCAATATTTTTATTTTGTACTTGTTACATTTATACAGAATAACTAATTGGTTCACCTTTAATATTCTATATTTTTATGCAGAAATGGATCAAAATTTCCTTGTAAGGGAATTAAGAGGAGATGTGTAAGATTTAACTTATGTTTGGAAAATACTTGGGGAGACTGATCTCTGCAATTATTACTCAATTGCTTGATATCAATGGCATGTCAGATCAGAAGCAAAGGTTCCCCATTCATTAAGGTCAAATGTCTGTGTTGAATGTCGTGAAAACTTGAATCTACTACATCAATTGTAATGAATTGCTAGTCAGCGAAACACCAAACTTCCCTTACAAAAGATTGTATCAGGAGCAACCTACACACATTTGCAGACATAGGCGAAGGAGCCCAAGTTGATTTGGGGGGGGGGGGGGGTGGAAAGACTTGCCCGAAAAATATAACCCCAAATTTCCGCGCACTCCACGCACGTTTGACATGTTAATGTACATATCATATGGGCATTCATCGTTTATCAATCCGCATGCCGACAACATGCAATAATTTGCCTTGTTTCTACCTTCTTTACTGGTTTTAATTTTGGCGGAAGTCGTTGATCGCCGGCCTGGGGGAGGGTGTTTCCCTCTCCCCGTTGAAAATTTTGAAAAATTAAGTGTCCTTACATGCAATCTGGTGCCACATGTGCTACCTTTGAAGTAAAATTTGTGAAACGTTTACGTATTTTAGGTAGAAAAAGTTTTTAAATTATTAATACCCTCTAGCTACATCATTGCATTATTTTTCTTTCAGTAGGTGCCCGAAAAATTCTCAGCATTTTGCCCGAATTTTTACAAAATTTTTGGTTGCAGCCCCCCGCCTCCTACGCCTGTGTTTGCAGGATTGTTTTTCAGACAGTGTCGGGACTTATTTATCGTTTTTCATGTAAACCAATCAAGTACGCAGACGACTAACAAGTTACGAATATTTATTTTCACAAGAAGAAACACGTACTTTTCATTTCTAACCATTAGCGGCTCGCCATAGGGGCACGGGGGGGCATTTGCCCCCCAAAAGTTTGCAAAGCATGGTCTTCAATTTTCAAAAATAAAAATGATAAATAAAAAAACATGTAATTCGAGATGGGTTAGGCCCTCCCTTTTCCTTAAGTGGGCTTAAAATTAAAGAAGTGAGTAACTTTCCAATGCAATGCGAAGGTTAAACATTAACAAACTGCTTTCAAAACAACATTTTTTTCGGCGCGCTTCGCGCGCGTTTTCTCAGTTGCCTGTTTGCTACTATATATACTTCAGACATCACAAATGGACCTGCCGTTAGTGCGAGCTAAGGTAATTAATCAAAACAAATGATCACGCTGTGATATTTGTAATCTGATAAGCTTAGGCATCATAATGTCATTTACAGAGTGTAACGGTAATGCTGGAGTGAAATGCCCATAGTTCTGCAGACACTTCAGAGCTTTCGGGGTCATTAGATACACAACCCATTAGTCGTGTTGATTATCATCCACGACTAAAAGCAGTTTTGCCCGGGTGTCACCTGGCCAGATTGGCATAGGTATCTGTCTACAAAAAGTTGTAACGGGCATGTTGTCTAAAAGTATTGTTTCCCATAGAAAGAGAGGTTTCCCTTCCTTTGTCCAAAACTGACAGCGCCGTTGGCCCACGAGCGGTCTTATGACTGTCAAATGGCCTGTTATAAGCAAACGGTTCTCCACCTCTGTGCTAAAGTATACCGTCGTTTCAATTGATTTAAAATAAACACACCAAACAGTCAATCTAAGCTCAGTGTGATGAGACTTTTGACTAGAGGTCTAGCTATTTGTATATAGGATGAGACGTCGTTCTGAGTTAGGGGAATCCCCCCCCCCCCCCCCTCCTTAAAAAAAATTGTTTCGGAACGGTACTGAGATCCAAAATACTAGTGCTATCACTTCATCGTTTTCAAGTGTCTTCATGCTCGAAATTTTCGTTAGTTTAAGAGAACAATCCAGAAAACCAGCATTTTATGGCTTCTTGGCAAAGCTGAAACATATTGTGACACAATGAAATGAAACAGTAAAATATTTAAAGGTGGGGCTCATTTTATACAAATGGATCAAGCCGCCTTGCCCATTTCACCAGGCTCTTACTCCACCCCTATGGTAGTACGGTAGCGATCGGTTGATATGGTTGTATTTATTTTTAAAGTAGTCAGCTCATGACTTACTGGCTGAAATGGATTTTGAAGAGCTTTTGAAAACTACATGGGGCATCGCTGTAATACATAATAATAACCATAGGCCTACTCCCATAGGCGTAGGAGGCGGGGGGCTGCAGCTCCCCCAACAAAATATTTTTGTGAAAATTCGGGCAATATTCTGAGAATTTTTCGGAAACCCACTGAAAAAAATAATGCAATAATGTAGCTTAACGGAAATCGATACTTTAAAAAACTTCCTTGGTAATTAAAATATAGGTCTGATTTGGATTGCACCATCATCTAGGCCTATATATTCGGTATTTATTCACCAGTGTGTTTTTAATGGTTAAACTCATATATTATGATTATCAGTGGTGTATTTGAGGAGCCATTAGGGCATGCCCCGTCACTGACGCCGATTTTTTTAGTACCTAAAATAAAACAAAATTTTACTTCAAAGGTAGCATATGTGGCACCAGATTGCATGTAAGGACACCTAACTTTTCAAAAAATTTCAAAGGGTAGGGGGTGATGCCTATTTTTTCTTTTAGTACTAAAATACGTACGGTAAATTTTTTCACACAAATTTTACTTCAAAGGTAGCATATGTGGCACCAGATTGCATGTATGGACACCTAATTTTTCAAAAAATTTTCAAAGGGGAGGGGGACACCCCCTCCCCTTAGACCCCTCCCCCAGGCCGGCGATCACACAGCATAGTGCCTGCCCCACCCCCATGAGAGAAATCTTGGCTACACCACTGATTATTATCATCATTATTGTAACGACTTCCCCAGAATTATAACCAATATGGAATAGGTAGTAACGTGGTAAATTAGTGTATGTAATTGGCATGCGGTGTGATAACGGATGCATGCCTATATGATATGTACATTAACATTTTGAACGCGCGCGGAGCGCGCGGTAATTTTTGTTTCTATTTTTCTGGCAGATCGTTACAGCCCCCCCCCCCATCAACTTGGGCCCCTACGCGTATGCATACTCCCATTGAGGCTATTGTACTATCCGGAGCTGACCATTAATATTGCTGGGGGGGGGTCTTCCGAAACTCCCTGAATACGGACTTGAGTTTGCCCCCCCAAACAAAATTTCTTAGAGCCGCCCATGTTTCTAACTAGCCTATTTTTTGGTAAACCCAATAGTATTCATTATTGTAGAAAGCGTGATGTTTTAATCAATTCATCAAGGGCTCAAAATATATTTTATCCTGACCACAGTAACAGAATCGAAGGAGGTGGGGGGAGGGGGGAGAGGACGTGTCACCGAAATTTTCCAGTTTGTACTCGCATCACCTCAATAGGCTGAATTGCGAGCAAAATACAATGAAACTCAGTACGAGGACCCTGATGAATTAATTACACAAGTTTTCTTGAAAACTTACTTCGGGTGTCTACAGTTATTAAAGAAAGTCAATCTACTTCTCTATCTTAGGTGGAATTAGTATTTGAAAGAATCATTATATGGACCAAGAAGACCATGAATCCAGTTCTTCCGAAATTCTGGGAAATTCCGATGTTTTTCTGGTTAAAGTTTTGGGAGTCAGTAACCTGCATGGAGTATTCTTTAGATATTCAAATCAGTGAGATAAACCCTTTCTCCTATCTCTCATGTGCTGGATCTCTGATATACCTTGTATAATTCACCCGTGAGAAAATGACAAAAAGTATGCATACTTGACACATTTCAGAAAACACCATCAGGTTTTTTTGAAATTCAATCAGTTTTTATGAAATTCTGGATTCTGTTAGAGGAGTTTTTGTTTTGAGTTTTTGAGACGCTGCATGGATCGTTCCAGGGGCGTAGCTAGGATGAAATTTTTAGGGGGGCCTAGGTAACAAATGGGGAGGGCCGGCACCCCCGAGGGTCAAGCTTGTCAAGACTATCTAAGCGGAGCGCCACCATCGCGGAGCATGCAAGAAAATTTTTGGCTTTACAAACCCTCCAGATGGCCGGAAACGGCACTTCCTACGTTTTTTAAGCTGCGTGTACCCAGCCTTGGAAATTCGAATCTCATATCTGCCATTTCTCAAATAATGGGAAAAAAATAGATCCATGAAAAATGGTAATACACAAGGCCGCATATACACTTTTTTGCTAGGGGGAAAAAAGTGGGCATTACTGATCTGTGGCCTGGGGGAGGGGACTAAAGGGAACGGGTGTCTCCCTCCCCCTTGGCGAAAATTTGTAATTTCAGGAGGACGTATAGATAGCAAATGGTGCCATATCTGATGGATTTCAGCTTTAAAAGGAAAACGAAAAGTAATTGTGACTAAGTGTGACAAAAGTCATTTCTGAGAGCGTGGTGGATATGATGTGAAGCATGACCTCAGCCATTGAACTCCGTTGTGGGGGAGAGTTTAAGGGAGGGGAGGGAGTGTTATTGGTTATAAAACGTTTTCATGACTAAACTGGCACGGTTTAAAAACGTTTTTAGGCCATTGATGATTGAAGCTACCTATAGCAACAACAGCAACATTGTAGCTATGCATAATCGCGCGTAGCGCGAGAATTTGAGAAAAGTAGGCTAGAAATACATCCTAATAGAGCTGTAAACGATTGGTGATGTGTAGAGATATATATGCACATGAAAATATTCATCTTCCTACTTGAAATTTTTTAAGTTCTATCATTACGATCACAGCTATTTCTTATATTTTTACTGCGTTTTCTCTGTACATTCTCAAAGTTGGAAACGGTGCACTGAAAATTTCTGGGGGTAATTTTACCTCCCCCCTCCCCGCTGTGTACGGCCGTGGATATCATATGAGCTGAGATAATACAAGAATCATACTGAATTTTATGCATCCCTTTTCATTTATTCTGCCTGTAATTCTCCCATATTCACCTTGTAGTATATCTCTGTTACATTTGTCCGTAACCTCATCCATAGGCTACATGTCCACTACTCAATTACATATCCCATTGATGATACCATTTGTCTCCAACCTAGAGTTAACATATTTATTTTCTAGCAAAGAGGACATAGATCACTGTCCTGATGTAGGGATCTAAGGGTGTCCCCTTCCCTTTGGAAATTTTTCCGGTTTTCAATGGTGTCTAGATGCAAAATGGTGCTGTATTTTTTCACAGACCCAATTCATCGGTATATTACTTGGTCAGACCTATATAATACCACCAGCAAATCTTTCAAACTATTTAACCCGTAAGGCAGATGTAGGAATCATGTGGGAAACACATGAAATCCGGACCTTGCTGGCCATTTTACAAATCCGCCCCGGCGCCAGTGCGAACAAGTAAAAAGAGGACTTGTCGAAAACAATCGTTCTACAGTGCACTTGTGATGGGCAAGGAGAGAGACACGACATACTTGTTAAGGATAGAAGAATTATTCGAACGCAGTACCTTACCTTACGGCATATTTTGTGTATGATACCGTACACAGGAATGGTCGTGTAAGAATTGTCTTCAGTGTATAGTTGCCATGCTTTCAGGAAATCAGCCAGCCATCCAGGCGCGTAGCCAGACTCTTCGGCCCGGGGGGGGGGGGGGCAGTGGCGTAGCCAGGTTTTTTGTCAGGGGGGGGGGGGCAAGAGCACCAAGATTTTCCCCAATTACACTGTAAAAAATTTCTGTGAAATTACAGGACAAAAAACTAAAGAAATATATAAAGAAAACAGCACTTTTTCCGTTTTTTTCTTTGTATTTCTATGTTTTTTTTTGTCCTGTAATTCGGCGTGCTTTCCTCTGACCTGGCAGATTGACTGATCGCCGTCCTGGGGGAGGGGTCTAAGGGGAAAATTTTTGCTCATGTAAGGTGGGCTAGATGCAAAATGGTGCCACATTTGGTTCCAAATGTATATTGAATACATCACCAAGAATTCCTATTTTTTTAGGAAGCTTCTTTTTTTATCTTGCTTGTCTTGGTGAATTTTTCTTGAGTCCTACTGGTAGTTCAAAATCACAATGTGTGAAGTGCAGTAATTAAGTGAACCCTGGTACACCTTTCCCTTCATCAGTTCACCACATTCACCACAATCAGTCCAAATTTTACGAGGACCTGTCCTAGTATCAGAGTATAGCACTTGACCACTGACCCATTCTAACAAACTGCATATACCACAATGCTGCTGCTTTAATTATCAAGAAACATTAGAAGTATACAGTTAAAGGACAGAGTCCCTTGTCAAAGGTCCAGAGATCCCATGCTGTATAAAACAGGTAGTAAAACTTAACTAGTACAACTATAAGCATGGTGTCATCATTCCATCTCCGAAAAGGACTGGTTATGCCAGTGTGGCATATACTTTTAAATAAGTAAAGTGTACTGGGTGAGAAATTGAAAATTTTACCAGATCATGCTCAAATTTCACCATACATTCACTTTCAAAATTTCCCCCAAGATTTTTCCAGAGGGGCAACTCGCCCCCCCTGTCCCCCCTGGCTACGCCACGGGGGGGGGGGGCAAAATGAAATTTTCGTCCCGATTTCATGATTTTAGAAAGTAATTGTGGAGGTGGGTCTCTCCCACCCACCATACTTGCTTTGGGTCCAGTTTACCCCCCCCCCCTCCTCCCGGCCAAGTCCGGAAGCTCCGGAATTGTAAAGAATTGGGGCATGAAAATACAGTATCGACTTGATATTCAAATGGCCTTATCAGTATGCGACCTGATAAAGTCACGTTGATCACAATTTAACTATTCTTTATAACGCGGAAGAAATGATGATCGATTTGACGACGCTGGAGTGCCTTGCCAGTGGTAAACTCGACGTAAGATTGAGGAATTTTTCCAGAGGGATCCATAACCTTTCCTCAGAGGGACCTTTGAGACATTATCCAAGCGGAGCGCCGCCACCAGTTGGCGCGAAGCGTACAGGGTAATATTTTGGCCAATATGCCTTCCCAGATTACAGGAAATGACACTTCCCAGGTGTTGTAAGTTGCACTTAAAATTATCAAATATTTTTTGGTTTTAAGATTTTAGGAGGATTGCTGCCACAGTACTAGTCAGCCACACCAGGGGGTCCCCTGAGAGAAAATTAAAATCTAAGTGGACAGAGGTAAGATTTATCACTTCAGCCTATATCTTAGCTGGGAATGCAAAATATGGGTGGAGCTAGCGCATGTTTTAGTGTCTATGTGGGCTTACCCTGTGACCCGACGAGCCTGAACGAAATATTTAACTATTTAAAATGGAATTGGATGCGCACTACAAACAATATAGAATCACAGTTTGATTTTTTGTAATTACCTAACTTGGACTAGGCTATCGGTAGGTCAATATGATGGTCACGGTGATAGGGTGAGTGTAGATGGGAGCGGATGGATTATGCCGGGAACTACACGGGTCTTTGTAAGGATTAATTCATTTAAGATTTTCAGAAAGAGCAAAAATGAAACAAGCACGCCGGAAAAAATCCTTTTTGAATTAAGAGAGCTTGCCCTGCAAGGCATTGTTTTTCTTCAGTTGTCTGAAATTCTTTCTAATTTATTCTCGTCTCTTTTCTTTCCCGATCTTTTTTGCTTGTTTGTTTCCTTTATTTTTCAAAATTTGTTCCTATTTTCTGCCTAGAGGAGATGGGATCCATACCCTCTGGATCTGCACCTGAGAGGATGGATGATGGTAAATGAGGGACACATAAGGCTTTGAGTAAATTCTGCTCAAACTGTCCTGTAAAACTGACTAGCGACAACCTATGCAATTATGATTTATTAGAGCGAAACGCGGCGAAAAGACCATTTAGTATGAATTTCCTTGACATGCTTCACTTTACATTGCAAACGTTATCTATTATATTCAAATTCACATTTAGTTTCTCTTTACTTGGCAACTTTTCTTGACCGTTCTGATACCAAACCCCAATTCGTGGCAACGCACTGGCAACTGGCTCTTTTCCACTCATTGTGTGACTTTAAACGAAAATCTGCACCGGTACAGTGATTTTAAGTATCCCTTTTTGATAGGTATGAAAAGATAAAATCGGGACGGTAGCTGTCATCCCTCCAACTCCCACACTGACAGCCTTTCTTCACGTCCTCGTCTTTCTCTCCCTCTAACTCTGCTCTGCTCTGCGCCGTAGTCTGATCTCGCGCACTTCCTAGCCGTCTAACGCTCTCTATTCCCTTTCCTAGTTCCCTCATCCTTCCTCCTTCATCCCTCGTGCCAGTTTCTGACTTCTGGGCCCTTCACTTTCTCATTCCCTTAATTCGGTCTTTTCCACGCTCGCTAGTCTTGCATGTTTCAGTACTCGTCCCGTCGATATTTGAACCAGTTTTCTGCTTTATCAAGCCCTTTTCCTTCTCTCCATCCTTTCCTTCCATCGATAATAGTTCCTATTTTTATTGTTATTTTATTTTCCTTCCATTTTTCTCCTTTGTTCATTTTTCTTTTTCTCTCCCTCCTTCCCCTTTCCCTCCTTCTTCTTCCTTCATTTTTTCCTTCATTTTCCGTCGTCCCGATTTTTCTTCGATTTTTCGCCCGGGGGGGGGGGGCACTCTGCCCCCCTGCCCCCTCTGGCTACGCTACTGCAGCCATCCGAAAGGCAGAAAGGGTCTAAACCTGACAAAGTCACATCCAAATTTGTCGTCGGGACCTTCGTTTCATCGCCCAAGTGAATTATATGCGAATTAAACGACAGTGCAGACTATATACCTAATTTAGTGAAAGTAGGCATTTTAAAGTGAGTTCATACATGCGCAAAATGTGTTTTTCACACATTTACTTTTTCTTAATTCTTACACATTTTACTTTATTATTGTTTGAAGGAAATACTTCAAAGTTTATTTCCCTTTAAACATTTATTTTTTCTTAATTCTTACACATTTTATTAGGACACAAAAAATCTGGGGGCCTGACGAATATCTGGGGGCCTAGGCCCCCCAGGCCTCCCCCCCCCCCCCGTTGCTACGCCGCTGGATCGTTCTCCTTATGGTCGCCTAGCCTTAGGTCTTGCTGCTCAAAATACAACGACCAGTGGACGGTTCCTGTCAATGTACAACCGTTTGATCCTTTAACGCCAGCTTGCCAATGGGAATGAAGATTACTTTTTCGCTTGGCTTAATTTTCATTTTCATAGTGGCAATCTCAATTATTTAGGATGGAGTGAATCTAAATTTACCGCTATATCGACATGAAAGTACTTCTTAATCGGTTATTCGTCAGTTTTTTTATTCACGATTTGTCTCTTCACAAAGAAGACTTGTTTCCTTGGGAAACTTATACACATTTGATTTCTAAACATAGAAACGTCTAACTCGTTCTTTTGTGTTCAGAAACATCTAACTCGTTCCTTTGCTTTGAGATCAAAATTCTAAGGCTGTTTTATATGAACTACCGAATATACTTTACGATCTCATGTCAAAAACTAGTTCTACTGAACGTCCTTTTCGCAAAGATAAATATGGGATCAGGGAAGTCCGCGTTACAGTCGCGGCCACAGGTCCCGTGGCCAACTTTAGCAGTCGACAGTATACTGCTTATGTGATTTACAATGTGAAAACCCTTATCCTAACGTTTTTAGTTTGTCTTATAGCCCATATAACAAAGGATGCCGGGCTGCCGGGATTTGCCAAAGGCAGGCGCGTAGCTAAGGGGGGGGGGGGACTGGGCCCCCTCAGATGTTTGCTTTTGCAATTGTGCGTGTCCTAATAAAATGTGTAAGAATTAAGGACGGTGATCAATGCCGTGACCCCCCCCCCCATTTGATACCTCGGCCCCGGCCCCCTAAAAATTTCATCCTAGCTACGTCCCTGGCCCAAGGGAGTGTGGTGGCTCAGTGGCAGTCTCCAGGGACACCAATTTTCCGTCCCCCCTTCCTTGTAACTTCCAAATAAGATTTCAGGTACTACCAGGCTATTAAAATATGATGCACAAAGAGTACTGTTTATATATCAATTTGGACACAAGGAGACCACTGTCACTTACGTCAATCAGGGACCAAAATTGCACAAAATGTTCTCAAAATACATTTCTGCCTTTAGTGGGAAGTATACTCCAGAATTACTGTTTCAACATCTATATTTTCAACAACTGTGGGACCAATGCGGCCGGAAGTCCTCTATTATGCATTTAATACAATTTCCACATCGATTATCTTTTAGTCCAACCAGTGATATTAAAGCGTCTAATACCACCTCCCTGGTCCAACCTTATTTTCGAAAACTGTTAAGATTGCGATTTTGTTGCCTTTTGTAACCCGCATTCAATAACGTATAGGGATGAAGTCATTTCATAGGCTAATGTCCGTTTACTTTAAATACCAGTGTCTCAAAGTTTTCAAGGGGAACTTTACTCTCCTGGGTCCTCACCTAAGAGGAGCCAAGCACCACAACAGAGATTATAAAGGGGCGATAAGTAGGCCCATAAGTACTTGCACGAAAATTAAGTTAAAAATACCAGAGTTTTCTGCGCGCTTCGTGCGTGCATCAAGGGTATTCTCAACGCCCAGTCAACGGACACTAGCCACTCTTTTTCTTATTTATCGCTGAAGGAAATACAAGAAATCTATTTGTTATAATTATACTTTTAAGACACACGAACCCCCTAAGTCAAGGCTTCTAAGGTCTTTTTTCCAAATTTACCGGGCAAGGCGCCTGATCCACCACCGTAGATGCACCTTCGATGCTCTAATGTGAGGGCTTCCCCCAGTGGCATACAGTGGAAACTCCTATCGGGAAGCATGAGGGAAACTATCATTTTAAAGCCCAATGCAAACCTTAGCATGGTCTGTCGTCTCCACCCACAACCCCTCTTCCCTCCTCCCCTTCCTCGCCCGAATCATTTAATCGTTAGTACGTGTAAGGCTCAAAAGAAAAATGGGCAAGTTGTGATTTTTATTTTTGTGGTCTGCTGAATGCGCATTCAAATCCATTTGGAACATTTAATGCTCTATTCTAATAATCACATACCTGTTAATACCCCAGAGCCTCCGAGGTTGTCCCTGGACTTTACCAGGTGCCCTTCGGCAGGCCCGTGGCCCCAAAGCCTACTTGGGGAGAGCTTCGCGTCACCACGACGCCCCCAGTACCGCTCATTTTTTCATGTTGGTGTGCCCCTCAGCGGAGCATTGTGCCCCTAGTGCCCCCACCATTTTTAAGTCTGGCGACTCTACTGTGGTAGCTTCCTCAACAAGAGGGGGTGGTGAAACCTTTTATCTTTGTTCCGAATTCAGTATCCTCGTGTAAGCAATCCAAATATTCAATGAGAAATATCGGAGATTTTCGCCATCACTCAACGTAAATAGGTGTCTCATGATTACCAATCATTCTGTTAGACAACTTGAGTGGAATTATGGTTTAGGAAATGCTGCTTATCAGGCCTTCATAATTGCACATGAATATTTCTTATTTTATGATCTCATGTTTTGGATTTTTCAACTTGAGGGTTTAAAAGAAGACCCTGTGTGATAGAAAATTTCCACAAATAAAAGGAAGTATGATGATGTTTTTTTATTCTGCGAGGAGCGCTCTCCGGAAGGCGGGGCTTGAGGTGCCCGTGCCTGGCTCTTCAGGGGTAATATCCTGTTGAGGGTCCAACGGGAGACGGCTCAGAAGTCTGTAGTAATTGCAAGATAGCGATGAACAATGTAAATTCAGCCGGCGTACAATGCAAACTAAGCGAGAGGGGAGTAGGAATAACCAAAGTGGCCGGAAATTAACAAGTATCGGTTTCAGAATGCTTTTTGCTTTAGAATATATGTACATTCACTAGTTACCGATAACAGGTGCTTGCGAAGAGCGTCGTTTAAACGTTTTGAAAAAATGTTTAAAGATAAATACATAATTCCAATCTTTCACATGATACTACATGTTACCATAGGCTACTCATGATATAGGATTGCTCTTTTATCTTCTCTTGATGCGCGGTTCTACCAGAGGTTGGAGATGTACCGGTACCTCTAATTTTCGGAAGGGTTTAGGCCAGAATGATTTCGTGTGTTGTTGCACTAATAATGTTCATGATATATGGGGCGTGAAGCGTGGCGAATACGAGCGAAGCGTGCAGAAATTTTGTATTAAAATTCCACTCCATGAAAAAAGTAGTTTCATGCAGACTCTGCACCGAGACATTTTTAATTCCCTAAACAAAATATGTCTGCCAATTAGAAAGCGAGTCTCAGGACGGACCCAGAATTTTACAAAAGCGGGAGGGGGGTAGCTATGTGAGGGCGAAGTCTTAACCTACGAGCGTCAAATGTACGACGTCTAGATCGATATGATTGGCGAAGATTCCTGGAAAAATTTGAAATTAGACACTACAATGGTATTTTATGGTATCTAAAAATCAACATAATAAACAAGCAAACATCATTTTCTTGCACCATCGGTGCTGTTAGGTGTTACCACTGCAATTTCGAAACAGGCTTACTAGCAAGCCAACCGTTTGTTTACCGGTAAGATATAGTCAAGACACGGAGGTATGGGAAAATTTTATGAAATAAAACATTGTTGTATGCAATTTCCTGACATCCGGGAACCCAAATAAGTCATAGGCCAGCGGGGAACGTGTTCCAAGGGGTCCCCACACAAATTGGGGGGTCCCACAAACTGGGTTATCATAGTTTAGGGTCATCGGGAGACTCCGTCGAATAAATTTAAATATCCTCACACATATGAGCCCCTAAATACCGTGCATTTGTTGGGAGGGCGTAAAGAGGGACGAATTTGAAGGGGTACCAATTGTTCTCAGATTGCTCATAAATTAGTTAACTTTTAGTTTCATCGAGGAAGTTGAGGGAAAACTAAATCGCCAAAATTTTCGAGCAATAAATGCACTGGCAGAATATTAACTGAATGAAACCGAACGAAAAACTGACGATCATTATTGCAGAGTTCGAAATATCGATATTTTCACACGAATGAATAGATTAGGTCGAATTTCCGTTTTCACTCCAGCCAGGTATCACTAATTTGGTAGTTGGAATTTCATGCGCCCTGCCCGGGTGAGACCCTGTCAACTTACCTCCCTTCGTCGGGGAAAAGAATGAACTTGGTGTGGCGGAATAGAGCTTATGCACGTGACGTCAGCGCGTTTCAATTTGGCTTACTGGATGGAACTGCCATACCTAGTAGGTGTGTTAAAGATACGCGCTCACGATAGCACCTTAGTAACAATTGTTGCACAATGTACGCCTGGATGGAAAAATAGAGAAACGTGACGTAGGTGCATAAGCTCTATAGCCTGAGAGTCAAGAATATTGTGTTCACAAAACACATGCAATTCCAACCATGAGATTCAACTGGTCGCGAATGACTGTCGCTACTAGACATCGTTGAAAATGGGGAAAACCTTTGCTATATTCAGAATGCCGTTGTTTGTAAAATGAAGAAAATATCCAATATTTGTGTTCTTTATGAATTATCCTAATCCTAAAATTGTAGCACTAATCGGTATAAATTAACCGACGAAGCTCAAATATCTTTAATGAACAAAAAATAAGATATAGCATATTCGCATGCTCCTCGTGCAGTTAGCTGCACGGGTTAATAGTGCTAGGCGCGCAACCATGGGGACACATGAACCCCTTATTGGCCTACCGAGAAAAAAAAAATGAAAAAGAAAATGTAATATACAAGCCTGTGATGTCGTTCCATACTCAGACAAATAGTGCCTGGGAAGTGCCAATTCTGGTGGTCTAGGGGGGTGCATATTGAACAGTTTTGCCTCATTTCGAGAGCGCCCTGAACTTTTGTGATGTTGCTGTCACAGTGTAGCTATAGGGGTACTACAGAAATCGCAATTACTGCATGCCACTCCAATTAAAATAGTTTGTTCAGCCTTTAAACTTTTTTAACTTTGTTTTAAGTCCTTAAAAGTTATGTTGTGTATACAAAATCCACTGAAGTGCCACCGTACTAGGATTCAATAACAAAAATACAACGAACTTTTCAGGTTTCCATAGCAATGACGTCACAGTGTATCCATTTTGTTAAGAAATGTCATTTCATGTCTAAAGAGCATATTTCATTAGTCAAAAATATCCGCAGACCACTTCCCCACAGTACCTCCTTGGTTAAAAATCCAACAAAAATTGGCTTCTTCGAAGGGTACTTATGTTTATTCATATCGTTAGACTCTTCCATTATTTCAGAAGGGGGAATAAATTGCGGCCTTATAACTTATAAATACTCCAGAAACCCCCTTTTACATCAAATGATTTTAGTTTATTTTTTAGTATATTAAATAAAGGATTCTTAAAACTAGCCACTTTGATTATTTAAGAGTAATGTCATAAACGCTTTATATTGAGCTTTCCCATCCCTAAGAAAATGTTTCCTCCCAAAGACCTTTAGTCCTCACATTGAACTCGGTTTACAATTCTATTTTACGAGTATTTGAGATTTTTCTTTTAATATTCTCTGTTATGTACTTAAAAAAAATAAATTTGAAGTTGATTTTTTTTTTCATATAAGAGGCAAATTTAGCATAAACCGCAGATTTTTAAGCAAATTCTAATGAAAAGTGGGCGATTCCAAGAACTTGTTCGCTACGGAGTCCTGTGCTTAATCCGGAAGAGGTTTTCGCAATGCGCAAATGAGACAACTCTTCCATATGTTTCCATCCAAACTTTTCTTAAGCGTTTCGCACCAACCATCGGTGGCGCTCCGCTTAGATGCTGTTCTCCATTATTTACCGACGTCACAAAGGTATCCCTCTTTGCCCAAATCCTAGATCCACGCCTAAATTCTTATGCCAATTGGTCCGAGAGTTACCCCACCATATTCCTTTTCGACAAATCTTAGTCCCTTCCCCATCACACTTTGTTTGCATCACTTTACTCAACATGATATCGAGCAAGGTCTGAAAATTCGGGCATTTTTTTCTGAAATTAAATCTTCCCAAACGCCTTATGGCTAGAGCCAGCTTATTTTCATTTACTTTTGTTACTTCATTACGGTTCTGATGATTAACTCCAACAGCTAAAATGCACCAAATTGCACCTTGTTAGTTTTTTTTCTGAAAAATAAAAACTTCACCCCAGGCCACTACCCTGCATGAGTAGCTCTTGGCAATCTGAAATTTCCCCCTCCTATTCTCAGGCAAATCCTGGATTCGCTGCTGCGATGATACATCTGGTCTGAATATAAGCGCCCATGCAGTCGCTGAAGAGGTAGGTTTACGCGTATAGACCAATCTATCATATCAGTTCTTTTTTCAAAGAGCCAAATGACTGTCCAAGGGGCCCCCACATAGGTTCGTACCCAGGACCCCCACATTCGTAAGTCCGGCCCTGCAAATAAGTAAGTGAACGAAGAATAAATTTGTATGGAATGGCATTGTATACGAGGAGTGACGCCTCCAGTGCTGCACCTTATAGGCTATCCAGCAAGCGAGTCCTGTAAAATTGCCGAGGAAGGAAATCTGGAGGCCTTCCGATGGCTTGATCATGAATTCAGCCAGTTTGAAATGGGCCATGTATGACAGCCCTATTATGAAGTTTGATAGCTGAAATGTATTTATGTTAAGTCTTCGTGTCCAATCAGTGGATCGACGTAACTCCTTCTGGAGTAGAACCCCTTCAGTAGTAAAGTTTGGTTTTTGCCCTTCGGCGCCCAGCTGAAGGGGCTTTTGGTAAAAGTTACATTATATTGACAGATTGACTAATTTTACAGAATACATTACATACATTGAAATAGACAGTTTTTAATTATTGCAGGCGCACCTGAATGCTGGTCAGGGTTAGAGGAGTATAAAAAAGGAACAAGCGTACAGAAAAATTATCGAGGATAGCGACCTGTCTTTTACACACCGTTTTTCGATGTACAAAAAATAAAAACAAATAAAATAAAATAAATAAATAATTGTAAACAGTTGTCGCTGGTGTTCTTTCTTCCCATTTTTAGGAGCCACCTGAGTCAGTCACTGAGATGTGATGTAACAGGACGGGTTCGAACTTGGAGTGAGACCTGTCTTCAGATTACGAATATATCTGAAAACCTAGTAGAAAAGCTTTCACGACGGGAATCCATACTAGTAAGATGATTTCAACGAGTACGCCGTTGAAGGTCTTGAAATAGTCAAGCTTTCGTCAGAAGTGGCACTGACTGGTGTGTGTGGTTACCATTCCGTTCGAGTGGGGGGAGCCACTCCTTCGGACAAGGGCAGAATACAACTGTAGGTAAAACACTAAGGCGAAATAGGGAGGCACCCCTAAAAAGGAGCACAATAGCAGGGTGAGAAAAACTAAAAATGGGTAACCGCTCGGGATGCTAACAAAACAGTGGAGAGAACTGGGGAGGAGGCGGTCGGCGAGGTCTAGACTCAAACCCATGGAGACCCCAAACTAAGCCTACTAATAAAGAAAAAAGACCCACCACCGACTGCGCTGTGTCCCCGCAAAAATGGGTAATAACTCGCAAGCGCTCTAGCCGGTGGCAACTAACCTAATTGGATACCCCTCCCCCTCCCTCAACCAAGCTCTCCACTGCCCCCCAATCGTTAAAGTTGAGAACTTCTAAAGGACAAATAGTGTTGGTTTTTTGTGTTTGTGTGTAGTGAGAAGCTGGACAATGGTGTTACGGATTAGGTCGGGTTAGGTTAGATGAGGTTTAACGTCCCAGTTTCCAACCAATTGGTTCAAGTCGAGACGACCACGACCACGGCCTTTTTTCCAGTTGTGGCTCACTGGCTTGTTTTCCCTACTCCATTGTTTTTATGCTGAGCACCAAGCACAAAGGCAGTGTTACGGATAAGAGTATCAATAGGGATTAAGTTTTTTATGAGAGTGGAGTTAAAGGCTTTTAGCCGCTCAATAAGAGGATTATCACTAGAGGCTTTGAAAACCTGCTTTTTAGAAATGTAGGAGGGGATATTGTAGGCAATACGAAGGGCTTTAATGTGAATGTTGTTAAGTTTTTCTAAATTAGTTTTGGATGAGGAAATAAAACAAATACTACCGTACTCTAAAATTGGGCGGATAAGAGTGTTATAAATTAAAATTAAAATTCTCTTATTGGAAGTTAAGTTAATATTTTGTAGCAGGTTAAGCAATAAAGACAGGTACCCCCAGGATTTACCACAGATTCTAGTTATGTGGGAGTTATAATTTCTTATCAAAGTCAATACCTGAAAAAGTTATTTCATGGGTGCTATGGATAGTATTGTCAAATAGAATAACTTTTGTATTAGGATTGATTTTAGTTCTAGTAGAAAAATTAATAAGCTGAGATTTATTAGGGTTAATTTTAATTCGCCATTTATTACACCAATTTTCTATATCCCTAAGAGCTGTTTGCAAATTCAAAGTAGTAGAGGAGGCATTATTACTAGTGGTCCAGAGGGCTCTATCATCTGCAAACTGGGATAAGCTGCAATTATGGAGATTATTAAAAGGGATGTCATTAACATAGATAGTATAAAGAAGGGGGCTAAGAACGGAGCCTTGAGGGGTACCAGCTTGCAACAGGAACGGGTGAGAGCATTTATTTTGAAGTAAATTTGCATAATCTGTTGGTCAGAAAGGAGGAAAATAAACGTACAATAAAGGGATTAAAGTTAAGGAAATAGAGCTTAAATCTAAGTCCACCATGCCAGGTGTTATCAAAGGCTTTTTCAGCATCCAGGAGTATGGCTGAAGTGATTTTACTTTGGCAAAAACCTATTTTTATGTTATGAATTAGTCTCAAAAGATGGTTAAAAGTACTAACTTAGCCAAAATAGCCAGCTATAAGAAGAAGGCTAAATAAATTACAGAGAAATACCAATAGACTGAGGGGATTATTTTTAGTAAAATATAAGTGATTCCATCTAAACCAGGGGCAGAGCTATTTTTACAGCGTTTCAAAGAGTCTTAACTTCATCAATGGAAACCTGGGAGGTAAGTTGGTCATCACTAACCTTATTATTAAAGTTCGGGTTGAAAAGATCCTGATTTTGCTGGATAAAAGTTTCAACATTAGTTTTAAAATTACTATCACAAGAGGGGGAAGAATGGGTTTGGTGAAAAGACTGCATAGTAGTGGCCATAAGATCAGCCTGGGATTGGTCATCAGTAATATGGTTTCCTTGGGAGTCAATAAGCTCAGCAACATTTTTAGTTCTAGAAGGGTTAAGACTTTGCTTTACTTTTTCCCAAAATTTACGTGGGTCAGTCTCATAATTAATTTTATCACAGTGTTGGTTCCACTCATGAAGTTTCTGAATTTTGATTTTTTTCTTAATTTCACTATTAATCCTATTAATTTGCCTTTTAATACTAGTATTATGGTCAACCATAAAGCGTCTACGAAGCTTCCTTTTTGTTTTAATAAGTGTCATAATAGTATTATTAATTTTCCAGGATGAATTAGTACGCTTAGTAAGAGGGCAGTTATTGTCAAAGGTAGTTTTAATAAAATTAGAAACATCATTAATTATTTGGTTGATATTTAATTCGTTAACTTCCATTTTGTCCAGCTTCTCGTTAAAATGATTAATGTTGTTATTAATTGTTTCTTGCTAATTATTCCAGTCAGTATTATTGTGGTTCCTGTAGTAGGTAACTTTATTGTGGTATATGGGCTTTATATTAAATTTAGTAAGAAGTATGTGATGATCACTTAGGCTTGGTTCTTCAAAAGTATAAGTAGAGAGGTGATTATTTGCAAATTTTCTGGGGAAAATTATGAGGTCTAGTAGCTCTTCGACATTGTCAACTGGATTACGCCTAGTTTTTGTGTTTGAGTTTAAAATATGGAGGTCATTACATTTAATAATGTCGAAGAGTTTTTACCATAACTGGTAGTTTTATTGCAACCAAATACTTTATTATGTGAGTTAAGGTCACCTATAAGGATAGTATTATTTGTAAATTGGTCAAAAACAACATCACTAACATGGGTAACGGGGGTAATAGGTAATAATGTGAACTGGAGGTTTAGAATTACAAAGAGTAACATTCAGGCTTAGGGCCTGAAGGTCTTTAAATTTATCTATATGGTTTTGGGCCACAATAAGACTGGATCTATACGCGATTAAAACACCACCACTGTTACTTGTTTCGTCTTTTCTTATAACATTATAGTTTAGGATATTGATACAGGCTGGCTCTGACTGCGGCAAGTGCAGTGAAGTTACATAGTTATGCTGCAATCCTGATTGGTGGATTCTGTGTTCTGATTGGCTGATTTGTTTGCGTTCTGATTGGACAGTTGAATTGATTATTCTATGCTCTGATTGGCCAATTTATCTGTGTTCTCACTGGATGAGGCAAGTGAGAAAGGACCAAGATTGGATGCAAAAAGACTGTTCCACATGTGGCTGACATCTTTCCCATCCATCCTGTTAACAGTGGATTTTTCATTGACCCTAATCTGTAGAGCTTCTCTAATTAGCCGCATCCCTAAATGTTGAACTTTAACAATGCTTTTGGCATCTGCCTATAGAGGTGTGTGGTTATTGCAGTGAGCATGCTCAGCCAAAGCAGAACCTTCCACCTTACCTTGTTCTGTAGCTCTCTTATGCTCAGCTACTCTCACTCTCAGTGGGCGTTTTGTTTGACCAATGTACTGTTGTCCGCAGCTACATGGAATTGAGTAAACACAAGCAGTGTGGTCTTGGGGCAAAGGGTCTTTGGGCTGGCTGAGGATATCCCGTAGCTTCTGAGATCGGGAATAGAAGGTTTTAACTCCTGCGCAATTCAAGATTCTAGTTATCCTCTCAGACACTCCTTTGACGCAGGGCATGAAGGCCTTTGTTATACTCTTCACTTGCCTTCTTTTTTGTTATTTGTTGAGTTTGTTTCTTCACAGCTCTGTGCACATAGTGTTCGGGGTAACCATTTTTATGTAAGGCTTTAGTAATGTGATCAAGTTCATTGGATACTTTATCCTCATCACAAAGTGTTAAAGCTCTATGTACCAGTGTATTTACCACACTGTTTTTGGCAGAGACATGGTGATTGGAGGAGAAGTGAAGGTACTGATCAGTTTGTGTAGGTTTCCTTTACACTGAAAACGATAGCTTTTTTCTTTTTTTTTTTTTTTTTGTATAATATGATCGTTGTAAATATTGTTGTGTTGATTTTGTACCTTTAAAGACACACAGGGCCCTTGCGTATGCGGGCCGTAGGCCATGGCCTCCGGCTCAACCCCATAGTGCCACTGGGTACATCACCTTCACCAACTGGACTTCCCCAACAATGCTAAAAAAGCTATAGCAAAGCATTCTCTTTGGTGGAAACATTTGAGCTGAAACATGCCGAAAATTTTTGCGAGAATGGTGATTCCCTGTATATGAGTAGGGTTTGGGACTTTGTTTGCAAGGACCATGGTGCATTTAAATGTCGTACATTAGTACTTTCAGTGACCCCTTATTTCAGAGCTTAAAGTCACAAATAGTGCGGCGCGTAGGGAGTAAGAAACTTTACGGTGCCAGACAATAGTTTATTAGTTAGATTTCTGTGAATGTGCGGGCGAAGCTCGCCGAGAAAAATCACCCTAGCATTTTTTATGGTTTTTGATATTAACGTCTGCTTTATTTAACATTGCCAAATTAAATCACAAAAGGCTATTGAAAATTCTCCTATAATTTGTCTGGCCTCTCTTGTTTTCTCTCATTTTTTATTATTTTTATTTTTTAAGCTCTGGAAAAAAGTGGGGCAAGTGCCCCCTTGCCCCCCCGTAACCCCGCCTATGAGCTAGTCTTTCAGGGAAAAGAATGTCAAACATCACAAAAGAGAACCTGCGGAAACCACAGACAAGGTACTGATGGGAGGAAGGCCCCGGGGGAGGGGAGGGATCTTGCTTCTAGGAGGTGCAGAATATTTTTCGGGGAGATACGAAGGTGTATTGAGGCAATGGTATTCCGCTACAGCTTGGCAGGAATGCCCTGTAAAATGCAACACTGCTTCATTATACTGGAACACTCCTACAGAATTGCAGAGTTCTCTATTCATTCATTTCATTTATTTATTTTATCACAATCTCAAGAAGTACAGTAACGTATAAAAATATTTACATTATGCAATACATGAATGTAAGTCATCAAGAAATTGTGAAGGGAAGCATTCTAGGAAACCCAAAGGGCTTATCTAGTAGAGTGCTCCCCCAGGAAATAAACAGTAGCAGACAAAATACATTTAAACAATAACCAAACACCCAACCAACCCACCAATCACCCACCAACAGAGTAATAAAACATACTAGGCAAGAACAGTAGCAACAGGAGAACATTCAAACATTCAGAAACACAACCACCCTGAAAGCAGGCGGGGGGTTCAAACTAAGCTTGTGGGGATGCACTGACATTGACAAGTAATTTTATAAATGTTCAGTTGCCTCAGTCTCAGTCTACAGATTACTCACATGACAAGCAACTGTGTTAACCCAGACAAAAACTGTCCAGAGTTACAGAGAAATTGACCTACAGACCCAGGCGCGGTTCTAGATCGAGACTTTTGGGGGGGCTTAGGGGGGACTTGAAACGGAAGAATCATAAAATTTTCTCTCAAATATGTAAATCGGTCACGCGCAGGCGCGGTTTTACGGGGGGGCTTTGGGGACTCAAGCCCCCCCCAAAATTCGCTCAAGCCCCCCCCCCCAAAAAAAAATTTCCGAGGTTGTGTGTTGTCTTCATGCTATATTTGCGTGTATTGAGAAAAACAAAATTGTCCAATACATTTGTGCACATCTTAGTCCAGTGGATTTAGTTTCTCCAATGTGTCATGCAAGATAGGCATGTGATCACGTTTCTTGTATCCACGTCCACGTACGTACACCGTTGTTTTGACTGCATGTAGTACGACAGCCACGCTTCGCCTTAGTACTGTATTACGACGGTAGGCACAGTGCGGGCGCCTACTAGCTTACCCAGCTGCATTCTTACGTTCGACGCCAGAGAGGCGTAAATACAGGTGTGTGTGTGTGTGGGGGGGGGGGTGAAAATCAAAAGTCGGTCTCTGAGCGCCAAAAAGTCAGTCTCAAATCCAGTGATTGCTCAAATCCAGTTCAGTATGCCTTTGTAACAGTAGACCAGACATGAACAACATTTGATACCTTACTCAAATTGAAATTCCGGCAGAGATGAAGTAAAAGTGAAAAGATTGCCCTAATTTTCTACTGAGTTCCCGAATTTTTGATCGAATGCCAGAAAAATGTGCAAAAATTTTCGTGCGCTTCGCGCGCCTGTAGTGGTTTAGTGGTCTATTTCATGCACCTGAACTGCAACGGATTTCTGGCAACTTTTTGAGAAGTTCGGGCAAAAAATTTTCTGGACCCCAAACTGTAAGAGTCCCATATGCCTATGATTATTACTATCAGTGGCGTACGCAGGGAGGCCATGCCCCCTCCCTGATGCCAATTTTTTTTTAGTCCTAAAATACGTAAATTTTTTTAACACAAATTCTGCTTCAAAATGTAGCGTATGTGGCAGAAAATTGCATGGAAGTACATCTAATTTTTCAAAAATTTTCCAAGGGGAGGGACACTCCCTCCCCTTAGACCCTTCCCCCAGGCCGGCAATCACACAACATACTGCATGCCCCCCCCCCCCCGTGAGAGAAATCCTGGGTACGCCACTGATGGAGTCCTCCTTAGCATCATTCCCCAATGTCGGTATTGATACTGACAGAAAATTTTATTCTTCCGTTTCAAGCCCTCCCTAAGCCCCCCCAAAATCTCGGTCAAGAACCGCGCCTGGTCACGCGCACGCTGAAACCAATGATAATAAAAACAGTACCATAACCAGGGACGGCGCAAGGTTATTTTGATAGGGGACATGGGTTGAGTGATCGCTGTCGTGGGGGGGGGTCTAAGGGGAGGGGAGTCCCCTTCCTCTGAGAAATTTTTGCTAATTTCAGGTTGCTAAGATGCAAAATGGTGCGTTCTTTGGGTAATTTTTGACTATATGACTGGAAAATGTTCATAACTTTGTAAATTCTAATTTTTGGTTGGGGGAAAGAGGGCCTTCTTAGGGGAGAGGTCTAAGGGGAAGGGTGTTCCCCTCCCTTTGAGAAATTTTTGCAAATTTAAGGTTGCTAAGATGCAAAATGGTGCGTTCTTTGGGTAATTTTCTGACTATATGACTGGAAAATGTTCATAACTTTGTGAATTCTAATTTTTGGTTGGGGGAAAGAGGGCCTTCTTAGGGGAGAGGTCTAAGGGGAAGGGTGTTCCCCTCCCTTTGAGAAATTTTTGCTAATTTAGGGTTGCTAAGATGCGAAATTGTGGGGTCTTAGGGTTATTTTTTGACTGATATATATGGCTGGAAAATGTTCATAACTTTGTGAATTCTAATTTTTGGTTGGGGGAAAGAGGGCGGTCGTAGGAGAGAGGTCTAAAGGGAGGGGTGTTTCCCTCTCCTGTGAGAAATTTTGGTTACTTTAAGGTTGCTAAGATGCAAAATGGTGCGGTCTTCGGGACAGTTTTGACTGATATATGGCTGGCAAATGTTCATAACTTCGTGAATTCTAATTTTGTTTGGGTAAAAGAGGGCTGTTCTAGGGGATAGGTCTAAGGGGAGGGGTCCCCCTCCCCTTTTGAGAAATTTTGGTTACTTAAAGGTTGCTTAGATGCAAAAATAGTGTCGTCTTTGGGGTATTTTTGGACCCGATCATATGAGTTCAAAACATTCTTAATATTTTTGGTTAGGTGAAAGAGGAGCCTTTTTTGTCTAAGGGTATGTATCAACAAACCTCCTGAAGTCCCCTTTTGGACACATTACTGCCTTCTAGTCGGGGAAAGTTTTACGCAAAAATACGTGCGTGGAGTCCACAGAAATATTCTCGAACTATTAAGAAAATTTGCCTTCATTTGTGCATTATAAAATCGTATCTAAAGGCTGGTAGAAACCGGAATATGGCCTCTTGGAAGCCCTGAATTAACTATATGGATCAGATATAGGCCTACCCCGCCCTCCTCTTTTCTTCTCTTTGACGTCTTCTTTTCCTACTCTTTTTCTCTTTTCCTTCAAATTACAGGGGGGATAGGCCTCCCTTCCCCCTGAGCCTGTGGCACCGCACCTGACCATGACATAGATGTAACGTATATACAGGCATACATATATATATATATATATATATATATATATATATATATATATATATATATATATATATATATATATATATATATATATATATATATATATTTGGAAGAATGTAGCAAACGTTACTGAGAGATACGAGCAACTGGACCTGTTCAAATTAATGGGAATAACGATTCGGTCTGTAGATTTGACTTAAAAGGGCTAGTCTAGCTTGACGAGATCAGCGACGAAATGACTCGTTTTGAACTTCCAACAGATGATTAATCCTTTAATTTGATTTACATGTACGTACATACTATCATAGATGTTACTTATCTGACCCAACTTCCATTGTATGAAATCGTGAACCTAATATGTGATTTCGAGACACAGACGACATTTTCCCTTGACAAACTAATTCCACTGGACCAAGATGTACACAAGTGTGTTGGACAATTTTGTTTTTCTCAGTACACGCAAATATAGCATAACACAACCTCTGAAAATTTTGGGGGGGCTTGAGCGAACTTTGGGGGGGCTTAAGCCCCCAAAGCCCCCCCCCCCCCCGTAAAACCGCGCCTGTACAGACCTGTCTAATAAAAGACGCATGTTCACCCGATTTACAAACATCATTTAAAGAACATGACATCAGATCTCAAAGCCTTCAAAGGAAAGTGTAGACTATACGTAGTCGCTTAAACGCCCATAACCCATAGGAACGGTGAAAGACCCCCAAAGTACACCAAAACCCCCTATGATAGACAACCATCAATGAGATAATTGCGTGATAGAAAGGGTCATGACACACAATACAACCCCGAGACAACAATACCCCGAGAAAATACTTGCGTACCGATACTCTCACATCTCAAAAAAGAGTTAAAAAGAGAATTCGGTACGATACGCAAATTCAAATGCAATTTCTGAACGGACTACTCACGTGGGGAAAATAACAGCGCCACGAACTACGTGGAATACCGTATTCGCGGCTAAAGCAACGAACCGTCTGAACTGAGTAACTCGAAACATTTAGTTGTGCTGTTAAGACTGGTCTGCAATTATTTGGACTAGTTTCCTGAAAACCTCTCAATGCCTACAAGAAGGCTAAAATCTAAAAGATTGCCTTGTTATTTCAAGGTTGGAGAACTACGGGAACAATGGCATCGGCCTACCAAGCAACCCCCGAGATACGTAGCAAAATCCTCTCATCCCTCAAAAGGATAACAAAGGAAATGAATATTCGCTACTTGATACTGCAAACATGAAAATATAAATTCTCATTACACTCAGTGCTCACACGGGAAAACAACAGCGCCACCAAACGAGGCTTATGCTAAAACCCTCCTCACCCGAGTGACTCAAAAAGCAGTTTGCTTATAAACAACGACCTATCTTTGTCTACATTTTTTCTCCGAAATCTCACCCTGCCTACCAGAAGGCGAAAATCAAAAAGATTGCCTTGTAAATCAAGGTTTGAGAATATCGGCAAAATAGAGAGGTAAATACTTGCTCAACTGAAAGCAAGAATATTTAAACCCATGCCGCGAATGACGGCTCGCTACTTATGAAGTTGCTGCCATATCAAATATGAGCGAAACAACAGAAACCGGTCTATTTTGGTCATAAGAACCAACCTTCCAATATATTCACACACGGCAAGTTAAAAAGCCAATAATTCTTTCGAATGATATCACGAATGATGATTTCGGGCCTTTCCTAAAAAATGTGCTAGGTTCACCGACTGAGTGTAACGTCAGATAGTGCACCGCCTACCCTTTGACACTTTACTGTCTGTGACATGTCTTAATCATGCAGAAGAAATTCATCCCTCCCTCCTCCACGACCACAAAAAGCAGACCAGTGAAAGTTGAACTTTAAGCCCTAGCAGGGAATAATTTAGTGTTCAGAATTAACCTAAGCGATTTTGAGGTTTCTGGGCTTCTCTGTCACAAAATCATTAAAACCCCTAATGTTGTATGCACAAAATCTGCTACACAATTTTGCATAGCAATTTGTGTAGCAAAATGCGATGCGATACGAGATAAATTATTTCCTCCCTAGATGAGAAACCTTACTTCCTACTCATCAAGAGCACTGTCAAAAAAGGCATGGACAAATGCCACCTAGACTACCTTTCTTTTCTTTTTTCTTTTTTCTTTACAGGGGTCAGGAATACAAGGCAGGCATTTAGTAGTCAGGTAGTCATTCTATGAGACCAAGGCAAGTCCTGCTTCATGGATGAAGTGGTTTGTATCTCCATCTTTTCTAGACACTCTCCCACAGGTTGGAAGGGTAGGGGAGCCCACTTTCAACCCAATGTCATGACCGTACGGGCCGGGGGTGCGGCCGGGGGTGCTGGGGGCGGCCGCCCCCCTAAATGTCAGAAACCTGACTAAATCGGGCAGATATTTTGTCTAAGTCGGGCGGAAAATTGGGCAGTTAAAGCAGGTCTCGAGTCGGGCAAATACCACCGCCCTCTCTGAGAAAAACAGTCCCGTACGGCCATGCCCATATATTGCATGATAGCCTAACTGTATCTGAGGTAGATAAAAAAAAAACTGAATCATATAACCAGTTAACATTACGACATCAATTTGTAACAGCTTTTGCTTACTTACAATTATGCAACACAACTCTGAGTTACCAGTTTAATCCATCAATATACGTTCCTAAAGTGTGCTCACACAACCATCAACCTGTTTAACCCTAGGCATATAAAAGACCTGGCAAAATTCGTTAAAAGTTATCTCATAACCAAGGTGAGTATACTTCACCAATAAAATGATAAAATATATATTGGCAAAATCTCTATCATTTCAAATAGCAACTCCCTGTTGGAAGTGACTGCACTGTCTTGTGATGCAGAAGTTTGGACAAAATTTTTTCTCAAACTAAAGTCACTGAAGATGGTATGCATTCAAACCAGACATCCACTGTCATCACCTGATTTAGTTTTAAGAAGCAGTCAGTTTCAATTTATCAGTTTTCTAGATCAAATTAGCAATTTTCAGTTTCTCTGTCTTTTCCTGGGTTCTCTTGACCATGTAAGAACTGTGGGTTAAAACATTAACGAATCTAAATGATTCAAATCCAAATGTATTATGTCAGACAAGAGCGGACTGAGCAGTCTGGCAACCGGGCACTGCCCGAGGGCCCACACAGATGGGGACCCACACTGTCATTTTCAAATTTTAATGAAAATCGGAAAATTCGGAAATCCAGGGTGAGGTGAGGAAAAGTTGATTCAGGTTGGAAAGGAGGAGGGCCCGATACCCATTTTCCCCGGGGCCCAGTTCATTGTCAGTCCGCCCCTGATGTCAGACAATTTTCATTTAATTCTCTATCACATACCATGGGATGAAATAATTAGCATGGGCGGCTCTAAGAAATTTTGTTTGTTTGGGGGGGGGGGGCAAACTCAAGTCCGTATTCAGGGAGGTTCGGAAGATCCCCCCAGCAATATTAATGGTCAGCTCCGGATAGTGCAATGGCCTCAATAGGAGTATGCACAGGCGTAGGGCCCAAGTTGATTTGGGAGGGGGAGCTGTAACGATCTGTCCGAAAAATAGAAACAAAAATTTCCGCGCGCTCCGCGCGCGTTCAAAATGTTAATGTACATATCATATAGGCATGCATCCGTTATCACACCGCATGCCAATTGCACACAATTTGCCACGTTACTACCTATTCCATATTAGTTATAATTCTGGGGGAAGTCGTTACAATAATGATGATAATAATCAGTGGTGTAGCCAAGTTTTCTCTCATGGGGGTGGGGCAGGCACTATGTTGTGTGATCGCCGGCCTGGGGGAGGGGTCTAAGGGGAGGGGTGTCCATACATGCAATCTGGTGCCAAATATGCTACCTTTGAAGTAAAATTTGTGTTAAAAAATTTACCGTACGTATTTTAGGTACTAAAAGAAAAAATAGGCATCACCCCCTACCCTTTGAACATTTTTGAAAAATTAGGTGTCCTTACATGCAATCTGGTGCCACATGTGCTACCTTTGAAGTAAAATTTTGTGTTTTATTTTAGGTACTAAAAAAATCGGCGTCAGTGACGGGGGCATGGCCTAATGGCTCCTCAAATACACCACTGATAATCATAATATATAAGTTTAACCATTACACTGGTGAATTAATACCGAATATATAGGTGATGGTGCAATCCAAATCAGAACTATATTTTAATTACCAAGGAAGTTTTTAAAGTATCGATTTCCGTTAAGCTACATTATTGCATTATTTTTCTTTCAGTAGGTGCCCGAAAAATTCTCAGAATATTGCCCGAATTTTCACAAAAATATTTTGTTGGGGGAGCTGCAGCCTCCTACGCCTATGGGAGTGTGGTTATTATTATGTATTACAGCGATGCCCCATGTAGTTTTCAAGAGCTCTTCAAACACCATTTCAGGCAGTTAGTCATGAGCTGACTACTTTCAAAATAAATAAAACCATATCAACCGATCGCTACCGTACTACCATAGGGGTGGAGTAAAAGGCAGGTGAAATGGGCAAGGCGGCTTGATCCATTTGTATAAAATGAGCCACACCTTTAAATATTTTATTGTTTCTTTCATGTGTCACGATATGTTTCAGCTTTGCCAAGAAGCCATAAAATGTTGGTTTTCTGGATTGTTTTCTTAAACTAACGAAAATTTTGAGCATGAAGACACTTGAAAACGATGAAATGATAACACTAGTATTTTGGATCTCAGTACCGTTCCGAAACGAATTTTTTAAAGGGGGAGGGGAATTCCCCTAACTCAGAACGACGTCTCATCCTATATACAAATAGCTAGGCCACTAGTCAAAAGTCTCATCACACTGAGCTTAGATTGACTGTTTGGTGTGTTTATTTTAAATCAATTGAAACGGTATACTTTAGCACAGAGGTGGAGAACCTTTTGCTTACAACAGGCCATTTGTGAGTCATAAGACCGCTCGTGGGCCAACGGCGCTGTCAATTTGGACAAGGGAAGGGAAACCTCTCCTACTATGGGAAACACAATACTTTTAGACTACATGCCCGTTACAACTTTTTGTAGACAGATACCTATGCTAATCTGTCCAGGTGACACTCTGGCAAAACTGCTTTTAGTTGTGGATGATAATCAGCACGGCTAATGGGTTGTGTATCTAATGACCCCGAAAGCTCTGAAGTGTCTGCAAAACTATGGACATTTAACTCCAGCATTACCATTACACTCTGTAAATGACATTATGATGCCTACGCTAATCAGATTACAAATATCACAGCGTGATCATTTGTTTTGACTACGTTAGCTAGCACTAACGGCAGGTGCATTTGCGATGTCTGAAGTATACATAGTAGCAAACAAGCAACTAAGAAAACGCGCACGAAGCGCCCCGAAAAAAAGTCGTTTTGAAAGCACTTTATTAATGTTTAACCTTCGCATTGCATTGGAAAGTTATTCACTTCTTAAATTTTTAGCCCACTCAAGGGAAAGGGAGGGCCTAACCTATCTCGAATTACATGTTTTTTTTTATTTATTATTTTTATTTTTGAAAATTGAAGACCATGCTTTGCAAACTTTTTTTTTGGGGGGGGGGGGGGCAAGTGCCCCCCGTGCCCCTATGGCGAGCCGCTAACGATAATTAGCAACACCATACGCTACCAAAGAAATCTTAGTTGCAAATCATTTTTTTATTTAAACTTTGACTTTGGGATGGGGTTTTGCAAAGGGAACTTGTAAAACATGAAACAACCCAAAACGAGCCTTTTACAAGTGCCCTGCTGCAAACCGAAATTTTTCGCACGCTCTGACTATTCATGTGTATGTTTTAACTGTCGATTTAGAAGTAACTGTCAGAGGTGGAATTTGACGTCTGAAAGTGGGGGCGGGGGAAGAAAGGTGGACTGCCAAACTGCGCCGAAGGCGCCGCGGGAGCGCAAAGCGCTCCCCCTAACGGAATGGGGTTCAGGGTCCCGCCTCAGGGCACCTGGCGGGGTCCAGATCGCGAAGCCCCCGGAAGCTCTGGGGTATTTAAGAAAGTGTAAGCATTACAATGATGCAATATATTAGCATCAGTTTCAAATGACATATGGTGATGGGCAGTTAACATACCCCAAAAATCACAATTTGAGTTTTTTTAAATTATATTCTTACTCCACGAGACTAACAGTCAGATGGGATCGATAATGCTGAGGGTTTGAGGAAGTAGGGGAGAATGGATTATTTTGAGGGTATCCCGGAGATTTGGGACAATAATTTAAAGGGAGATTTAGTATTCAGAAAGGGTGCGCGCGAAGCTCGCTGAAAAAAAATCGCATTTTTCATACTCTTTAGTGATATGAGTAATAGAAATGCTAACAAAGAAAAGTATCCTCAAGAAGAGGGCTCTCGTCCCCCTTTACTAAGCGTCTGTCAGTTATTACGATACCGAAATTGGCACTTTTCGTGCCTTGTAACTTGCATCTAAACAATCTTTAAAGAGTCGGTAAATTTACATAGATCGATGGTGATGAAAATTTGCTTTGAAAATTTCTGGGGGAGGTGGGAACTTCCTATACACTGTGTACGGCCATGGGGGCATTGGTGGTTTCAATGATAATAGAAGTGTTTGCACGAAGCTCTGACAAGCGGGATGTTCTACAGGAAGTAACCCCGAAACCAAGGGAGGCGCCAGGATTTGCCCGACGGGGTGGGGACAGCGACCCGAAGTCCCGACAGCCATTACTTCGTCGAGGAGTAGATGAGGAGAGATTTGAAGAAAACTTGTGTACTAGACTATGCCATTGCGGGGCATATATTTCATAATATTTGTATATACTAGAGAAACATATTTCCGCCCTGATTTATCGTTTTCTCTAGAATCTAAACTGTGAATTTCAAAGCGCGCGAAGCGCGCGAATTATTTTGATAAGCCTACACTAAAAAGAATCTGTATTAATTTGAAGCATATACAGGTCGATTGTCAAGGCAGTTGGGCCATATCGTGCATAACCTACATTGTACTTCCCTCCTCGACTCACTAGCCGTACCGAATGACAGACACAAGAGAACAGTTACTAGGTTTAGGAAAATGAGATGAAATGAAAGACATTTACATAAATCCATGTATTCTACTTATATAGGTTACTTGAAAAGGTGGAAAGGGTTTGTACTATATTTAGCTATGAGTAACGGAACTGAGGAAGAGTGGGAAAAGTGGACCGAAAATTTTGGGTTTTATCGCAGAAATGACCCTTTGAAAACCAAAACAAGTAAACCGACCAGGTCGGTAGCCACAGCATTTTCCCGACAGCGGACAGAACCATGCAGTGACCCGAAGTTCCGACAGCCCCTATGTCGAGGGGGTGGTGAGAGAAGGGGGTATGAAGGAGCCTAACTATCCCAAGCCATTGCAGGGCGTATTTTGCATAATATCACTTAATACTTTCATGAGTCGAGTTGCGCACTGATAGTATTCTTTTGAATCTGAAACGTGAAATTGCAAAGCGCGCGAATAGTTTGGGCTTACACAAAAATATATGTAATCATTAAGAACAAAAAGAAAAAAGAAAACTGTAGGGGTTGTAGACCATATCGGGGATAACATACATTTTATCGAAACCACCTGGACTACCCTATGAAATACCCAAACTTTGCCCCTTGAGTCGCTCATCAACTCACCGTACCGCATGACACAAGAGAACAGCAATTAGACTTTGCGATATGCGATGGAATTTAAGACCTCTACATCAACTGTGTACTCTGCCTACATGCTGACATGTTACTTGGTAAGTTTAACAGGTCTTGTGCTATCTAGCAATGTAGAATGGAAGTATTGAAAAAAGTGGAGTGATTCTACCGCGCATGTAGCGCGCCGAAAATTTTGGGTTCTTTTAAGGGAAATTGTCCTCTTGAGAGCAAAAAACATGTAAACCGTCGGGGCGACTTGTCGCCGCCGGGGACTACGTACTTTACCGTATCGTCTAACACTTCCCGACGAAAATGTAAAAATTTCCCGACGGGGGGTGGGCAGCCTTCCCCGACAGGGGGCCATGGCCTCCCTGCCTCCGCCCACCTGGCGCCACCACTGCCCGAAACTCCGAAGCAATATTTGAAGCAAGTGCGCGCGAAGAAAACAGGGTTGAGAAATTTAATTGCAGTCCAAGGGCGTCCGGAGGGGGACAAGGGGGGCACTTGCCCCCCTTGAAAATCAAAAACTTGAAAAAACAAAGAAAAAAAGAACGAAGAAAATATAACATCAACATTTATTATCAGTTCACTCAGTGTGAATTTCTACTCTCAAAACAGGAATTGAATAAAAATATCAACACTCTGGCCCCAGCAGCCCCTCCCCCGAGCATATTTTTGGTATTTTTTAAAGTTTATATTTACGATATTGCTAGTGTTTCCCCTTTTTATAGCGGTAAACAGGCATTGGAAGTGCCATTTCCAGCGATCTGGGAAGCATTTTGGGCAAAAATTTTCTTGCGTTCCGCGCCAACTCATGGTGGCGCAGAGCGCTGAGAGTCTGTCTATGCCCCCCCCCCCCTTGACAAATGCCTGGCTATGCCTTTGTCAACTTGACACTGTGTGAAAGTAGCATCTAAACTCTTTTCTGGGAGTAAAATAGTTCCCAAGAAAAAGTTGGTCCCCAAAAAATTTTGCCCCACCCCCACCCCTGAATTTTTTTCTGCGGACGCCCATGTTGCAGTCTATTGTTTTTCTTTAGTTTTAATTGCAGTGTTTTTGTTGCATAGAACATTTCCTACTTCCCCCTGCTGCCTGTTCTTTCAAGCAGGATATGGGGACCTATATCCTGCTCTATTGAGGCTCTCATGTTTCATTTTGTCGATGGTCTTGAACAAGTGCCCCTCAACTTTTTTAATAAGTGTGAAAAATAAGGTTAGTGGAGATTTTGAAGGTTATAGGACTATGTGATACTTATAAAAGTCAATGAAATATTTTGTGGGAAGTTTTTACACGGACATTGTCACGGGCATCGGCAGTTAAAGTGCCAGGGAAGTAATTTTTATTGGAGGCTGCATCTTGGGAAGTTGTGGCCGGCCAAGCCTCTAACCGTGATCACCGAAGGCGCGAAGACGGAGGCTGGGGACTGACAGTCCTCCCAGAGAAATCTTTCTTAAATTTTTACGGCTTTTGCGGCCATTCTTGACCATTTCTTGAGAAAATCCTTCTTTCCCTAGGTGTAACTTGAAATGCTAATGAAATAGTTTTCTATGATGATCCAAATTTAAGATAGTAACCGACAGTCAATTTGCTGAGGATGGTGGTAGTTGGTGAAGAAAATGAACAGCGAGAGTTTTGGAAACGTCAAGCTGTCCTACAGGAAGTAATAACGAGACAATTCCACCAAAGTTTTCCTACGCACAGCAGTAGGCCTACAGCAGTACTAATGGGACATCGATTTACATAAGGCCCATGCGAAGCACGCCCATTTTTTTTTTAAATTGCGGTTCCCTATACACGGGTAGGGTTTGGGACTGTTTGCGAGGCGCAAGGCCCATGGTGCATTTTATGACGTAGATTAATACTTTCAGTCAGTGACCCTTATTTCAGAGCTTCAAGTCACAATAGTGTGGTGGGCAGAAGGAAAGAAATTTTACCGTGCCAGACAAAATTTTCAACTGTAAAATAATTTGCTCTGGAGGTGGAAATGCGCTGAGAAAAATTTTCCTAGCAATTTTATTGCTTTTGATATTAATATTTCCCTTCATTGAACATTGCAAATTTAATAATAATGGGCTATTGAAAATTCTCTTATAATTTCTCTTGTCTCGCTTTCTTTCGCTCATTTGTTTTATTTTTAGTTTTTAAGCTCTGGAAAAAAGTGGGGGACAAGTGCATTTTTTTCTTAGATGTGTGTTCATGAATCACCACAATTGTATGGCTTACTGTCCCAGTTTTGCAACAAACTGGGAAAAACTTTAAAATCCCCCCCACCCCACCCCACCCCCAACCCCAGAATATGCACATTTTGTAAAATGGTCAGTGCCCGGGGAAACTACCTTGTCCTACCCAAGGTTGTTCAAACGAGAATTTTTTCTTCCAACATCAATTAACCTAAGAGCAAAGAACATTTATACCATGGGGAGGGGGAGAGGTACAACTTGTAGATGGCACCTTGGTTTAAACACAAGGCATGTTGAAGACAGTCAAACTTCCTAGGATCAACAGGATACAAGCTTTCTCTGCTGGAGGCTTATTTAAATTAAATGGAATCAATTTTCTTCATAGGTGTTATGGAAATGGCTTAGGGAGGATGCCAGTGTGTCTTTCAGGCAACTCTTCTTATTCAAACATCATAACTTCAAAAGATGAACTCATCTTACTGTATTGTAGTGAAGTCCTGTGATCACCAGTATATGAGGTGGGGAAGGGAACAGGGGGCTTGGCAAAAATAAATGCCCTTTTGAGGGCATTTATTTATTTTAACTTAAGTTGCCTTCAAGTTTGTTCGGGCAAAACTTCTTATTCCCCTCCTAGAAAGTGGTCCTGTATGGTTATGACTGTGATTGTCATCTTGCGTTTTGAAAGTTGGTTTACCCCTATTAATGATATCCACAGCTATAATACTAGAAGCAGGTCAAATTTGTAGTATAAGAATCACTTTAAATCAGTAACCGTGCTCAAATCTGTTAGGTACAATGAGCCCCAGTTCTGGAACACAATTCCCTCCGATATTAAACATGCAAATTCAGTTCAACCATTTAAGAACATTTTGAAGAATTATCTCATATGCTGGTCTTAACATGAATTAGGTTTGTCTTTTTGTTTGTATGTTCATATGTATTTATATGTATGTGTCTAGGCGTATATGGAATTATCTTTTTGTTAGTCTCTTTTTTAGGATAGTAACTTCTTTTTTTGTTCGTTTGGTGGCCTGACCTAGATAAGCCGAGCTTTTGCCAGGTCTCCTCCACTTTTGCTTTGATCATGTATTTCAGTTCTCACTATTGTCTTACTATCTTTTGTTACGCTATAATAATCATGAGTTGTATGAGTTGTTGTATTTTTTAAAACATTTACACCAAAGTGCAAATAAAGAGCGTCAAATCAAATTGTCATACTAAACACCATATTTGTAGTAGGATAAGTTTCCCCACAGACTGGTGTCCCATCTTGCACCATTAGAATTCACTTGATGTAAATGGTCATGTGTACTGTTCAAAACCTTGAAAAAGTAACAACACAATATAAGCATACATTGTTTTGTCTGCCTTTTTTTCTCAAGATTTTCCATCACTTTACACTTTTTTGACTTGCTTTTTTTTCATACACATAGAATGGCAAGGTGCTTTGGCTAGTTTGACTAAAGTGCCGACTCATCACGCGACATTCAAGCATTCCAAAAAGGTTTGCATGACAATGGTATCCTTATGGTAGCTAACTTTAACTTAAGGGTGTGAGGACACCTTAAAAGCTTATGAAAACATTTGTAAATACATAAAACTTAAATACATCTAAAATATAGTAGAAAACACATATGTCTGGCTTAAAAATGTTTAACATCACATGAAAATGTGAGGTCATTTTTTTATTTATAAATTACACTGGAAGATTTGACATTGCAAGGAAAATAAAATACAAAAAGAAATAAAAACTTTTTTCCAGCACTTTTCATAATGTTGCAAACTCGGGGAACTGCCTGTGCTTCACTTCCACCAAACCCAGTTGGAATCGAGAGACGAGCCGGCACAGAACACACAATAATGAACAAACAGTCATAATGGTAGGATATATACATAGGCTTCAAACAACTATACACAGGACACAATAGGACTATTCATATCAATAGTAAACATCACATTAGAAAAAACAGTAATGTTCTCCAAAAATTATAACATTTATCTTAGTGCTAGGGATTCTCATTAAGTATACAAAAAAGGGATGAACCATTGTATGCAGATGAGGGGACCCTGAATGCATGCATATGACAATGACTAACACAAATTCCAACCTTTCACTAATCTTTTGTCATGAAATTTCATCCATGTGGTACTGGGTCACCCGTTTTGAGTTGAGGTCAAGTTAGTCACGAGTAGGGAAAACAGCTTTAGATAAATACATTATTCAATTGCGTCTTGGCAGGTAGAGACTTGACACAATCTAATTTATCTAAAGTATTGGTGAGATGCTAAAAGCATGCAGCCTACAGTCTTGACCAGATATGCCAGAGCTAGTCACCGGTGGAGGAAGATGGGGGAAGGCATAGGTAGGAAGGGGTAGTGGATAAAAGGGGGATGGCAGTCTGCTTTTTCTCCTTCTCATGGGAAATTTGCTGCTGTGCAGATGAAACTGCTCCCTAACTCTTTCAGAAAAAAGAATGAGCACTTAGCAACAATAAATGCTGCTTGCTTCTTCCTTCTCCCCTACCCCCTTCTTTTTATTTAATCATCCTTTCATTTTTTTCTTTTTCTTGTAACTTCATTCAACTATCACCAGTTTTCTGGAATTGGCATACCCTGCTGATACTACTAGAACAATCCAAACACGTTCACCCTATAGCCCCTTATAACACAAGCCAGTGAGCCACAACTGGAAAAAAGGCCGTGGCTGGCCCGACTTAAACCAATTGGTTAGAAACTGAGCCATAAAACCTCATCTAACTCTCACTCTTATAACCCAACTTATGATTAAAATTGGCAGTGCAAATCGATAAACAGTTATTTTTCCTGCTGATTATCATACAGAGAAAAAAATGCTAGTCTGCTCAAAAGTCTTTTCACAACAGGTTGGCAACACTTGTTTTTGTAATAAAACCATCCAAGCAAAACTTGTACTGTTTCGTATGTGTGCAATCAAGTAAAAATGCAAAACTGAGAACAAGTTTTGTAAAGATTATTTAAAGCTTTCTCCAGGAAGTATGATAGTAAATATTAGAAGTAAGAAAACATTACAACTCATTCAAAATACTAAACATAAAATAGTCTTTTTTCCTGCTTGAATAAGTTAAATATTTGACTCACGATAGTTTTTTTTTGTATGAACACACCGTCTTTCATTTTTACAATAATTTACAAAACGCAGAAATGCAATTGGTCCATACAGTTGCCTACGACTGCTTAACAAAACTATTTCATTTTTATACATCAACAGTATAATAGGTTGCCTCATGCAGGCAGAGTACTACATAAAATAACAACTTGAAAGAAATGATGAAATAGACAAATCCTACAACTACTTACAAAAAAGAATAGAGTGCAATCTTGCAAAGGTGCGTTAGGGGCAAATGCAGTCACCGAAATTTGAATATTCATACCTCTATGTTTATTCATGTATTGGACTGTTTGTCATTAGATAATACTTTTCTATTGAAATGTAAAATTAAAATATTTTTTCATTGAGCAATTTAAGTATTGCAAGATACCTAGCCAGTTCAACCTGTGAGATACCATACTTCCATTGTGCAAAATAAAAGATACTTTTAAGGGAAATAAGAGGAGATTTGAAAGATCTAGTGGATGTTTTAATTAAACTATGGTTGGGCTGATTGCTAATGCCCTTTAAGTCTAATGACCTACATACTGCAGCTACATGAACTTCATGAATATGCACACCTCATGATTATGCATGACACTTCACATACATGTTTTCATAACCATGGGTACACAGAAGTAAAATAAAATTCAACTCTAAGATGAGGTGGGGAGTAAATGGCTTCTTGGTCAAGTATGACAGAAAATTGATTAATTCCTACAGAGGATAAATTTCAAACTGTAACCTTACGAGTGGTGATAGATTCATTACGTTCAGAAAGTAAGTTACTAAACACTTGGTTACAGTACGCCTACTAATAATGCAGATCCCTTCTCAGTACCTTAGGCTCATGAATATGCATATGATTTCTAGAACAATTCTTCATCCTTTAACACAAGGAACAAAGGAACTTTTAACAGTAAACAGCACTTTTTTGGCTGAGCAGACCAGAATTGTTTAAATCACATCATGTGCACAGTTTACTTGAAAGAATTAAACTCTGGGGTATGTTGTTTAACATGGAAGCATATCATTAATTTAAGAACTTCATACAGGAATTCTGCAACAATGTACTGAAGGGCATGCTTAGAGTTGATTCATTACACAATGTCTACAGTTTAAAAAATTTACGATCATGATTGTTTGGCAGGGCAGGGGGCATGTGTAATGTGTTCCCCATTATTCCAATAGAGCACATTAACGTTTTTGTCCCCCCACCTCCCGGAAATAAAATGGAAGAAAAAAACAAAAAGATGTTAAGATTTTACCACCTATTGTACTCTGCATAGGCAATTGTTTTGATCTTCAAACAAGAGAAAGAGAGTAAGATTTACAATCACATTTGCAATAATAGATTTATCATGAATAGAAGAAAAACATCCCCTCCTGAATAAGCACTACATTTTTTAATTTACTATTTCAGCATCACTAAGATGGATGTTTAACAAATGGTGACAATGAATATTGCACTGTTACTGGCAACTCACAAAAGGGTTACTCATTTTTTGGTTTCAAAAAGAACGTACTGTACAAAAACTGTCTCTCTTGTTAGAGAAATGACTAACTATGAAAGCATGGAAGAATCGATACCTTTCACATAAATAAAACTACAAATAGGTTGAAAAAAGAATAAAGCTCCATGATGAGTTTAAATTCAAAACAAGCAATGACATAAACTATACACCTTTGTTACTTAGACATTGCTTCAATGCTACAACATGGCAAATCAAAATGGTTGACAAGGGGAGTACAGTTTACCTATGCATCCTATGTGTGTATTTGCTGCCCCAATGCCTTTAGCCAACAACTTTATGCATTAATAAAATTCAAATATGACAAAGTTAATTCCTGTCTCCACTACCACCTCCTCACCCCCCCCCCCCCACTATGACCCTACTCTACCTCCCCCTATGACCCATCCCTCCCTAGAAGGTTTGACCATACATTAGAGAATATTAATTGGACCCTTGATGACTCCTTCAGGCTATTTTAGCTTTCCTGATTTCTGCCCATGCTATGAATATTCAAACTTTTGTCATTCCTACTCAGTAGCCCTGGGACTGCTTGTTTATGGGACACATTCATTCTTGTCTAAAACTTTGATCATATCATCAACATTTTTGCATATCTTGTAGCATAAACCATAGTGCAACTTGCTAAGTTGTTTGTGTATAGAGTGAAAGCATGTATCTATCAGCATACTGCACATGCAAGTTGTGCTTATCAACACACACAAACATACAAAATACAATGGAATGATGTTTCGACAGAAAGGAAAAAAGAGAACTTGAAAAGCTGGTCCATAGCAAAAAGAAAAAAGGAAAAAGAGGGATCTGTGACCTGAACAAACATAACATAACAACAAAATAGGTTTACCTGAAAGCAGCCATGGATTGTAAAACCTTTACAAGACTTTGGTAAGTCTACTGATACATCATTCAAAACAACCAATAGCACACATTTTCCAACCTTAATTCCAAAATTACAACTTAACAACAAGGTTTGGTCCTACTACAAAGTCTTCACCACAAAATAAAAAGAAGGGTTGGTGTCTTCCATAGTAACTGTAAAAAGTTTGCATTTATAAAAGGCTTTTGAAATGTGGGACCATTTAAAGGTTGATATGTGAACTGATTTCACACAAACATGTTATAATGTACACAATGGCTACCAGTGGCATCCTCTTAAATACAATGTTACAGGTAAATATAAACGTCAAACTATAACACTGAAAAATAATGTACCGACAAAAAAAATAATTAGCACCATAATAAATATATCTCATAACTTGCTTTCATTCACAGATCTTAGATTAAAAGCCCCCACCCCCCACCCCAGCCCCTCTCTCCAGAATGCAGAGCAGGTAAGCTTGTCATTCATGTACACATTCTATAATGCATTTAACTTAAAATGAGTATTCCAGATGAGTCTTTGGCACTTCAGCACACTGTGATGAAGTCCTCAGCCAAAAGCATATACTTACTAGCTACCTTCCAAACTTTAATAAAAGCATGCATAAAGATACTCTCTGGCAATGTTTCATTCTTCAGGGTGTAAAGGTAACTCTTCAAAGAGTAAAGAAAGCACAAGTACAGGGCAGACAAACATTTCAGGATCTGAAGAATATGCATCTTGTTAATAGTAATACATAATGCCAGAAATGATATTAAATATTACAAATTCTTAATACTCTTGTCTGTCTAACCAAGGTGGGATCATACTTTGAGGCAGTTTAACAAACCCCTCACCCCCTAAAGCCTCTTTCTCCTATCCCTCACCTTTCTTACTGCAACACCCCTGCTTTTATCCCTCTCGCAATCGATCAAATCACTCAACTTGTATCCAAACAATTCTCACTGACAACATTTTCTCTTTCATGAATGGACGTATGAGTTGGTAAAATAAATAAATCAAAAGATTTTGAATTGTTTTATGTCTCAGGACATGTTATGTACATTTTACGGTCACAAATATACATACAAACTTTTAATAAATATATCTTACACAGAGCACTGGAAAGCAATCCTATAAATCTATCTCCACATGCACATTATGCTTCTGATTTCTGGCTTAAAAATCCCTTATCTGTATCGCTTGTTTTTTCTTCAGCATTTTAATCTTTTTCTCAGTAAAGATTCAAATAAAAAAAAAAAATTGGCTGAATCAACAAAAAAGTTCTCCGATAATCTAAATCAATCTTTCGTGACTCTCTCAGAAATCTCTTGCTGATTCTCTTCTCAAAAGGAAATATTGCATTTATGGTACACAAAATTTCTGCATATCTTTCAAAAATTTCTGCTTCAGAGCTCATGATTAATTTGTTCACTCGAACCTACAAATGATGGAACATTGACAACGACAGACCGTACTTTCTCTCTATGGTATGTCAGTGCAATTCAAACACAATATTCCCCTTTCACACATTCCCTGCTCTTTTTCTGCAAGCACTAAATTGGGCTTAGTAAACAAATCAAAAAAGAATCATTTTCCTATAAACACAATGGGAAAGATTCTTCAGCACTTTTTGGTATTGCCTTGACATTGAGGTAGTAACAGTAGAGACACAAAATCATTTTTAGATCATCATAAAATCAAGCAAAAGAGGCGATATATTGTAACTGCGATATCTGTGAGAGGACATCAGAAGAAGGTTGTACCAATCAGAATTCCTGGCATATACCTATCACAATGTGGAACTTTCAGCCAATGGTTGGGGAGCATTTCATCGTCAATAGATAGCTCACTCATGGAACCACCCAGATGATTTCTCCCTGGAGTCAATTAGCACTGAACAATATTTTCCCAGACAATTCCAACCCCAGAAAATACCCACCGGGCAATTTCCATCCATGACAATAACCTCTCAAACAACTTCCTCAATTGGAAAATTTAGAATTGTCCTGGGTGGCACTGGTCCATGAGAAATTGTCAGGATGGGAATTTTCCAGGGTGGGAATTTTCAAGGGGTGGAGGGGAATTGCCTGTGTGGAAATTCTCTGGGACGGGGAAGTTGTCCAGAAACCATAGTCTGTACTGAGTTTCCACAGGACCACTACTTCCAAGCTCTTTTCACTGTATTCATACTTTTTTCCTCTCCCATATTGAAACAGGGAATATCACACATTTGACTTTTCAGCAAAAGTTTGGATCATAATTTAATATGAGCATCCAACAGTTTGATTGATTCAACCTGACCCTGCAAACTGTCCAAGCTTCCTGTCAAATAATAATGTAAAGATTATCTGACATTTTAAGGATGCATGCCTTGTGCATCTTTCCAGACTATGAGACATTTGTACCTTTCTTTCATTAATATTTCTTCATTTCATAACGAAAAGTTGTTCTCTTTTTGAGAGAATATCAAATTTTCACAACATAATAAAAAAAATGTATGTAATAGTGCCTTTTTGTTCTGAATAAGTCTTGTTTTTTATCATAATTGATCACTGGCTAACACACTCGGCATACTGAATTTTCACTCACTTAGTACACAGAAGTACAAAGAAGTCCATCTCACTGCCGAAAGAAATCTTACATTTGCAGTCCAATAAATCTCGCCTTTGCCTTCTACAACCTATCATTCCATGATGAAATTTCCATCAGAAATGACAGCTAAAATAATACTGATTGAATATGCAATAACTCTTTTAGTACGAGTTTTCTTTGATATCACACTAATTCACCTCTCAACAAATTCATAAAAGAATTCATTCCCAAAGGCATTGCAAAGTATACATAAACATATAAGAGATTTTCAAGCCAGTTTCATTTTTTTCTTTTCTACATTTTACTATTTTCTACACTAAACACAGCACCATAGTCAGAGTTTAATAGCAGACATTGACCAATCATCTGGTCTTGCAGATAAAAGAGCTTTATTGGTTTTAATACCATTCTTACTATATCACAAAAATAAAGGAGGAAACAAAACTTTCCCCCAAAGATAAAAAAGAAAAAGTTCTTCCACTGGCCTGGTCCTCGGCAGAAGAATTCAATGCGACATCGGCATCCCTCTCATCTAATCACTTGAAAGCTCCCTGATTGCATAATAAAAATTTCAGTCAACTTAGAAATGAGAGAAGTGAATTCTGGGAGGGTCCCATTTGCACTCGAAGGATGTTCCTCCAAACTCAGACATTATGAAAGGATACTCATGCAAGACTTTCAAGCCTCCTGCAAAAATCAAAGACAAAATGTTCCATTTTCAGTGAATGGCAGATGGTAAACCTTACAAGTGCTACCCAATGAAAAACTTTTAACATCACATGAATACCGATGAGAACTCAATTTCAATGGAGAAGAATAAAATTATGGACAAGACCTTGCAAGTAATAAGACCATTTGCCCACTTTTTTATGATATCTTCAGAGTTTCTTAGTACTAGGTCTTTGAAAAATATTTTGAGGCAGGGTTTCTTTACTCAATTTTCATTAAGAGGCTTTCAGAGCAACTCCAAATTGACAAAAATGCAATGAATGACAAGTTACAGCAAAAAAAAAAATATATAAAAAGAAAAGCAACACCTTAAGCTAATGAAAAATGTGTTGCAAACTTTAGCATACCTAACCCCAGACTCTTCCAAAATATCAATTCTTATGACAAGTTTGCATTCCTATTTGTAAATTTCAATATTACCTTTTACCTTGTGGTGGCCTGCAGGCTATTTGTAGTCCACGGCCTGCACGAAAATGGCCCACATACGATGTTTAATGAGGTACTAGCTACTAAATTAAATTTAAAGTTAAAACTCAAGTAAAAGTGGCCCTAGGCCTGAAATAACTGGAAACTCCTGATTTATACAGTTTATATCAGATGGCAGTGCATTACTCTAAATTTAAAACATGTTATGGTTATGGTCATTTGGTCACAAATGGTAGTTTCAAAATGAATGCAAAAAAGGAAAAGCACCCCTTTTTTCACACTTCCATTACCTGCTTATGTTCCACTGAGTTTGCCTGGGCTTCTGCTTCTGCAGCTTTCAGTTTCTTGATGGTATTTTTCAGTGCTTGTCTCTTGTTGCAGAACCACACCCTAATAACCTCTCTGTCATAGTTCAACTCTTGTGACATGGATGTCATTTCAGATCCTGTAGGGTGGGTGTTCTTCTCAAACATTCTGTTTAGATACTCCAATGCTTGTGGAGTAAATGAGGTCCGTCTCTTACGTTTCTTAGAGGGTTCTGTGCCTATGAAATCAGAGAGCTGATTGAAACCGTTTTTGTGCCTGGCTTCTGCCTCTGCCATCCATCTTTCTAACACTGGTTTGATTTTCTGAGCACTCCTTGGAGTGATGTCCAGCTTCTCAAACCTAATGACAGAATTTGTGTCATAACAGTGAAAGGGGTGGTATAAAAACAACACATCAGATGTCACTTTGTGTGGTTTTGTGGAGGGAAGTTTAAGACTGGCTAGTCTTCATATTCCAAATGAAAACCAAAGTCAATATGAGCAAGCATGTATCAAAAGAAATGCTTCTTTGGTTGTTCTGATGTTCATTATGTAAACATGTAATGTGTGAAAAAGATAAACCAAAAAGCTATTGGGCTGAAGAAACATGCCTGCTGTCAGATAGATAATAAAAGGATAAGGTAAGAAAGGTGCATGGGCCATCCGTCCAGAAACACTTGTTTGTTCTGCTCTGAGACAAAGTTTTATTGATTTTACAAGAAAATGTCTGGCCTGGAGTCTCTTGTTTGTGAAGTCTTGAAAGAAATTCATCCTATTGAATCTCATGAACCCTACCAAACAAACTTCTTTACATACACATCTTAAAATATTTATGCATCTGAAAATGAAGTACTTAAAAAATCTAAACCAAGGATTATTTAACACAAAATATTTATCATGAGAATTTCATAGCAGTGCTGTAAAGTTTCAGTGACCAACTCACCTGCAAATAGCTGACTGGCTGTAGGTGGGGCCCTCCCTGGCACTTAATGCTTGGCCAACTTGAGTCTGTGTCAGCCCAAGTGAAAGCCGCCTAATCTTGAAAACTTTGGCAAATTCTTTGATTTCCTCTAAGTTGACTCCATCTACCTCGACTTCATTGTTAATCGTGTTGACTGCTAATATATGAGAAAATGTAAAACATTTGTAAAACTTGACCGCTTGAATGAAAGGCCATGTGAGATAGGCTAGACTGGCAAGTTTTCCATGTTCTCAAAAATAAAATGCTGTGTACTTTTCAGTTCTTTCATTGTACGTTTTCGGTGGTCTAAAAAGGCCAAGTGCCACAATTTTTTTTTTTTTTTTTTGACAAATTCTCTCTTCTACTTCCCTTTGTTGTAGCCTAATATATTGTTCAGATGAAAAGAAAACAGTGTTTGGACATATTTTATTTGGAACGCTACCTTTTTATTTGTGTTTGTGATTGTTTTCTTAAAATCATTGTTCATTTTGTTTTGCTTTATGTGAAAATGCCATTTCCTGTGATCTTCCACATTTTCCATTTTCTTCCTCCTCTCTGTTCTTGTTTATAATTTTTCTGTACCACAGAAAATTTGGCACTCTAGGATAAGGTGATATATTGTGGCAGAACAATAATGAAGTCAAACCTAATTGAAGGTTACAAGTGGTATCTGAAGAAGTGAGGGGGGGGGGGGGTGGGAGAGGGAGGGGGTGCACCTGCCACTTCTTACCAGACACAACAAGGCAGGCCAATTGTGTTAGCGCTGTCCTTATTCAATCAAGAAATCTGTATAGCTCCAAAGATATTCACATCATGTTGATTATAAGTGTATTAGTTTTGCTGTCTCTCTCCTGCCTATAGAGGGATTTCATGTGACATCACGCGAATGGGATCGCCAGGCACTGAAGGGCAAAACACATGCAGTAAGCGTATTTACAGCACACATGCACAGCACATCCATAGATACTACTGTGACACAATGGACGCTTGCCCTTCAAAACCAAAGAGATGTGCGATCTTGCCCTTCAAAACGAAAAAGACGCGTGATCACATGACGTCGGTGAAATCCCTCTTAACCTGAAAAGTCAAAGTGCTATTAATAGGACATAGAGCTGGCGAAGCAAGCACAGTCATCTGAAGAATGTTTTACCACAGATTTTGAGCAAGGCATCCTATTGCCTTCACTTATTGTATGTCATACTGAACACCAAACACTCCTCCTTTATGTAACATAAACAAATGAAGCGTAAATGCAAAATAAGGGTAAAAGTACTCCTGATAAGGTGTTAGCTGAATAGAATATCGTTTGGGAGATATGAATTTATTTACAAATGTTAACTTCTAGAGTACATCTACTATAAAAAGTCCCATATTCTCAAAGTAGTCAAGGTAACACTGACGTTTCACAGACTTAACTCTGCACTGACACTGCTATGGAAATGAGTCAATTAAAGTAACCATATAAATGGTTCTGAGGGTTTTAAAAATTTTTGGCAAAAACAGAATTTACAACACTGAAAGGACAAACACATTCTGTACCTGTTCCATGACCACCAGGGCTGTCTGCAGATGATGGACTGGTTATCGGTGGAGAAGAAGCCTGTGAGTTTGGCAAAGTGGTGGTAACAATCTGGCTACCGACTAAGGACTGACCATTGATTACTTGATTCGTTACCAGCTGAGCTGCACTCTGCTGCTGAAGGAGACTGAGGTTTTGTGGCATTGAGAGTTGAGTAATGACAGAATTCTGACTGGTCACTGGGGCTGGGGGAAAATACAAGGCAGGAAAGGGATTAAAGCAACTACAAGACAAAACATAATGTTGCTCCTTCCATGTAATGTAAAAAATACTTCTCATCATGTTTGAAAATCCATGTTACTTCTATCTATACAACCAATGAAGACGACTTTGCTTAATTACATGAAACTTGGCAACAATAAACACTAGCCACAGGAACCTCACATTTGAATGAAATATGTCCCTGACAACATCTCTGTTTGTAACTTCACACTCTCAAGATTTTATTCTCATCTTGTTAAAGGGAAATAATCCGTTAAAACTGCCTTAGAATGGCACAGGCAGAAATCAGCTTTTATCATAATTAAACTGTTCCGTCTCACCAACAAAAACTCTGGCAATATCTTTTCTTCCTCATTACAAGAGTTAAAAATGTTGTTTCATTTGAAATGTGAAAGTTTGGGTGAACAAATTCTTCATGAGCTATGAAGCAGTGAATTTCTTTCTGCTAGCAGCTTATTTCTTGAAAATAAAGTGGCCTAGGCCCCTAATTTGAATTACCTTTTGTTCTGTCTTTATAAATCATGACTACGATAAGCAATTCAAGTATGGTACAAAAGCAAGACTTTGTCTACTAGAGTACAGTAAAACCCTGTTTATCCGAACCCCGTTTATCCGAACTAGCTGTCAGATTTAACAACAATAATATTCAATACAATTACGGTAATAGACACCAAGTTTTCAGTGCCTTTCAAGGCAAAATTCAACATAACTTTTTGAAGAAATGCACTAATTTTTCTCGGGACTTTAAAAGTCATGGAAAGATGTCACGATGGCTAAAACACCCGACATGTGGACATAGAAAACAATCTGTTATCTCTTTGTCAAATTTGGAAGAAATATCGTACGTATTTGCTTTGAAATTCTTGTTAGGAGCCATGAGTCGGTATAGGCTCAATATCCTCTTATACAAAAGAACGTTAGGCTACCGTAAGTCCTAGTTTCACTAAATCTGAAAAGTTAGTAACGTAGTGAGCTTCATACCTAAAAATAACGAAAGTAGACCTTACAAAAACATTGCGAACTGCTGTTTGAGAGTCTCCTACACATGTGTCTCTAACATTTTTGGAAATTTATGCAGAATTTATACTCTAGATACCTCTCCAGATCGTTACAGCTTTTCTTCAGCCCACACACTCATTTAGTGTGTAGAAAGCATTGATCATTCAGACGAGCGAAGGCTCGAATTTTAGGAATAAAATCTCTCTGTTTTAGAAGTCTTAAAATTTATTTGTCATATCATCGGTCACAAAAAATAGTAACGAAATATTTTGGGGGATTTTGCCTGCAATTTTTAGCCTTTTCGGAATTATTTTGGAAAAGTGTTGACACACTGTCTTATGTGTACCGTACTTGAGGCAAAAACTTGGAACCCCGTTTATCCGAATTTTTTCGTTATCCGAACAACCTTCGGTCCCGATGTGTTCGGATAAACGGGGTTTTACTGTACTATGCAATTTACAATGATGACAAACTATAGAGAAGAGGTATGATGTCCAAGTCGGAAAAACTGAAGCAAAGGAAGTTAAAGGAGCTGGGTAGCCGCCAAAACAGAATAAGTTCTCGGACCCCCCTACTTCGTTATGTCACATCCGGTTATGATTCTTGGTTTATCGATTTGATCCGAAACTGATGAAGCCATCCATGCATTGTGTTTAGCACAGTATACAACTCACAATGTACGTACGTGTGTATATAATATATTCGCGTTGTATGTTTCAGTGCGATAAATTTAACTTAAGAGGAATTAACACACGACTAGCCAAGCCTAAGTAGGGCTAACGTTAGCACTACTATCAATCAGAACCCTTACAAATGGAAACGATTCAAAAATGTGTGTGCTAGAAGAAAAAGTAACGAACTAGAAATTCAAAAACAAATTTCATAATATCTTGCAGGTGGAAAATCAAAAATCTAAGATAACATATAGGAACTATATCACTAAATTACGTTGCAAAAATTGTTTTAAATGAGAATTCAAAACATATTAAGAGGAATATGTTCAACATTAGCCTCACACTGAGGGTAAACATCTCGTTTGGTATGACGTTGTCATTTTCATTTCGGAGGTACGCCACTACCGAGCTCCTTTAAATTTGATCGAAACTTCCACAAAATCCACACACTCCTTGAATCATTTAGAACTATTCACCCAAGGAAATGTAAACAAAAGGCAAGTCTCAAATCTACTTGCAATAAAATCTCCTGCTCCAGATGTGACTAAGAATCACCATTCCAAATTAAATTGAGTCTACACTCAATTTTATAAATATTTCTTAGGAATGTACAGAAGGGAGAGAGTCACTATTATTGTACCTTTTGTGAGAACTGTTTGTGTAGCCAGACCAGCCAAATTGAGAGCTTGCGTCCCATTGGCAAAGACCTGTGCCACAGGAGATGAGCTGGAAGTGGATGAGGTTGTGACTGTATTTTTATGACTGAGAAGACCTTGCGTGAGTAGATGTGATGATGTAGTTGACGTTGATGTCTGGGAGACCAGGCTACTATAAAAACAAATTCATAAAGGGACTTATTTTCAAAGATACCGGGAAGTTAAAATTCAACCACACTCATCGAGAAGGACATGAGAGGTTGAACATAACCCTCAATCAGTCATTAAAATGAGACACTTTGCAATCAAAACAAATCGTTCAACAAATACGGATCAATCATCTCTACCTTCCTGTTCCCTAGTATTCACCTCTCTTATATCTGCTGTTTATCAGATTACACCCAAGCCACTTTTCCCCATTGTGCCATAAAATGCCAATACAATAGCCACTCATCCATAAAGACATTACTCAGGAACAACACATAACATGCTTTTCAGCAATCAATAAATTATTTATTAACGATGCTCGCTCCTTCTATAAAATTTGGAAACTTGGCGTTACCATCTAATCAATATTTTGAACTTTGCATCTAGTCTTTCTCCTTTAATAACTGATATCAGTAAAAAATTTATGATCTTTCTCAAACTGTAAATGGAAACTGTGTCACCTTTCTTGAACTAGCTGTGATGCATATTCTTGAATTCAAGCATCACACTAAAACTGAAAGATAAGCCAAGCTGCATCTGGTCTGTACCAATAATTTACAACTACTTACAAGCAATTACAAAACCTAGCTCTATTCCTATCAACTCTGTCTCATTTTTGGCCCTGAAGAAACTTAATACCACTTGCAAAGAGGATACTTAAGGCAATTCCTTGTTTTCAAAGATGAATTGAGAGACAGGGTACTAATGAAATATTTATTCCTTTCACCCTCAGTGAAAAATGTGGAACAGAGCCATGTTTGTGAATGATTCATGATTTCTGCAAGACTTAGAAATGTAAATGAGAAGAGATATGAAATTTGGTTGGGTGTTATCTTAAAATAAATGATGACAAAATAGTAACCAAAAGACAAAAAGTGACAAGTTTAACACACATTTATCAAAAAGCCCCGTAAAGAATGAAATTGGTGCACAAATTATCAATGGGACTTAGGTCTAAAGTTAGGATGTAACAGATGCAAAGAATAATATGGATTTAGGCGTCTAGCATGGATAGGGAGGAGTGATAGGAATTTAATTGAAATGAGCTATATAATATAGGCACTACAAGGGCCCGAAAAGGGTAGTGCAAACTCGGTGCATCATGGAATCTTTGTTTCCCCCAAAAATATCATTCAAAATGAATTCAGAGCAATTTCCATTACCCTCAGACAGATACTGTGACTATTGCTAACATTCTTATTATTGGGGAAGTTGGGTTTGTTCATACTGATTTCTGTTTGCATCAAAATGGTAATTATCAACATGTGGCATACACAATAAAATAGAAGAGACTGCATGCTAGTGAGTGGATTATGAGAGCTAATTAAAGTGGAGTTTATTACAAAGTTATGAAAATAGATTGTAATATGAATTTAAAAATAAAGAAATTCTCCCCTTTTGGAATTTTCATTTGTACATGATACCCACAAGTCATAAAGAACTGCTATCAGGTTCCCAATGGAAATAAAATCATTCATTCAAAACTGCCATTATAATCATAACAGATCATCACTGTAACAGTACCATCATCATAACTGCCATCATGATCATAAAAGTGTGTCATGATCATAAAAATATCATTGGAGATCACTATCAAACGTAGATTGCTTATTATTTCATGTCAATATTCTATGGTTTCGAAGACAATCCCCTCCAGGTGATGGCATTTACAGTACGCAAAATGGCAGGACAGGTGGAGGAATACAGACACACTGAGAAATGACCAAGACAGTTCTGGAACCAGCATCCTAAGATCACAAGTCCAACTCCTAAACCACACACCCACCACACTCCTTTGTCATTATAATGTCCTTTTGATTAAAGGTAGTCCTAAGTAACCATCCTGTATCACTGGATATGTGCTGAACCTGTAGTGTAACAGCAAACAATTTGTCAGCAAGCCTTGCATTTATAAACAGACCCATTTAATTGCATTTATAAGTATAGCACCTGGATCAAAACACTACTTCATTAGATGACTGGATCTACTACTTTGAAATGTGGGTGGATTGATGAATGGAATGAAACGACAAATCGGAGGGGTTGAGACACCAATTTTGCATCACACTTTAAGGGAGCCCTAAATCATTTGATTAATGGTACTTCCAACCCCCCACCTCCAACTTGTTAAAAGGCATCTCAGGGGACAGAAATCAGTGAAATATTCATCTGTCCACACACCTGAGAGGATGGGACTGACGGTGTGACATGTAAACGACAGTTCATACTTTGCCCTACTTTCACTGTACTTTTGTGTAACATAACTGAAACTAAGACAACTCTGAGCACATAAAAACCACAATGTTACAACAAATCAATATCAAAACTCACCATTGTTTGTGTTAAGATGCCGACTGCAAGATTCCAGCAGCTTTTAAGCTGCCCAAATCAGCAACTTATACAAAAGATTACCTACCCTGTAAAAAATTCTGCTCACCTTACAAAATAAATCCTGCATAAAATAATTCAAAAGTGGGAGATGGCCCTTTGCTTCAGATTTCTCCCACAAGCACAGAAACTCACATAATTTGTCTCTTGAGCGGTAATATAGTTAGGGAAGGTGGGTGGCAACCACTTTCTCTGAACACTCTTCAAAAGTGGTACCATTTAAACCTTGTAAACAGGTGTTATCAATTTGGATAAAATATTGCCTTATGAACCTTTTGTATTTGCTTGTTTTCTTTAACTTTAAAACCTGATCCAAGACACTGCTTCCATGACAGCAGTGAGGTACTTACCCTGGGGTAATCTGCCCCTGAATACCAAGCTGTGCTGCTGCTAATGTACTAACTGCTGGTAACGTGTTGCCAGGGGTGGGTGTCAAGTGAGGTAGCCCCCCTAAACTAGACAATGATGCATCTGTTGTAGTTGCTAGAGAGAAAAGAGAGAGTGAGAAATAAATGAATTCAGGAACTATCAAAGTCTAGAAGTTAAGTTAAATTTATTATCCAGATGGTTCCATCTTTAGACTTTTCAACATACAACTGATTGTTTCCTTCCCTCTATCTAAATATGACTATTAGAGGTCTTCCATATGACGACACTGTACTGCAGAGGATGGCGAAAAGCTACAAGTACATTAATCAATATGTACATATTTTTGAGCCTATGGATACATACATGTGTACACATTGGTACATACATGTATATGGTGTGATGCATCAAGTGCCGTCCCATGGTGACAACGAAAACCTCTACATCTTTGATAAATATTACTCATCTTAGTTCTCTCCTCACAGATAATTTTACACTCTAACCAGTCAGGATAACATCCTACACAGGCGCGGATCCAGGATTTTGAGAAAGGGGGGCACACACACCGCCGGCCGAAGGCCGATGAGCGAGTGCCAAAGGCGCGAAGCCACGGTGGGGGTTTGTGGGTCCTTGCCCAAGAAAATTTGAATTCCAGATGCGCTTAGATGCGATTTCCCAGCATCTGGGAAGCAAATTTTCCATATCTATTTGCTCAAAAAAAATCTTTGGTCATCGAAAAAAGGGGGCCTAAAAAAGGGGGCATGTGCCGGGTGTGCCCCCACCTGGATCCGCGCCTGCTACAGTGTTGGTTGGGATAAGCATGCACACTGATGCCACTTCTGCTTGTGTGGAAGTTTGCTTTGGTCTTCATAGATATTTGCAGTACGAATCTGCTTTAATATTGTAACAACAGCAAACATGGAGTATTTGACTGGCCTGGGTGGAAAAAGTTGGGAAGCTGGGAGGCTCCTTCCCGGGAAATTTGGGCATTTGGAGGGAAATTTTGGTCACTGGAGGGAAATTTACACCTTTTATGTACATGAAAGTATGGGAGGAATTGAGGAAAATTTGACTCTCTTCCCTGGAAATAAACATTTTGTCCAGCCCTGTTGACTGGTTTAAATCTGGCTACAAGACCTTGCGCCATCCAACCTGTCATGATGTGATTTCTTGGAAAATATTAATGGCCCTACAATCTGCACCAAAAGACATCTTGAGTAAGTGCTTGCATATGAAATACAAGTCAAAGTAACTATTAAGTCTGTTAAAATTTTGATTGAAATGTTCTTAAAAGACAAAACACTCTGAGCCATGGCTGCCATTTGGCCATTTCTTTATTCAAGTATTACTAATATGGCCTTGTTTAACATTAAAAGATGGCCACTTAGACCTAAAAAGTGAGCCATCTAGCTGAACAAATAACCATCCATGTAATAGTATAGGTATAGTAGATCTAGAATTTGATTGAGTTTTGGAAAGGTTAGCAAAAATCTGGCAGCTCTGGTCTTGATGTGTGATTCATAAGTGTCCAGAATGGGACTGTCCAGCATCTTTTAGACTTACCGGTTTTAGATGTAGTGGTTCCTGTGCTTGTTGTGGCTACAGAAAGAACCTGTCCAGCAGAGCTAAGGAGCATGTGAGGTACAGGGAGCTGCCCAAGGCCAGCCTGCCCCGTTAAAACAGAGACAGGAGGCAGAGGTGTATTGGAGGATGGTGTAGAAGGAGCAGTGGTCACATGATTTTGCTTGGTGGGTGAAGTGACCATGGAGGTCTGTTGGTTGGAGGTGGCGAGAGTAGGACTTGTTGCTACACTGTTCCCTTGGGTTGAAACCTGTCACCACAAAATATATCAACTTTAGATAAGTTACACTGTAAAGGTCACTTTATAATTTTAAAGGTTTTTGGGTTGCCAAGATATTACAACTGTAGTTTGGTGTCAGTGTACAGGGTCCTCGATGAGTCAACTGGCTTTGTAACCCTCAAACGTTAAACAATGTCAGTTTAATCTGATAAAACATAGAAATATTGCATTTGTGGTAACCACTGATTTTAAACTATCCCATGGACCATTGGAGAAATCACCTGTACCCATAGCAGAGTTACAATGGAACTTAAATTTTACACTAGAAAAGATGAGCAATATTCCTCACGAGTGACCTTTTAAACTCAGGGAACATGGTCCACAACCGGAAAGGGGCAGGGGGCTGCACTTGTTAGCATCTGAAAAGCCTTGGATGGGAGTGATGTACAAGTCACTTAGTCTTAGAAGCCTTGGTTATTCTAAAGTTCTCAATGTAATCTTCCTTAAGACAAGACCCCACCCCAAGGATGTCATCACATTCATATATGAAACCAAATGTCACAAGTTCTACCCCAAGTTCTGCTCCAGAGAAAAGGTGACCCCTTACCGTAAGATAGCCCCTTTAGTCTTTAGGGCCTAAGGTCATGTCAAAGACAGCCATTAATCCTTATGAATCCTTAAAATTTCAACATCTTGTTAAGGCAACTATTTCTAACAGTTCCCTATTATCAATATAATTTTTTTTTCTCCCTCTCTGTTGTTCTTCCCCTTTTCCTAGCTACAACGAAATGAATTATCTCATCCCTTACCCTCCATACAAAGATACAGTAAGAGGATATACTCTAAAAGGATTAGGATAGTGCACCTGTGGAGATACTGGAGTCAAGCTGGAGATATTAGCGGCAAAGAGACCTCCGCTTGTTGGAATGAGAAATTGCACGCCCCCCTGGCCTTGGGCTAACGTCACCGGTATGGTGAGAAGCTGTTGCTGACCTGCGGCATTTGTGATTGGTAGAGTGATCATTTGTGACTGCTGACCACCAGGACTGCCTGCAGCCTGCTGAAGGGTGAGGAAAGATTGCGGTGATGCCAGCTGTATGAAGTAAAAGAGGAAAATGGTTTTAATTGAACGGAGCCTGGGACAGAGGGCTCTCTTCCATCATACGATCAAGTTTGCAAGGGTCTCACTGCAGGTAAGTAAATGTGCATACAGTATGAAAATAAGAGGCAAGAGATGAGATGAGCTATGCAGATTTAATCTTTCTAGCTTAAGTAAGAGCTGGTCAATACTTAATGTAGGATTAGGATACAATGGAGCAATGCTAACTATTAATGAATTGAATTTGAGCTGTGGGGGTAGGGAAGGGAGTTTGAGGGTATATTTTAACTACACCAAAAATGAAGTATTTCTAAATATTGACTTTAAAGCATAAAGCATACTAACTAAAATGAAAAAATAAATAATCATAAAGTAACAAAAAATTTGCACCACCTTTCACTCTAAGAAACAGGAATTACCTTAGATGAAATTAACTTCTCAGCAAGATTACAAATGCTGGAATATTGTTGACTTGTCATACAGATTATAATTTTAATAAAATTTGAGTAGCTTATAGAAAATTTTGGTCCAAAATTAATTACATGACATTTTCTTCAGGGTGATTTGTAAGTAAGCAATGAAGGCACAGATTTTTAAACACAACAGACTGTTATGTGCAAATTAAGATGGCATTTAAATGGAAAATTTCACACGAACTATCATTAACACTCTTTGACCATATGTCATTTTTAAAGCTGGTTTAAGTAATACCTGGTTGCATTTGGAATAAGTTTCTATTGTTTCTGTAATGTCTAAATTTGATTTTATTATCTTAGCTCTTGTAGTTTTAGTCTCTCCTTTATTTGCTCCTTTTTGTACTTTTATTGAGTTTAACCTCAGTTGTGTTGTATTTTCTCTTTTAGTCTGCAAAGACGAGAGGCATGTAGGACTCAAAGCACGTTCATCTTCAATACCAATTAATGACTGCCATAACATTAACAGATGACAATAAATTGACTGAAGCCAGAAAGTTTCCTCATTATACCTTTCTGCCATAATTTTTCATTTTGACCTAAGATTGCCTAAATTAGCTTTCATGTATCTCCAAGAAATAACTGTCAATGCAGAGGTTTGTGGCAAATAACTTCAGTACCAACTGATGTTTTGTGGTATTTTGTTATGAACTTAATTAGGATTTGTGTAAAATAATCTGATGACTTTACTTACAGAATAAATTAAATAGATACTCTAAATATAAAATGCTGTAAGCTTTACTCTAGTAATGAAAACCCTGGAAAATCTGGGGATATCAAAATTTTAATTTGAAGTTGTAGATAGGATATATATGCCACATAAGAACTGGAAGGCTACCAGATAGCTATGCAAAACTCCAAACCCTTAGCTATCAAAATAAAGTTGTATTAGAAAGTGAATTACAATTTGATGTCAAGCAGCTTACTAATTTGACAGTCTTTCTGTCATCTGGGTTATTTTTGCTGAAAAGGTTACTTCAGATAAGAAATCTGATGGGTGCTGTTGAATAAAATCCCACATTCCTATACAAGGTTCGAATTAGGAAATTAAAAGTTACGTGCACAACCGAGCTCTTTTCTTGAAAAAGGGCTAAAACAGGAAAATCCCCAAAACTTACCTGTGGTTTAGGAATCTACAAACCCTACTTACCTCATCTATTACACATGTGAACAATCCCATCTACCACGAAGTAGACTGAGGATGCACAGGCAAAATGTTACATGCAGAGCCAATGTTACATGCATATGTGCATGTAAAACCCCTCTTTTTCGAAAACTGTTCTTTTATTCATCTTGGGATGGAACCAACAACCCTTCTCATACCTAGCCCCCACTACATCAAATGACACTGCCTTCTCTCCTCATCAAGTCAAATTTGTCAAATACTGCACTACAAGCTTCAGGCTAATAAATGTCAATTGGTCAATTTACACATAACCTTTTGTTTTAAGAGACTTTTAACCTTTCCCTTACACTACCTTATTAAAAAGAGGTAGAGTTACAAAAGACATGAAACTGTCCCACTCCAAGCTATTTGGGGTTTGAGCTAAAGGTCTCCATTCAAATTAAACTGTTACCCTGCTCGAGGCACGATGGCTGTCCTATAATGCAATTGGTGTCAACATCACACGTTTGTGCCTGTATACTATCACTTCTCAGGCACGCAAGGCAAATCTTGTAGCCATACTGTAATCTCTTTAAATCAAATACCAGGTGTGGATATTCTACGTGTTCAGCCTACCATGTTTTATGACTTGTCACAGATACTTCTGTACTCAACCATGGCAGAGATTTGACATCTCCCTAGGTTGGTGGTGTGAAAATGCAATTGCACTTGTACTGAATACAAATCACCCAATTAAACCTGTCTTTAAGCTTTCTTAAAAAATTCCACCAGATGTTGAAAACTGGACCTCACAAATTTTAAGTCTGCTGTTTGAGGTGCAATACTTACTAGGCTCCTCCAATATCTGGTTAATCCTTAAATATTCCCAATGTACTGAACATTGTCAAATTTGGTGGTTTAAATTACAGAGAGTAATAAACATCAAGTGCCATTGACAGATACACAAAAAATCTCCTGGGATACAGCTGTTTATCAGGCAAGTCCTAGTTCTCTTCAGCTAAGAAATTGAGTTCCATTTATAGCAACTAAATACTTTCAATGTGAAACTTTGAAAATTCTTAACAAATTTCCTGGTGGGGGGGGGGGGGGGAGGGAGATTAACAATTCATTAAATTTTTAGCTACCCCCCCCCCCCTTTCTTACTCACCTCCCAACCTTCCCTGGAATTTAAGGGGGAATTTTCAAAGTTTCACATTTACAATTAACATTTGTGTTGAACACTAACACAATGTTACTACTGACCAGTAGAAAAATTCATTCATCAAAGTTAAGCAAAACAACTTCTGGGAAATGAAGCCAAAAACAACTTAGTTGCATGTACCCACCTGGTTTGGTATGACAGCCTGGGCTGTTTGTACTGTAGGAAGTGCTGAGGCTGCCACAAGTAAGGGTTGTGCCTGTGGAAGGCTAGACTTTGTTGTAGTTGTAGCTGCTGAAAGGGCAGCTGATTCTGCCAAATGACACAAAAATATGCTTTATGTAACCAGAGTCCAATTTTGTGTTGAAAATGCTTAAAATCCCCAAAACTCGTCTGGTTTGGGAGTCTATGAGTGACGATACTTACCTCCTATTTACACATGTATACCATTATTGCCTGCAATAACCGTCTCGCAAACCAATAACACCGCGAGCTAGGTCTTAGGTCATAGGTCATAGGTATTCCCGCGGTGTTATTGGTTTGCCAGATGGTTATTGCAGGCAATAATGGTATACATATGTAAATAGGAGGTAAGGAGGAGCGAAATAGACTGACAATATCACATTCAATGACTTTTAATTTTTGTAGTGTGAGCTCACAGAAAGGATATCTGAGTATGGTACCACACAAGTGAGAAAGAAGTAAGCCAGAAAAGCAACTACTTCTAATTTTTATTTCTAATTCCTATTTTTTTTTAATAAATCTTAAAGGCAACATGTCAAGTAAAAGAGTGAATATTTCAGGTTCAATGACGATGACTCAAATCTAATTGAAGGGGGGTTGGGGGTTGGCAAATTCATCCCTGGCCTTTTTTTCCCTGTTTGTTCTTTTCCTTGGTAGTGCTGCATTGTCAGTCAACTTAGAAATCAATCACACATACGTGTTCACACACATAATGCACCTGATATCCTGCTGCATACAAGATTGTAACTGAAAATTATAATTCTGGTAAAAGTTACTGTTAAAAACAAAAACTTTCACCAATAATGTGAAAAACAGAAAAAGGAATTGAATTACTCCTAACATGCAGCATATGACACACTCAATGGTTAAGTACCATACAACCTTTAAAGGTGATAAAAGGGTTATTTCAACCACCCTTATTTAAATTAAGTATATTCTGATATCCTTATTCATGTATGGCTCTTTTCAATCATGTGACCACATTTTTGTTACTGACTGTTTACTTTCTGGGGAAAAACTTCTTCACCATGTAATGTTTATGTTCAACAAAATCATAAAAGATACTTATGAGGGAAATTTGAAGATATTTTTTAAAATTTAAGTACTTCCAAGTAAGGTTTGAGTTACTCCTCCCCTTTAATCAATGTTTGCAAAAATCCATCAGTACGTCCACACACAGAAATGAGAACTCATAAAACCTATCCACCTACTTTAATTATTCATGACTAAATACCTTTCATTTTGAAAACCACAATAGGGTGTTATGACCTTTGAGACTATCTCCATTTTATCCAGTACGTGTGGTTCATAGCCATTATTTTAACTACTCTTATAAACAAATGTAGCCTGTAGATAATTACCCATAGCTATGCCTCCTTTCATTGAACCAATATATGAAGCTTTTTAAGAAATTAAGCCAAAAATTTAGCAGTACTCCTTAAAAGGGTTGTTTTTCTTTTTGTCATGCTTAGTAAGAAAACGTATTAGGTAACTGATACTGCCATTTAGAACAATCAGTTGCCATCGACAGGCTCCCTGAGAAAATCAACAGCTTGTAGTGTGCTCTTAACAAGGTTAACTTTTAATAGTTTGGAGTGTAGACATGTGCAGGGAATACATAAGGTAGCAGAAGACTGAGTGCTGCAATTAAAGGGCTATATTGTCTTTGCGACTGGAAAGTTTTCAGCCCTCTAAAACCATGTTTTATAGAATGATGAACATTTAAAATGTTGCTCAAGATCTTTTAGTTTTTGAGAAATAGGCTTTTTACTGATAGTAATTCCTTGCTCTCCAGCTCATGAATGACTCATCCAAACTTTCAAATGATGCAACGTTCCTAACTTTTGTGACACACAATATTTTGGGGAGTAAGGCTGATACCAAGAGTTTACTGGAGGGAATGAATCTTTTAATAGTTTTATGTGCCATATTGATTCAAAGTCAATATTCAGGGCTGGAAACATGTTTATTTCCTAGCAAGTATGTTAAATTTCCCACAATTTTCACATCACTGCTTCCTGTATAAAATCAGCCAAATTTCCCTCAAAATATGGTAAATATTTCCCTTCAACAGACTTTTGCAAGCTATAATTTGTTTTGAAGGGGGCTGTTAATCTTGATACATTGCAGTGAAATTTGAACTCACTTCCTATGTGCAGTTTTGGACATGGCTCCTACACTTTGAAGATGATGAAATTTATGATGGTTTAAAGATGATGATGGCTATTTCCATGAATCAAGAATAGCACTTGCTTAAGGACCTATTACAATGGTCTTGATGCATGTAGGTCACTACTTCACATTGATGACTGTTTTTTTTTTTTGTCTTTAAATATTGTTTTTTAAGTATTGAAAATATTCTTAATTCAACTGCTAATAACTTGAAAACCACATTCACAATTTGGATGCAAATTCACCAGAATGCTAAGGTTAAGTTCCTCTTATATACATCCAAAATAGGAGTGTACTAGTATTATTGCTTAAGTCTGTTCACTTTTAGAAAAAGTAGTGGAAGAAAGGAATGTAACATCACCTATGTCAGGATAAAATAAAATTACATCACAACAAAGCCACTATTTTTGTACTTGATTTCTATCATGAATGGGAAGTAAATAAAGAAATCTGGAAACTCCTTGCTGGTAAATTTTGGTATTTGGAGAGAAATTTTGGCAATTGGGAAGAAATTTGGAATTTTTGTACATAAAAACATGTAAAAATTGTGTAAAACTTAACGTGCTTCCTGAGAAATAAACTTCCGCAGCATTGTATAAATTTATTCTCTAACATCAGTTTCCCAATGATGCCAGATAGTACTAATATCAGGATGTTAAAAACTTTCTATTAACCGTAAATTTCATCATTTTCTTCACGTTTTTGCCTTGAGAACCATCAGATCTAGACAGAGTAGCACAAATCAGCAAACACCAAAGTATTTAACTCACTGCTGGCAAGAACTGTGGGCTTCGATGTGACCAAACCGCCTCCTAAAACACCTGCTCCACTGATACCTACTTTTGCAGCGCTGTTGGCCGCTGCACTCTGCATGGCCAAGAGAAGTTGATCAGTGGCACTTTGAGGCTTTTGTAGATGTGTGCCGAGCACCTGAAAATTTGGGACAAAAGTCACGAGGAGACCATTTAATATCAAATTATCATTGATTCTTGGAAAACACATTTTGAAGTAAGTCATGCAGTAGTTATAGAGGAACGTGGATACTGTAACTGATGGGTATGTATTATACAGAAATGTACTGTAACTGTTAAAAGGTTGGGATTTATAGGCCTAAGATTTGTTATCTTTCTTATGTTCTAATATTAGGGGTCAATGCCCTACGCCTGTCCTGAAAGGTATGGTGACACACACTTGGCCATTTCATGTATTAAAAGCATAAAAATGTGGATACGAGCAGCAATTCCTATTAATCCATCATAATGACATTTTGTGAGATAATTTTGTTTTATTTTTGGGTACACCAGCATGAGCAAATCAAAGTTAAATATGCAAATCTGTGACTTGAACCTGCTAAGACTTAAAAAGACAGTTCTTTTGTTTCTTCATATCAACATTATATGCCAAAATGAATACTTGGTGACAATCAATTGTAAAATAATTCAATTTTTACAAGGTTTCAGAGTAAACAAAGAATATGTCTGACATTGTTCAGCACTCCAAACAGTTAAAGAGTTTTATTCTATGACTTCTGTAAATGCACCTCTTTTTGTAGAAATGCTTTTATACCGTACCTCTAAGAAAAAACGTACCCTTAAATCTACAACAAGCATTTCCCCGTGGAGTATCATACTGTACATCTCTCAAAGTACAGTAACTTCAAACAAAATATTAGGCCATCATGCATCATCAGCATCCAATCAAGAGCTAAATGTAGTCTCAGTTAATTTTACATGTACTTGGTATACTAAATCCAGTTACCTACAGTAGCATAGGTTAGTTTCATAATTACTCGGCAGGTTTTTTTTCCCTACAAATTTGTTTATTACAGAACTGTTATGAATGCAGCACAACTTCTTCACTTCAGGTTTATCATCGTGTGGCATATTTGTCGAGTATCAGAAGAAGATATTTGATGCACTATTATTTCAGAAAGACTGACTATGTATGTCCTATTCAATATTTCTTTAGGTGACTACAATAACTCCCTTAAAGATTAAGTTACAATGTCTATAAAGCCCTATAGCTACAATGAAGTGGGGTAGGGCTGAGTGACTCAGCCCCACCCCACTTCATTGTAGCTACAGGGCTTTACAAAAATTGTAAAGAGTGGAAAAACAGTGGCTATTATCATGTACAACACCTTTGACAACACTTGCGAAACAAGACGAAACTGATGTTTGCAGCGTATACCCTGTGACACTGGCACGGGGGAGGGGCATGGGGGGGGGAGGCGTGTGCTCCCAATCAATTTTCGAAGAAATTCTGAAAATTTTTTAGAATGATCCCAAAGGGTATTTAAGCTATAGATTTCTGTAAGGGGTAGGGTGAGGTGTGTTTTCAATCCCCTACTCGTGTTAACAATCATAGGAACGCATAAAAAGTACATTTTATGCAGACTTTGGGGGTTTAAATGAGGTGGCTTTATAATGTCATCTGTGGTGCTCCCCAATCACAAAATCCTGGCAGTACCACTGTGTATGCCAAAGTCTTTTGAAACAGTTCACAAAACTTACAGCACTAGCCTTTTTTGGTCCTTTGATTCTCTGGTGAATTTTCAAAGCTTCTCACCTGTGTGCTAAGTATTGCGGGAGATGCGTTGACTGATACTGCTTGTACAGTGGTACCACTAGCTGTCTGAGGAGCTAGGATAGACTTCACTTCCATTGCGTGAATCAAGGCAAGGAAAGAAATCACAGACTTGAGTCTATAAAAAGAAATTTAAGAAAATGATCGTCAGAAAGGCCATTGTTAGACCTGACATTAAATGCAGATCGAAACAGTATCCCGGTTGGAACAACTGCTGATGTACATGGCACGAATGAGACTACAGGGTATGTGGTAACAGGACACAAGCAAACTGAAATTCTTCAGAGGGTATCCTACACCTGGAAATGTTAGCAGTTCATTCACATCAATGAACCATCATTTTAGTCCTGTTTCAGTGCTTCCATGAAATTGTGGAATGATGGGATCTTGGTTTAATACTCCATTTCCAAAAGCAAAAGAGATAAATACCTTTCTCCCTTTGTCAATTCCATATAAAAATATAATTTTTACTATCAGAAGAGAAAAATTCCAGGTACACTGAAAATTGTTTTTTTTTTCTATGTGTGATATTAACTGAAGTGTCATTTTGTCGACTTTTCCTTACTTTGCTTTCCAATGGAACTGCGGCCAGACACCTATTTCATTTAATATGAAGAAACTAATTCCTGTGACCATCTTTACTTTTTTTCTCTCAGCTTAAGTACTAACACACAACCATGTCCCCAACATGACTGATGAACTACACTTCACTTACTCTCTCTGCTACAAACAACTAGTTTTAATTGTCATGGAGGGACATTTGTACAGTATCATTACTCAAGGTGAGATGTCTTGGCTTGATCTTTTGAAATTAAGTTGGCTGACTTGGAGAGAGTACCTTTAAACACAATTAAAATGTTAAAGCACTGGAGTGTAACATACTGCTTCTGCTACTTCTGTCATATCAAGGAAGTGCGACCTCCGAGTAGTAGTCTATGGCCATATCACTGGGCAACTCTCATGATGTGTCAAACACATACAGCTTTAAGTAAGTGTACAGTATGTGGAATCAACACTCAAACCTACAATCCCAGACAAAATTACTGGGACAAATTTTGGAAGTGTAAGACATTTATGCCTCAATGTTCAGAAAATTATGGGCACACTATTCTCTTCTGTGCACAACTTCATTCACCTTCAGAAACAACACCAGGGTTGGGCACAGGAATTTGTCCCACATAATTTTGTCCAGGACTGTAGGAAATGAAGTTGTGTACAATTTACATGCACCATCAGGATGGCTATATGGTAGGATACTACTGAACTAAACCCACATCTGATCTCATGTTCAGGACCTCATCTTGTGCTCAGAGTCAAAAGTTGTGGCATTAATACACACAGGATCTGATCCTCCCACTTTTATTTTGGTTAGCTGTGGTCAAAATAATCCCTGAAAATTTCTTCCAGGCCATTATAGCTCAATAAAAAGCACCACCACTTTGAGATACAAAATTTTAAGGAGACTTAATCCTCAGTACCAGTAGATGAGATTGTTTATGTGTGATAGATGAGGCAAGTATAGTATGAGTGGAACAGATTCAGTATGATGGTATACCTGTTCATGCATCAATGAAAGGGAAAATATGTCATCCACAGAAAAAAAAGGAATAAAGACATTAGACTCACTGATGAGCTGGCATCCTATTACTTCTCCCCAAGTAAATAAACTACTGTACCCACCCTCATGCCTAACCCCCCCTCCATCTCGAGTCCCTCCCACAACACATACATTGTCTACTAATTTCATGTGTCCCAATGGTCCATGTCAAACACTAAACGTCTACAGTATACCTTTCTTTACGGTGTGTATTAACTATTCATGTCCCTCCATAAGCTTGGTTGCCATATTGGCATTTTAAATGCCAAAATAGGCAAATTTGGCGTTTTTTTGAAAGTGCACGCACAACATTTTGGCATTTTTTTGGGGGGGGGGCGTTTTTGGGGGCCCAATGGAAATTAAAAACACCTTTTTTCATGAAATTTCAAGAAAAACCCTTCTTTTTTCTCTGATTTTAATAGTCACCCAAGTGGGATGTAACAGGTTTACAATTTACACTCCACTTGTAGCAATAATAGATTATGTAATGATGTACAGTATATCGTATTACCATGTGTTGACATAACCAATCATGACTGAGACTCTATACTGTACATAAATACAGGGTCAATTTTCCTCAAGTAGGAGCTGGTTCTGATATGGCATTTTTTCATGTGATTTGGCCGTCAATTTGGCCGGTTTCGCCGTAGAAAATGTGGCAACCCTGCTTCATAGTGTATGTATGTTCTGTGAACTAGCAGTGACAGTGCAAACGTGCATTTAATAATGTGTCTTCCAAAAATATGACCACAATGTAAAATGTCAGGCACCTTGAATAAGTAGCAAAAGAATAATGAACCTTTGAAAGATTTATTATCATACATCCCCAAGTCTATACTTAAACAGTATAAATGGAGCATTCAACATTTTTCTGGTGAGTGGTTTTGGGGACAAGGAACCTCTTGATTCATGACAACTAACCTCTTCTTACCCCAACTGTGAAAACATTCAAGTGCAACCACCCTTGCTGAATTGGGGAATCCTTTGGGATTCCACCTAGGTAGCTTCTGCTGTATGGATTGGAATTTACTGTAGTACTGTGTATTCACAGTATCTAGAGCAAATGAGCTTTCATAAACAGGTATTTCGAATGGAACCATAATTACATTGTGGTCTGCTCTGCACAAAGCTTTTCATACAGTACACGAAGAACTCAAGTAGCCTACAGTACAGTATTGCTCACTGCCTCACTAAGAGGCATTCTTCAAAACAGGTCTTAAGTTGAACTTTTGTCTCTTCTCTTACTATTTTAAAAACAAGCATTGGATATCACCATTTATAAAATACTAATGGAGGAAGCACCATCCCTTTGTACCTGCTGGTTCTGTTTCAACAATGAGTAGGGTAGGGTGAGAAACTATTGCTTTGTATACTGTCAGGGGATTGCTTATACAAGCTTTTGTTTTTTATTTTTTTTTTCATTCCTCTTCCTCCCTTGACTATGTTCCACATTTACTTTTTGTACATCCATAGCAAAAGATCAAACTAAACAAAATTCTGATTATATTCATTATAGGATAAATGCCATTTAAATTTAAGACTTAAATTTTAAATTTTGAATCCTCTTTACAGAATGAGACGAACTACTGTATTTTCAAAACAGAGAAACTCATTTTGATGGACAATCAAAAAGCAACGTCAATACTACCAAATACTGTAATTATCTTCACACAGGCAAAAGCGTCTACAAAATGAGGTTTTATTAATTAATATCTGCAAGTCATTTTTTTACATTCAAAACTTTGTATTAAGACCAAAAGTTCTGTCCAGCAAAGCTTGCATGCCATCCATATCAATTTTATCCATTTAATACAGTGTTGTAGCCCCATGCCCCAGGACGTGGTCTTCTGAAGATTGGCTCCTTGCCTACAGTATGCTCAGGTATGCCTTGCACTTGGGCAGAACAGTCAGTATTGCTCAAAGTGGAAAATAAAAACAAGAAACAACTCTACAATGGTTCTGATGCCTCAAACTGATGTTATTTTGTAATTTTGTTAAAGTTGTCCTCACACCAGATCACCAAATGGTACTTCCAGCAGTGTGTGTTACCTACATGCAATTTTCAAGCCCAAGAGCCCTATCAGTTTTAACACACATCATGACCAGAGAGTCTAACTGAACAGGTTTATCCTCCACCAGAATCTTCCCACAGACAATATACAGTTACAATTTGTTAACAGCAATTAGGCAATCACAATTCATGCACGCTCAAGGGTATTTGATCCCAGAGACTGACATACTATCAACTTTTTCCTTAAAAACTTGGGGTAGTATGTAATTAACCAGTTCCAAATCATGCATGTTCATACGTCCTTAATCCAGGTCAACATATGTGCACAGCAGACCTCCCACTTGCATGTGCACAAGTATTTTCAGACAGTTTTAAAATGGCCATGCCTACTCATGACAATGAATGAAGATGAGCTATTACTAAAAGGCTATTTCCTCCATCTATTAGCCCATCCATGCCAAAGATAAAACTAATCAGCCATTGTGAAAAATGGCATTTTGAAGTTTTATGGGTTTAGAACTGCCCACTCATTACCAGGTATGAACTGAGGCCAAGAGCAACAGGGCACAACTTCATACCTGGGTCAAGACACCTACCAAGTCTAAGTACAGGAGACCTTTCCTACTATGAGTTAGCTTGTACACAAGCATTTTCAAAAAGTATTCCACCCATTCATGAATATTTATGAACTGTTCTCAAAAAAGGCGGGTGCAAAAAAGTATTGCCTCTGCCTATTAGATTTCAGATACCAAGTAGGAAACTAACTAGACAACCTGCTTGGGAGATACTGCCATTTCAAGGTGTTTATGTTTAGTCCTGCACTAACTGCTATGCATAATATGGGTGCCAAAAGCAATAGGGCACAACTTCACACCCCAGTTAACATACTGTACCTTCAAAGTTATCATGCACAGCAAAACTTTCCTAAGTACTATGAGTTTGCTTGTATAATGGGGTGACCGTCAAATGCGTACTTAATAAATCTATCTTTCCAAGATTGTGACATGGAATGCTAGGCTAGACGCCCACTCAACACGCCTTCACAGTCGACAGGCACCCTAGTATACATAAGCATTTTCAGACATTTTTAAAATTTACCCCCTTTTCCCCACTCATGCATATTAATGAAGATGACATACTATTCCTAAAACTATTACCTCTGTCTATTAGATTACCTATACTAAATATGAAGTTAATTAGCCATCCTGATTGGAAGATACTGCCATTTTAGGGTTTTACATTTAGCCCTACCCCTTCATTACTATGCAGGATGTTGGCACCAAAAGCAACCGGGCACAAACTTCACACCCTGGTCAACATACCTGCCAAGTATCTTGCACAGTAAACCTTCCTACTATGTGTTTCCTTGTACACAAGGTTGACATCACCCACATACACATGCACCAACTTGATTGCAATGGTTTCTATGCTGCCTCCCTCTGGCATCATAACTAACAGAGAAAACATGTTTTACTCTTGATGTTTACAAAAAGTGCACAGTGACAAAAACCATGTTGGCCCAAATTATACTACCAGTGAGGACAAACAAGCATTTCTTTGGGGGGGGGGGGGGGGAACCTTAAAGGAAACAAAAAAACAAAAAACAAAAAAAAAGAAGGCATGGATTCTTATCTGGGTCAATGACTTTACCGACATGTACTGCACCAAAAGCCTAAGTCAAAGTTTCTCTTTCAAGACTAACCATGCTGTGTACACAGTGCAATGTCAGTACTCAACATGTTTAATTCTCATGGCAAACAAAACTCCTATGTAACATTCCCTAACACCTGATCTTGTTCTAAAGGGTTTGGGAAGGCCTCTGAATTCAAAGGCATAAAAGAGAACATGATAAATTACAGCCAATTTATTCAATTTGCACAGCCACTCCTACCCTAGCAACCAAATTGTACAGTTGAGAACTTGTTTCACTGAGAAGCAGCACTTGTTGCCATGACAACATACAAAAGGAATGTACATCCAACAAAACGGAGCTTACAAAAAAATAATCTCATTGCCATGCAAAGCTTATATACCGAGCTACTAACCTTGAAACTGTTGAACAAGGCTATGTAATGTAAATGTCATCATTTGAATAAATATGAAAATACAGTTAACAGTGAGGTACAATACTGTACTCGCACTAATCAGGGGAGTTACCATTCATTCTTCAGAAAGCCATTAAGACTTCAAAAAGCTATTAATACAAAACACGCTCATTTCTGAAACCATGCACTCCAGTGTAATCATCAACTGCAAAGCCCATTTGACAAACACCACACGTAAAGGTAAACATAGCCTTGTGTTACATCTGTCTTTTAATTTCTCATCTGCCTGGGCATGCCAGTATAATCAAGGTTGTTTTTTGTCTCTCTGAGCAATTTCTCTTTCTCTCATCAGGTATTCTTACGACAAATGCAAACGTGTACAGAACTGCATGAGAAAGAGCCAAGTGAGTAAATGGGGCCCGCACCAGGTTTCAAGAGACAGTATTAAAGTGATAGCCTCTGCTTGCTTACTGAAATGTTGTGCTGCAGTAGTTTCTCTGCAATAACTATGCTTTGCTACTGGACACTGCATGCTATTCACCACAGGAAGTAAGGTCAGCCACCCTACCTTTCCATGAATCCATTTGATCCATTAATTCAATCACTGTACCTTTCATATTTTTCCATCCCTTGATTTTACCAGCAAAATTGGTTATTAAACATCCCTAAGAAAGTCCCCCAAAATAAGTTTGTTCTGTAAATATACATATGTCTGAAAAGTTTATCATCACAATCTAGTGAATATAAAATGAGAATGCCTGCAAAAGTGTCTATTTTGGTCTGACTAATCTGAAACAGGTAGTACACAGTAGTCAACAAGTCTATTAGTTTGGGTGGGTTACCCAACTTTACTTTGAAATCACCATTCCTTTCTGGGAGTAATGTAGTGACTCTGTTTTCCTTGGCATCACCATTGTTAGGGACTTTTAAGCACTATTGAAAGCATCTGCAAAAATAATTTTATTCACTTCCCAAACAAACACATACATTGAATTTGCAATTAGTTCAAGTGCTTCAGGTGCTACCATGAGTAGTTTTAACAATAAGCCCCCAATATCTGGCATCTTGCCTTCAGGCCCGTGGGCCTTTCAGATATTGAGGTAACAAGCAAGACTCACTTTACACATCAACAGACGTACTCTATAAGCAGTTACACCTTTCTAGTATTTGCATAAAAACCCACGATGCATGCCATAATGAGTACATACCCTAAGTTTTAACTTTTACCCAAAAATCAGTTCAGTAATTCATTTTTGCTACCTACAGCAAAAGACCATCACTACTGTACAATACAAAAGGGGCTCTAAATTACGTAGGCCTATACTTTCCAAGGGCCATGCGACGATTTTGACTTGTAGTAACAGGCCAACAGGTTGGATGCTGCTTGCAGAATAGTGTCAATTCTACCACCTCTAGCCATCCGTTATTGAGAATCCTGCATTCTGATTGGTTAAACACTGACCTGTTATTCCACAACATATGGTCAGTAAACGTAAACACTGATAAAAATGAAGTTTTGCACACATTTTCGATGGTAGAATAGGAATATTTAAACCACATTTGTAGGATTATTATTGTCTCATAAACCGTCTTGACTCCAAATCTGCAAAATAACGGACTCGGCTTGGCCTCATCCGTTATTTTGCCAAATTCGGAGTCTCAATGGTTTATTCACCAATAACAGTCCGCCAAATGCGATTTATTCCTTAACTATATCAGCTGTTTTCTCATCTCATTCTTTCAGATCCAATCATGTCCCTCTGGCCATACCATGATTTAAGATCCTCCATCACTGTTAATGGCCAGAAACGTTAGAATTTTTTGTTAAAGACTAGTTACAACAACTTCCTTGCAGACTCTAATCTTGAAACATGAAGTGCTGCGTGTAACAATTAATTGAAAGCTTTGGCATACTAAATTGCATATAAACTGTAAGTAAAAGCACATTCATACAGAGTTTGCACATTTCTTCAGGATCATAGGATGCTTACAGCAGTTCCAACTGGCATGTTTGTTCTCACAACAATTTTATCCTTACTTGAACTGTACTATACTGTACTGCACTGCGCTGTACTCCCACTGGGTCAACTAATACTGCACTACTGTAAATTTGCACTTCAAATCACACGTACTCACATGTCTGTCTACTGTATATGATACACATACATAAATACAAACAGCAGTTTTCACTTATTTTTACTCCATAAAGTCCTCCCAATGCTAAATAACAAAAGAGAGCTGCAATATATTAATTGCCCATGGCAAGGTGGCAAGCTGTCAAAGTCTCAAACAGCAGGTGAATAAACCACTCCCAAATTCCCAATGTGAAGTTATTACCATCTGTATGTCTGATAGGGCACTGGGGAAATCAGGCCCCACAATGCGTAAAGCCATAGAAGTCAGCTTTCATACAAAAAAGATAACTAAGTACTGGAAAAGGGAAAGACTCATAAATTTTTCCTTTCTGATCTGTTCTCTCTACTAACTGTAGATGACTGCAGCAATTTACAACACTGTACTTTTATCTCTCAATGCCATGCAGGCCTATGCTATTACTGTTGCCTGTTGATGAGGATTTCTTAATTAGGACATATTGCAACTGTACAGGTAGCAGCACTGAAAATAGTTTAAATAGTCCTGAACCCCAATTTTGTTTTAACATGTTGAAAGAGGAACTTTACCTAAACATTGTGATGAAACTTCCGATCAACTCACATGTTCAATTTTGGAGATATTAGAAGTTGAAGTAGTGTTCACATTAGGCAGTGGGATTGCATGATTCCCGCACTTTTCTAAACAATCCCACAAGTTTTGAAATCGGATGTGGGAATTTCCCACACCTAGTGGGGAAAGCCTTTTGAGATAAACTTTAGTTTTATGTTGTAACTGAGTCCCTGCCCCCCCTTTCAACTGAAATATTTTGCAAAGGGGAAATTACCTTTCCCCCCCCCCCCACCCCCAAAGTTCTGAGACCTAGTGCCAACACTGAGTTGAAGAAATCACATTTTCAATATTAAAGGACATGAGCAGTCGCCCCAAACAGTATTTTGAAACCACAGCTAATTCTCACTAATATCTCATTTCTCTTCCATGTACCTTTCTTTATATTTCAGGAGTTAAATACTGTATTGCATATCCAAGGTAAAGCAATGAGTTACACCCCATAAATTTCACCATTCAGTGAGAAAAATATTGCCACATGATTCTCAACAGCCATTCATGGAATAGGATAGACTACTAGACTATTACAATTTGGGGGGACTGCTCTTACCCTTTAAGTGACCTTAAAGCAAGCAAGCAGGCATGTGTGATGCCATTTCTTCACATTGATGACTATTTCAAGTTCGTTCATTTTCTAACTTACTGTTTTGATCTTGGAATGTTACAAATTATGATTTGTGGTTTACTTTACCAGAAATATTCACTCATATTCTATGCGTAACAATTTATTGATGTATCCTACACACAATCATCCATGGCTTGTTCTATTTTATATTATTATGGTCCTACACTGTAGATTTCAGAATTTTTTTTTGACCCTAAAGTTGTTTCTTCCAAGTCACTTCAAAGTTTTAAAAATAACTTAAAGATACATTTTTTACGAACAAGAGTATTTTTCCTTCCAACACTAGTAAGTCTGTACCTTCTGTTTCTTTCTTCTCTTTATCTTTTCCTCTTTCCTTCTGTTTACTCTTCTTACCTCTGTTTTCTGTTAGCTTTTCTCTCTTTCTTATATGTAGTTATTGTTAAGCTTTCGATGTGATCTGTTATATTTTGTGTGTCCTAATTGTGTAAGGTGACCCGAACTCAAAAAGCTTTGCTTCTGTCAGGTCTCCCCCACGATGTTTATGAAATCTTCTTACATAGTATTGTATATGTTGTCATGCTATCGTGGAAATAAAGAACTTGAACTTGAACTCTAATGGTACTGTACATGTAAAGTTGTCAAGTAGTATGATTGAGTGCAACGGTTTTTTTTTGTGTCAAATTAGACATTAATTTCCCAAAACTCCCTGGTTTGGGAATCTACAAGCCCCTATACTTACCTCCTACTTATACTTTGTAATCCCCACTTACTCGGGGTAAGTCCCTGGCAAGCTTTTAATTGCACAGTGGCTCCAGGTGACCTCTGGGAGAGGTCACCTGGAGAGGTCCTCCTTCCTCCTTCCTGAAGTAGATTTCAAAGAATCTAAACAAACCACTGGTCATCAATGTGAAGCAATCACATCATACCTGCTTACCTAAATTTCACTTTCACATTTCATTATAAAAAAGGGTGATTAGCTTTAACTTCTAAAATCTCAAGAATCAAACATGGGAAACAAATGTAAGATCCACCAGAATGCCTTAAGTTCCTATTTATGAAACCTACCCTAAATTTAAATTTGATGAGGAGTTTTTTTTTTAACGTCGCACAAGTTTAAATCGATATATTAAAATAAAACATACTGTACTGTAAGTATAAGCACACTGGAACATCATGAAACATACATCTTGTATCCATTCAACAGAACTCAACTTTTGTAACGTTATCATACTGTGTCATTAATATATGCAAAATCATGCAAACTCCCCTCTGAATTCAACATTATGCGTGCTACCAACAATTGATTCTGATCGAGACTCAAAGTCAGCCATGTAAGCAATAAAATTAGCAAGAAAGAAAGGCCAACATACAGTACTACAAATCTTCACCTTGGGGACTGGGGGTGACCAAAGCTGGGGGATGAGCATCTTAATCTCTGCCCTGGAGAGGGATCTAAGGGGTAGAAGATATCTCATCTCCTTTGGAAAAAAAAAATTGGAATATTTCCTGGTCTTAAACACAATTTTAAGTAACGTTGTGTGCATTTTTGAAGTATATTTACTGAAAAAGTTTGACATTTAATTGAAAAAAGATAAATTTTAAAAAGTGGACAAGTATGTGGTTTTCATCCTTGAAAAGGGAAAGGGTAGGGAAGCACACTTTATCCCCCACACATTTTGACTTCCTAAGCCTATGGTACTATGCACTTCAGTGACTTGAAACAACAGGACCATAAAGTACATCCTTTAGTAGATAGGAAGACAGGATAATAGCAAACAGTTAACCGAGGATACTGTATATCCATCAGTAGTATGCAGCTTAGTAGGTGTCAATGAATGTGAAACTTTGCATAAAATTTGCAGGTGAAAGACTGGCAGATGTATACAGTTTTGTGTACACCAGCAAGACCTTTAGCATAATGATATGGCATATTCATTTTGGCTTGAACTGTTTCACTACTACATTACATTTACGTCACCATAATACATAAACTACAGTAGCTGCTTTTAACTAAACTCAGAACTTGTGATTGCATGAAAGGAAGACAAGTGCTTTTTTGTTTCCAAATCTATTCTGAATAAAACAAAGAGAACATGCCTGAAAAGAACTACAACTCTTCATAACTACGGAATTCTCTGATATTTCACCTACTTTACATCAGTCCTGAACGAGAGCTTGAATATTAGGTTTGTTTAATGTGGGATACCTAGGGAATGCCTGTTATATTGTCATCAGTTATTGTCTCTTCATTTCTGAACCTCCAGTATCCTTCATTCTTAGCCTTATTCTTAGCCATTCTTACCCTGATAGAATGGCGGTGAGTATTCAACCTAGATAAATCAAGTTGCTTAAAATGTGAAACTACTGTCAGATTCATTTATCAAACATAAACCTTAAATATGGGAGGGATGGGATTTTGACAATCATGTCACACTTTGTGTACTAGCTTCACGACAGGAAATGTGTAATAAAGGAGAAAAGCACATGACCAAAAAAAAAAAAAAAACACTTGATAAATTACTGTATTTGTAGTTGGTGGTTCAAGCTGTCTAAAAAACTAACTAAAATTACTGTCTTACTCTGCCAATGCTACAAATTTTGTTGCCCAGTGCCCTCTGAATTATGGCCAACATAGTAAAACATGAAACTAAAGAACATACTTCAATCTTGCCGTCTCTCTCTAATTACATGAGGATGTATTGCGAGAAAGGTTTATCATCCATAAAGTGAGATTAGGCTTGAATCATGACAGATATAATTTGTGCTGATGGCATCTAATGGGAATATATTGCATCAAAAGAGATTAAAAAAAAAGGGTTACACTGCTCGTCTTTTTCTTGAAATATCATGGTTAAGTGCGGCAAATAAGTGAAGAGATCATTTAAGCTGTACTGTGTACTGCACAGGTATGTACATCATTTTTATTCAAAGACACCTTCTTATGAAGACTACAGAATATTACTATGAGCCAACAAAAACCCCAGTTTGTTGAAATCTGTCAGTAGACAACTGTTGTACTGTACACAAATTCTTTTACTCTTTACTGCATTGCTGTGTACAGCACTGAACATAAATGCACTTCAATGATTAAGGCCCAGTGACTTGCCAAGCTTCTGACTTGAGGCCAATTCATACCTCAGTATAGTGCTATATAGCTATGGAAGTTGAATGCTGTTCAACTTCCAGCTATGTTGATTGGCCCAGAAGAGCAAGGAATGGACATACATGATATTAATGGTTTTATAGCACTTAGAATTTGGAAGTGGGAACCAGCCTTGAGTTCTTTAACACAGGTCAACAGTATCTGTACCCCTCCCTCATTTTACAGACCAGTGCCCAGACAGTGATGTGGTTCCCACACAGACTTCCAGCGATTTTGTTCCTACTGTAGATAGTCTGTTGCAACACTATAGTAATACTAGTCTATAGACATGCATACTGTTGGTATCTAGACCAAAAAAACATATTCCTTTGGATTTCTCACATACAAAATTGACTTTGCTCCCCCATGCAGAATCTCCATCTCATTTTCTTTCAATTAAACACCCATGAATGATTATAATATAGGCCAAGGATGGGAGTGTAGAGTTTTCAATTTCTGCCCGTCTCCTAAAATCCAGGGGTTCTACTGTCTACTGCACTTTCCATCCAATTAAGCAAATTGTAGAGAAAACTTAACAGACATTTTCATTCTGGGGTTGGGTGCCTTCAGCTACATTTGTGGAGATCGATAGCAGTTTGGAATAAGGGATAGGCTTTGTAAGAGTCTTGCCCACTGTCTAATCAATGGGAATACAAGTTCTTCAATGGACATTGAAAACAGAGATCACTGCAAACCCAGGATAAATGGTGTTGTGTGATGCTTGCACAGAATGATCTGAACTAGACCATGCAAACAGTATAGTGGCCTACAAGAGGAAATGGTGTAACTTAAAATACAGTATTACAAAGCAGGGGTAATTTACAGATGAGGTATTAAACCCCTTCCCTTGAAGAAAATGTGCTGTGTTATTTCAAGCATGTCCATGTTAGCATGGAAAAGGCCTGGAAAAAGGAGACCTACATGCTTTTCCATAATGTCTATTTTTAACAGAGAAAATCTTTGGCTGTTCACACTACCAGACGCCCTACGAAGTCATTGGCAGTTAGTGTGTTATCTTAATATCAAATCCGACCATGCCCTCCTGAACTGTTTGACCAAACATTTTACCTTTCCAAATCAACCTAAATCATGCATCATTCCTGACATGGAACAAGTCTCCAGAATCTCAAGTGTAATACACATTACATATTACCATAACAGTCATTCAGAAATCAAGATCAAGACGTATCTTCCTCTCCTTTGTGACTGAAGCCATAAATCCATCATCTTCATGATATCATACAGGATAGTCCAAGTAATGAACCATTCCCATTTACATCACCACTGTTCTCAAATCTCCTCCAGTTTCCTAGAGATCTTTTTTCACATTTAGGGCAAGGGCAAAAATCTGCCCACTACAGCTGTTTGCTGGTTTTATACAAACACACATCATGCAACAAAAGGTAAATTTACAATACTGACTGGCAGAGAACCAGCTAAATTTACAACCTTAACCTTCAAGTTCTACACACTGTGCTGTAGTATTGAAAAATGTGCTGGTTGGTAATTCCAGATCAATACAAGGGAACATACACTAACAAACTATGGTACTGTACATTTCATCAATAGAGTGGTATCCTTTGTACACTATAAATGCTGCTACCAGTGTTTGGGAATTCCCCTACTTAAAGACTCAGGTACACACACCACAGTGGTTTACACTGCATGTCTGTCTTTGAAAGTTCAAGTGCCCTCTGGCAGTCACCTACAAATCCTGGCTTCTGTTTTAAGCATTCAGTCTTGTGTCAAATCAGCTAATACAGTATTATTTCTGCAATATTCAGGTCTAATTTGTAAAGAATTTGTGACTATGAAAACAATAGGTTTTATTTTCCTTTAAGTCTAAACCAACAAAAGAATTGTATAATTGCATATGGTACATGTATTTACTTTTCCTTAACAAACAGTACTACTCACCGAACCAGTGTCATATTGATTTTAACTGTTGAAAAGCAATCTGGATACTACTTGCTACTTTTAATTTATGTAATTTACATACAAGTAAAAGGTATACCAGCAATTAATCTTGTACTGCACTCTGCAGGACTTAATGAGCATATGGTAAGAGAGCAACAGATCCCTACCTGAGTGCAATTTAATTCTTACTGTAATTTGGTGAAAACAGGCCAGCTCACAATTTTAGTAGAAGCTTACAAAAAAGCACCACACACCCCATACACACAGTATGTCATAGAAACAAAATATTAACTCGTTGGGTCATTCAGTAAATGTTACTGTACACGGTGTGCATCTGCATGTGATTTGATTCAAAAGTTGCCGCAAGTATGTTTCCAACTACCCAGAATGGTCAGTAGTTCTACGCAATGTGTTAAACCAGAGTCAACAGACCTTTCAAGTGTTTATCCCAAAAATGCCACACTATTTCTGCTTTTACAAAAGTGTACTGTAGGTACATTGCATTTTACAAATTCACAAAATACAAGTGAACAGGTAGGAAGTTCTAGGTCATGTACAACTTAAAACTTCCTACCCAGTTGCTCTACAAATGGTGTGCAATATTTAAGACAGAAAGAGCTATGGTACTGTTGGGTTCCCTATCATGCTTTAAGTTTGCACTCATACATGAATTTACCCCTAGTACTGTTGAAGATTTCTTCAGCATCATTACAAAAGACTTCCAAACCCAGTCCCTCCCCCCCCCCACCCCCAAGCATGGTAAATTGACTTATTCTCTCGTAAAATGGTGTAACATAATACAAAAATGGTTTGTTAATGTTGTCTATTCATAATTCCATAAGTGCACTCATCACAAATCAAACCAAAGCAGCTGTTAAGCCATCTTCAGGTGCAACCAGGCATGAAGAGGCTCTGAAGTTAAGAGTCCACTGGGAGAAGGCTCTCTTTGCCACTGTTATTCAGTATCATTGATGATACTGTACAGTGCTACTGTCACCTGCATACATTGTACGCATACTGTACTCAACACAACCTACATCCTTCTGTCAGATGAAGATGATTCCCTAGTAATGCACTGTTAGCCAAGCCAAACAAAATCCAATTCTTCAGAGGGCTCAATTTGAAAATAAAATAGTATGATTGAGTACTGCAGCTGCCATCTGCCTTGTAAACAGGTAAATCAAGTGATATGAGTGCATGTGAAGGACAGGGTAAACTTATAGTAGTATCAAATACCAGATCTAGTAACTTCAGTGACATGTAGCCTAAAAGGAAAATGCTGTCATCCAAATCTGAATTTGTTTAACCAGGTAACCTTATTCATCTAAGGTTCTTTCAAATTATGACAATCTTGTGAAATTTTGTCACAGAATGGTTAAATTTATGCACAATGTAATTTCTTCTTCAGGAAACCTGTACGAAACAATATTTAATTCAAAACATCACTAAAGGTAAGTGGAAGAAACAAGGACATTTGTAAGATTTTGCTGATGGTTTGGAGTAATACTGGAGTGACTACTTCACTGACACACTTAAATGGCACAACAAACATGCACACAAATAGAAAACAATTTGAAGAAGGGATTATTTTTTTTTTATTTTTGGAGGAAATTTAAAAGTTTCTTCATCACCTTTACAGTAATTATAATTGTGTAACACTTTTTTTTTTCTAACCTCTGTGCATAAAGTAGTAATTTGGGATCAGAGCTACCAACTAGAATTATGGGGTAAAGATCAAGGGATTTACGGATTAAAATGGCCACACAATGCCGTTTGCATAAATAGTGCACTTCAAAAATGATAACTCACACTGCATATATGTACATGTATGTGTAATTTATGCTGAAGTTTCAACATGCTGTAATTTCACAGTGCTGGAAGTAACCAAGTAGCCTTTTTAGCACATTTTATCCATGTAACACAGACTCGTAAGAATTATGAAACAAAACCCATCTGAACATGTATGTATCTGTTATAGCACTTATCTATACAATCTGCAACATAAACAAGAATCTCAAAATGCTTACAATGTTGAGAGGAAAAAAGACAAAGAGACAACAAAGACTGAAAGAGGGAAAGAGTTCATGAGCAACTGCTGCTGAGAAGCAGAGCGTGCCTGCATTCATGTCCACACCCTTTCACATATTTGTCCAGACCTTCTTATCTTTTACATCCAAAGGTCACCCCACATGTACATCACAGCCATAAGGCTGTCTTAATGGTTTATGTCAATAACACTGACAGTTCCTAACCAAGGAAAGACAAAAATTTGAAAGCGACTTTGTAATGGGTTTGTTTACCTCCAAGAGGCACATAAATGACACACTTAAATTTGCTATTTTCCAAAAGCACTGAGAACGTGAAGCTTTTAAGAAGATTCTGACGGAGACGGTAATGTAAACATTGCCGCTATAATGTGTCTGATGGTATGTCCGTTAAGACTTCCAAAAGCTCATAACGTCAGACATCTCCATGCATGCATATATAGAGATGATTTTGTCATTTCAATATTTACACATTTTTATCACAGCATATGTTCTGAATGTTTACAGAGCAATGAGCGAGCAGTAGCACATGCTTGAATACAATTTGAATAAACACTGTAACCATGTCAGACAGAATTTAGCAAATGAGTTGTCTGAAAGGCAAGAGAAGTACTCCATCCACATTTTAAAACAAGCACTGTAGCTTTGAAAAATCACAAATGAGAAAAGGAACAGGAATTAAGTGTTCAACTACAAAGTGCTGATAAACTTAAACTGCAATACTGAAGATGAGATACAGGTTTTTTATACATATTTGCAACTCTCTCACTCAAATCTAAAGGTGATGCTTTTATAATGACAGTTTACCATCTAACATAAAAACATAAATCATAAATGGACAATTCTTCAAGCAGCTTGACTGTAAGCATCTACTCCATGTATACAGTTATCTATCTATTAGTATGTATGTAACTCCCCTTCATACATGTACAGTAAAGTGGGTCACATCTCCCATGGTCACACTGTAACTTAGCCAAAAATATTTTATAACAGCATACCTACTGTATTGATTGTTAAGCCAACGTTTTTCCATTATTTTAGCCCCTGACTGCACTTCAAGATGTGCAGTATTAAAACATGTATACATCTAGACATTTATGTGTACAATAAACATGTACAAGTCTGTACACAATCCCTGGTACCTGTAAAACATTGTACAAATCTAAATGGAACAGAGAATACCAAATTACAGTACCTGCTTAAAGCCTTACGAATAATCATCATTCCTGCTGTCCCAGGGTTTTGAAAAATAAAAACTGAAGATTCACACACAACAGCACTGAACAGTTCTGGACAATTCTTTATTTAGAAAGAGCACCAACACTTGAGAAAGAGACCACTCCTGCATCAACACTTGTGAAAGAGACCACTCCTACATACACTGTGTGCAATTCTGGCTACACACTCCAGTTACAATGTTTTGTTGCTATGTTATGTCTTGTTCTTCTTTTCTAAATTCAGATAATAATCCACATCATCTACAAATGTTTTCAATTAATAGATCAGTACCGTACAGTAAGTCACTTCATCTGCCATTACCCATTCTCTGACATCACACGGGGGGAGGGGGGGGGGGGAGACTTGCTGTAAGACTAATGCCATTTAGAATGAATCAGCAATTAGGTCAACACCAAATTTTTTATCTTAACAAATTTTGCAAATATACTTACAACTACAGTATTCCCACATGACAACTGTTCACCATTTATGCATGTTACCATAACATAATTCACTCAAATCTGAGCTTGCAAAAATAAAATAAACTAAAAAGTTGTCTTTGCAGGTTGCATTCGTAAAATTTATAAGCCTCACTGGACAGTCACACTGCACGTAAAGTGTACGGTGCCCTAAGATGATATAATTAGGGGAACTTGAAATTAGGAATGTAATGAATCATACCATTCCATATATTACTCTGCTTTAAATACTGTGATAGGAGATTTCTATTCCACCAGAGTGTTGCTTAAATGGTGAAGCCTTCAGTGTAATTATAGTATTAACCTATTTCTCTGGGCAGTGCAGTACAGTACTGCCACAGTAAGTGAACATTCAGGTGATTTAAAGGGATGCATCAATGTCTCTGATCGGCTCAAATAATGATCAACCTGCAGATGTCATTACGATTCAGGATGATAGTCAACCAATACGAAGGTAAGTAGGCTGATGGATGCTTCAAGATAAGTTTGTCATAACTGAAACTAGTTTAATCCTTTTTCTCTTTATATTCAGGAATGTTCATCTTCATAACCTGAAACATACATCACACAACCTGGTAAGATTTTTACAGCTGTATCTGCTTCAGGTTACAGCATAGGCTTACTTTTTATAAGATTGGCAATTTTTTTTTTTTTTTGGAGCAGCATTCCAACAAAAGGTACAAAAAGATACTGTACACTGTATGTTAAAAGATACACTTGGAGCTCAGAACCTCAGTATCTCTGTGAAAAACCATCTTTCCACTTCCTGTATACAGGTTATTTCATGTGACATGCGACGGGGATTGCCCAGCAGTGCTGGGCACGACATAACCATAGATACTACTGTTACACAATGGATGAGCTTGTCCAGCAAAATGTCTAACAACCAAAGAGACGCACGATCACGTGACGTGGGTTAAACACCTCTATACACTTCAGGAAATCGGGGATCGCAACAACAATCCTGAGTCTGGAAGACTGATGATCTATGAACTTTGTCAGAATTCATTTACATACATGTATGATTGAGAGGAGTCCTAGTAAGCCCTTATTCAAGAACAAACAATAACGAAAATCCTCGAGTTTAATTAGGAGTGGTCCTCAACTGCAAGAGTGCATTTGCAAGCAAGTTTGTGATAAATAATTAAAAACATGAATGTTATGCATTTCACTGATTTAAACCAATTTTAGATAGGGCAATGATTGTAGAATTTCCATTTTCCTATTATCAGGTCAGACACTGTAGCTACCAGACAATTAAGGCCATGAGCACAGTATCTCCAGTGTCTCCTTCATACAAGAGCCATGTTCATCATAGACTGACCAAAAATGGTAGGTCATTGTACTATTCTGCCATAATGATAGGAACACAAACCCTTTTCACAGTACACACTTCATGTAGTAACCTACAAGAAGTGAATACCGTACTGTGGAAAGGGTTAGTGTTCAAACTGAAGTGAATAGACATTACTACTGCAATCCTCTTCACTTCAGTCTATTCTGTCTTTTTACTTCCTTCCAGGTGTGTATTGAATTCAGTTTGATGTATGGATACAAGAAGTATTTTCACATTTCATGAACCAATTCTCACTGTGACTACAAGGAAGTACTATACTACCTTGGAAGTTGGAGGTAGTACTGCCAGTCTTCCATGGAGGTTCCAACAAGTTGCAAAGTTGTCCCCACTAGGTCTGTAGCCAGACAAGGTATTAAAGGGGATGGTACAGCTTCAAGAAGGGGCCAAATAGTTTTAAGGTTAAATGATATATTAAAATGCATTACGGCAATGGTCAAGTTTAGTTTTCTAGAGGGTACAAATGTTTCTGTGAGTTGCTCCCCCCCCCCAACCCTCCAGCAGCAAGCTTGGTCCCAACTCAGAGATGCATGTGGAAGGGCCTAACATATAAGCCTAGTCTAAGCAGGAGACTGATGATGACACAGTGTTTCCTTCTGAACCTTATCATTGCAGCCAACTCTCTTCATCTCTACTTCCTAGTTTCTAAAATCCCTGCAAATGGAGCAAATGTCATTTCACAACACAATAACTCAACACATACAAAATTGCTGGAGCAAGATGGATGTAGTCCAATATCACTTGACAAAAATCTACAGATGTCTTAAAGGGACATTTACTTCTTAATTAACTGGGGCTATCTGTTCCAATAAAGTTTCAAGAGAAGAAAAAAAAAAAAACAACTTACAACTGTTTCTGCATTGTGTCAACACAGTGTAACAAATTTTGCTACCAAGTAAGATAAGATCATGATACAATTTCACCAAGAATTTTGTCTTCCACATCTGCAGTGCACTAAAGGCATTAAACACTTCCAAGAAAAGATCAGAAAGAAAATTAATTGCAACAGTTTCACACATTTCAGGCCTTTTTTAAATTAAAGCAAATTTGTCAATCATAACTACCCACTGCTTGTAATCACTCCTACCAAAGTTCAGAATTATATTTTCGGCAATAAACTAGACTGCCTTCTAAAAGAATGTAGCAACAAAATGTCAATCTGCAAGGAAGTTGCTGCTGCCTTCTTGATGTTCTGCAATAGCATGCTATTTTTCCAAATCTAAAACTACTGTAAATGTTTGCTAGCATTCTTTATAATTTACTGTATCTTATTAATTCAACTTTCAGTTTATTTAACATCTATACTTTTCCAAAAGTCCACTCGATTCTCTGGCGAAGAGCCAAGGGGTGAAACCAAACATTACTCCCAAAGGAGTTCTGCTCCCTGAAGGAGCAATGTCCCCAAGGGACAACTTTGACTAAACTGACCAACCCGTCAGTGGTCCTGTTCTAGACTGGCCGAATAAAACAGGAGTTCCATCTCTGTGATCACAAACACTTCAGTTTATTAACATCCATACCAGTAGAATTCATTATATCTGTGATGTGAATTGAGATGTCGACCTGCTGTCATTCCCTTTATGTAACTTTAAAGCAGATGATGCCCATTTTACAACAGAAAATCTGATAAGTCTATTGGAAATTTTGAAGGCCATCTGTTTGCATGTTTTTAACTGGATGAACCAATGCACAACTTGCATATCACACAGCCAATTTGCATTTGCACTGAGTGAACAGTAAGTACATTCAGACTCTCCGTCTTTCCTTATCAAGCTTTCAAGTGGACCCAGGTGAAAAAGTAGGATAAAAGAAGGATCAAAATTCTCCATAAAACAGGAGAAAAGGAGGATTGTAATACCAACATTAAGACATGTACAAAAGTAGGACTTTGAGGAACCAAATTCATCAAAACCCAGTATAAATGTTGATACCTGACAGCATCATTATTACTCTAAATTAGACATTTTCCCAATGTTTATGGCGTTTATGGTGTCATTTTATAGACAGCTTTTAAGAGAGTAGGGCATGGAAGGAAAAAGTAGGATATAGTAGGATCTTCAAGGAAAAACCAGTAAAAGCAGAGAAATGCTCAAAAAATAAGAAACAGAACAGTAGGATAAGTAGGAGTCACTTGAAAGCCTGATTACTTACAATGTTAAAGAACAATTTAAATACAAAAAAAATCTTTGCTTTCTATACAAATGGACAAGTAAGCTTGGGTCCATTGTGATGAATATATGGGTGTAATTTGTCATAATTAGGGTTTGTACACATTAATGTAACATTAACCAGGACTTGTCCAGGCTATGGATTACATTTTCCACCCTCCAGAGCCTTTCACAAACTTTTTCTGCAGAATTTCATAACGAAAAAGATGCTTAATTTTGTAGAAAACTAAAACAAATGCACCTTTTTTGTCTTTTTTATGCATTTACTTATACTGTAGCAAGTAATAGTTTGAAAAAATTGACATTTATGAGATGTGATAGACAATTTTTCTTGACACATCTGGACATATGTATACCAAATCTGAGGACTGAAGGTTCTACAATGGATCGGTCAAATGCAAGGACTTTCCAGGTTTTCCAAGACCAGTACCAACCCTGTGGCATTCTCTGGACTGTTGGAGAGGGAAGGGGGGCAGGAGGAATAAAATACACACTGCCTTCATTTTTGAGTGTTCAAGTGTAAATACTCTATAGGTAGGTGCAAAATGTGAAGAAGGAATAGTACTCCGGCCCTCGGTGTACTTAAACTTTGGTTTTCTTTCAGGTTGCAAATAATTAGAGCTCTGTTAATACTGCCTGATAATTTTATGTACAACACATTATCAGTCAAGTGCCAATTGCCCACATCCCCCCTCCCCAAGTAGAAAAAGCAAAATGGAGGGACTTACAGTACACTGATACAAAACTTACAGGCACACTTGCAATTTAAATATATTTGGTCTAGACATAAATCTTCCTGTGCAAATAAATGTCCAGTAATAAAAGCATCAGCATTTATTCCCAGTCCAGTGATGTACACACTGTAGCACCTTTAAAGCCTTCCTTCAGTGGTACTCCATGAATACTTTAATATACTGGCTAGCTTGAAAATTTGCCGCTAGTCTAATCTGTAGGACAGACATACAAACACACACTTAGCGATTGTAACCAGAGCTTCTCTCCAACACCAAATAAAAGGGGCCATTTAGAGGAAATTCAAATGCATCGTACAGTGAGTTAAGCATTAGTGAGTATAACATATATATATCTAGTATGATTTACAAACATGCGTACATGTATACTGTACATATGCACACATTTCGGCAACGATCAAGTTACAAACTTATATCACTTACAGTGTACACTATATTTATTACACTCTCACCCAATGTTTATGTTAAACTTTTGGTTGTTAAATAATAGACCAATCATTCTGCAATGTATACCTTTCTTAGTTGTTTTAAAATTTTTATTGCCAATTTTGAGGTTGAAGTAATGAGTTACTGTATGCATATGCTACGCAGCTGTCAGCTACTGTGCACAAAATACTGTATTTATATAAGAAGATACTGTACGCGGTACAGTACATGGCATGTCAATGTTGTAAGTATTGAATACTGCCTTATTTTGAGCATGTTTCAGGCAAGAATTATTACTGTACAGGAAAAGTTTAATGAAAACAAATAAACAATTGCATTCATCTTCTAGAACAAAATAAAAAACAATCACTTAGAAAAGATGCAATTTTCTCATAAGGTTTGTTTTCTTCCCTCTAAATTGCACATAACTGTATTGATCATTAATATCTTAAGCAATAGCCTATATCAATGTTTTCACTAGATCAGAGTGCAAAAAATGCATTGCTATTTCGATGCTACATGATTTACTGTATAGTGGGAAATCTTCAAGGAGGTTAAATTTTCGCGCTTTTCGCGACCAAGTATCTAATCGCGAATTTAAGACCCCAAAAGTACTTTCGTTAGTTTGTACAAGACTGTGTTGGTTGCCTGTAACAGCAAATTCTACACTCCACAAATATGTGAACGAGGTACAGATTCGCCAAAAATTAGCCTCGCGGAAATTTCCCGCTATACAGTATTCCAAATGATGCCATGACGTCCCATTTCTTATAGTCACTGGTCAAATGCTATCTTAATGTGTTGGAAAAACAGTTTTGTGTTCATATTTGACCTTGAGAATTCTTGAAAAATTTTGCTTCCTTGACCTTTGGTGACCCCAGATGACCTTTGACCTCTACCAAAACAATAGGGTTCTTCCTCTTAAAATGGGGCATCTATGTACCATGTCTGAGGACTGTCAGTTTCCCTTCTTAAGACAGGTTAACAAGCAGTGTGTCACAAACACACACACACACACACACACATACAGTACACAAACACCCTTACAGTATGTACTCACATGAACACACACATGCCATTGTGAATGTATTCTCTTTTCATCAAGACTGAAAATGGAATCACAATTTGCATTCCCTACCTTTCCCTAAACATGATTGGGGGAATAATCTGAGAATTCTGTAGGTTTAACTTAAGCTTGTCATAGAGAAGGGATACATATATATGCGAAGACTGTAGCATATGAGACACTAAATTCCTCTTCATTCATCTTACAGGTAAGGTAGGTTTTGACTTTTCCTGATTAGTCTGTCCAGTTTCCCTCAAGTCTTGGTCTTGTTCTAGTGGAATGTTGGTTTAAGAGAGATTTTTCATGTGACATTAATATGTTTCAATTTGGCATGCTGGCTATCACAGCTCATGCACAGAACTGTGTGTTATCGATATGCATGCACAACAGGACCCTAGATACAATTGTTATACAATGAATGCCTAGCCGTCACAATGTCCAACAAACGAGACGCACAACACAGTGAAATGTGAAAAAACCTCTAAAGGAGGTCCATTATGGGTGCCAAGAATCCACTCCTACACAAGTTTACCTATCAGGATTCCTTCACTTTTTAGCCACACTTTGTACATAATATAGTACAGCATTTGTCTTTTGTTGGATATGTACGGAATCCAGAGAAGGTCAGAAGGAATTATTGCATATTTAAATGTACTGTGTGTCTGTAATGGCCAGTCATTACTCCTAACTGCTTATCCAGACAAATTAAACTTTCTGAGAGTAATGTGTGACATGCTATGTTGAGAAGTTCATAAGTTTAGTTCAATGCTGCTAAAGATACAGTACTGTACAGCATTTTTCATTTTTAGTTTACTACATTTAAGAGATGTCATAGCTGAACAGTGTAATAGGCAGTACAAAAGATATAATTTTAATGCATGAAATTTCATTATTATGATTGTGTTTCACTGCCTGTGCGTATAACAGAGGGAGATAAAAATCTCTTTACGAATATGTTCATCTTTCTTCTCATGTCTTGTTCAAGTAAGACTGCCTGCTGTGCGGCTAATGTAAGTTGGCAATGCAAGCTAAGAGCTGTATAGTACAGCAACTATTTGTTAACTCTCACTCATCAGGCTAGGATTCTACTAGGTTCAATGTTTCATACCCTGGTTTTATGGTGGGATTTATGAATAGATTAGCATACACCCTGCAGTGAATCTTGAAACGCTAAGTGGAACCCCTGCATGACACATAAAAGCCATTGTACTGTATACATGTCAGTCTACTGCATGCAGACTGTAAGACATGTGAAATTTACATGTTTGCCAGAAAAGTTTGAAATTTTGAGACTCGTTAATTCAAATGTGATAATAAAAAGTTCCAACACGAAAAATGGAAAAAAAGTAGAAGCAATTTAACATCTGCAAAGAGACCTAAATTTTGAAAAGGAATAACACTGTTCATACATATTGTGGTGAACATTCAGATGGTATTCCTGTCATCCATCACTTAACTTCCCTCATCACTTCATTGACAACCTCTGGTTTTTCTTAAAGTACATAAGCTTCATCATTCCTTCTCCACAAAGATTAGGAGTTGTGCCAATATGTATAGACCTTACGCATATGAGGTCACAAAGGAGAAAGTGCTCCCTTGTTTGGACGAAAATGGAGAAAAAGAGCGTATCATTGCAAGTTACACCAATAAATGCAAACAGCTGATTAGTCAACCAATGGTATACGCCCGTAAGTCTACTACACGTGCGGTGAAATCTACGCCGTGGGTGCAGGAGTGCTCCATTGTTTTTACCCAAAATGATGTCAGTGTGATGTCAATGCATAAGGTCTATAATATACTTTTTAAAACTTAACTCCCATGTTGTTGGAGTGGACAGAGACTTAGGACCATTAAATTTCTACCCTATTCCCCAACCTCCCTATTTATAATAATGGATGCTTTTCATTATTTATGGTAACATTGTTTTATATTGTTTATTGTTTTCAAATGTGTTCAATAGATGATGTAAGTAGGAGTGTCAAAATAGATCGTTCTTTCAATATGCTTTTTAGTCTCTTATTGTGCATTTTTTTTTTGTTTTGCATTTGCTGTACAGTATGTATGGTATTGATCATAAGCTTCTCCTACGAAGTCTCTTACCAGCCATTTCAGCTGCCATAAAGAACTGCCATCATCGCATAAAAATGAAAAATGCGTAAATTGCACACTGTGGTTGTACAGAAGTTGCTAACTGAAAATACAGCCCATGCTCAAGAATGATTTTCTCTATTCAATTATAATCCTTCTGACTAGTTTTACTGTGACTCCATTTTGCTGTTAAGTGAAAAATGTTGTAGAATAACTCAAAATTTCATTATTAAGGTATTATGTCAAAATGGGTATATACAATCAGTATACTGTGGCTGTGCAACCCATTTGGTATAGCACAAGCTCTTGATTTTGAGATTACACTGCAGTTTCATTCAATGAGAATTAATGCCACTCTTTCAATAACTTCTCTGAAATTACTGTTGTCACTGTTTTTTTTTTTTGTTTTTTTTTTTTTTTAAGTTTGTTTCACATTTTTTCTTCATCTGGGTAACTTTAACTTTTCAGTATCAAATTTCAAAAACACTGAACACTCAGGTGTAAAAAATTCTGAATGTTTTTTTCCTAATATGAAACTGCACACCCCTGAAATATGAGGACACAACAAACACATGAAATCTAAAAGAAAGCTTTAGACATAAAAGTAGACTTGCCACAAGTCAACTTGTGTGAAAAATTTTAGCTCCCTTGCAGATCATACAGGTGAGAATCAGTGATATACATACATGTTAACAACCGAACAATGTCAACAACTGAACACATCACTGTACTATGTACAGATGTGGTTTGTTGGATGACGATAAAGAGGTTGCTCTAATTTGTTTTCTCATACTGAAAACAAAACCACTTCTCTTCCTTTAAAAACTTTATTAAACTTTCTCTCACATATAAAGTAGTTTCTTGAGCAATTCAGTTAGTGCATGGAGCTTTTACAGAAGTGAGTGGTACTAGCATAATTCCTACAGTGCCAACAGCAGTAGATTGCCCTAAACTAACATATTCATCAGAATCCTGCCAGATCGGGTTACACTGATCAATTAGAGCCTAGGCATGTGGCATTTCTCGTCCCTTTCAATCTCAACCATTACAAGGAAACAGTAGCAATGCAAAAGTGTGGATATAAAATATGATATGTACTTTCTCCATAGGTATAACCAGCATGAACATTTCAAATGTCTTCTCAAATGACATGGGCCAACCTATGAAGACCAGTCACTTTTGACTATTCTTGGTAGAAATGATAAATCATTGTCTGGTTTATGAAGGTGCCTTAAAGTTCAATAACTTATTGCATATAGTTCAACATACCTAGATATTACTGTAATGCATAGAGTGCAAAGGCAATGCACTCCAGAACAGTGCAGGCCAGACTGTGCCAATACCAGGCAAATATTTAAAACCACATAATAAGCACACTCTGCTTGTACACTCTCTTTTGGTATATATTCAAATGAGAAAAAGCTATCTTTCGAATTGCAAAGGCCAAACTTCCTCTTCTTAGACTCTTCACAACTTACTGGTATAGCGGGACTTACCCCTTCATCTATTTTTATAGATGCATTACTTCACAATAGAAGCAAGTCCATCAAAGATTGTTTTAGCACCACTTCCCCACTGTGACAGTCAGCTTGACCAACTGACCTCATTTATTTGACACTGATCCTATCCGTTCGAGTTTCGGGCCCACTAATGGTCAGAGTTTTCTCCCTTCACCTACAGTATTGCAATTCAAAAGAGCATTTATCATCTTCCAGGTAAAGTGTACAGTTCAAATTCTCCAAATGTCGGTGTCTTGGGCACCAGTCAGACACTGGCCTGCATACACACTACAATTGCCAAAGGCCACATTCTGCTGAGTACACTACAGTATGTGATGGAGGCTTTCATTAGTACTGTACTGTACATCTCACATTTCATAGATCTGCACACATTACTGTCCAATCAGAATGGCTTACCACTGAAAGCATAGGTTGACTGTTTATCAATGATCAATCCCCCAAATTTTATAAATTCTGGTTGCCCCAAACATGTCTGTAACTTCAGTATTTACTGTGATGAGTGTAGGCCTTTCAACTGTTAATGGAAGCTCAGCATGGGTGGAAGAGTTGGGAAGCTAGGAAGTTCTTTTCTAGGAAAGTTGGGTAATTTTGGCAGTTTGAAATAATTTACCTTTTCTTGTGTGTGTGAAAATATAGCAGGAACTGTGGAAAATTTGACTCCCTGCGAAATGAAGAGTTTTTCCAGCCATGGAAGCTTAGTGACTTAAATTACATAGTCTGCATCCTCTAAAAACTCCCCAAAACTTACCTGTGGTTTGGGAAATGAGGGCAAGCTCATAGGTCACGACCCTGAAGTAAAGTTAGTGCCACCTCTGTGCCAATTAATTTTACCAAGTCTTATTCTGTGGTAAATGGGACTGTTCACACACAGAACAAATGAGGTAAGTAGGAGTGAAACAGATTACTGTACAGCTGTAGCATCTACAGCATACTAGTATGGTACTGCCTTCCATTATTGACAAAAGCAAAGGGTGGGAAAATCAGGAATCAAGAAAGCTCCTTGCCAGGAAATGTTGGTATTTCGAGGGGCACATTAAGCAAGTTGATCCAAATTCACTTCTTTGTGTATGAAAACATTAAAAACTTGTAGGAAATTTGGCTTCCCAGGAAATTACATGTTTTTACAGCCCTGTACAAAAACATGATCAGGGCTTTACACCTGAAAAACACTTAGTATCTACAGTCTTCAAGTTTGACAGTTCATCTACACCATGATTCTTATACTGTTTTTTAAGCATGCTATGATTCTTATGTATATACTGTTTTTACTATGCTTATAATAGGAGTGTTACATGACCTACAATATTTTGTTTTAAAATCAGTGCATTATTTCTACAAATCATAATTCCTCAAGGTATAAAAAGACAACTTCATAAGCCTTAAAAGTGCATGAATGAAAGCTAGTACGTGTAGAGCAATATATCTTAATCTTATTACATGCAAACTGTGCAAGGTGCTTAACAAACATTTAGTGTAATAATGGCTTGGTAAACAGGGAAACAGTGATAACCTTTAGCTTTAATGGTTTCTTATTAAATCAACAATTCTTTCACTTTCACTTGAAAAAAAAAATTCTCAATGGGGAGGTTTCCAAAAGAAATAACTGTGCATACTGTTTTTGAACTGATAATATTTTACAAATGAGTGCATGTCATAAAAGTTTGAAGGGGGAACGCTGACAAAGTGCATTGCTGTGGGTTCAATCAGTGAAGCCACAAAGATTGTAAGGGTCCTTCCGCTGTACGGCAAAGAGCCAGATGATTTGTGTTTCTCCATATGTATCGTACAGTGTGCATTCAACTTTGAAGTTGAATGCGATTTTATCTACTTTTCAAAAGGTTAGGAGCACTTTTCACAACAGAGAAAACACTTTGTTACACAGTATACCCCTGGTTTTCAAAACTTGTGATTCTTTCACTGGTAACTTTGGCCAAAGCAACATTTGATGTAATGTTTGTACTAGGCACCATTGCTTTCTTGCCATACGGAGAGCAAATCAATGGCTTCAGTCCAGTTTGCAGGATATCGTTCCCCCTTACTTTAATTTCTATGGTGCATGTTCACAGAGTTTAAAATTCTTTGAACAATATACTGTAAAATTAAAATGTGCATATTGTTCATGGTATGAACTACTAAAAGGTACAAAGAAATAAAAATGTCCAATTCCAATTGTCATTTGAAGCTTTAAACTAAGACGGCAAATGCAGGGCTCGAAAATAAGCTTTTCCTCTCTGGAGCTAAAAACAGCTACTGGCGACCTTCATTTTTAAGCTTTTCTGGAGCTATTTTCCGATTGTCTGGAGCTGTTGTCAATTTTTCAAAGAAACCACTGTTCCCTGCATGTAACATTCTCTGATCATCTCCTGAATGTTAATTGTGAATTTAGTAAAAGAAATTCATAATAACAGACAGGAAATAAGACAAAGAGCATTTTTTGGTGTAACACCAGGCAGCACTAAGCATGGTCTGGTCACTCCATCTCTAAAAAATGTGGAAGGGACCGGAAGGGCTGGGTGCATGCTAGCCTACAGTACGGCAGGTTTAGGTTGACCTCAGTGGCACTTTGAATGTGGAGAAGGTTGGGGGGGGGTTGGGCACAGGAGTTCATAAATTCCATTGCCTCATGCATCTGGCGCTATTTTTAGCGCCAGACAAATACCCACTTTTCCGTTTTTCTGGCGAAGTTGCGGCGGTCTCTGGCGCTTTTGCACCAGAGCACCAGTCTATTTTCGAGCCCTGAAATGCAGTCTCCCCAATTAAAGTTAGTATGCAATGGAATACTCCTTGGATTGTCTTTACTCGGTAACTTGGAAGTTACTTGTAAGTAATCTATGTGTAACATTTAGCTCATGTCTCCAAATGAGGCTGGAGCAAATGCTTATTCCTTTAAATAAAAGATTTCTCTTTAAATGCTTTTATCAAAGTATCAAATAGCTCAAATTTGATTGCATAACACAATATCAACATATATAGACTAGAGATGTATACATAATGTATCTGAATGTAATGTAAATGAACACATGAATGCCTGTAGGGGTATACCTGTATTGATAACTTCTTGCAGGTGTTAACAGGACCATACCAGCTACTTACAGTAGGTTTAGATGGACAGTAGGCTTATGCAGGTTACCCCATGTACTTCAGAGTCATGACTGGTTAGGAGTTAAACTAATTCTCTCCTTAGGGTCATGACTCCGAAGGAATTCTCAGTTCTCTATCATACATGTGCATTCTACAAATTCCCCTCCTGTACATGAACTGCTAGGATTCTCAGAAAACAGCAATTTGCAACCCAACTACAAAAGTGCCTGAAGCAAAAGCCTTCTGTGGTAATTATCCGACCATTACAGAGGGTGCAAGTCAAAGATGGACCACCATTCAGAGGAGTAACTACTAACGCCATGAGCCCCCAAATCCCAAAATACTGGAGTCACCCAAGCCTAGTGACAGGATTTATGACTGGAAGGGTAACTCCATGCTAGATGTACCATGAGGGCCACCTATTATTGAAACTGTGACAAGCAATAATACAATATTGGGGTAACACTACCCTGTGGATACAGGCCCAGTTGCAATTTAGGTTGAGTGGTGTCAACATACACACACAGGTCATCATTTATGGCAAACAGTATTTAAAATGATGGTAGTATTGCAATTCTTCCAAAATTGAAGCAAAAGTTGGATCTGTTTGGAAGTTCCATGGTCAAATCCCCCACCCCCTGCCCCTTTGCCCCTCCCACTCCTCCACTAAATCCTAGTTACAATGTTCCTTCCCCTGCCATATTACATCCTATTGACCCACATAGATCTATCAAAGTCACAAGTTGGTACAGCTGGGTACTAGATAAGCAATCACTTTGGATGTCGTATAATAGCTAGTACACAGGCCTACACAGTGATGAATTTAGGGAGGGAGGTGGTAGACTAAAATTATGAAAAAAGGTCGTACATGTATACACCACTTTAAAAGCAATTTATTGTAGCAATAGAAAATAATAATAAAATACAAAACAAAAACACCCATGGAAATGATTGAATTGCAGACAGCTGTTTTGTCTATTCAATATTCATTCACTGCTGTGTGCAATTAGCTTCTTGAGGGCCTACTCTGAATTTTTTACCCAACTTTCAAGTGTGCTACTGTATCTCCTGTATGATGTCATCAATGACAAAATACCCCATTTTATAAATTTTACCACAGCCTGCTACACCAATGCATGAATCTCAACAATAATGTAAATTTAAGAAAGGTTTCACTTGACGTGACCATGCCACTGTCTGGTTTTTGAGTTAAGGGCAGTTTTTCCCATACACCTTTTTGCGAGCCTCTTGCAATTTTAACTCATGGCATACAGGATACTCAAAATCCTTGATGAGCAGTTTTAGGTTTATGTTAAAAAGGACTCCAGTATTCCTGGTCACTGATGAATTCATGGCATTAAATAGAAAGGCACTTCATACAAGGTAGGTATGTACTACACTGTGGTTGGAAGGTATCTGGGGCCCACCGTCAGGGTTTGATATTTGGCTAGAAATCTCCTGCTGTTGAGCAGGGAACAAACATGACATGAAAATGTTTAAATATAGTTGAATTCTCACAAAAAGCAAGTCAACAGTTTAATAAATTAATAACCATCAACTTACAAAATGGATTTCGCTGTTTTTGCAATTAACCCACTTTTCCACAAAGCTAGAAATCACAAAAACATGCAGATGGTGAAAGTCAAAGAGATGTGCACTTCACATAATTTACAACATGTATGTGGTATCATCACGTATTGCCATGTGCACAGAAATTCACTTACAACAATAAGCCTGTAACTGCAAAATTTAACTTCTTGCTAGGGTCGGGCAGTATTCAAAAAGTCCATATCGATGTATCACAATAATATCGCCAAAATTTTTGCGATATATCAATATATATTGCCAAACCAGATAAACCTGTTGTAGACAAGGTTAAATGTGCCTGAAATAATCCCATAAAATTTTTACAGCTACTGTAATTTTCTAAATCAGGACAAAATCAATGAATACTGACATCATAAACACCGTTTCATCTTCAAAACTTAAATTATTGAAATTTCAGTCCCCAAAAAGTTTTTTTCTGTATCATCATATCGTGATAAGGGTATTTCATATAGCATATCGCGATAGAGACTTCTGGCGATACATATCAATATACATATCATATATCGCCCAACCCTACTTCTTGCTTATGCAGTTAATAGCAGGAATGGTATGGTTGTATCCCTCATTCTCAAAACCTCCCTACAAAAAAGAATTTCAAAAAATGAAGCTGCAGCTATTTAAGTGAAGGATAAAGATCTTAAAATATTGTAATTTTCCAAACAGTTTACTCCCATGCAGCCAATATTTTGTAACTACAGATAATGTTGGGCGATGTATCGAAAATTATCGTTATCGTGATCATTTCTTTTTATTGCGATACGATAACAAGAATTCGGCAAATTCTTCAAAATAATGGAAAAATTTGCCTTGTAATGCTTTATTTCTTCTCACTGCTGTCTCCAAAATGTTTTTTATTGAAGACATTCCTTTCTTATATTGAACTGATGAAAAATCAATGAAAGTTCATCATTGAATATTCTAACATGCATGAGCATGGAAGCGAACTTCAAGGGAAATGGTCTTTATGAAAATTATTGTGGATATCGAATAACCGCAATAAATTTTGTTCTGTTATTGCAATGGTAAAAAAGTCAACATTGCCCAATACTAGCTAGAGATCATTTTGTGTTAAAACAGATCAGATGGCCAACTCCTGAAAGAACATGTCATCTTATTGAACCATTAGTGACTTTTGGTTTTAATAAAGTCAGCAACTTGCAGTTTATACCTAGATTTGTAAATTTGTTTCTACTAACCCCACTTATTACTAATCAGGGGAACGACCCCACTCTTGCAAAAGAGTATCTTGCAAACTTTTTAGAACATACTACTGTAGGTGGCACTATGGTTATTATTTTTAAGTAACTTTCCCATGTGAGTTGAATTCCAGAGTAAAATAAAATGGGGTTAAAGTAAGTGGTGATTTATGTAATATATATGATAAAGGATACTGTACCTTGCCAAAAGTGTAGGTCCCCTCCTACAATAGGTCTAAGGTCATGAGACAGGGTTTTTTGATTGGCTTTGAGCTATTTTCCATAAAGTCTTATTTTTTACTGAGAAAACCTATTAAAGTCTGTCCGATCCTTACTAAACAAGTAGGAATTTGAGTTTTATGAAACCAACATATTTTTCCATTTCTGAAACAAAAAAAAGTATATGTTTGAAACCAAAGCAATTTTCAGAGACAATTTCATATAACTTTACAGTGACACATAATATTATATCTTTCAGGTATTCCTACGAAATTAAGGATCATATACGCGAAATATGAAGAGAAAGAATAAGAAATTCATGGATTTCAGCCTCTCTTTAGTACCATACTCACAAAATACACCATTCTTCCTATTGAACCATTCTAGTTTAGAATGTATGCCCACAAAGTTTAAGCAATTAATGGGGCTCAGTAGTATCAATAGGTGAGGACCAATTCCAATTCACTCACATTATATGTGTACACGGACATGTACTGCATTTAATTCTACTGACTTTCAACAGTTTAATAAAAATAAAAGAACTCCACTTTGGTAGTATTTTGTCCAATCTAAATTAACAAGTAGAGCAGAGAAACCTTTTGTAACCAGTACTGTGTAAAGCAAACACACTAAACTGAGTCATCTTATTAATCAAAGACAAGAGTCTCTACTTTTCACTCAGGTAACATATTTTCCTCATTTTCCTCAAACAAGGAAACCTAGAAAACCACTGTGACTCTCCATTACTCTCTCAGTACAGGTGACTCAACGATAACAGGAACAGTAAAACATGCGGTGTGTTCTGCAAAGGGCATCAAATGAATTGAAAATTTCACCCAAACACTAAAGGCATCCATCAAGTGATTGACGGAAATCAATAGAACATGTTAGACTAGAGGACTGCGGCTGACCTCGGTTTCAGGTGGCAAGGATGATGGTTTAAAAAATTAGTTGCCTTTTTGAGGTGTGTTAAAGGGATTTTTTAAGACAAAGGAGTAATTCAGCCTTGATGAGTTGTGTTGGCTGCTTTTGAATTTGAATTCAACATCACTCCAAGAAAAGCGCCAGAGAGATATCATTTGCTGTTACGAAAAGAGAGATTCATTGTACATAATGCTCTACACACACATGTGCACAATGCTGATATTCTACATAATATTTACTCTTTTTTATCCTAAAATGCAAGGTGAGTGGGACTGTGGGAGCTACGTTATTGTAAGTAGTTTGTGACAAAAACATGTTAAAATATCTCCCTATGCAACAGACTTTCAGTCATTTATCTGTTTTGTAACCTGGGTGATACTGTACTTGGTATCTAGAGCAATCATTAAATACTGTACTGTACATCCCTCCATACTTGTACACTGCTCAAGTCTACATGCAGAATAACAAGTACCAGTTTGTTTAACACTGTTCACTCTTGGAAAAGCATGTCAAATTTATTGATAAATCAAAGATATAATGCATTACCTACATAGGATAGTAGACAATTGTCTTTGGAGATCATTTCAGTCTCTGTTCTGGACAGTCTTCAAAAGATAAATCATTTTCTGAGGGGGAATTTACAGTACTATATCCTGATAATTAAGAATTCTCTGTGCTGAACAAGAACAGTGATGACCAGTTCAAAATTTTAAGCAGCTTTGTGTTACATGATGTAGTGGTTTACAGTAGGTCTCTTTAACACTACAGTACCACTTTGATTTACATTGCACATAAAGGATGTACATGTCTTCCTGTAAATATGGTTTTATATGCTATGCCCTATAATTCAGTGTTCAAAAAATGCTCCAGCAGAAGAACTGCATAGAAATCCCCAAACCACTCCTTCCCCTTACAGTATGTTCAAAAAAATTACAAAAAATAAATATATGTAGGCCTACTGAGTAAGGATCATACATATAAAGCATACTAATGGTAAATACGTAATGTTGACTTTAGTTTTATACTTCATGAGATTGTTACATTATGTATCTCCTTCAGCTAGGAGTAGGCCACAGAATTAAAGCAACCAGGGTGGGAAAAAAATAACTACTTCCTGGAAAGCAAGTCAAATTTTCCCACAATTTTTACATGTTTTCATGTACAAAAGTAGTCAAATTTCCCTCCAACAGCCCAAATTTCCCTTCAAATACAATTACCAAAATCTCCCTATAGAGGACGTGTGTTGACGTCATAGCACACTCTTTTTTGGATCATTTTGGACAGCAAAAAGGAACTGCCACCTATCAGGTAATACAGCTGTTTACTCATTTCTTTCGATGTCTTTCCAAACCTTGAATTTCATTACGGGGAAACTTTCTTTTTCTGCTCTTGGAGACATGTGCAACAAATGAAAAACAATAAACAACAAGTTTGGCCAAAAATATTATGCACCAGCGAGGTTAAAGGCCCTTTTTAAAACAGCCTTGTGTGGTAAGTCAATCTAATAAGGGGTGGGTTTTGCTGTCCAGAGAAATTAATCACGTGGTACAAAATATGTCACCTGCACCTTCTCTATAAGGTGCTTCCCAGATTTCTTCTATTTTCCTCCCATGAAGGACAACAATAATGGTGGGAAAAATCAAGACCACGAAGCGTTTCCCCTTTTATTGTTTTGGTTTCAACATTGGAGTACTACCTCCATACTACTCCAAACATCCATGGGTTTCAATCACCTATGCATTTCTTTATTTCATAAGAGGTCTAATGGGAAGCATAAAATTCTTATAAATAGCAACATGTGGACTACACTTTTCCTCAGGGAACTGCAACTCCTTTCTTACAAATAGCTATAGATGGTGTATTTATACATGCCTAACAGTTAACAGTTAACCACAGTATAGGCCTACCAGTAAACAGCTTCATGGACTCAGTACTTCCATGCTCTGAATGCTAGAGAAAACTACTGAAAGCTAGGTTGCTTGGGATGCAGCATGAAATACAGTACTTTACTGTTGAAAACTTGTAATTTGTAGCCTATTGAATGTATTCAATAAGTCTGTCTTATTGCTCTTTGCTTTTGTTTTGTTTGTTCACTTTTTTTGTTAAGGGGACCTGCTAAGTACAAGCAGACTAGTTTTCCAGGCTTCTTCCACTGTTTCTGTATATTTTATCAGTTTGTATTTTTATAATGTTGTCGAAAATAAATGAAAAGAAAATACTGCAAGTATGTTTTTCTTTTTTGTTTTTTTCATTCCTTATTCAGGCAGAAAATAAAGGGAGAGTAGACATCCCAGCAAAACGCTTTTCAGAGTACACAATATAGCTAGATATAGGCTAGCCATGGCACAAATAACATTCATTCATACTTACATGTTCAGTGCTGGAAATGATCGAAGAACATGGCTTAGTTCAAACATTACTGCAAAAGTGTCCTCTTCTTAAGTATGAGAGCAAAATATTGGCACACTTTTCAAGGCCACCTTGGCCTTCATGCCCTACCTAACAAAATACAACCAAATACATGTATCCTGATTTACACACAATCTTTTTTGTCGCCATGGTGCCCTTTGATTACATAAATGTGCCCTGAAAATTAATATGAAGATCTATGGCCTTGCCCTCATGATATCTTACAGTAATTCCAGCCCTGCATGTTTAGAAGGCTAAATTTTTACAATCACTGCAAATGTGCACTCTGGCACTCATTTAAAAATCACGTATAAATTATACAATGCACACTGTAGTACTACTGTACTACACATTAGCAGCCACAGTAGTGTTGGAGCAATTGCGTTCAATATCTGCGTCTGCTAACATTACTCATATTCTTCCTTCATAAGCACTGGTAAAATTTATAGTAAATAGTGACACCATCGAACCCACAGTGGCGTAGCTAGAGGGGGGCGGTCGCCCCCCCCCCGAAAGCTGCCGAAGGCCTCTATCGGAAATTTCTAGTCTCTGTCGGAAATAAATAGAACAACTCATTAGAAACACTTACAACACTTCTTATGTTTTTAAGCAGAATTACACATCGATATGTCAACGTGAAAATTAACAGTCGGTCTCAAAATTGCCCGGAAAGCAGAATTTTGAATCGTACAACTATCAAGATAATCTGTCGGAATTTTTTGCTTTTGCCCCCCTACAAAAAATATCTAGCTATGCCACTGCTAACCCATACTTCTAGACCTATCAGAGCTGTAGGAATTTTCTAATATTTGGGAATGGGAGGGGTGGGGTATTCAACCCCAGATTTTTTGGCATTTTCTGACTTCTAAGGTAACTTTTATAAAAAAGCTGAAAATTATGGGGGAAGGGGGGGGGGGAGCTGTAGCCCCACCAGGTCCTCTCCCACCACTCCAACTGCCCTGCCTATACTTCAACAAAGTTAACCATATTTTCAAAAGTCTGACCATGGATCCTAACCGTTTTACCTTGAATGTGGATGCAATGGCACCTGGTTGTTGTGCGCAATGTTATGTGTATGGTATACAATCATTCCCATTTTAACATAAACCGTGTTTGGTCAATATTGGTGCACACTGGTAACTGGAATACTGGATGTCAACAATACCTGTTTAATTGTGCTATCTGAATAAAACTAGTATGAGCTCTGTTACTATGACGATGTTCCAGGCTGCTATTCACTTAATACTTAAAGAACGTACCTAAAGTCCAGAATTACAAGAATGTATGTTTTAGAGTTGGAAAATGAATCTAATTCATCCAACTCCCATTTTCATTACTTTCTCCATTGTTGTCATTTACTGAGATATAAAATGTTGAAATTTATTCACTTAATTTGAAATGTTGATTGTTCAATAATTTGTGATGTCCTTCTTGTGCAACTCACACTAACTGCTTCTGTTTCCCTTTTGAGATTAAAATGTTTTATACATGACCTTGAAAAATTGACTGTTTTCTTGCTCAGCATCTTGTTCTGAGTGCTTGCAGAGTCAAGTAACCTTATAACAGAAAGACACTGCACAAAGTGAGGTGCTTGAGTAAGTACAAGAATGACATCACAAATTATTGTGCAATCTACTCTTTAAACTGAGTAAATAAGCTTCAACATTTTATATCTCACCTCAGGAATGTCCTGTGAAGATTATAGTTGAAACATGCATTTTTCAAGCTTTGTAACATATATTTTTCAACCTCTCCCCAAGACAGCCTACTCACCCTCTCCATAGCAACCCCCTCTCCCCCCCCCCCCCAATCAAAGAATTGCCTTGGTTTCATCACAGTTGCTGCAGGATGGGTTAACCCCTACAGGTAAAATTGTGAAAAGAATTCACTTGACTTGGACTAATTTACAGATCCATGGAGTAATCCAGCTGTTGATCTTGGAGTGCTTTGCTCACGACTCCCACACAATACTTGTCCACGAAGAATACTGTATGTATGTAGGACACTTCTAATTAAAACTGAAAAGTTCCAGGATAGATGTAGAATCTTGTTACTTCAAGCATGGTAATTTTATTTGAATACCCTGTAGCATCAAAGACATGTTTTGACTTCTGACAGGCACAGTACTACCAAAAAGAATAATAGGATCGTGGTTATTCATCATGTATGTACTATGGTAATTACAGCAAACAGTCCCATGTACTCATTATTCTGCCCATAGCAATAAGACTTTTTGTGGTGTAATGTTGTACCAGTCTCAAATTCTGCAGTGACTTCACTTTGCAACAAACACGACAGTAGATAGTCATAACACGTAGGCCCTATATGGTCTATTGTCTTACTGTATGTTCAATGCAAAAATGCAATGTTCAGGACATGGCCTCTTGAGGGTACTGTCCATTCTACAGTAGGTTGTCCTATGTAAACTGCCTCCCACTTAACTTTACAGTATTCCCTAACCAGAAAGCCTAAGGGCTTAGTGATTCCTTGCCGAATGGGGATGCTTCGTTGTACTGAGGTTTATCCCTCAAATTTATCTTCCTTGACTACATCATTTTACGATATTTTAACAATTTCACCTCTGCTGACCTCACATGAACTTGAATTCAACTCCAATGGATCTTGGATCTTGAAAATTCTTGGGAATTTTTTTTTTCGACCTCTGGCGACCCCTGATGACTATCTTGGGAATTCTTGGGAAATTTTGCTTTTTGACCTCTGGTGACCCCATATAACAATCTTGGAAATTCTTGCGAAAGCTTTTTTGACCTCAGATGACCCATATGATGATCTCTGGAATTCTTGGGAAACTTTGCTATTTAACCTATAGTGACCCCGGATGACAATCTTGAGAATTCTTGGGAAATGTTGCTTTTGATCCTAGTGACCCCAGATGACAATCTATGACCATGACCTCCACCAAAGACCTTTGACCTCCACCAAAAACAATAGGGTTCTTTCTCTCAATATGGCATATCTATATACCAAATATGAACTGATCGACATGACAAATCTGTATACAAAATGTGAAAAAGTGTCGGTCATTGCTATCTTGAGATATCGTGCTTACAAGCCATTTACAAGGTTTTTGCAGTTTAACCTCCGGTGACCTCAGATGACCTCTGACCTCTACCAAAAGCAATAGGGTTCTTCCTCTTGAAATGACAAATCTGTATACCACATATGAAGAGTCGGGTCATTGCTATCTTGAGATATCGTGTTTACAATGTTTCACCATTTAACCTCTGGTGACCTCAGATCTATATACCAAATATGAAAAGTGTCGGTCATTGCTATCTTGAGATATCGTGTTTACGAGCTTTTTCACAGTTTATATACCAAATATGAAAAGTGTCGGTCATTGCTATCTTGAGATATCGTGTTTACAATCCTTTTACAATGTTTACGCAGATTAACCTCTGTGACCTTTGACCTCTACCAATAGGCTTCTTCCTCTTGACATGACAAATCTGTATACCAAATATGAAAAGTGTCAGCCTTTGCTATCTTGAGATATCGTGTTTACGAGTTTTTCACAGTTTAACCTCTGGTGACCTCGGATGACCTTTGACCTCTACCAAAAACAATAGGGTTCTTCCTCTTGACATGACAAATCTATATACCAAATATGAAAAGTGTCGGTCATTGCTAACTTGAGATATCGTGTTTACAAAGTTTTTGGTTTTTGACCTCTGGTGACCTCAAATGACCTTTGACCTTCACCAAAAACAATAGGGTTCTTCCTCTCAACATGACGAATCTATATACCAAATATGAAAAGTGTCGGTCATTGCTATCTTGAGATATCGTGTTTACAAGCTAGGCGTCACATACACACACACACACATACACACATACATACACACACACACGACATCACCATCGCATAGATTCCTTGCCTGCCTTCGGCAAGGAATCAAAAACTACTACAGGACAGCACAGCTCTGAAAAAGCTGTTCGACCAACTTTCAAGGCACTTATCATAATGTCAAAATCATCCTGGCCCCACAACTGGTTGACCATTCCCATATGGTCCACCTGTGTAAGTACAGTGTAGGCCTACAATAAAAGTGTACGGCACACATCCTGCCATGCACTGCTGTTCTATATCAATCACTATTAAGTCTACAATGAGATTTAATAATTAAACATACTCTGACCATGTCAATGTTTAAAACAAACATCTACAGTCTGTTTATCTATGCATATTAAAATGAAAAGCAAATATTCAGTAAAAGAAAGGATAAACAGTACAATCAAGCAACTCTTCAATCTGTTACCACATGGCAAGACAGAAAGTTACTGTATACCAATGCCCTAGGGATATAAAATTTCAATAGGTATCCAGTTTGCCTGAGGTCATGAGGACTGCTTCACTGAACTTCATTACCTGCATGAATTATTCCAAATTATAAGCAGAAATGAGGAGAAAACAAACCATTATATCATGGAAGTAGTACCTTGGAGGAGGGAGCTGCCACTTGGACAAGTGACAGATTCCTGTTCAAAAATAGTTTCCATATTTAAGAGTTGCTCTTTTTTCAAAAAAAAAAACATAAAAAATAATATAAAGAAACAAAGTATAGACTGTATTAATCCAAATTTCATTTGGTATATGGTTAAACCTATGAGCCATTTGTCAATGACGTTCTTAAACCTTTTCATCCTCCCTCCCCCCCCCCCCTTCCCCTTCCTTCTCAATGGCCTGTTTCAAAAAAAAAATAAGTGCATACAGGGATTACTAGTCAGGTTAAAAAGTGTTTGCTTTTGTGTCACTCATCACTGCACAGTACTCTCTAACATAGCAAAAATTAATCTTGGCTTGGCAACGTGTTATAAGATCCCTGGTCCAAGAATCCAACATACAGTAAGCCGGTGATGGTTGGGCAAAAACCTAATACAGGATGGTCCCTCAATTTTTTTTTTTTGGTGGGGTTGAAACTTGAAAGTAAATGACGAGTACAAGTTACTGTGCACTCCACTATAAAGCTACTGTACTGCATTGTACAGTAAAGATGAGATGACCCTAAGCTGTTGAGTCTTTTTCTCTGCCTTTTTAAACTTTGGTTTGAGGTTAAGTCATATGTATACACAGTACAGTCTTCCCTTCATTGCTGAAGCCAATGAGACCCACCCTTCTTGTACCTATTAAGCTGATGTATCTGCCATGCAAGATGATGCTCTCCACAACAGAGGCAGATGTATCCACGCAAGTGATTTGTCTTGACCATCCTAATATTACTATGCACCCTCTCACCCTCAATTCCATGAATTTTGATACCAAACACACTGGGTACAGTAGCCGATTAAAAATTTCAGGGATACTTCACTATTGATTGAAAATGGCAACAAATTTTGAAACAGATAGAGGATTTCCAAGTAGCCTATAGCTGAAGACAGTTCTTCATAGTTACAGGGACAAATTTTAGAAAGAATTTATAAGGGAATAATATTCTGCTTTCAATATACAAGTATGAAATTCAAAAAAAAAAAAGATGGTTAGGGTATTAAAGGCCTAAGTTATCAAATGTGATACAGGTACAGTAGTAGCCTAGTCCAAGTATTTCCAAGTTTTGTTCTTTGTGTATTACAGTCAATGTCCTAAATAAGATCTCATTTGGAAAGAACAGTTCAAATTCTTCAGGTTCTTATTCATCACTTCTTAATAAATCAAAGTTTTGTCACAGTTATTTAAAACTGGAAGTAGCCTTCAGAAGAAGGGAAGATTTTGAAATTAGTCATGGCACAGGAGAAGGTGCACAGCAAAATAAACTAGTACTGTAGGACTAAGCTTGGGCAACATCAATATTACAAATTATGCGACCATAACTTCATGAAGTTTTAGCAGGTCTGTGTGAAATATCCTTACAGCCTCTTTGGTGCTTTAAAGTTACAATATCTTTATCACTAATTCCATGAAAACAAAGACAATGTAATGAAATTTGCAATAGTATGGTTGCCAGTTTTGGAAAGTACTATGGATGATAAATTGTGGATACTCAATGCAGACGCACTGTGCAGTAGTATGTATCACACCCTTTGAATAAATGCCATTTTATGCTGGTGCCCTCTTACAGTACGTCTTCAACGAGAGTCCTGACAATGTAAAGCAACCAAACTACTTACAAATGGCATTACACAGCCAAAGGAAATATAACCTCGTCTACAGCGTTTTCACACTTTCCAAAAGTACCATGCAGTAAATATGCAGTAAATAAGTACTGTGAACATGGTGTTTGCCATGTTTTCTTAAAGACAGAGTCATCACCCCAAAGTATATTTTTAGTGTAGGGGTATGAAAATTCTCAATTGGTGACTGCTCTTTGATTGACATCAAAGTTTGAAAATTTGAAAGAAGCAGAGTAGCTCACATTCCACACAAAGCAGAGAGAGTGCTTCTATTACATTTTATAGCCTTGTATGCTCACCAGGACATGGCCTTAAGCAATAAAACAGGTTTATTCCTGCACAAGGAGTAGCTTCATACAGTTATGGGAGGAGCTAGAAGTTGCGTAGCTGGGAGAATTGGAACTGTCTGGGATGAGGAAAATTCCCCTTTAAGTTTCCATTTTGAAACTTTGGTGCGTAAAGTACACAATAAATTGCATCACTGTTTAATAGGAAATAAAGGAAATGATATGAGCAATGATCTACAGAGAGACGACTATAACCACACAATTTAAATTTTTCTACTCATAAGTTCATAGTTATAGCCCTCACATTCAAGTTTATACAGTTACTGTATACAAATTTTGATAGGCCAAGTATGAGTTGTATGGCAACCTCCCTATTCGACCCACCCCACCCCACCCCCCACCCCCGGAGGGAAAGCTGTGTAAGCATATTGAGTATACATAAATGTTCCAAAGTACAAAATTTGTTCTGTAATTTTTTCATCTCTTTTCTTCTGAACTTGAACTATTTCAGTATAGTTTGTCAGAAAAAGTGGTCTGCTAACAATATGAAATTAATGACTGTAAGTAGGTTGCACTTTGTTTGCACTGGAACAACCCCACTTATAATAGGAATGATCTGGAAGACCTACTTTAGACACAGGCTTCTCAAAATTAGGTCTGGAGTAGGCATGGGCAACTCCAATATTTTTGGAGGACATATTAGTTGCAACTTCAGAGTTGCAATTCCTACAATGGACATCATAACTGACTGAGAAACATGATATACTGTACCACAGCAGCCACAAACTGTCGACATCTAGCCTAACAATACAGTGTATAATTACTAGTGCACCAGTAAGCTTACACTAGAGGCTTCTCATTGGCTGAGGTAACTTAATGTGGGAGAAATGCTGTGACCAACTGAAGGGAAACTTACGACTGAATGGGAAAAAGATCAAAAGAACCACTTTGTGATATATCACTTCATTAAAACTAGGTGTAATGACACATCTGAACTCCCAAATATGATTTTGAACATTTTTAAAAAATACCCAGGAGTTTCGATTCCAGTGAAAGTGGAGTTGCAACTCAACTCCCGGCCGACTCTGAAATAAGTGTTAGGTAACTTGCCCAAGCCTAGTCCAGATGCTCATAAACAGTACACTAGGGCTAGTTCTGCACAAATGAAGATGCCATGTGTACTATGATCATGACAAAAATATAACATTTTTAACTGAAGTTATTTTTTGGCACAGAGCAAAAGAGTGAGGCACAGGTCTCTAAACATCTGCTAAGTACTTTGCATGGATATGACTAAGCCAAGTCAATTGTCCTACATGCAACTTTCCGAATGGTTAGCCTGGGGAACGGTCTGTTGGAATTTATGAAGTCTTCACAATCACATTGCAAATGTTTAGCACAAAAATGTCTGATTGTAATTTTGTGCAACAATCTGTTTTGTTCATGTGACAACATCCCACAAAGATTAGGCTGCTAATTTAATCACTAACTGAATGCACTGCATGCGACCTGCAGTACCATCCCTACACTGGTGTTCATGATGAATATTACTGTACTGTAGTGTAGTACAGTATTAACTTTTTTCCAGCTTCCATGCCAGGAGAATATTCCTGAATGTAACTGCACAACCACTGGATATGCAAATCATGAGTCTTGCATAATGTGTCTGGTACACAGTGTTTCCATGGTACACGTATGAGTTCAGTATTTTTAATGTGTCACAGTGCTTTGACACATGCCTAGAGAAGAAACTTTTTTTCTGTGCTTTGCACACATTATGAATTGCTCCTTGCATGCATTTGTGCATACATACAGTACTGTTTAATCTGATTGCTGTCACTGAAACCTTCACCAGATGGTCAGTGAAGCATGATGGTAACTACAGTACAGTAGTTATCAGTAAACATACACAAAGGCACACCTGATATGAATCAACACTATTATAGTACAAGGATTTGTATACATGTACACTTGCAGGCAATAGTCTAGCAGATTAAAAAGCACGGCTGTGAAAATTCAGAACCATGTATTTGAAAGTCATGCACACATTATTTTTGATTCCTCAAATATATATACAATTATTTACAGAGAGGTAACAGTTCCCTGATACAGAGTTTTTGGCAAGCGGGCCTTGGATAAGTCTATGATAGGCTTACTAACCCTGGGTTGACCTACAGTAACTCCCTATTTTTATAAATTTTTACCTGATGCTTAACTATAATTAACTGCACATAACAGGGATGGATTAAGATTGAGGCCTGGAGGCCCAGGGTAAGGACTCTTTTAAAGGTCAAAAGCAGTCACCCCAAACTTATGTTGAAACAATAGCTAAATGTCACAAATATCTTCTTATTTCTCTTCCAAGTATCTTTCATAATATTTTAGGACATAAATTTTCATTTGCATATTCATGGTAAACCAAGCAGTTGCTCCTTGTAAATTTTATAATTAAGTGAGAAAAATACTGTCACATGATCCTCAAGAGCCATTCAGGAAATAGGATAGTCTACTATACAATTCTTTATTGGGGTAACTGCATTCTCCCTTTAAGTTTCACACCAGACCGGTAAGACTTCTAAAATACCTGTTGGGTCAGATGACTTTAAGGGCAGGTAGAATACCTTGGCAAAGTCAGGCCAGTATGTTTCTTGCACAGAAATTAGCCTTTGGATCTTGCTGGCCGCTATGGTCAGTACTAGGATGCAATTTTGGGTCGACCACTAAGCAGTGTGAAAAACTCAGTAAATCTTCATCTTAAAATTTGTTTTCAACTAAATGAAACATCTGAAACTTGTGTGAATTGCATTGATCAACATCAAGCAAAGGCCAAGGAGGTCCCTAACTGTACCAATAGTACCCTTCCGTACATGCTAACTGTACCTCACACATACACCATTTCCCGGGCAAGGCACAGTGCACCCAGCTTAATGAACTGCACACACTGTACACATGGGAAACAGGCACTGCAACTCAATGCAAGGCATGGAGTCTGCACCTCAGACACCATGATACAACTCTAATTTGTACAAACTGTACCCTCTCCTGCATGCAGGGCAACTAATACCTTTTCCTCATACCCCTCCCTCTGTCACCCCCCCAGCCCCTCAAAAAAAAGTCTCCAAACTTATTACCACTCAAGTCAGACAATACCGTTGTTTCTAATTTAGTATACCATGCATGTTACTGTCTACAGTCATAATGATCTGAGGTACTTGCAAAGAGGTTTGTATGACTTACATTAAGTGTCAAACAGGTTAAAATATGTTGCAAGTTGTTAAGACAATGATTTTATAATGCTTGCAATAATTAATCATGATTGACAACTTTCCTTTCTTATGACAGTACTGTAAGTTACAAGATTTGCACAACACATTAGCACTTGATCCAAAATAGTTTACGACCTTTTAAAGCACACCTGTAAGAATTTTCTGAAGGCCCTTTTTTTTTCTTTGTGTGTGTGTGTGTTCAATCAGATTTATTTTTTTTTAATGTGCTCACAAACTGTTACCCTACAAGAAGTATATTTCCTTTACATTGTCAAACTAAATGAATAAATATAAAAGCAACTTTATTCTACAAAGCTACAATTAAGTTTCTTCAATTAACGGCCTTTACATGATAAATTCAATTCCCACATTCTAAGTGTTTCACAAAAAAGTTCATTTTCTGAAAATCCCACTACATTTCTTTGGCAAATTCATTTACTTTAACCACAAATTCACAATTCACACATTTACACACATTCCAAAACAAACTGTGATCATGCCTTCATTTAAACTGTTGCAAAACGAAGCATATGCACATTTTGCCCCATTTGTCCATACTTAATTAAAAGTCACATCGCACTTTCTTTCAAGGATCATACTCCATTCTCAACCACTTCAATTTCAAAATTCTTTGTTATTTAAAATTTAAATATATATTTGCAACCTCAATTGTTGATGAAAGAAATACAAAAAAATCACTGCTGTAATAATGATGTCTTATGATAAAAGCTGTTGAGATAAATGAACATCTGATCTTCAAAATTATTAAAAACCTACTTGTGTTTATAAATTATGCTAATTGCTCTAACATACTTGTTAAGAAATTTATTAAGTGGCAAATTTGGTACCAATATTTTGAACAACTGTTAACGTTCAAGAACTGAATCAGTTGGGATTTCAAAATATTACAGGAAAGGGATTCTTACCTGAACTGGCCATCAGACTCAAGCCCATAGCTTTTGTCTCCAGTGAAGACCTTCCTCTTCTAGTCCTCATACATTAAACTCTAATGCAATACCTTTTCTTTGAGGTATATGGAAGTATATAGGAGAAACTGTTTTACATAATGCACCCTCTCACACCGAGCCCCATTGTCCGCCACACTGTGATCTGCTTATCTCATATAAATTATGCTAATAAATGACTCATTTGGGAAGATGATTTTGGACTGAATTTCACCTCAAAATAATCACTGATTTACGTGTAAAAAATGGTGATAACCTTACACATACTCACCGCTCAAAAGCGCAAAATTTTCGACAAAAATGGCATCTAGGTGTAGAATTACGCTGTTCACGACGTTGCCTTTCTTCGCTCTATGTAAATGAGATGAAATTGGGGAGACGTCGCACTCACTTCTTATTCGTCCGCTAAAAATGTAAATTCCATATAAAAGAGTGGTTGTTTCCCTTCAAGTTCAAAAGATCCGATTTTTCTAGATACTTTGAACTTTGAAATTAAAAATGTTTGTGTATTTCCCTTTTGTGTAAGATAAGATGAGCTTTCAGATTTCTGTCGCTAGCTCATAAGGGGCGGATGAATTGTAAACTATGAATATTTATTAAATTAGAAAGCTCACAAATGTCAACACTCTCCCACGTGACCCTGTTTGATCTATGATCATAACATCAGCGATCGAAAATAAGTGAGTAGTGACTGCTGTCTGTAGTGTATGTGACGTTACTGAACGACCACAGTAAAATATAGCCAGGAAGTTGCAACCTAAGTGTTTCATGTACTGTGCGGAGTCTACAGGTAGGCTAGTTTAGCTGGCTAGCTAGCTAGCTATGTATATGAAGGTACTAAAAGTCTGAGTTGTAAGCCACTTTCAAGGAGACAAACATCCAGAAACTCTCTCTCCACCAGATGTGCAATTGAAGTTGACAGCAGTGTACGTGCATGCAGAGTCCCTTTACAATTAGGCCTACAGCCATTTCGATGACATGTTTTGAAGGCTAGCCTAGGCTAGGCCCTAATTGTGCTTTAGTTTTATCCTAGGCTAGGCCTACAATCTTGGACAAAACTGTTGGGACGCTTTGTCACTATTCTTGAATCTCCGTTCCCAGGTTTACATGAAGCCCCCGCTCCCCCTTCCAAAGTTGCGCAGAGAGAATGACTGTATGCCGTGAAAATGGTCAACTTTGTGAAGGGGAGCGGGGGTGTCCCAACGAGTTTTGTCCAAGATTGTAGGCCTAGTTCAAGTGCTTTTACACACCAAAGGTTAGGCCAAGTAACGGTAAATTAGGCGTAGGCCTAGACTAATAACTGTTTGGCCTACAGTAACACCCTGCAGTAAAGTAAACCATGATGTAGCCCCCAAGGTTAGGCCTACGCTTTACTCTTTAGTTTAAAACAAAAACAAGGGATCTTGTCCCAGATCTTGCCGGTGTGCGTCTAAGAGACTAGCCTAGGCCTAGGCTAGTTCATTTGATAGTAATACATAGGCCTAGGCCTAGGAAGGAATATCATACATTGGATTGTTTTTGTCATAAAAGAAAGAGAGTCGTTCTCAAAATGTTGTTAGGCTACCTGTTACGGTTATAATTGTACATGAGGAGTAATGGCAAATGACCCACAATGACTCACCCCTTGGTCTGTAAAGTGGCTGACATCTGAGGTAACATGACTCACCCCTCTGTCACTCCAGTGATAGACTGTTGGTACAATTACGGACATGTGAGTCACACTGTCACTGGTCAATGACCCACATTTGACTGACCATGTCCGGGGTAGTGGGGTGCGTCATTCAATTGATAAGTGCATTACACATCACATGTGTAATAGTTGAGGCCAGTTTGTACTAAGGGGCAAGATCTGGGACAATATCCAAAACTAACGGTAGTGGTACTTAATTACCCAGTCTTGTAACGTTATGCAATTCTACTATGAAGTAAGAGATGCCCTAATGACAATGTTGGGGCATAGACCTACGGGCATACTACAGGAACGCCTACAGGCATACCATTCAGTGCGTCAAGGCAGTTATTGCTCCAGATACCGCCATTATGAAAGGCCATCAATACCCGGTTCAAACTGCCCCAAGTATCAGGGGCAGTTCACACCACGGTTTCAGTGGAGGTCAGTTGGTTTCTGATGTAAGCTATGACTAATGAAGTCACATTTAGGCCTAGGCTTACTTTTGTTTTGCTTGTAGCCCACTGTAGATGGAGGGATTGCACTTTCTGGCTTCTTTGTGTGACTTTGTCTTTTCCTAATGAATCCCACCTTAAACTCAGCAGTAAGATTTAGACAACAGTACAGATGGATGACCAAAGTTCAAGTTAAGACCATCACACCTTACTTTTTAAGTCCCATATTCACCATTTTTTTGCAAGTTGCACGATAAAGAAAAAACTGTAAAATTTGATTGCTATACTGGTAAAATCACAAAATATGGCCCAGGCTACTTACATGGCATCTCAGTAAAACATCCCAAGTTTTATTCATGTAAGACTATATACAAGACAAACTGAATATCCATTAAAAATGGTTCAGAGTGTCCAAATATGGCAGGGACGGTCTGAACTGTTTTTAGGCGGTAAGTACCAGGGACGGTAAGTCACGGCAACGCCATTCAGGTCATGATCTTGGCCAAATGTGAGAAGCGTTTTATTGACAACTTGTGAACGGGTGCAGTGCACTGGGAATTTCAAGAGCAGCTCATGTTGATAAAATGGCGGATGTAGCGAAGGCTGGTAAACAGTCAAATTGCCCTCCTAGTTTACCTTTCAGCCTGCAAAAGTGATACGCAAGTACTGGAGGTTGGACTTGTGTGAAAATGTAAAACATATTTAAGTGTGCAGTTTTGTTGAATGTTATTAATAGCAGGTGGTTTTGTCCATGTTTTGATGATCAGATCCTCGACTGTTTGCCTGTTTATCGGACAGCTCTCGCATTTACATACATCAGACGTACAGCCTAAAATTCGATGTTATGGTTGAATAGTTTATAGCCATCCGTTTCATCACTTAGGACCCAATAACATGCTCTTCACAAGGAGTGAAGTGGTTAGCACAACCTGAATGGAAGGCAGCAATAGGCTTAGGAAACTAAACCTATGTTACTTTCTGACCCTTGTAGTTTCAGCCCAAAAGAAAAAAAATTCTTAGGGTGAAAAAAAATTTTAACTTAGGCCAAACATTGGGCCTAGGTTAAATTTTCATTTTCTTCCACTTAAAGCTCAGAAATGATGAACTTTTCAGTTTGTGAGATTAGACGCCTTGAAGAACTAAAACTTACGTTGCAGTTACTGTGATGAAGGCAAGGCCTATATTATAGGCTAAGTTGCTTCTCCAGAGCAAGCAAGTGCAGGGTCAATGCAGCTTGCAAAGAAATTCAGTGCAATTTCCATGAGAAAACTTCCATCCCATTGGCGCCCTCAACATGTACTACCTAGCAGCATATAAATTAAGCGGTTGTCCAAGATGATCTAGAGAAGTGTCTGGCAACCAAAAGTTTTCAGATCAAGTGGTTGGCCGTCAGACAGTTGGAAGCTTTATAATTCATTTGTTAAACTCCCCAAAAATCTAAGGACCAGAATATGTTTTATGACAGTCAAAATCCCACAAAAATTACCTTTTTTCACAAATTTACTCATGGCATGGAGCAGCAATCTGACAGCTGTAAATCTCATTTTACAAATTGTATTCAAGAAATGGAGGGCCTACAGATTCCTTAAAATCATGCTCTGGATTGGGTCTCAGAAGTGCAGTGAATGGCCAACTTCTGAAGCTTGTGGGAAAACTGTTCAGCAGCCAGACACTTGAGGTGATGCCCAATTGGTCTATGCAGCACATGCAAAGTCTTAAAATATAAAGAGATAAAATCCACATAACAGGGCTGAAGTACGCTAAGAGAGTTTATAGCCTTGTATAATTGTCTCTGAAGGTGATGGCAATCATCCAACCGATTTGTCAATTAATTTAGTTATACAAGAACAAAATATTGTGTCCCAAAATTCAAAAAAATTTGAAATGCTTACAAGCTCAATAAAGAATTTCAAAGGAAAAGCATGGTATAGTGAAGGATGCTACTAAGGCTATGTTCAAATTTCATGAATTGATACTACCAAAAATGTGTGTCAATAACTGCTGTCACAATGAGCACATCTGTCTCTAAAATTAGTCTCCTACAAGGGCTTAAATGCTGCTGGTATAGCTATGTGGGCCTCCAAAAATCTTTCAGTAAATTTTGTTGTAAAGTGTTTGTATTAGACCAAGTAAAATAAGTAACATGTTTCCCGTCCCCACCCGCATCCTTTTTTGGGGCCACATCCCTTTTTTTTTTTTTTTTTTTAAACAGCAGATATCACATTTTATTTCAGCACCTTCTGGACTTTTCCACAAATTGCGGCAATATTTCTTTATATTGATTCATAAAAAGGAACAACTGGACACCGCAACTAGAGTCTGTTTTACCGAAACTTCAACAAGCAGCGCACAAATGTGATTTGATAACTACAAGACAAGTTTACTTTGTTTAGTATACTCACTTACAGTTGTGCATGCAACTTTGTTGTCTTCTTTTTCAGGCAGTTTTGACACGTGCGTAAATAAGAAAAAAAGAAGGCCCGCATTCTCCTTTTCTGAAAAAATCCAGACAGGAAACATACTTTTTTTACTTGGCCTGAATGATAAGTTTGTTCTCTATCATGGTGTTATCCATTGAGAGACTTTAAAATGGTCTCTGTGACATCCAGGGTTGTAGCTAGCCAAATTGAGTGCTGGGTAATTGTCTGATCTAGCGAAAGCACTTTACCCTACCCCATGGCATCTGCCCCATTTTTCAGCCATTAATTTTTCATTTAAGACACAGGTGGCATTCTGTACAGTACTGATTGATAAGAACTGTTCATGTTTCTACATTCATGTAAGGGTACGATGAAGTTTGAAATTTGTGGTATGTTCCTCGCGTAGCCATTGCCACATGCTTCATGTCTTAATTCAGATTTCTAGCAATGTTTTGAGTGGCTGTGAATCAAACCCTGCAGCTAGCTGTGCTGACTGGACCTTGAACATGCATGGCAAATTTCCAGACTTGCAAAGGAGGGCTAGAGCCCCCCTTAGATGCCATGTTGCACAAAACCCATAGAACATACAATCAAAGCGAAATTGAAGAATGCCTCGTAATCATCAGATTCTTCTACAGTGGTGGAAAAATCTGTTAATGTATTCCCACTAAGCAGTGAAAAGAACTGAAGTTAACAACCCGCTTAGCAGGTCTTATTCCATTCATTCACAACCCTTTGAGAGACTGAAGGCTGAATGTGCTATTTTCAAGCCTAGAGAAACACTGTGCCAGATTTTTACTTAAACAGTTTTTAAAGAACTCTAAAAACAAGGTAAAGTTTACAAAACCTGCATCTTTTTTTTCTGCTTCATTGTAGTAAATATGGCTGAAGCTTATCCAGCAAGAGACGAAGAAGATTTTGAAGAAGATGAGGAGACAGATGAGACAGAGGATGATGATGAGGAGGATGAGGATGATAGTGATGAAGATGAGGAAGACACAGATTCTGACCAAGAGCCAAAACTTAAATATGAAAGGATACAAAACAAACTGGAAGAAATATTGAACAAAGAGGCTGCCAGCTGCATGGCTGTTCATACCAAAGTAAATAATCCAGTTTTATCAAGTGATGTTCACAGTACCCTATGATATTACCCTATGATATTATGCTCTTATGAATTGACTGATTCACCCAACTAACCCTGGGCATCATCTGTCATTGCATGTTTAAAGTGTGTACATTTAAGCACCCCTCAGTCACTCCTGTGACAAAGATCTTGCATAAAGTAATACTCTCACCAATTAAGCTTTATTTCAAGTAAAGAGGGGTTTCACAACATCACCTGATTGCACGCCCCTTTTGTTTTGAAGGGCAAGATCACGCGTCTCTTTGGTTTTGAAAGGCACATGTCCATTGTGTCACAGCAGTATCTATGGTTACGCTTTGCACATGTGCTGTTGGTACATTTAATGCATGTGTGTTTTGCCCTTCAGTGCCTGGGAATCCCACTTGGTGATGCCTCATGAAATCCCTCTATACCAATATTTTTTAAGTTAAAGCTGAATTAGTGCTGATAAAGTGATCACTTTCCATTATAGTGACGATTCTTCTTCTCAGTGTTTATGTGTGATTTTGACATAACCTGATGACAGTCATTGGTACCTAAGTAGAGGGAAACAAGTTATATAGGAACACTGGGTCAAAAAGTGACATGAGTTGATGTAATCACAAAACCTTCTGTATGATTTGCCCCTAAAGTTTGTCATTGCCCCAGGGTTTTATTTAGCAGCTGGATGTCTGCAACCTTGCATGTGACAGCATCACTTTTAAGAGTTGTAATCGAGTCACTAGATTCGTGACTCGAGTCACCAATTGTCAAACTTTTAAGTGACTCAAGTCGAGTCATTGACTCGAGTCACTATACTGTTTCAATGGGGAAATTACTCCTGAATTCTCTCGAGCCACTATCATTTTGAGAAGTGACTGGAGTCGTTACTCTTTACAACACTGTTGTAGAATATAGTGACCCTGTAATGAATTGTGATCCTAGAAAGTATGCAAAAATGAGAGAGTCTGAAGTTCATCTGAAGTTAGCAAATGTGTATTTTGAATGATAGAATGCTTCAAAGTGCCTCTCCTCCCAGGAACTCAGTATTATTGTGAATTTGACTTATGCCAGTAAGGCTGGGGCTAAAGCCAGGATTCAGATCAGGAAGGCCACATATATATGCACATTTGACTTTTCTTGATTCAGAATGGTTCAAAATTTGACTCCCGTTACAACAACAGTAATGACCCTGAAATAAAGGTTATGGTACCTCACAAATTTACTTAAACTTTCTTTCTGAATTTGTGTAATTTAATTTTTGATTCCTTGCCGAAGGCAGGCAAGGAATCTATGCGATGGTGATGTCGTGTGTGTGTGTGTATGTGTGTGTGTATGTGTGTGTGTGTGTATGTGACGCTTTTGCTTGTAAACACGATATCTCAAGAAGGGTTACTGTGACTGAGCTCATACTTGGTGTGTGGGTTGGTCATATTGAGTAGATGATCCCTATTGTTTTTGGTGGAGGTCAAAGGTCATTTGGGGTCAGGAGAGGTCAAAACGTCAAAACCTTGTAAACACGATATCTCAAGAAGGGTAACTGTGACTGACCTCATACTTGGCATGTAGATTGCCCATATTGAGTAGATGATACCTATCGTTTTTGGTGGAGGTCAAAGGTCATTTGGGGTCACCAGAGGTGAATTTGTATTGTTTGTAAACACGATATCTCCAGACAGATAAATGTGAGGGATCTCATACTTACCATGTAGATAGCCCATATTGAGTAGATGATCCCTATTGTTTTTGGTAGAGGTCAAAGGTCATTTGGGGTCAGCAGAGGTCAAATGGTAAAATCTTGGGAATTAATTATAAACACGATATCTCAAGGATGATAAATGTGAGGGATCTCATACTTACCATGTGGATTACCCACATTAAGTAAATGAAGCCTGTCATTTTTGGTGGAGGTCAAAGGTCATTTGCGGTCACCAGAGGTCAAATGGTAAAACCTTGGGAATTAGTTGTAAACACGTTATCTCCAGACAGATAAATGTGAGGGATCTCATACTTACCATGTGGATAGCCTATATTAAGTAGATGATCCCTATTGTTTTTGGTAGAGGTCAAAGGTCATTCGGGGTCAGCAGAGGTCAAATGGTAAAATCTTGGGAATTAATTGTAAACACGATATCTCAAGGATGATGAATGTGAGGGATCTCATACTTACCATGTGGATTACCCACATTGAGTAGATGAAGACTGTCTTTTTTGGTGGAGGTCAAAGGTCATTTGAGGTCACCAGAGGTCAAATGGTAAAACCTTGGGAATTAGTTGTAAACACGATATCTCCAGACAGATAAATGTGAGGGATCTCATACTTACCATGTAGATAGCCCATATTGAGTAGATGATCCCTATTGTTTTTGGTAGAGGTCAAAGGTCATTCGGGGTCAGCAGAGGTCAAATGGTAAAATCTTGGGAATTAATTGTAAACACGATATCTCAAGGATGATTAATGTGAGGGATCTCATACTTACCATGTGGATTACCCACATTAAGTAAATGAAGCCTGTCATTTTTGGTGGAGGTCAAAGGTCATTTGAGGTCACCAGAGGTCAAATGGTAAAACCTTGGGAATTAGTTGTAAACACGATATCTCAAGGATGATAAATGTGAGGGATCTCATACTTACCATGTGGATTACCCACATTAAGTAAATGAAGTCTGTCATTTTTGGTGGAGGTCAAAGGTCATTTGAGGTCACCAGAGGTCAAATGGTAAAACCTTGGGAATTAGTTGTAAACCCGATATCTCCAGACAGATAATTATGAGGGATCTCATACTTACCATGTGGATACCCCATATTGAGTAGATGATCCCTATTGTTTTTGGTAGAGGTCAAAGGTCATTTGGGGTCACCAGAGGTCAAATGGTAAAATCTTGGGAATTAATTGTAAACATGATATAAATGTGAGGGATCTCATACTTACCATGTGGATTACCCACATTGAGTAGATGAAGACTGTCTTTTTTGGTGGAGGTCAAAGGTCATTTGAGGTCACCAGACGTCAAATGGTAAAACCTTGGGAATTAGTTGTAAACACGATATCTCCAGACAGATAATTATGAGGGATCTCATACTTACCATGTGGATAGCCCATATTGAGTAGATGATCCCTATTGTTTTTGGTAGAGGTCAAAGGTCATTTGGTTTCACCAGTGGTCAAAAGTTCAAAACCTTGTAAACACCATATCTCAAGATGGGTAACTTTGAAGGATCTCATATGTAGCATGGGGATTGCCCATATTGAGTAGATGATCCCTATTGCTTTTAGTGGAGGTCAAAGGTTATTTCGGGTCACCAGAGGTCAAAAGGTCAAATCCTTGTAAATATGATATCTCAAGAAGGGTAAGTGTGAGGGATTTCATACTTGGGTTGTGTATTGCCCATATTGAGTAGATGATCTGTATTGGTTTTGGTGGAGGTTAAAGGTCATTTGGGGTCACCAGAGGACAAAAGGTCAAACCATTGAAAACATGATATCTCAAGAAGGATACCTGAGGGATCTCACACTTGACATGTGGATTGTTCGTATTGTGTAGATGTTCCTATAATTTTTCTTTTTCGTGCAAGTCAAAGATCATTTGAGGTCAAAAAAGGTCAAAATCTACTGAACATGATATTTCAAGGAGGGTAACTATGAGGGATCTCATACTTGGCCTGTGGATTGTTCATATTTAGCATGTAGGTCATTTTGGGTCACAAGATTTCAAAATGTTTTTACTGTATAACATGATATCTCAAGTGGGAGTAACTGTGAGGTATCTCATGCTTGTCATGTGGGTGATTCATGTTTGTTACAATATATCCGTATGGCAAGGAATCACTAAGCCTTTTGGCTTTCTGGTTCTCTCTCTGGCTCAACAACATGCTGTCTAAACTCGGTTTTCTCAACCTTTTTAACTTGAGGCTCTCTTGTGATTGTTGAAATTACCAGAGGAGCACCTTTCACCATTAACTGAATATAAGGTTCAACTTGTGTTTATAACTTAAACATTCAAGACGAGTTTCAAGACTTAAAACATCTTGTACTACTAAAGTTTTACCTGTGTTGGATGAAGTTAAGAAAATAAAAAATGATAAAAGTAAAACCTTAACCAAATATTTTTCCCCTGCCAACATTGCAGCCCACCAGACAGTGCTCCACATCCCACTGGTGGGTCACACATTTAGGGTAAAGTTCTGAATTGTTGGTGAGCATAGTGGCCTTCTTCCTTTTTCCAACTTGAATTTTGTTTTATCCATAGTTTCTTGCTGTCGGAACTCATTGGGGGACTGTGCATGTTTTGGATCACCAGGGTAACAAAGTGGAAGATAAAGAAATAGCAAAGGTATCATCTTCTGTTACTTTGTAAATTTTGTTAGAAATTCTTTTGTAGGCACTGCATCTCTTAACACCTCAAAGAGTAACAGGGTATGTGTGCTGTTTTTGAAGAGGTGAAATGATGTGAACAAATTAATTAGATATAATTGCTTTCTAATGCTAATGTTCAGATTGATTAGCATTAAGTCCATGTTGATGAGCAGCTATTGAAATCAACAGTTTGCACTGTATACACATATAGGCACAGTGTGTAAAACTGTTGATTTGCAACTTTCATGAGGGTCTTAAATGAAAATTGATTCCTAATGTTCTGACATTTTTTGGGCTGCTAAGTTGTAATGTGAACCCAATTGTTTCTCCCCTTGCTTTTAATTTGATTGGTCATGGACTTCTAAGTTAGGCTGTTATCTTTAAAATTGAAGAGATAAACCTGGAAATTTTCCTGTCACCATATAAAATTGAAAAAAAGAAGTGGGTGATGTGAGTTAAGTGGTAAGAAAATGAGCAGATTTAGTTTAAAGATAGAAATTACTATTTCCAACTCCTCAGTAGTGTCATTAGACACAAAATTATCATCTCCGACCATAAAATCAAATCTAATCTCCACTTTAAACCTACAGACTCTCACAACTACCTCATGTTCCCTTCCATCCACCCCAGATCTTGTACTGATTTGATTCCTTCCTCACAACTTTTATGGGCCAGATGGATTTGCTCCGAAGACCAGAATTCCACTAATGTTGCAAAGCAGATAATTTCATTCTTTGAAAAATGTCAGTATCCGTGATGAGTGCTCTGTAATGCCCTGAACCCCATACACAGACATATTCAGTTGGCCCTATCCTTTCACCCATCTGTGACTCCCATTGTACGTGCCATTTACAGGAATGTAGAAACCCTCCGTCATGACCCATCCACACGTGACCATTTCCCTAACCCCTTCCCTCCCCCCCCCTCCATCACAGCATTCAGAATTGAAAAGAACATATCTAAGCACTTAGTTCGTGCCTCCCAACCTCAAGTCATATTGCCTAACCCCCTGGAACTTTTCCTTGCAACTGTGGGAGATGCATTATTTGCCCAGTGGTCAGCCATGACAAAATCCTCTCCATTGTAGGTCCCAACAACAACAACAGGTTTAACATTCACCAGCACTTTACCTATACTTCTGCCATTGTTGTTTATATCCTTGTATGTAAACACTAAACACCATAATATACTGTATTTGGGAGAAACAAAATGTCGTCTTGCTGACCGAGTAACTGAGCTCCTGAGGTCAATTAAACAGAACCTCCCAGGGCTTCCTGTAGCCACACATTTCAGTCCTCTGTCAGCATGCTCAATCCGTGACTTCATGGTTTCGGCGGCCATATCGTGTCAAGATTCTGATCATGATCGCCTGGCTGCTGAAAACCGTCTCATCATGAAACATGGAAACCTGACCCCTCATGGTCTAAACATTAGACTTGAACTTCTTAAAATCCGCCATTCCTGCCTCTTTGTTACCTGTTTTTAACCTCTTCACAGGTACTGTACAGTCTGTTTTCAAAGCCGGTTTCCCGGTGCCCAATTTCATTGTGTTTTTCCTAATTTGTAAGTTATATATATATATATATATATATATATATATATTTTGCTAATTTGGGATTAAGGGGAAATATCGTATGAAAAAACCCGCCTATAAGGGGAAATCGTCTATAAGGGGAAAAAATCAGGTCGACTTAACGAAACTACACGCT